>JAQPPZ010017192.1:1318934-1978401 GCA_028583015.1 Wollemia nobilis
AGATTTGATATTTAAATTAAATGTTGGGAAACATTTAATTTAGGAGCCTCTTTGACCTCGATCTCCTATGCAATATGAAAAAAAATACGGATAGAACTTTATTTGGCCTTTGTTGTCACTTTTGTCATGAAAATGCGACGTGTCACGAAATCGTGACATTTTTCCCTCACTGCTTTCTTCTTTTGCTACCAGTCGTGAAAAGGTGACGTCACGAAATCATGACAATCTTCTCTCGCTTTGCCCTTCCGTCACCTTTAGTCACAAAATTGTGACATGTCACGAAATCGTAACATTTTCCTCTTGCTTGGCCTTGTCTTCTTGTTCTTCCATGAAAACATGACAAGTCATGAAATCACGACATCCTCCTCAGTTTGGATTTGTCTCCATGACATGTCACGAAATCATGACATCTTCCTCCATTTGGTTTCTTTGCTGCTCCTTGTTGCAAAAATGTGACAAGTCACAATATCATGACATTTCATACGTGGCGTTGTCCTTTCTAATTTTCCTCACTTCAAAAACAAGACTCCTAGTGAAAACGCGACATGTTGCGAAATCGTGACATTTTTTTGTCTTCTTGTACTATGCTGCTTTCTCCCCGCAAAAATGCTACAAGTCACAAAATCGTGACATGTCGTGAAATCATGATAATTTTCTCCACCTTGTATTTTTTAGCTTCCTCTCCGTGAAAACGTGACAAGTCACAAAATTGTGACATTTTTCTGTCTTCTCCTTTGTTTTGTCGCCTGTGTCATGAAAATGTGACATGTCGTGATATCGCGACAGTCCATACCATTTTGCTCCTTCCGCACTTTCTCATTGCGAAAACAAGACATGTCACGAAATTGCAACATGTTTTTGTCTTCTTGTACTTTTCATCTTTATTCCCATGAAAACATGACATGTCGTGATATCGCAACAATTTTATGTCGTCTCCTTCATTGCCGCCTCCTGTTGCAAAAATGCGACATGTCACGAAATCACGACATTTCGTACCATATTGCTCCTTCCTTGCTTTCCTATCGTGAAAACATGATAGGTCATGATATCACGACATTTTATCCTTGGCCCTCTCCGTTGCTGCTATATTGCATGAAATTGTGACATCCGCCTATCACTTTGCTTTCTTGCCACTGTCTGCCACGAAAATGTGATAGGTCACAAAAATGTGACATGTTGCGATATCACGACAACTTTGCCTTTGCTGGTCCCTCACCACAACAAGTCGTGAAAATGCGATATGTCGTGATGTTGCAACAACTTTGTCGTTACTGTTCCCTTTTGTTGCCTTCTAGCGCGAAATTGCAACAGGTCACAAAAATGTGACATGTCATGATTTCATGACATTTTCTGTGCTTAGCCTTTTTCTACATCAGACACTGCAAAAACGCGATAGGTCATGAAAATGTGACATGTCACGATATCGTAACAACTTTCACTTAATTTGCTTTGGCACAAAACTTGTAGAGATTGTTTTTTACTAATTATCCCTTTCAAGGTGCTTGGAGGGAAAAAAAAAGGAGTGAGTATCTCTACAATTTGTGCATTATTTTGCATGAACAACAACAACAAAAAACAAAAAAAAATGTGGCAAAAATGCCAACATTCTTTGCGGCTCTCGGGGTATACATTTCTACTATATGCACAATCCCCAGGCCTTTATTCATTGGGCAACATAGTCAAGAAGCTAGAGGAGTAGAAGAAGTGAGTGTTGGTTGATGTTGGATGTTTTTTTGGGCTACTGCAACAAGCTCTTACTGGCACTCGACACTTAACACATGACTTTCAACAAAAATTTGTGGAATAGCAGAACTTCCCTTATTCTTTTAACTACTACATTTTGCCTAGCTCGGTTGAGCTGGGTAATCACCAGGTGCTGTGAAAGAGTCTCCATGGAAGTGGTGAGAAGAACCTAGGTTGCAAAAATAGAAATGAATAGGGTGATGACCAACAGATGTGCATGCCATGGAACAAGAATGGTGAATGATTGAATTGTGAAATATGGAGGAGTAGAAGTGGTAGATACAAGAATTGAAGAGGGCACTATTGTGCTACCAGCTACTGGGGTTCCATGAAAATAGATAATGAAATGGAAGTATATGGGATGGATAAAGTGGTAGGAACTGTGGAAAAGTGCTCAAAATACAAAGGGTTAGAAGAAATGGGAAGTGAAAAAATGGGAACATCAAAGAGGGGAGTAGAAACAACAGTAGTGGCTTGATTATGTACAGTGGAAGAAGGAGTGGGAGAGGAAGGGAATGAAAATAAGGAAGTGGAAGAAAGAAGTAGATGAAAGCCACTACCTACTGGGAAGGAAAAGAAAAAGAGAGAGAAATAGACATACCTGTGGGCTCGTGTGCAAAAGGAACCGAAGTTGACAAACTTTGTACAAAGGACTCCTACAAGTAGTGCTTTTTTTTCTTCCTTTTTTTTTTTCTTTATATATATATATGTACAAGGTAACACTGTGTTTTCACATTATGAAATTGGCCATGGAAAATTCATTTTCTTTGTTATGAAATTGGCCATGGAAAATTCATTTTTTGGGCGGAGCTCTTCCAAAACTTCTTCCATTAAGTCAAGCTCGCAAAATTCTTCAGACATCATGTACACCAAATTTTCTAACCTATCCATTTCATCTATTCTCTCCACATGAAATGTGGAAGGCTTCTCATTGAAAATTTTCACATTTTTACCTTTATGGATCACCTCCAAATGAGTAAAATCCAAATAAAGGTAACCCTTGAGATTAGTCATGAACTCTCGGGAGAGACACATACCAAGACATGGCTCTAGGTCCACTACTATGATCTCTTGGATCACAGTAATCTGAGGCATGGTGTGTAGGGAGATAGGAACATCCTTAATTACGCCCATCGTCTTTACTGAGGTACCATCTAGCTGCAAAACTCCCATGCTATTCCTTGTATATTCCATGCCTATGACATAACATACTGTCTTAGGCATGACAATAGTAGCTACTCCTGAGTCAATGAGGCAATTATGCACCACATGTCCCTCCATTCTTAATGAAAGATAAAAAGGTGGTGGTCTATTTTTTCTAGTGACTGAAGAGGTCAGAGTTTGAGACATAACTACCTGGGTTGGAGCCTTCCCCTTACTTTGTGTGGTCTTTAGGGATTCTTGTAAGAGATTCACCTGTCCAAGCAGCTACAAGGTGTCATACAGACTTACCTTGGCTGGTATCCTTTTGAGTTCTTTGACGATGTTGTACTCCATTGAAATAGGCTCTCTCCCTCCACTAGCTGACTCAAATCTGCTTCTATATTGTTGGGTGGCCTCCACTTACTACTGTTTAGTCAATGATGGATACCACAACATCTCTTTAGCTTGTTCCTTCATTTCCACTTGCGGTTGGGAAGTAGAAGCCTTAGCTGGCAACCTCTCTTTTGCTTGTGGTGGAAGCAAATCCTTCAAAAAAACTGGTGGGTCTTGTTGCGGGGCTAGAGGATCATGAATCTTTGCAGGTATTTGTTGCTTTGTTTCTTGTGCAGGAGACACTTTCAACAGCTCCATCTTATCCAGATCTACCACCATTGGCTTCTTGCCACTACGTGTCAAGACTATAATGTATTCCTCAAAAGACATCGCAGAATTATGATCCACCTCTCGAATCATGTTTACACGGCTCCCCGTAAGAACTTGTAAATAACTTTGGTGGACCATGCAAGTGGACTCATCATGTGGGTCGTTGCATGAATAACACCAGTAATATGGCTCATGTGAAACTTCATAAGGGCCAGCCTCTTCACTTACCAGGATCGCTGAGTTCTTCTCAGGTACCTTCTTTATAACCTTGCTAGGAGAAACTTGCTCTCTAGTTCCGAAAAAATAAATCTTCATGGCTGATAATTCCTTTCTGCCTCTCTCTACTCCATAGATGTCATCTTGTTAGTGAGGGCTCTCATGGCCGACTGAATTTCTTGCAAAATAGCCAATTGAGGATTTGGGCTTGAGGACACAGGCGATGCCGGTAGAGGTAATGGAACTGGTGGAGAAGGTAATGCAAGAGTTGGAAATGGAGAGGTTAACTATGGAATGGGAATCATAGGTATCAAAGTTGTGGGAGGATTCCATGAAGATGAAGGGTACATGGATGGAGCAGTGTAAGATGTGGAGGCTGCACCTGTATGCTGGTATTGCGAAAGCTCGAGAAAAATGGGCATAGTCATTTTTGAAGGCAATTTCCCAATGGAAATCAGATCGGCCTTAGCCTTCTGTGCCTAGGAATATAGTGCAAGAAAGGTTTGAACATTGGAAATCCTAATGTTCATACTAATATCTGAGTGGAAATCCCTAAGAAAGTAAAATACCGCTTGGTCATTAGTAGGGCGGAGACCATCAGGAACTCTCTACCAAGTTCGCGCAAACCTAACATTGAAATCCACTATCTCCTCTTGAGGATGCCTCTTGATATTAGTAAATTGATGCAACAAAGAAAATGGGTCTGCTTGCTCATTGAACCCTTGGATTAGCATCTCTACTAATTGATCCCATGAATTTATGCAATTGGGAGACAAGGATCTATACCAGCACAATAACTTACCGTGGAGTGACAACACGAGCAATTTTATCATGACATCTTCATCTGTGATATTATGAATTGTAGCCAAGGATGCCACATCTGACACATGCTCATACATGGTCTTTCTAGTCCCATCATATGTAGGCAAAGCCTTCAATGCTGCAATAGGAACTAGATTTTGAAAAGGCAGGTCCAACGCTCCCGAATGGTTCCAAGTAGGAAATTGACATGGAGGTTGTTGACCGGCCATTTGCACTACTATATTTGGATGTACTAGCAACATCGTAGTAGTATTGGGAGGAGTAAGAGATGGCATAAAATGACCCATCACCTATGAAGAGATAGTAAATGATGGGCTCACAAGACATACCAATCTTGAGTGCTCCCTCCAATTTTGAACATCAAAATCGAAGAATTCGACAAGGTCTTCTCATTCTTTGGCTGTTGATCTCATGATCATGAAACAAATATTTTCACCAGCTTCACAATTGGAGATTTCTATGTACTATACAGTTGACCCTAGCAGAGTCACCAGATGAACTTACAATCTCCGCTTTGAGGTCAACATAGTTCATCAAAATCTTGATTCCTCTGGGTGTCAAAATATGGGACTTATGTGTCCCACCGGACATGCCAAAAACTATTGGTCATGAATCTGCCTAGTCATATAAAATGTGCCCTAGACCTGGCCAACATTGAAATGTCAAGAGAAAGAGAAGTCTTCCAGGCCAATCTCCAGAGAGGTCTGGCTCCCAAACTAATCTAAACTGGTTTCAAGGTTTAGGGTTAGAAATAACAGAAAGAGATGGAAATATGGCTGAATCCAATAGTTGATAGGGAGAACAACCTCAGATAGCAAATAACAAAAACTAAATCCTAAATATAAGCAGCAACTAATTCTTAGAATGCACATACAGAAATTGGATCAAATATTGACTCTAAGCTTGCCTTCAATTATACTTCAAATGTTCAAATGAAAACATAGCCAAATTTAGAACAACAGAATTCAACTTATATGTTAGCACTAAAACTAAGCAGAAGTGAATTACACAGAAAGCATCACATGAACATCAGTTTGGATCACCAACTCAAAAGACTCTAAGAATAGAGCAAAATGAGTCTAGGATTTCTGCTTCAGTTTTTGCAAAAATGTCCTCTCTTTTTTCTTGAGATGTACATTAGTATTTATAGAGGTCTTCCCTCTTTCTTTTGAATCGCAGTATTTAAAACATAAAACATATTTTGAATAGGAGATCCACAAAATATTGACTTGAAAAGAGAAACAATCCCCCTAAATTTGCCTCAGATAAATCACATTCCTCGCTTTTATGGATCAAGTTTGAAAATCGAACAAAAACAAGGGACCAGATTTCTTCATTAAATGACTATTTTTGGGGCATGCTTGAAGTGTTAGGAGATCACGAACAAGAGATTTTAATACTGGAGGTATCTTTCATTTTGGTGGCTTCGAAAACTGCATGATTTAACATATTCTCCCATTTGATCTGATGGGCAATTGACTCTTGATATTAAATTTTGGAGAGCTTTGATATTTAAATTAAATGTTGGGAAACATTTAATTTTGGAGCCTCTTTGACCTCGATCTCCTATGCAATATGAATAAAAATGCGGACATAACTTTATTGGGCATTTTTTGTCACTTCTGTCATGAAAATGTGATGTGACATGAAATCATGACATTTTTCCCTTGCTGCTTTCTTCTTTTTCTACCAATTGTGAAAATGCGACATGTTGCGAAATCACGACAATCTTCTCTCGCTTTGCCCTTCCGTCGCCTTTAGTCGTGAAATCATGACATGTCGTGAAATCATGACATTTTCCTCTTGCTTGGCCTTGTATTCTTGTTTTTCTGTGAAAACACGACAAGTTGCAAAATCGTGACATCCTCCTCAATTTGGCTTTGTCTCCATGACATGTTACAAAATTGTGATATCTTCCTCTATTTGGTTTCTTTGCTGCTCCTTGTCACAAAAATGTGACAAGTCATGATATCACGAAATTCCATACGTGGTGCTATCCTTTTTGCTTTTCCTCACCACAAAAACAATACTCCCAACGAAAACATGACATGTCACGAAATCACGACATTTTTTTGTCTTCTTGTACTGTGCTACTTTCTTCCCACGAAAATACTACAAGTCGCAAAATCGCGACATGTCGTGAAATCGTGACAATTTTCTTCAACTTGTACTTTTTAGCTTCCTCTCCATGCAAATGTGACAAGTCACGAAATTGTGACATTTTTTTGTCTCCTCCTTCGTTTTGTTGCCTACGTTGCAAAAATGCGACATGTCGCGATATCGCAACAGTCCATACCATTTTCCTCCTTCCATGCTTTCTCATCGCGAAAAAAAGACATGTCACAAAATCGTGACATGTTTCTGTCTTCTTGTACTTTTTGTCTTTATTCCCATGAAAATGCGACATGTCACGATATCACGACAATTTTCTATTGTCTCCTTCGTTGTCGCCTCCTGCTGTGAAAATGCGACATGTTGCGAAATCGTGACATTTTGTACCATCTTGCTCCTTCCTCACTTTCTTGCCACAAAAATGTGACAGGTCACGATATCATGACATTTTATCCTTGGCACTCCCCTTTGCTGCTGTATTGCATGAAATTGTGACATTCGCCTATCACTTTTATTTCTTGCCACTGTCTACCATGAAAATGTGATAGGTCGTGAAAATGCGACATGTCACGATATCGTGACAACTTTACCTTTGCTGGTCCCTCACCGCAACAGGTCATGAAAATGCGGCATGTCACGATGTCATGACAAATTTGCCATTAATGTTCCCTTTTGCTGCCTTCTAGCACGAAATTGCAATAGGTCATGAAAATGTGACATGTCACGATTTCACGACATTTTCTATGCTTAGCCTTTTTCTGCATCAAACACCGCAAAAACGCGACAGGTCACGAAAACATGACATGTCGCGATATCGCGACAACTTTCACTTACTTTGCGTTGGCACAAAACTTGTAGAGATGTTTGTTTTTTACTAATTATCCCTTTTGAGGTGCTTGGAGGGAAAAACAAAGGAGTGAGTATCTCTACAATTTGTGCATTATTTTGCATGAATAGCAACAACAAAAAACAAAAAAAAATGTGGCAAAAATGCCAACATAAACATAGTATATATTTTCTCTATGCACATTTGATCTACGATTATTATATTTCAATGCATGGATCTCGGGCAGCGTGATGGTTTGTGCCTCATATAATTGATTGAAGATCAAAGATAAGGGCTCTAAAAAATGAGTATATTGTCTTTGCTTTTGTTTCATATGATTTTTGGCCAATGGAGGTTGAGCCTGGTAATTAGGTTGCATTGGTAATTGTGGTGGTGGAGCCCAATTTAAGGGTTCAAGGATATTAGAAACCACTTGATTGATTAGGGCCACATTTTATTGCATGTTACCATTTTTAATGTTCTTGTTTGGCCATTCTCCTTTGTGGAGTTGAACATCACCCTCCTTGTCCTTGATGTCCTCAATTATTTGGGCCTGTTCTAAGACCCCCTCGAATGTTTGATACCATTGTAATTGTAAGAGAAGTGAAATCTTTTTTGAACAACTTGTAGTAAACATTCGGATGAGTTTCATTATGGGTAGGATGAAAGGTAGTTTCAACATCACCTCTCTCCATCTATTACCATACTCCATGACTGGCTCATCCTCAATTTGATGAAGGCTAGACAAGTTAGTCAAGTTTATTGTTTTCTTAGTGCTAGAGGTAAAACATCCCAACAACACATTGATTAATTGCTCAAATGTGTTTATGCTATTATGTGGTACATGATTATACCATTCTAAAGCATCCCCAGATAATGTTTTAAGGAATATTCTCAACATCAAAGGGTCATAGTCTTGAATATGAGAGCACTTAAGGATGAAGCTTGTCACATGCTCTTTTGCATCTTCATCATATTTGAAATATTCAAGTTTGGGCATCTAGAAATTTGATGGGTATGTCAGTGATGACACTTATGGATGCAAAGGCTGATCACTAAGCTTCTTTAGTGTGGGTTTTTGATAACCCAAAATTTTATCTTGCTTTTCTAATACCTTTAACCGATCATTTAGCACTTTGAATACCTTAGAATTCATGATATGATCATTCTGTTATCACCCTTGATTAGGTAAGGAAGGCTGATTTTGATGTTGAGATGGATGATAAGTATGATCATTAGATACCTCATCATAACTGGATTCAAGGTAAGCATCTATTTGACCTTGATATTCCCATTGGGATTCTTCATATGATTCCTCATCGTATTGATCTTGGCATTGTTGAGGAGCATGAAGCTTTTTATAGTAGCTAGATAATGGTCTTTGATGTTTAATGTGATTTTAGCATGGCCAAGGAGAAATATTTTGAGACTGTATCAGGCACCTTGCCTATTGTTGCATTCTATAGGTGTTACGTGTAAGCACAACTTTACATAATACATTTTGCAATTTCTCTTGTTGTATCTTTTATTGTTCTTGTATCTTTTGTGGATACAACCTTTGAAGGTGTGCTCATTGTGAGTCCAACTATTGTTGATTTAATTTTTTTTATCTAATTGGAGTTGATCCGTATGTTGTCTGTTAATATTTGGTCTATGTGCCTGATGAATATGATTTTATTGCTCAGTTGTATGGGGTTTGTATGTCCTTGTATTTGATCTATTGTTATTTTTTCATGCTTCCTAAAGGTTGCATTGGCCTAATACTATGATTTATGAATCGGATTTATATATTTTGATGATGTAGAGCCATAATGTGGTTGCACCAAGTACTCTTCATGAGGATTAGGAGGATGACTTGGGTCTTCTCCCTCATCTATGAGGGAAGACTCATATTCAATTTTAGATGTAAGCTTTGTATATGTAGGCTACATAGAAGTATGATGTGTGGATGTTGAGTGCTCTCTGTAAGGAATATGGGGGTGACTCACTCGATCAAATGGGGTGGTTTGCTCATCTAGTTTAGGCCATGGTGTACTCTCATGTTCATATTATAATTTATGTATAGAGAAATTTGGGGTGTGAACCCATGATATTGACCTACTAGCTCCTTCAATGGGTAAATTATTCACTATATAGAATTCCACCAGGGTATCCAAGTTAGGAAGGTTTCCTAGATGACCTATGGGTGTTGCCCTCGTAGGGATATCTCGAAGGTTTTTCCCCCTAGGGATGGTATTATTTTTATGATAGAACCTAGGACACCATTTAGGAATGGGCATGTCCTCTATACGTATTTGGAGATATTCGTTGGTTATGGATCTTGAATCTCTCTCCAAATTGGAGGTCTTGTTTTCAACCGTATTTGGACCAAATTCGTAAGAGGGGTCCATCGACCATTTTTAGAAAATTTTGACTTTTCAAAAAATATTGTAAGTGCTATATACCAAAATGATCAATGCAACGAGATTATCACAATGGTACAGGGCTCCAAAACCTGACTTCTTGGTCAAAATTTTATATTTTTGAAATATTTGGCCAACCGAGGCTCATGGGGAAATGCCCGATTTTAGGAATTTTTGGGAAATTTTGAAGCATAAAGATTTAGGGTTCAAATTTTTTTTGAGAGGTGTAGAAGGAGCTAACTAAGACAAAAAAATAAATTTGGCAATTATTGGGGTTGTCTAGACCATTTTAAGACCATTTTAGTGCAATTTTTCCCTATTTTTTGCTTCAAAAATAGAGTAATCATAAAATCAACATAAATTTTTCGTCATAGCTCTGATTTGTATGATTCTTGATCTATTGGATGCAGAATCAATAAGTTGATTTTTAACTATTTTTTTAAAAAATTAGGATTTACTCCTAGATGATACGATCTTACGTTGAATACCCCAACAATAAGGAAACACACAAAGTAGACAATATGATTATCTCTTTTAAGGATTAGATGTATATGATTATCTCTTTTAAATATTAAGAGCACACAATGAAATGATCAAATAAGAACACAAGAAAACAATATGATTATCTCCTTTAATTTTTAGATGTGAATCCCTAAGTTGTTTGGTGTATTTGAATTTGTTGTTGCTTTTACTTTCTTGTTCATGTTTTGAAATTAGAATAAGGGAATTCAACAAAAGTGGTGACTAGGAACACTAGTGCTAAATCTGAGGTCCTCAAAAGAGTCTAGGGGACATCGCTTAAATCCCATAATGTGTGGAGGGTTTACCTAACTTTTCCACTCTGAAACGATAAGTGTTTCCAATAGTGGGAGGAATTTTGAACACCAGTGACCTATTGCATCTTAAGAGAGTGCCCTATTCTATATAAGGTGTCGAGTGGACAAGACAGTGGAAGGAGGTGAAATCCAACATCATTGGTCTAAATTAGAGGTTGGTGATGAAATCCAATCTTACCAATTTGTGATATGTGCAAGTGTGTGTGGTTCCTTTTAAGCTTAAATAAAGTAAAAAATGAAGCACTCAATGATATTTCACTAGATGCAATAAATGTTGAGCAAGGTGCAGCAGCAGTATTGTCATTGTTGTCAACACAGTCAGATAGATTGGTTGATGTAGTGGACAGGAGTTCAGAGGTTATTCAAAGTATGTACAGTGAAGTTAAATGCTTATGAGGATGTTTTTGATGTTTGGGTGAAGTTGTTACAGGTTGTCCAAGAAGACCGAAGTGGCCCATATGCTAAAGATCAAAGAAAAAGCAAAACAGCATCGAGAAAAAAGTGTCGCGATATCGCGACATGTTGCATTTTCGTGGCCAAAAGAGAAGCGAAAAAGCAAAGAGGAAAAAGTGTCGCGATATCGCGACATGTTGCATTTTTGCGGCCAAAAGAGAAGCGAAAAAGCAAAGAGGAAAAAGTGTCGCGATATCGCGACATGTTGCATTTTCGCGGCCAAAAGAGAAGCGAAAAAGCAAGGAGGAAAAAGTGTCGCGATATCGTGACATGTTGCATTTTCATGGCCAAAAGAGAAGAGAAAAAGCAAGGAGGAAAAAGTGTCGCGATATCGTGACATGTTGCATTTTCGCGGCCAAAAGAGAAGAGAAAGAGCAAGGAGAAAAAGTGTCGCGATATCGTGACATGTTGCATTTTTGCGGGCCAAAGCAAAGAGAAAGAGCAAGGAGGAAAAAGTGTCGCGATATCGCGACATGTTGTATTTTTGTGGGCCAAAGGAAAGAGAAAGGGAGAGAAAGAAAAAGTGTCACGATATCGCGACATGTCGCATTTTCACGACTCAAAAAGGCAGCCAGGCAGAGAAAGAAAAAGTGTCGCGATATCGCGACATGTCGCATTTTCGTGACTCAAAAAGGGCAGCCAGGTAGAGAAAGAAAAAGTGTCGCGATATCGCGACATGTCGCATTTTCGTGACTCAAAAAGGGCAGACAGACAGAGAAAGAAAAAGTGTCGCGATATCGCGACATGTCGCATTTTCGCGACTCAAAAAGGGCAGGCAGGAAGAGAAAAAAAAGTGTCGCGATATCGTGACATGTCGCATTTTCATGACTCAAAAAGGGTAGGCAAGCAGAGAAACAAAAGTGTCACGATATCGTGACATGTCGCATTTTTGCGACTCAAAAAGGGCATGCAGGTAGAGTAACAAAAGTGTCACGATATCGTGACATGTCGCATTTTTGTGACTCAAGAAGGCTGCATAGTGACGTGGACCCATAAGAAATATTTAATGATTTGAAATCATTTAAGATGGTATTACACATGGAAAGAAACAGATGCATGCCCATGTGGAGAAAACGAATAGTCATAGAAAGAAACGGACACATGCCCATGTGGAGAAAACGAACAGTCATTAAAATAGAAATGAAAAGCCTTTTCAAAAACCAAAACGCATGCATGCACAAAGGAGAAAATGAACAGTCATGACCGAGAAAATGAATAGTCATGAAGGAGAAAACGAACAGTCATGGTAGGAGAATATGGTGTCAATTCTTTGCATGTAACGTGTTTGATGAAATGCCTACTCTATATATACAAAAGGAGTTACATAAAGAAGGTGTTACAATTGACAAGTGGCGTATGAGAATATGAAAGAAGGAGTTACAACTGGAGTTACAAAGAGAAAGGATGGTTATAAAAGGAGTGTTGCTTGGAGAATTTAATTGGGGATTTTATTCGGTGAAGTGCATGAGAGGAGCGTGAGAGGCGAGTGAGAGGCGAGCGAGAAGGGTGTGTGTTTTGTGAATTGTGGGTGATGTTGAGTAAGCAATAGACCAGTCAGGGTCTTGTAAAAGTGAAGGCATTTCTATGTCAATCTTCTAGTTTCAAGATTGAAGTCCAAGTTGGTGCTTGGCATCAAGGGTTGGTGCTCCTTCCAGTTGGTGCTGGTAAATCAGGGGTTGGTGCTCCTTTCTATTTGTGATAAATCAAGGGTTGGTGCTCCTTTCTATTGGTGTAGATAAATCAGGGGTTGGTGCTCCTTCCAATTGGTGCTGGTAAATCAGGGGTTGGTGCTCCTTTTTGTTGGTGTAGATAAATCAGGGGTTGGTGCTCCTTTCTATTGGTGCAGATAAATTAGGGGTTGGTGCTCATTTCTATTGGTGCAGATAAATCAGGGGTTGGTGCTCCTTCTAGTTGGTGCTGGTAAATCAGGGGTTGGTGCTCCTTTCTATTGGTGCAGATAAATTAGGGGTTGGTGCTCCTTCTAGTTGGTGTAGATAAATCAGGGGTTGGTGCTCCTTCCAGTTGGTGCTGGTAAATCAGGGGTTGGTGCTCCTTTCTGTTTGTGCAGATAAATCAGGGGTTGGTGCTCCTTTCTATTGGTGTAGATAAATCAGGGGTTGGTGCTCCTTCCAGTGGGTGTTGGTAAATTGATTGTAAAGTTGTTGCTTTGCAAAGGCTGGATTTGGATGGGAGTCCAAACAGTCAATTTTTGAGGAGTAGCCAAATCGGTGAACCTCGGTACATCTTGTGTTGTGTGATGCTCTCTTGTTATATTTGCTTTATTTGGTTTTAAGTTCTCATTGTTTTGGCTTTAAGAGTTGAAGATTTAAGTTTTAAAGAGCTACACTGATTCACCCCCCCTCTCAGTGTCATTGTGAGACTAACAATTGGTATCAGAGCCAGTTTCCCTTGTCAGGCTAAATCAGCTAGGGTTGATCTTGGATTAGTATGCAATGGGTAAGAAGAATAGATCCTCCTCAAATAAGGCATCTCAATCAGTTTCAGTTCTTGTGGAAGAGAAAATTGAACTAGAAAAGATAGGAGTGAATTCTGAAGTATGTGATGAAAACCTTGAGGGTGAAGTATATCTAGAAGGTGAGTTGATCGCTGCACTTGAAGATTTGGGTATAGAAAGGAAAAAGAACAAAAGACTGTCCAAGAAGTTGGAAGAATATGGGGATAATATTGAAGATCTCTTCTTACAAATTCATAAAGCCAAGAAAATAGAAGAAGCCTTGAAGTCACACCTGGATGATAAAGGCGATGTATGTAGCAAACGTGAAGAGGAATCTAACAAAGTTATTAATGATCTAAAGCTGCAAGTAGAAGAGTCCAAAAGGATTGAAGAAACTCTCGGGTCATAGATTAATGAGAAAGAGATTGTTTGCTACAAACAAGAAGAGGAGATTGTTTTATTGAGGAAACAACTAGAAGAGGCCAATACAAATCTCAAATTTGAGAAGAGCACAGAGTTGCTAGATAAAATGATAAGGCAACAAAGAAGCCCCATGTGTAAGCTTGGTCTTGGATGTGAAGCTGAACAACCTTCATCTTCTAAATCTGCAGAGAAGAAGAAGTCCACTACTGAAGGATCAAAGCAAGAAAAGCTTGAAGCTGAATCTTCAAAAGGAAGAAAATCTCAAAGGAGATCTACAACAAAGCAACCACAACAAAAGAGGTTCTATCACTCTCACTTTATTCATAATAATGCTTTTAATGGCTATTGTTTTAGATGCAACCATTATGGTCACAAGGCAATTTATTATGGATTGAATAATAGATCAAAGAGTTATGCTGGTAGAAATACATCTGTTATTTCGATTGAACACCATGTGCAATGTTTTAAATGTAATGGTCATGGGCACATAGCAAGGTTTTGTCCAAGAACTTTTGTATCTAATCTAAGGCAAGATAATAGATTTCATCAGACGCAAAGAATGCAACATAGACGAGGGAAGAAATCATGTGCATCAAAGAAAGGAAAATAATCATCCATCAAGGATGCACAAGAGACAACCACCCAATAGAAATGTTTTTTCACCTTTGATGGATTATGCAGTAGAATGTTATAACTATCATAATTTTGGGCACATTGCAAGAAATTGTCGAAGTACATTTGCATCAAATCAATTTCAGGGAAGAAAATTTCAACCAAATGGAATGAGACAAAATAGAAAATTTCCAAAAAAGCATGCACAAGCTATTGAAAAAGAAAATTCAAAACAAGAGCCCAAAATTGTAATCAAACCAGAGTGGAGAAAGAAAGAGGAAAGGAAATCGTGTCTCCTTTGACTGAAGGAGACTACTCCTCTATTGCACTAAGCAACTCCAGGTAGCACATCCTCAGGGGGAGCAATCTTAAAGTTTATTTTAATGCTCCTATGTATTTGTTTGGTTATCTGAGGATGAAAGGCAAGTAGGTAGGGGGAGTTGTCATATAGTTGTCAAAGTGTGTTTCAGTTCATGTAGTTGTTTGTGGAGGTACCATGAAGGGTGGTGATTAAATTGAGAGTTGTCACCATTGGTAGTATTGCTATATGTCAGTGTTGTACTTTTGATGGTTCTTACTGCCATTGTTCAAAGTTATGGATTATAACAGTTCTGATAATTTGGTTTAGTGAAAGAGATGCTAAAAAAGTTCACAATGGAGGATTGTAAGCCAGTTAGCACTCCCATGACGACAGGTTGCAAGTTGAGCAAGGATGTGTAGATGATAGAAAGAGTACCAGTGGAGGTGCATTCTATCTTGGAGATAGGTTGGTCGCGTGGCACAGTAAGAAACAAGAGTCAGTCTCCTTATCTACAATAGAGGCAGAATATATTGCAGCGATAGCGTGTTGTACGTAGGTATTATGGATGAAACAAACCCTGAAAGATCTTGGTATTAACTTAAGTGAGCCAATTTTAGTTAAGTGTGATAACACCGATGCCATTAACATCTCAAAGAATTCGGTTATGCATTCTCGCACAAAACATATTGCTATCCAGTATCACTTTTTGAAGGAGAAAGTTGCGGAAGGTGAGGTTAAATTGGATTTTGTTCCAACAACAGAGCAAGTAGCGGATATCTTCACAAAACCATTGCCCAAGGAAGTCTTTGAGTACCTTCGCAATAAATTGGGAGTGGTCACGCTTCCCAAGAATTGACTAGCTATCGGGACCACATTCTCAGGGGGAGCATTTGTGTATTTGTTTATCTTTTTGCTCATGTTTGTGATTTTTGCTAAGTGTAATAATTTTTGCCTAAGAATGTTGTGCATGGACTCAGGGGGAGTCTACAGCAGCCCTTTGATATTGTTGTCAAAGGGGGAGAAGAGTTACAGGAAATTGCACGTGTGTTGCCAACAATTCCAAAGGGGGAGATTGTTGAGCAAGGTGCAACGATAGTATTGTCATTGTTGTCAACACAGTCAGATAGATCGGTTGATACAGTGGATAGGAGTTCAGAGGTTATTCAGAGTATGTACAGTGAAGTTAAATGCTTATGAGGATGTTTTTGATGTTTGGGTGAAGTTGTTACAGGTTGTCCAAGAAGACCGAAGTGGCCCATATGCTAAAGATCAAAGAAAAAGCAAAACACCGCATCGAGAAAAAAATGTCGCGATATCGTGACATGTTGCATTTTCATGGCCAAAAGAGAAGCGAAAAAGCAAAGAGGAAAAAGTGTCGCGATATCATGACATGTTGCATTTTTGCGGCCAAAAGAGAAGAGAAAAAGCAAAGAGGAAAAAGTGTCGTGATATCGTGACATGTTGCATTTTCGCGGCCAAAAGAGAAGAGAAAAAGCAAAGAGGAAAAAGTGTCATGATATCGTGACATGTTGCATTTTCGTGGCCAAAAGAGAAGAGAAAAAGCAAGGAGGAAAAAGTGTCGCGATATCGCGACATGTTGCATTTTCGCGGCCAAAGAGAAGAGAAAGAGCAAGGAAGAAAAAGTGTCACGATATCATGACATGTTGTATTTTCATGGCCAAAGCAAAGAGAAAGAGCGAGGAAAAAGTGTCGCGATATCGTGACATGTCGCATTTTTGCGACTCAAAAAGAGAGAGTAGGCAGAGAAAGAAAAAGTGTCGCGATATCGTGACATGTCGCATTTTCGCGACTCAAAAAGGGTAGGCAGGAAGAGAAAGAAAAAGTGTCACGATATCGTGACATGTCGCATTTTTGTGACTCAAAAAGGGCAGGCAGGCAGAGAAAGAAAAAGTGTCGTGATATCGTGACATGTCGCATTTTTGTGACTCAAAAAGGGTAGGCAAGCAGAGAAAGAAAAAGTGTCATGATATCGTGACATGTCGCATTTTCGTGACTCAAAAAGGGCAGGCAGGCAGAGAAACAAAAGTGTCGCGATATCACGACATGTCGCATTTTCATGACTCAAAAAGGGTAGGCAGGCAGAGTAACAAAAGTGTCATGATATCGCGACATGTCGCATTTTTGTGACTCAAGAAGACTGCATAGTGACATGGACCCATAAGGAATATTTAATGATTTGAAATCATTTAAGATGTTCATTACACATGGAAAGAAACATATGCATTCCCATGTGGAGAAAACGAACAATCGTTAAAATAGAAATGAAAAGCCTTTTCGAAAACCAAAACGCATGCATGCACAAAGGAGAAAACGAACAGTCATGAAGGAGAAAACGAATAGTCATGAAGGAGAAAATGAATAGTCATGGTAGGAGAATATGGTGTCAATTCTTTGCATGTAACGTGTTTGACGAAATGCCTACTCTATATATACAAAAGGAGTTACATAAAGAAGGCGTTACAATTGACAAGTGGCGTATGAGAATATGAAAGGAGTTACAACTGGAGTTACAAAGAGAAAGGATGGTTATAAAAGGAGTGTTGCTTGGAGAATTTAATTGGGGATTTTATTCGGTGAAGTGCGCAAGAGGAGCGTGAGAGGCGAGCGAGAGGCGAGCGAGAAGGGTGTGTGTTTTGTGAATTGTGGGCGATGTTGAGTAAGCAATAGACTAGTCAGGGTCTTGTAAAAGTGAAGGCATTTCTATGTCAATCTTCTAGTTTCAAGATTGAAGTCCAAGTTGGTGCTTGGCATCAGGGGTTGGTGCTCCTTCCAGTTGGTGCTGGTAAATCAGGGGTTGGTGCTCCTTTCTGTTTGTGTAGATAAATCAGGGGTTGGTGCTCCTTTTTGTTGGTGCAGATAAATCAGGGGTTGGTGCTCCTTCTAGTTGGTGCTGGTAAATCAAGGGTTGGTGCTCCTTTCTGTTGGTGTAGATAAATCAGGGGTTGGTGCTCCTTTCTGTTGGTGTAGATAAATCAGGGGTTGGTGCTCCTTTCTATTTGTGCAAATAAATCAGGGGTTGGTGCTCCTTCCAATTGGTGCTGGTAAATTAGGGGTTGGTGCTCCTTTCTATTTATGCAGATAAATCAGGGGTTGGTGCTCCTTTCGATTGGTGTAGATAAATCAAGGGTTGGTGCTCCTTCCAGTTGGTGCAGGTAAATCAAGGGTTGGTGCTCCTTTCTGTTGGTGTAGATAAATCAGGGGTTGGTGCTCCTTTCTATTGGTGCAGATAAATCAGGGGTTGGTGCTCCTTCTAGTGGGTGTTGGTAAATTGATTGTAAAGTTGTTGCTTTGCAAAGGCTGGATTTGGATGGGAGTCCAAACAGTCAATTTTTGAGGAGTAGCCAAATCGGTGAACCTCGGTACATCTTGTGTTGTGTGATGCTCTCTTGTTATATTTGCTTTATTTGGTTTTAAGTTCTCATTGTTTCGGCTTTAAGAGTTGAAGATTTAAGTTTTAAAGAGCTACACTGATTCACCCCCCTCTCAGTGTCATTGTGAGACTAACAATAAAATTATTTTTTACTTTCAAAAATGTTATATAAAAGTTAAACCTACAAAATGCATGTCCCAAATGATGACCTACCCATTAGGTAGGCTACATGTAAGCAAGCATACAAGTGCACTGTTACTTGATTTATTCTTAGTTTTTCTTCTTATTTTTGTTAATTTTTTAATTATATAAAATCTAAACCTATCTTCTACTTTTAAAGTAGTCAAAAGAGGCAAGAAAAACCATATTTCAATAGTTTTGAACAATAGAAATTAAAAAAAAAGGGTTTTGGTACTTACCTCAATGGCCTATAAGCCTACTATTTTTGGAATTTGGAGCAGAAAAGATCCTATTTTGTAACCATACCTGGGTGGCATGGTGTCCAATTTGATGGCCATCCCAGGGTGGGATGGTTATGTGGTCGTCCCAAGGTGGTACGGTCAGTAGTCTAGATACTATTTCAAGCCAAAACGACCAGTTCCTACAACAGAATGAATAAAAACAAGGTTAAATATTCAACCAAATAAATAGGGATAAGGTCCCACTATGATTGCCACTAAATTAGGCAAAAAATTTTGCACCTAATAATGCTAAAAAATATGCATCTATCGCTAATGACTGATGAGCATCAAAATGGAAGCATTCAAGTAAGCATGGAAAGATAAAAAAAATGCAATAAATGAAGGGAAATGAAGCTTTATTATATTATTTTGATTGATAAAAACCATAGTTACATAAATTTCCCCTTAAGTATTTGTATTGATACAATTTTTACAAAATGGGGTGCCAAAAGGATCAAGTCCTTTCACTAGCTTGTGTACACTTCCAATGTTCTTCCTCATACCCACAATTGAGGTGGTTGAACCTATGATGCCACATCTTCATTCTTTGATGTTCTGCTATTGTGATCCTTCATAATGCACTATAAAACCTACAACTACACACAAGGAAACCATATTTTTTAAATAGCAAGTGCATAATTTAAAATATGCAAAAACCCCACATGCATAAAAAGACTAGAAAGTGTAAATATGGAGTGCACCTATCTAAAACAACTCCAAATGATCCAAAATCACAAATTAATGTAAATAATATGATTTTTGGAAGATCTAATCACAAAAATAATAGAAATTGCATCCTATGATGTTGTGCATTTGTAGTGCACTTTCTAAGCCTACAAAACCCAAAATGAGTAATGTTTGGACTAAAACATATCAAAATAAAATGGAACTTAGATAGAATATATAAAACATGATTTTAAGAGGACCCATATAATTATTTTTGTATATTCAGTAATAGATCCATGTGCATATTTAGATGGTCCCCGAAAGCCTGTAAAATTTTAAAAATGTGATATCTTGCTCAATTTAACTCTAAATTGCATGAAATTTGTATAGTAGCTTCATATCCTACCCTAGAATAGTCCTATTAAAAAAAAGAAAAATCATGTAAGGATCAGCCCTTATCCCTTGTAGGTATGGTCAGGACTTTCACATATTAGGGGTCATCCTAGTGTGGAACTGTAGACACCTAAATCACGTAAATCGGATAAGACTATCGGTGCATTACATATGCCCTCTTATCGACAACATATGGCCTTATTAGGAACCCCTATAGGATAGAAAAAGGCTTCCAAAACCCTCCAAAACTCAATTTGGAGGGTTCCTAGTAGTCTGGGGTAGTTTTGGAGACCCTACTGGTGACCATCCCACCTAGGGATGGCCATAGTTGGTGACCATCCCACCCAAGGAGGGCCATCAACAACCATCCCTGGTTGAGACGACCCCTAACTGGACCTTTGAAAAAGTTAAAGGATGCAATAAATGGCCATACAAGACTACCATTAGTGTGTTAATCACCCTATATTTATTGGGGACCTGCTAATGCACTACAGGGCAGTATATTGGGAGCCCCAAAGGGGTAACCTTCCCCTCCTTTGTGAATGACGCAATTAGGACAAATGGCATCACTTGCCTCGCATGGCAAAGATGTCATTTGGCCCTATAATACCCTTTTGGTCTATAAAAGGAGGCCCAAAACTCAATTTCAATGGGTATAGAAGTATCATTTGATAAATTAAGTGCTGCCCAAATCTATCCCTACTTGCTACCAACCATTTGTAAACCAAAACTCGCTCTTTCCCTACCTTGAAACCCTCTTCACTTCAAAGGCACTTTTAGGGGTAATAGGACCCGATTTACCAATCCAAAATTGGCCAAATTAAAGGAAAACTTGGCCCCATATTTTGAAAACACCCTCACCCTATTTTGGACAAATTTCCAAGGCCATGGGTGACAAAACTAAGCCAATTTTGTAACTGTCCCACTTGGGGACAGTTAGTAGTAAGTCCATGGCACTCATAGGGATGGTCTCAAAATAGTAGATAATTTTGGATAAATTTTGCCATAGACCTCCTTAGGATGTCTATATGAACCTTTGGTCCAAATTTGAGGTCATTTGGAGGAGTTTTGGTTCAATATTTGGAGTCCCCAATGTTGTAGGTCTCAATGTCTCACCCCGAAATGGCCATCAGTTTAGCATAATTTCACCTTATAACTTGCTTTCAAATCTATTTATTTCTACTTAGATCATCTTAATATATATATGCCTACTGTATATTAGTTGTTGCATGTGTATATCACTTTGTTTGGTTGTAGCGTTCACACCTTTTACTATGTTTTCTATGCTATCTTCATTTTATGAAATAGGTGCTACTAACCCCATTGTAAGCCCTTGTGTATAGGTCTAGGTAGTTCTTCGTAGGAGGAATGAGCTAAGAAGACCAGAATAATAGGTTTAAGGATAGCTCTCAATTATGGTATGTGATATTTATAGATACAAACAATATTTTACACCGTTTTGAGGCCTCTTTCAAGGGACTAGATCCCTTGAACATTGTAATAGAATTTGTATCAATTTGTAAAGGCCCTTGAGGGGATATTTGTAATATGACATTTGAAGTTATACAATGATAAAATAGAAGGATAAATTCACCATTTGGTTATATATTTGCTTCATTTTTATAGATTGCAAGTTTATGCTCATTTCCCTTTGAATTATTGTGTAGATGCAAAGACGCGACACTAAAAATGAAATTACAAGTAAATACACAAAGAGACAAGTATTGCACAAAATATTCCAATTTTAATATTGACAATGGGGGGATCCAAGTGAAATTTTTGATACAATGCTACTCTCCAAGAGTATTTTTATACAATATTACAATGGGCTAGGGTTCTCTGAAACCCTAACAATAAAATAAAATAGTGTCTTCCAAAGATTGCGTCTTTGATCCCAACAAGGTGACTAGGCTTTTGAGATATCCGATGTCGGTCCACTCTGACTATAGTAGTCTTCCAATGCTTCTTTAAATAAATGTTACCCAATCCTACACACACAAAAAATGGTAAAATTATTAGTAAATAAAATGAGGGTTCCACCGTGTGAAACCTCTGAAATGAATACTAAAACCCTAGATCTGATGTAAGTTGTAAATGTAAAATGCAATAATAATGAATGATAACCAAATATAGATTTACCTTGCTTGCGAATATTATTTACTCATTTTTGTAGATCTTATGTAAAATAGCATGGTGCAGCAGACTCTGATTCAAGTTTATATGGTTGCAGCAGGCTCAGATGTGCACTTGGCAGGCTCTGACATGAGCTTCATAGGATTTGGAGTGCATCTGTTGTATATAGCAGGATTTGATGGGTGCCTGGAAAGCTTCTACAAAAATCTTGGCAAGATCTGGTGTGCACTTGTAGATCTGTAGGATTTGGAGAGTGCTTCACAAGCTTATACGGTGAGCTTGTGAAGCTCGGGATGGTGCTTGCAGGTTAGGGTAAATCTATAGAAGCAGATCAGGGGGGTGTGAGAGATGCAATGGATGGATGGGGGATGTGATAGCAATGGAGGATGAAATGAAGATCTATCCTAGGGTATGCTAAACGTGCTCAAGGTATTCTTCAGTAGAGAGGCCTCAAGATTTTTCAACGTTCCATTCTTTCAATATTTTAGCCTCTTTTAGGCAATATGAGGGGCTTGTATTTATAACTTATCTTTAGGGTTTAACTTCGGGTTCTTAACTTTACACATTTGATCATGTGGCTAAGATTAAGTCATATCCTAGGGCTAATATTAAATGATGGAAGTGGCATGGATTGAGTGATATGGATGGTAGGGATTTAATATGATTGGACGGTGGAGGTTAAATGAACTTATAATTATATAATATAATAATAAACTAAATATAATATAAAATATTTTATAAAATATTAAAATAATATAACATATATTAAAATAAGTCTTATTTTTGTGGGAAATGGGAAAATGGGCATTTTTGAATGCGGGAAAGGGAGAATGGGCATTTTTGAAGGCGAAAAAGGGAAAACAGGCCATTTGAAGGTTGGAAAGGGGGATGGAGGACAAGTGGAAGGTGGGATTACTAGGAAGGTGGATGAATGGCTGCAATTTGGTGTTTACATATGCCCCTTTTTGTACCATGTTACATGAAACATAATATGGTGCAAAAATATGAGACACCTACATGGGATATGGGTAAAATAAATCGCTTATCTCATTGGAATTGCACATTGGTGTTGAATAAAAAAAGAATGAAGAATTTTTAGATTTCATTGCATAGCTTACCCCCTCAATTGGCAAATGAGAAAATTCTCACGAGCTAATTGAAAAAGCATGGATTTTGTGCAAATGATGGATGAAGGATGAATGATGATGCGATGTGATACCATTTTTACCCCAACGGTTGTAGAAAGGGGGTTGGTGTATAATACCATGATGCTTGAATAATTATGATTGATGATTTGATACCATTTTTGCCCCAACAGTTGAAGAAAATGGGGTTGGTGTGTGAACCATGATGCTTGAAGAATGATGACTGATGATTTGATACCGTTTTTGCCCCAACGGTTGAAGAAATGGGGTTGGTGTATGAACCATGATCATGTAATATGTATCCCATAATGGGAAATCAAAATCAACGTGGTTGTCCCAAATTTGGGGGTGATTCAATGCTATTGAAAAATATGCCTCACAGGCGTCATTGAGTATGCAAGATATGAAAATATAGAATGACTGAGTCACCGCAGGGCTGGCCATTGACTGTATAAGATTCTTTGTCAATCCCATAATGGAACCAATAAAACCTGGTGAGCTTGTGTGCTTTGTGACTATAGTCAGATGAATTATTGATTGATATTAGTTATCCATGATTTTGCATCCCATGGAAAAGGACATAAATGATTCCTATTTGGTAAATTTTTCTTGGCAGTGTTTCTCTTAGAATTTGAGGTTACTGATATGATTATGATTATTGGCAATGAGATAATTGGTGATGATCATGATTAATTGTCCTTATTATAAACTATTCATGTTACCGAATTACATGGATTACTATCACTGCAACCACCAATTTTATAGAATAATTTATTGGATACGAGGTTCACTTAGAGCCAACTGATGAGATACCATTTTTGCCCCAACGGTTGAAGAAAGGGGGTTGGTGTATAATACCATGATTTTTGAAGAATGATAGTTGATGAGATACCATTTTTTCCCCAATGGTTGAATAAAGTAGGTTTGTGTATAATACCATGATTTTTGAAGAATGATGATTGATGAGATACTAGTTTTGCCCTAACGATTGAAGGAAGGGGATTTTGATGATGTGAAAATGTGATGAAATAAAATGATTTGTATCTATTCTTTGCACTTAATGGATAAAGGGGGTTTTGATGATGTGAAAATGAAGTGATTATGTTTGTCCTTTGCCATTAATAGATAAAGGGTTTTTGGTGATGAAAGTATTCTTATGGTAGTCTATCCATCCTACCG
Source organism: Wollemia nobilis (assembly GCA_028583015.1). Classification (NCBI taxonomy): domain Eukaryota; kingdom Viridiplantae; phylum Streptophyta; class Pinopsida; order Araucariales; family Araucariaceae; genus Wollemia; species Wollemia nobilis. Next base: position 1,343,310 of record JAQPPZ010017192.1, read on the forward strand.
GATTACATGGATAACCAATCATTGCAACCACCAGGTTTATAGGATAAACCACTAAATACAAGGTTCACTTGATAGGAATGTAAATGTAATCTATTTTTGTCCCAATAGATGAAGGGATTTTTAAGAAATTAATGAAAATAACATGATTTTTATTTTTTCTTTGCCCTTAACAGATAAAAGGGTTTTTGATGATGTAAGATAAAAAAGTGTCTGTTCATTGCCCTTAACAGATAAAGGGGTTTTTGATGATGTAATATGAAAAAGTGTTTGTTCATTTCACTTAACAGATAAAGGGGTTTTTTATGATGAAAGATGAAAAAGTGTATGTTCATTGCCCCTAACAGATAAAGGGTTTTTTTTTATGATAAAAGTGTCATTATGGTAGTCTATCCATCCTACCAGATTGCATGGATAACCAGTCGCTGCAACCGCTAGGTTTATAAGATAAACCACTAAATACAAGGTTCGCTTATGAATGGATAATGATAAAAGAATGTAAATGTAATCTATTTTTGCCCCAATAGATTAAGGGATTTTTGCAATTTGGATGATATGAAAGCAAGGAAAAGGGCACAACCTTTGACAAAAGAATGTAGTCTTTTTAACCTAGCAATTGAATTGTTGATGATGTGATGTGATTAAATGATTGAATTTTTTATTGCAAGTGTGGAGAAGGTGTGAAACCTTGAACACCCCAAGTTCTAGCTATTATGTTGATTGATTAGGGGAAATTTGTGAAACCTTGAGCACCCCCTAGTTGTGATGTTGCTTGCTTAATTTGGGAAAAATGTTTTTATGGAATGCCTTATAGATGATTAATGTAAGATAAATGATGTATGTGTCTAATGCTTATATGGATGATTCATGCAAGCTAAATGATGTATTTTTGATGCAATCAAATGTGTAATGAACCTAAGCTATATGAGAGGGATGCATGGTGTTTGAATGATATTTTTATAGTTCAGAAATTTTATTGTCCATTTTTGATGTCCACTATTTTGTAATCAGGGGTACCCAATTTTAACGACTTTATGCAACTTGAAGTATGATGCAGGCATGAATGTTGACATGGAAAAAGATATGGATTTTGATATGGAAGAAGATATGGATTTTGATATGGAATGAATACTACAACATTTTCAAAAAATCAAACATACTAGTATTATCAATCAAAATCACTTGGGTTGTCTAACTTTCTTTAGGACCAATGTGTGTGAAAGTGATGTTCAATTACCAAATATTGAGTGTGAAAATGACCCTATATAATCAAGAACTAGTGTGTGTGTATTTGAAGTTCATTGACCCACTATGAGTAAATTGGGCATGTCCTATTATGGAGATGACCTGAAGCTAGCCTATCCTTATGTGTGGTCAAAGGTCTTCTTGTTTGCCAAGGAGACATGTCATCCCGCATGAGCTTACTCCATTGCTAGCCAAGCGTCTATAGCCCCGATGAAGATTCACTCCATAGTCCAATGGGATTTGATATTTTAGGCATTGGGGATGACTACCAATCCTTGCCAGGGACATTTAGTATGATCCTTACAACTTTAGGCATCAAGGGTGTTTGGGATATAGATCTTTGGGGAATTGGATTCTCAACTGAAGTGTGATGAGAATTTTGACCCTATCCTTACTACTCTAGTTTTTATGCTTATGTTTGAAGAGTAATTGAGGTAGTGGTGAAAACCACTATTTTTGCTTTGGACTATGTTGCATGATGGTACAAGCGAGGATTATCCCTTTTCACTTCAAGGTACTACCCAAGTATGGTACTAACTCTCTTTGGCTCATAATGTTTTTAAGATGTGATGGAATGTGATTGGTTCAAGATTGTATTCAGAATAAATTGGCAATACTAAAGACCTTATTAATGTGTAAAGTGTATTTTTGGTCCCAAAGAAAATCAAATATTCATTTGGAGGTTGCTTGCTACACTAGTAATGGCTGAGTGATTGAAAATATAGGCTTTATGATTTTTGACACGAGATGTGGTTTGACATATGGCTATTTCGAGGGTTGCATGATTTCTTCAAACTAGGTACCACCAATTGGTATAACTTGACTTTGTATTTGTGGCCATATCATCATTACTAAGTAATATCATTCGAACATGGGATGGGATGAATGCAATTATGAATGACTATAGCAGAATGTATATGAAATGTGCAATTATGAACGTATGAATATAGATGTATGAATGCAAGCAAAAATGAAATGCATGTGAAAAATGCTTATGAATGTGAATGTGGAAGTGTATATGTAAATGCCTATATTTATGCATGCTTATGGAAATGCAATTTGATTTTTTTGTTTTGTTGTTTTGATTTTTTTTTTTAGCCATGTATGTACATATATAGTAATCACAATAAGCATGGAACACTTTCTAGTGTATGATGTTCATCAGCTCGAGTTTGTCTACTCCCACTAACATAGTAAGATTATGACCAAAGGAGCTGGGTACCTTTGGGGCCTTTTGAAAATTTGATGTGACCAAAGGGATTGAGACCTTTGGAGCATTTTGAAATTGATGTGACCAAAGGGCTTAAGACCTTTGGAGCCTTTTTGAAATTGATGTGTGACCAAAGGAGTTAAGACCTTTGGAGCCTTTTGAAATTGATGTGTGACCAAAGGGGTTAAGACCTTTGGATCCCTTTTGAAATTGATGTGTGACCAAAGGGGTTAAGACCTTTGGAGCCTTTTGAAATTGATGTGTTACCAAATGGGTTAAGATCTTTGGATCCTTTTTAAATTTATGTGTGACCAAAGGGTTTAAGACCTTTGGAGCCTTTTGAAAGTGATGTGTGAACAAAGGGGTTAAGAACTTTGGAGTCTTTTGAAATTGATGTGTGACCAAAGGGGTTAAGACCTTTGGAGCCTTTTGAAATTGATGTGTGATCAAAGAGGTTAAGACCTTTGGAGCCTTTTGAAATTGATGTGACCATAGGGGTTAAGACCTTTGGAGTCTTTTGAAATTGATGTGTGACCAAAGGGGTTAAGACCTTTGGAGCCTTTTGAAATTGATGTGTGACCAAAGGAATTAAGACCTTTGGAGCCTTTTGAAATTTATGTGACCAAAGGGGTTAAGACCTTTGGAGCCTTTTGAAATTGATGTGTGACTAGAGGGGTTAAGACCTTTGGAGCCTTTTGAAATTGATGTGTGACCAAAGGGGTGAAGACATTTGGAGCCTTTTGAAATTGATGTGTGACCAAAGGGGTTAAGACCTTTGGGGCCTTTTGAAATTGATTGTGACCAAATGGGTTAAGATCTTTGGAGCTTTTTGAAATTGATTATCCACTAAAGTGATTGGGGAGTGGGGTATGTTTTCCATTACACAATTTAAGTTACTTGTTTTCTTTTGAATTCTAGCTTGAACTATGAAGTGTGTAAACAAAATATATGCAATTAAATCCAAATAACACCAAACCAAACAATCTTGTGTATGAATTTTTAAAAGTAAAAGAAAATACAATGTCCTAGTTTTTACCTTGTGTAGCATACCTCATTCATTATTATTTAAAATGTATTCATTTTTATTATTATTTGATTTACTTACGTTATGGTACTAACTCAAAATCAAACAAAAGTAATAAGTCAAAATAGCTTAATGGAAAACACATCAAATCCACCTATTACGTAATTATGGAAAGGCTATTGTGTAAGCCATGTTAGTGATGAAAGGGCTATTGGTTAAGCCATGTAAATTATTAAATGGCTAAGTTTGAGCTATGTTAATGATGAAATGGTTAAGGTTGAGCCATGTTAATGATGCAATGATTAAATGGCTAAGGTTGAGCCATGTTAATGATGAAATGATGAAATGGCTAAGGTTGAGACATATTAATGATGAAATGATAAAATAGCTAAGGTTGAGACATGTTAATGATAAAATTTTTAAATGGCTAAGGTTGAGCCATGTTAATGATGAAATGATGAAATGGCTAAGTTTGAGCCATGTTAATGATGAAATGATAAAATGGCTAAGGTTGAGCCATGTTAATGATGAAATGGCTAAGGTTGAGCCATGTTAATGATGAAATGATAAAATGGCTAAGGTTGAGCCATGTTAATAATGAAATGATGAAATGGCTAAGGTTGAGCCATGTTAATGATGAAATGGCTAAGGTTAAGCCATGTTAATGATGCAATGATGAAATGGCTAAGGTTGATCCATGTTAATGATTAAATGATGAAATGGATAAGGTTGAGCCATGTTAATGATGAAATGATAAAATGGCTAAGGTTGAGCCATGTTAGTAATGAAATGATGAAATGGCTAATTTCTCCCTAGAAAAAAGCTACTCATCCTAGTCATAAACTAACTGATGAGTGGATGGTTACTCCTAGAGAGTTAACTAGAGGTTCTAGCTTACAGGGGACCCCTTCGCAAGGTACTCCTATAGGTCATAGTCCTAGTTTGGGAAAGTATCTCCCTAATTCATATGCTACAAACACCTTCTTTCGAGAAGAGTCACCATGCAATGAGGCACCTCCACATAGAGCAATACCACGCATTCATGTCCTTGCTCGATCCTCTACTCCTGATCATATACAGGAGCAAGAGGTCACACCTCAAGTAGGGTTGAATGATCATCTCAATATTTCAATTCACCCTACTCCAAGGTATCAAAATCACAACGAGTATGATACTCGTCAAATTAGGTGACCTTATTACACCTTACCTTACCTTGTTTATGAGGGAAGACCTGAGGAACATCCAAATTATCCTTATGAAAATGTGTCAATGAAAGCACTTTGTGCCTCTACGCCAATAGTCTTTAAAATATATTTGTCTAGGAGAGAACATCAAGTCAATGCAACTACCCTCAATCGAGGGAAGCATGTAATTGATCCCATATATCCTCCTGAACATGATAGACAATGAGTAAATCATGCTAAGTTATGTAGACCTAATACAACTGATCAAATTAATAATTTGGTCTAGAGATATGCTGATCGCCATAGGTCAGATAAACATCACTTAGATCTCTTAGAGCAATGACAACAAATAGAGAAAGAGAAGCTTGAACAATAAATTCAAGAAACTTTGTGTCATGGAGCTGTCACTCCAAGTACGCGTAGACAAGAGGCTCACCCGAGGTAACCAAATTTCCAACAAGATAGGTCTCCTATACCTAATCCTATGTTTCCTCCTAGACCTCATAGGCCTAAATAGAATACATATGATAGGCCAAACATAGATCTCCTTCAACAGTCATTAGTTCCTCCTTGTAGGCCCATACCAAAAATACCTTATGGGGCTTATGATTATTTGGAACAAGATGAGGATTATGTAGAAGCACCTTATGGAGGTGTGGCTGATGTTAATCAACCACCCCAACCTAGGCTTAATATTCCTCGTCCACCTCTACAAGTTCAAAACAAGGAAGAGGAGATTAAATCCTCGAATGCGTATCAATATTTTCTTGCACACTTTGAAACTGTATAAGGTAGTACAACTGACAATGGGCTTCAAAATCCTACTTTGCTCAACTAAAGAACCAATCGTTACACCCATCCATTCCTTCCTTGGTCTATCCTGAGCATTTCAAAATGCCCAAATTTGATAGATTCAAGGGTGAAGAAGATGCTCAAGATCATGTTACTATATTTCTCAATATGTGCTTCAACATACAAGAAAATGATGCATTGCTCTTAAGAACTTTCTTGAGTACACTCGCAAGTCCTACAATTGAGTGGTTCAACAAACTTCCAAAACATAGCATCCACACATTTGAACAATTTGCTGATGCATTTTTGGAACATTTTGCCTTTAACACCAAAATAAAGTCAACATTAACCAATCTCACAGGAATAAAACAAACCGAGGATGTGAAGATCACTGACAATGGAAACAAGTGGCGAACACTTTTGGATAAGCTCACCTATCTATTGCTAGTGACTGAATTAACTCATTTGTTCTCAAATATTTGCTTGAAACCCATCTCTTTGACATTGCAATTACAACAATACCCTACCTTGGAAGAATCTCTAGCATAGGCTAGAAACATAGAAGAAATCAAAATCCAAGAGGGAGAAATAATAAAAATTTGCAAGGAGTGAACAAAGAATCCTAAGAATATCTCAACACCTACAAAGCCATCTACGGTAAATCAAGTGGCCATAAATGTCCCTATGCCTCCTCAAGATACACCTCCCCAAAAGGTGAACTATCAGGCTAAACCTTGTCCTATGAATTACAACAATAATGGTACAATGAACCAGGAACAAAAATAGCGTTGCCCTAAACGATAATTTACTCCCATCACTGAATCCATGGATTCTCTTTTTGATCAATTGTGGGCTACAAATATGGTTAATTTACCAGATATCAAACCCAAAGATCCAGAAACAGGTAAACCCAAGCTTATGGAATGCTGAGAGGATTAGTATTGTAAGTTTCATCAACAAGGTGGCCATGATTTACAATTGTGCTATGGTTTTAAACACATAGTACAATACATGATTGAGAGGAATGATATTACAATAGATGCTCCAATAGCTCCTACCAATCAATAAAAGGGTATTTTCAAAGACCCTTTACTAACTCACGAGGTATAGGCAGCATCTGCTAAACAAATGAATGATGTGAACCAAAAATATCTTGTTCAAGGGTATGTTGAGATGATGAGTATTGTGACCAGGAACAAGAGATATCCAAGTCAAGTCGCATAGCCTATGGCTTCAAATGATGTTCCAACTACATCGCAAGCTACACCACCTATAGTACAAGGCCTTCCTTCTAGGCCAATAGTGACAATTAAGAGCAAGCTTGTATAAATATTGAGGACCGCATCAACACGATTGTCCATATATGAGTTGATCCAACAATCACCTCCACATCGGGATGCCTTGATGGATATTTTAAAATCCATAGAGTTGTAATCGTAGGAGTCCAACTCCATAGATTTTATAGGACATGTGCAACAATGCAAAGAACCAGTCATACAATTTCATGAGCATGAGCTAAAAGAAATAGCCAACGATGTGGTAGGCCCTCCTTTACACATAATTGCATGTATAAATGAGATACCATACAAGAGAGTGCGTATAGACACTGGGTCCTCAAGTAACATCATAACTAAATCACTAAAGCATCTTAAGTTGCCAGCATCTCATTTTGTGGCATCAACTTACACTCTTCATGCTTTCAATGACACGATATGCTCTACTGTCGGTACCATAGTTTTACCCATCTAGGTGGGATAAAATATTATATCGACATTGTGCCATGTTTTAGAGGGAGATATGGCCTACAATATTTTTCTTGGAAGACCTTGGATATGGGATATGAAGTGTGTCCCCTCCATCGCGCATCAATGTCTTAAATACACTCATGAAGGGAAAGTAAATGTAGTATCTACCGATCTAGAGCACTTAAAATACTCATGTAGACTTCCAATTAAACACACCTGATCAAAGTCTATACATTCCACCACCTTCATCATCATCTACTCCATCCTCATCATCACCACATTTAGAGAAGGGTTCAAAATCGTCAAACCCTCCATCAAGGAACATGTCGAAGATTCCCATTGGTGAGAGCCCACCATTATTTTCTACTATATCCACGAAGGAGGTTCCTTGTGTCATTAATGAGTAATTACCTCCAGAGGTGAACATTGAATCAACTCAAACCTCCATTCCATATCATCCAGCTTCGCCATCCCAGGTCACAGTCTAGATGTTTAGTATAGGGTTAGGAGAATACTTGGTGAGAAATATCATGACAGTTCCATCAATGGAGATAGTGAAAGACATGGAAAGACCTTGTATTCCCATAGGTAGCATTTTACCTCTTTGTATACTTCCTATTAAAATGAATTTCATATATGGAGGTATAGAGTATGGAGCTTTGCCCATTCCTCAAAAATAATATGGCGATGAACCCTTTTCTAAAGATGTAAATTATTTTTCAAATCTAGACTATGCATTAAAATATCTAAATCATTGTAATTGGCATGGGTTTGGTCTTGGCCTATATGAGCAGGGTAACCGTGTTCCATGTCAACCCCAATATCAACTTTTGTATGATAGATCCGAGTTGGAAAATAATAAACCGATACCGTTGGATGTCCTCATCGAGATTCTTGAGCACCTATGCCTAAGTCATCAGGATAAGCTTACCCATGATCCATATACTAATCCTAACCACATTCATTCCTTGGGATATCATTTCCCATAGACATGATATATCAGGGTATTTCTAGTGATGTTGCCCAACCCCATGAAGTTGGGGGAAGCTCACACACCTTTCAATATGATAGTGAGGAACAAGACCAAGGCCCTCCCCATGAATGGACGAGTGATGATGAAGATGATTATGGCATCACATCCATTAACTACCATAGCTTAGATGATGAATATGAGCACGTGTTCCCTTTGGATTATGAGGATGAATATTTTCTTCGTATGTTATTTCTCGTCCAAGAACCCATCTGATGCTAGCTATTGCCTCGTGAAGATCAGGTTCACCCTCTTCCACACAGGCCACAGCTAGTTATTCCATTTCCACCTGAGCCACAACCATGAGTTATGAGACAACATCAGGTCTCTAGATCCACTCACCTTAGAGCAGGAGATCATGTATCCATAAACATGATTTCCATATGTTTAACAACACCATTGGTGAATCCAAAATACTCATCTAAGCAATTCCATCTTGATTTAGAGGTAATTGACTTTGATCGGGGAGATTCGTCACTTGTATTAGCTTCATCGAATGACCCATCTAAAAACAATACTTGGCTTCATCGCCTATATTAGCTCCACCATGAAAAAAAGTGTCATTCTATTTATATATCTCAGCTACTGAGTTAGCTTTGGGCACCATGCTGTCCCAAAAGAACAAATTTCACAAAGAATAGACTACTTATTACATCATTCGCACACTGGTCAGCTATGAAGTTAGATACGCATATGTTGAGAAGATATCCTTAGTAGTGGTATTTACCACCAAAAATCTATGCCATTATATGTTAAATCACACCACATATATTGTATCTAAATAAAATCCATTGTGCTACATGATGAGCAGAACATATCATAATAGTTGGATAGTGAAGTGGATAATGTTGTTGACAGAATTTGACCTAGAGTTCATTGGATAGAAATATATCAAAGGATAGGTCATAGTTGATCAAATAGCAGAGGCTCCTCTACAATATGATCAGCCTATAAATATATAACTTCTCTATGATGGAGCATTTTAAATTTAAGAATCACTTGGTTCTACCGAGCTTGAGTCACATGCAAACATAACTCTATTATTCGATGGTTCCAAGTGCGAGCGAGGTGGTGGTGTAGTTATCATGTTTTTAACACCACAAGGGGCTCCCATACCTCTTTTGTTTAAACTTTATTTTCCTTGTACCAAAAACAATGTCGACGAAGCTCTCATCATAGGACTTTAGATGACAATCACCATGAAAATAACAAAGTTAAAATTTTTCGACAATTCCTTACTCATAGTTAATTAGGTAAAAGGAATTTTCTAGTGTCGGTGTCCTATATTGCAAGCCTACAAAGCCCTAGTGGACAAAATCCTAGTCAAATTTGAATGGTATGATATAGAGGCACTCCCTCATTCATCTAATCATTTTGCGGATACAATGGATTCCTTAGGGTCACTAATCCCACATGACTCTTCAGATGATATCACAACTATCCAAGTAAAAAAACTAGCACAATATGTGACTGAGCGTGAAGATTATAAGGCTATACCAGCTGTTCACATGATTCATATTGAGCCTTCTCATGAAATGTTCTATCAATTGCACCAATATTTAAATAATTTTAACTAGGGGACTTTTTTCCCTCATAATACTTTTGATACTAGCACAATGCTATATATCCAAGTTCACTCTTAATCAACATTTGCATGAGATAAACATCAAAGCGATATCACGATTCATAATATTGAGGCTTCTTCAAAGCAATATTGGGCCATACAAATTAAATATTATCTTAAACCGGGTAATATTACACCTGGATTGTCTCATGTTGCAAAGTGAGCATTCAAGCAAAAGGTGATAAAGTATGTCTTAATAGGAGATATAATGTATCATCGAAGTTATGAAGGTATCCTCCTTCACTTCTTAGACTCACAGGAATCAGCTTGTACAATCACCCAAGCACACAAAGGTACATGCGGTGGCCACTTTAGTGTCATGGCCATCACCAAGCGCATTCTTCACATGGGATATTATTGGCCAACTTTAGAGCAAGATTGTTGTGCTTATGTTAAGAAGTGCGTGAAGTGTCAACACCATGTAAATTTAACACATACCTTCATAGGTCTTACAACCGATTCAATCGGTTTGGCCATTTGCACAATGGGGGTTTGATTTAATTGGGAAAATATCACCTACCTCATCAAGCCGTCACACGTTTATCATAACAGCAACCAAATATTTCACAAAATGGGTGGAAGCAATTCCCCTTACCACAACGATTGGACCTCACATTGTGAAGTTCATAATACATAACATTATATGTCATTTTGGTATTCCATCCAAAATAGTATCAGATAATGGAACACCCTTTAAAAATAAGGATGTGCGTGCGTTAACAACAAAGTATAACATAAAGCATAGCTTTTCCATGCCATATTATCCATAGGCCAATGGGCAAGCAGAGGCATCAAATAAAAAAGTAGTAGCCATATTGAAGAAAACTGTTCAAGAAAATCATAAAGATTGGCATAATCAATTACCTCTTTCCCTTTGGGCCTATCGCACTAGTATTCAGATGCCCACTGGAGCAACTCCATTTTCACTAGTGTACTGTGCTGAAGCCATCATGCCTATGGAGTTAGATATTCTATCATTACGCATTTCCATGCAAGAATTCATCGATGATGATACAGCTAGGCAAACTCGGTTATATAAGTTAATGTTGCTTGATGAAAAACATGTGAATGCCCTCAAGAATCTATGTGTTTATCAAGAGCATATTAAGAGAGCTTACAACTTGAAAGTACATCAAAGAGACTTTCAAGTAGGTTATTTAGTTCTAAAGGAAAACTAGCAAAACTCAAATTTGTCGTTCAACTTGCAAGACAAATTTACAGCAAACTGGTACCATTGGATGTCTGGGTTGGGAAATAATAAACTGATACCATTGTATTTCCTTACTGAGAGTATTGAACATGTATGCCTAAGTCATAAAGCTAAGCCTTTTCGTGATCCATATACTAATCCGAATCACATACATTCCTTGGGAGATCATTTCCCCATAGACATGATAGATCAAGGTCTTTCTAGTGATGTCACCCAACCCCATGAAGTGGGAGAGAGCTCACACACCTTGTAATATGATAGTGAGGAACAATACCATGGTCCTCCTCATGAATGGATGAGTGATGATGAAGATGATTATGGAATTGCACCCATTATCTGCCATAGCTCAAATTATGAATACGAGTGCATGTTCCCTTTGGATGATGAGGATGAATATTTTATTCATATGTTATTTCTCATCCAAGAACCCATCTGATGTCAGTTATTTCCTCATCAAGAGTAGGTTCACCCTCTTATGCATAGGCCACCACCAGTTATTCCATTTCCACCCAAGCCACACCCACAAGTTATGAGACAACATCAGGTCTCTAGACCCACTCGTCCTAGATCAGGAGATCATGTATCCATAAACATGATTTTCATACATTTAACGACACCATTGGTGAATCCAAATGATCCATCTAAGAAATTCCATATTTATTTAGAGGAAATTGAATTTGATCGGGGAGATTCTTCTCCACCACCCTTAGAGTATTGGCCTTGTGAGGAAATGTTACAACCATTTAACTTTTATCCAAGAACTACTCAAGATGTTTTTCACGCTGAGGTTGACCTTTAATTTCCTATGGAAGAAGCAAACATATCTCATGATATTCACTTAATTACCACCCCACATCAGTTGGAGTATGGGTCTCACATGTCGATTGAGCCAATAATTGACAAGTATATCGGTACATATCATGATAATACCCATACCATTAAATTAGGGTAAGGTCTCTACCTAAGTGAGCAAGATGATTTCACAACTACATTGAAATCAAGGATTAAAGATTTTGCTTGGTCATATAAATATATGCTAGGACTAAACCCAAATATAGTCACTCATAATCTTACATTAGACACCAAGATCAAACCTATTAAGCAAAATTTATGAAAAATGCACCCAACAGTAGCCTTAATAGTGAAATATGAATTACAAAGGTTGTTGGATGCTGATATCATCATCTCAGTAGATTATCTACCATGGGTTTCAAACATGGTTCCCATCAAAAATCCTGATGGGAGGATTCACATTCGCACTGAATTTTGAGATCTTAACAAAGTGAGTCCTAAGGATAATTTTCCTTACTTGACATCGATGTTTTGGTAGATACAATAGTAGGACATGAACTAATATCCCTAATGTATGGATTTTCTAGAAATAATCAGATTCACATTAATCCGAAGGATCAAATCAAAATAGTGTTCACAAAACCTTGGGGGACATTTTGTTACAAGGTCATGCCTTTTGGCCTTAAGAACACTAGTGCTACCTACCAACGAGCCATGACATATATCTTCCATGAATACATGCACAATATTTTGGAATATTACATGGACAATTTATTGGCAAAATATTTATTACACCATGAACATCTCGATGTATTGTGTAAGATCATAGATCGCCTCATAGAGCACAATGTTAGACTTAATCCCAAAAAGTGTGTCTTCGGTGTTACATCTAGTAAAATTTTGGGATTCATAGTCTCCAAGCGATGCATAGAGGTCGATCCCAACAAGTTAAATGAAATATTAGAAATGCCTCTCCCAATAAATACTAAGCAATTACATAGTTTGCAAGGAAATTCTGCATCCATAAAACACTTTATAGCGCAATTATCGGATAAGTGTCAACCCATGAATAAGTTGCTACACAAGGGGGTCTCATTTCATTGGGATGAGGAATGTCAAAATGCCTTTGATGAGATAAAACAATACTTGGCTTCGTCGCCTGTATTAGCTCCACCGCGACTAGGAGTGTCATTCTATTTATATATCTTAGCTACTGAGTTAGCTTTGGGTACCATGCTATCCCAAAAGAACAAATTTCACAAAGAACATGCTACTTATTACATCAGTCGCACACTGGTCAACTATGAAGTTAGATACACATATGTTGAGAAGCTATGTTTAGAAGTGGTCTTTGCCACAAAAAATATATGCCATTATATGTTAAATAATAACACATATGTTGTATATAAAGAAAATACAGTGTGCTACATGATTAGCAAAACATATCATAAGTCACACAACAAAGTGGATAATGTTGTTGACATAATTTGACCTAGAGTTCATTGGATAGAAATCTATCAAAGGATAGGTCATAGCTGATCAACTATCAGAGGCTCCTCTATAGGATGATCAACCTCTAAATATATAACTTCTCAATGATGGAGTATTTCAAATTTTAGAATCACCTGATTCTACTGAGCCTGAGTCATATATGGACATAACTCTATTCTTCGATGGTTCCAAGTGTGAGCGAGGTGGTGATGCAAGTATCGTATTTTTCACACCGCAATGGGCTACCATACCTCTTTCATTTAAAATTGATTTTCCTTGTACCAAAAACAACACCGAGTATGAATCTCTCATCATAGGACTTCAGATGACAATCACCATGAAAATAACAAATTTAAACATTTTCGGTGATTCCTTGCTTATAGTTAATCAAGTAAAAGTAATTTTTTAGTGTCGATGTCCCGTATTGCAAGCCTACAAATCCCTAGTGGACAAACTTCTAGTTAAATTTGAATGGTATGATATAGAGGCACTCCCTCGTTCATCTAATCATTTTGTGAATACAATGGCTTCCTTAGGGTAGTGTTGGAACAAAATCTGCCTTTGGTTAATTGTATTGCACCTTAGACCTTGCCAACATTGAATAGACGATCTAGCTTGGGAATATCCATCGAATATTTATAGTAGGCTGGTTCCTTTTTGCTTTGTTTAGAGAAAAGAGAGCAGAAATCGGGGAAATACTTGTAAAGGGAAATATAGCCAAGGCTAGAAGCTTTTATCACAGTGCAGTTTAGACAACAACCAGGATATAACATTCGTATTACTGTACAAGTTTTATTTAACACCTTCATATAGAAATCATAACTTTCTAAGTGTGATATAGATATTTCATCTAACACATATAAGAATAATTAATCTTAAATCCAGAAATATAATTCATACATGCATAGTTTAGATTTAGAACAGATACAATGTAGAATTTAATAATGTAAATAGAAGTCAAGAACCAGATACATACACTTGCACACAAAAAGTTAGAAGCTAGAAGAAGAGTAACTTTATTTTCTTGTATATAGAATGATGTACATCAATCTTGTAAACGTATAAGAGCCGACCTCTTTTCAAAATGCGTCTACCACTATATATACCCAAAATGGGTATCTTTTACAACTAGTACATCTTGGATTCTCAAATCAATTACAAGAAATTAACTTTAGTTTCTAATAATAAGCAAAAGATATTCTACAAATTGGATTCTAAAAGATCTAACACTTCATTTACATCTGACACCCCGAGAGATCAAAAATTTGGTGTAAGGGCATGTTTTAGTTGCTAAGAATATATCTTGTCATGAAAACTATCATGTCGTGAAATCGTGACGTCTTCAAGTGTTCTACTCTATCCGCCTCTTGCTTAAGCAAAAAAAAAAATGTCATGAAATCACAACACATTAGCCTCGTATGTCTTATTCTCTCTTTCTCATGGCAAAAAACTGACATGTCGTGAAATCGTGGCACTCTCTCTTCTTCTACCCCTTTTATACTTTCTTAGCCACAAAAATGCAACATGTCATAAAATTGCAACGTCTTTATGTTTTCACCTCCTTTTGGTCTTTGCTATCACGAAAATGCAACATGTCACGAAATCATGACATCTTCTTTGTCTTGGATTTGTCTTCTTGATTTATCGATGAAAAAGTAACACGTCGTGAAATTGTGAAATTTTTATCTACTTGAATTCCTTGTGCCATTTTGCCACGAAATTCGGACATGTCTCAAAATCATGATATCATCTTTCCTTAGCTTATTTTCTCTTTCTATAGCCCTTCAAAAATAGACTGCATCGAGCCTCTCAAGATGGCACCCTGCTACAAAATCTCGACTGTCTCCTAGAGGTAGTATTTTTAGACTAACATTCTTGGCGCCTTATGGAGGATTTTTTTCTAGAAAAATATTAGAATCTAGGCCCTTCATCCATTGGGAAACGGAGTCAAAAATACAAAACAAGACATTTACAAAAAGCAATGAGTAAGGAAAAATGCACTTTAGATGAGTAAGCATTACCTTGTCAAAAACTCTTGCTACAGCTTAAATAATTATTACTAAAATACATAAAATGCTTTAGAAGGAAAATCTAAACATTTGTCTTAATTCTAGGCACTAGTCCCAGCTTCAGTTAGTTGCTTTTGACTGGTATGCTTTGATTGTCTAATTTTTTCCACTGTAGCTACTACTCCCTGATAGGTTTGGTAAACATATTTCTAATCTTCATCATCCAGGTTTGAGGAATCAATGAATAGTTGGTCGATATACTGGAGCTCTTCCACTTTATCATAGGAAATCATTTTTTGTCTTAATATTCTTACAACCAGGTTTTAACCTATGTGAGATTCTGCACCATCTTCGTTACTTATGTATCTTCTATGGGCTCACTCCAACTCTCTATCTTAGATTCATCTTCAATAAAAGACTTCAAGGATGAGGAGAGTGCACTTTAATTAAGAACTTCTGAGTTATCATCCCAGAGATATGGGAGTCCATTTCAGATAGCCAAATCCAAAGTTTTTAGTAACCCTTTTGCTTCGGTCTCTAGCTCCTGCAGGAGTTTATTTCCTTGGGTCACTAATTTAAACTTTCTAAAAAAGTTCTTGGTTGCAATCTTAGCTTGGGACCAAACTTCACTTCCTACCTTCGCTGCTATGTTCTCTAGAATTTTCTCAAATAATATCTTGATTTTAGTGGTAGCGTCTTATATTTTTTTCCAAAAATTAATTGCATCTTTGAATTCTTCATCCACTACTTCAATGGTCTCCTTGACTTTGGCCACGTATAACAACAAAGGCTGTGTTTTCGAGCCTAATGCTAATAAATATTGTAGCAATTTTTTCCTCATATCTCTCACTTTTTCTTTTGAAAATCCAGACGGGGCATTCTGCTGATCTATTAATTGTTGTTGGAGTTCCTAAACCTAGAGACTCAATGCCTAAATTTGTGCATTTGTCGGTCCCAATTTCTCTTTGTATTTAGCTACCTCATTGGCAACAACACTAAATTTATCTTCCCACTTTTTTACCTCCAAATTCAAATCCTTTTCCATCTATTTATGTTCTTGCAAAAATGATTCCAACTCTCCCCTCTTCTCATTTTATTTTTGGAGTTTCTCTAAGTAATTCCCCCCATGCAGATATATAGTGCCTAGATGTGCTTGATATTTTACCCATTCATCTTGCATAGGCAACCGAGTGATATTTTCATTGATTTCTTCTGCATGGTAATCCTCAACAGTCATTTCACCTTTAGATTTCTTTGTTATTGGGGTTAACTTTACTTTCTTCCTTTGCATAGTAGCAGGATCTAGAGAAATAATTTCACAAACATTGGTAGGCATATTTGGATCCTCAATGGAGTGGGAACTCCACCAATCTAAAGAATTATTACTAACTCTTCTCAAATTTTCTATCTTTGTCAAATTTGGATGACTCTCATCAACTCAGGATGATGTAGCCCCAACTGTTGGAATACTGATGTTGGGAAAGAAAGGGATTGGGACCAATGCAGTGTTGACATTGAGTTGAGAATGGGAATATGTTGCCTTTTCTAGGAAAGCAAATCATTTTTTAAAGGAGAATTACGTCTTTCTTCATATCAGAAAATGAGGGAGAGTAAAAATAGGAACAAGTAGAAGAAACATAAGAAGATAAGAAAAGAGACATACCTGGTCCCATTTGAAGTTCTTATTGATCTCTATATTCTTCTTCAATCTCATCATATTTATCAAACAATTCTTCATATCAAATTCCACCATCATCACGTATCTCAATATTTTCATTTTTCTCACTTTCATCATCACTTTCATTAAGATTAGTTATTTGTATATTTTGGGAAAATTCCCCATGATGTCCTTTCTCAAATTCTATAACTTCTTGCTTTACTAGCACTTCCTTTACAATATACGGGTTCTGGATTTTTTGAACCGGATTTGGTAAACTACCCATATTTTCTATCTAATAATTTTCTTGCTCAGCTTCCTGAGCATCAATTTTATTACCTTCCTCATTTACTTTATCCTTTCCATTTTCAGCAGAGTCTTCAACTATATTTTCTTGAATATCTTGAACATTTTGTTCACTAATAGAAATTTGAGTAACATTATTGCATTTCTTGGCATCATCCAAGGCTTTTAATATTTTCATCTTCTCAGCTACAGTTTCTTCATCAGATTCTAAAACTGAGTCGGAGGGAGGGACAAACTTCACAACTTTAGAAGTATAATCCTTTTTACTGGAAGCATCAGCCGTAAGAGCCAGACATTTTTCCCTTACCTCTAATTGTATAGGCTCAGTCATTACTTGTACCCCTATTCCTAGGACTTTTCCTTTATACCCCATTTTAAGCATCATATGAGCAGATTTGCTATAGGTCTATCCCTGTTCTTGGGTAAAAACTTCTTCTATTGACCGCTTACCAGGGGTAACTTTTGTTTAACTACTATTTGTTTTTGCTTACTCTTATCAGTTTCCTATCTCTGTGGCACTTCAAGGCTGGTTCTGCTACTACCTCCAACACTAGAAGGTATTCTTACAATAAAAACCCCTTCCCAAGATACATGGTGAAAATTATATTGAATATTAAATTCATTATCATTTTTCGTCGAGTACCTTAAAGTAATCATATCTATTTGTACCCTCATTAACCACCATTCGCGAGTTTTTGCAATGGTCCAGTCATCACCTCTCTTCTATATCTTGCTAATATTTTCATTGGTTAACTGATGCTTGCTATTATTCAAGGGATCATAATTCACTACTTGTTCATAAAAATCATGCCAAATGGGAAGAGGTTCCATTCGCTCAATGTGCCATTCCAAAGCATCATCTTCGTTGTTATTTATTTTTCTTCTATATCTGGTCTGACCCTAGCATGATATTTTTTCATTTCCATTTTATTCAAAATATCTTGTCTTTTAGCAAAATGATCCAAAGGATCATACTTCCACCTTTGTGGAATCTCAATCAGTCCCAAATCCCTTAAATATTGGACAATTTGATCGTTCTGACCCCTTTTTGTTACAATTATCCCTTCAAAAGTAAATGGCATATTACAGGTTCTAGTCTTCCCAATATTTGAGCCGAATTTTACATTTATTTTTTCAATTTTTTGAACATATTCTAAAGAAAACAATCTTTTCGTAACATAATGGAGTAAAAATGGTTTCTGAGTGAAACCATACAATATAATACAAACCCCTTGTGTGAGGATAAACCAATCACCTTCTTCAATGTATTTGGTTTGCAAAACCTTTTCTGCCTTAGGAGTTAGTCTTCTATTATTCCCATACATTATTTTTAGAGCAGAGCATAAGAATTCTCTATTGAAATCGTAAAATTATTCTATTTTATACAACACATTTATCCATTCACAAACGGGTAAAACCCTGCCCTGCTCATCTTTATATTTTACTAAGATAAAAGCAAAATATTTAGACATAAAAAAGAAGAATAACCATATCAAATACAATGAGAATAAAAAATATAACTGAGACCATTTTTTCAGTGTCAACAACCCTTCTTGAATTTCTGAACACAAAAATCCTGGCCAATAAAAAAATATAAGATTCACACCCTTGCTCATGATAAAAGTATCATAATTTTTGGGGTTAGATAAACATTCAACCAAGGAAATTTACCATTTTTGAACCTTTTCACCAGTTTTGAGACTTGCTATCATAGCTGTAATAGAGTACAACTCTATATTTTTGAAATTGGTGATATCAATAGGAGGCTCAAGTGGGTTTTCCCCTACAGGTAACTCTTTTAGCTAGGAAACAAGAAAATTCTTTATCTTTTCAGAAGTGCCAAAGTATTTAGCCTGATCTTCGGGGTCAAAGGCTTTTGGCTCAAACGCAGGGACATGACCCACAGCGAAAGCAAAAACAAGAGCATCTTTGCTTAAAGTGAATAAAACATTCCCATTACAATATCTTACATTCATCCCTTTTTCATCTTAAAAATTAGCAATTGCCATTACCAACTTGGGGCAGGGGTGTACAGGAACATATACATACTAGTATAGAAAATAATGGAAGGTAAACATGGAAGGAGAAGACGTTGAGACTCTGGTAGCCACCCGATCTGATTTTTCTAGGGTCCTTCCAAGTCACAATCATATCACTTATCTGTGCATCCTTGTCAATAAATCCGTTACTTATCTCTTCTACTTTTCTCACTACTGAAGTTGTTGGAGTAAATGCAACCGTTGTTTCTTATTACTTGCCTTTTCTAGGAGCCATCAAAAACTTACAAGCAACAAATATTCTAAAATCTCTCTTTTAAAATTGCTTTGAAGTTTCCTTTTGTTGAGAAAAACTAAAAATTCTTAGTATCATAGTAGGGGTTTTCTCTCTTTCTTGTGAGGGAGCTAGAAATAGCAAGTGACAATATGAAACTTCACTGAAGTGAAAAATTAGCTTTTTCCTTCTCATGTTATTCTAAAAAAAATGTGTGATGAATTGCATTAATTATGGTTGGTGGAAGCGATTCTCTCGAGATTTCTTTGGAATTTGTTTCTGCCACCTTTCTTAGAATGTATTTTCTTGAAATGCTAACCAGCTAATTAATCGCGTGTAAAAAATGGCAATAAATTTTGACGGACTTTGCACTACCTGACCGATCAATTACTTTCGCTCATTTATTCCTCAGCATGTGGCTACCCAAGACATTCTCTAGGCGATCAATTTTAGAAGCTTCTTGTATGGAGGAAAATACCACTTCTCGAGAGAATTCTCTAATGATTTCGTTCGCCATCCTTTTAGAACAATGCGTCAATTTTGAATTTGAAATTTCAAAACGATGAAAATAAAATTTTCTCTCCACCTTCTACTATATTTTTGCACTATGATTGGTTACAACAAAAACTTTTATTAAACCGAAAAAAATAAAAAATATTTACAATCTTTATAACGTCCCTACTATACTGTACATATAACTCCAAATTTGTATTTTATTTGAAATTTAACTTTAGGTGAAACGCATTCACCATGATAGGAAGAATACAACCATACTAATATTTCAGTTGAAAATAATTAAACTATTTTTTCTAGAAATGATTTCAAACGGTCCTTCCCAGAAAGCATCAAACTTGTCATGATTTCCTGGCTTAGCTTTCTTTACATTCCACTTCAAAACTTGGTCTCCAACCTTGAATTTTTTGAAAGTAGTCTTCTTATCAAACCACCCTGATGTATCAATCATGTGTTTCTGATGGTGGTCATAAGCCTATTCTTGGGACTCTTCTAATTGAAAAATTTGCATCAATCGGGCATCCATTGGTTGACCTTCTTATTCATCTATCTGATTAAGTAATTTTAATGTTGGTATCTCCATATGAATAGGCAAAACAACTTTTTTACCATAAACTAGAGCATAGGGGGATGTATTAATGGAATTCTTTATTGATATTCGATCAGCCCATAAAGCTTGGTTAAGTAGTGAATGCCAGTTTCTCTTGTTATCTTCTAGCGTTATTTTCAAAATCTTGAGTATATTCTTGTTGGTAGACTCAGCTAAACCATTACCTTGTGGATAATAGTTAGAAGATATTTTCAAATATATTCCATACCTACTAGCGAACTCAATCATTTTGGCTCTAGTAAAAGAAGATCCATTATCTATGATCAATGAGTCGGGTATGCCGACCCTAGTAATTAGACTTTCTACAAACTCTATCATGAATTCTAAGTTATATTTCTTTGTAGGAACTACATTTTCCCATTTTGTGAAGTAATATATGGCGATGAGTATATATTTGTGGTAGGTGACGAGTTTGGTTCGATTATTCCCACAAAATCTAACCCCCATTGCTGGGAAGGTTCTTCAAATTGTATAGACTTCAAAGGCATAGGAGTATTTTTGTTTCTTCCTATATACCTCTAACACTGTTCACATTTTTGAGTCACTTTATATGTATCCAAAAAAATAGAAGGCCAATAACAACCAGCTCTAATAATCTTCAAAGTTGTTGCTCTACCTAAATAATGTCCACCCGAGAGGCCTCCATGGAATTCTTCTAATACTTTCTATTTCTTATCATCACCTATACATTTCAGTAGTATACCATCAATATTTATTCTATACAACCCTTCCGTTCAAAGAGTATACTTCAGTGCTTATGTTATAAACCTCCTTCTTTGGGAAGCATTCATATTTTTAGGACATATCCCAGTATGAAAATACTTGACTAAATCATCAATCCAATTGGTATTTTCTCTAACTTGGTTTTGTTCAGTATTCACCATTATCCTTTGACTTTCAAAGTTCTCGGTTGCTACTTATTTGGAAAAATCTTGGCATAGAGCTCTAACTCTGACTATTTTTGTTGGATGTATCTCCACATCATATTCAAGTATGCGGGTTACCCATCATGCTCTTTTTTCACCAAGTTCTCCTTGTATTATGAAATGTTTAACATCAGGGCGAATCATATAAAAAATGGTGCGACTTTGAGATAAAAAATGCTTGAATTTATTCAATGATTTCATGATAGCATAAACTTGCTTCTCTATAAAACTATATCTCTCCTCATGCTTGTGCATGGTAAGAATGCTATGGGTCTTTCTTATTTATCTACTCCATTCTGAGTAAGAACTGCAACATAGATGTCTTGCTCTCCAACAACATATAAAATAAAACCTCGAGAGTAGTCAAGGTTAACTAAAATGGGAGCTTGAAATATAGCCTCCAAGATTTTCCTAAAGGTATATTTCCTTGGTTCTATCCATTTAAAAGGTGCATCCTTTTTCAATAATTCAGTCATTGGTTTAACATTTTGAGCAAAATCAGCAATGAATTTTCGAACAAAGTTTATTTGTCCAAAGAAATATTGTAAACCTTTCTTATTGACTGGTAGTGAAAGTTCCAAAAGTGCCTTTAATTTTTCTAGATCAATAGATAACCCAACTTTATAAATAACATGGCCAATAAATATACCTTCCTCTATAGTAAAAATAGATTTCTTTGGGTTCAAAGATATCCCAAATTCTTTGTAGTTTTCAAATATTTGTTGTAGATGAGTGGCATGATCTCGCTTATCATGGGAAAATATTGTCATGACATCTAGATAAATGATAATGATATTATTTGTGAGTTCACCAAACACTACGTCCATAGCTCTTTGGAACATGGCTCCAACATTTGATAACCCAAAGGAATTCTTTGATAGGAAAATGTTCCCCACTTGGTTTTGAACGCAGTATTATATTGATCTTCATTTTTTACCTAGACCTGGTTATAACCAAAAATATCATCTAGTAGAGAAAACCTTTCTGCTCCTACCAGTGTATGAAGGATTGGGTCAATATGAGGCAAAGGATAATGATATTTTAATGAAGCTCTTTTCAAATTTTGGAAATCTACACACAACCTGATTTCTCCATTCTTTTTCCTAACCAGAACCAGATTTACCACCCAGGTAGAATGTTTAATGGGATACATTATTTTAGCCTGTAAGAGTTTCAATAATTCTTGCTTCATCAAGGCTTCAATTTTAGGATTCACAAGCCTTTGTCCTTTCCTAAAGGGTTTAGATCCTTCTTCCAATTCGATGGTATGCTGGATCACCTCTTTTATATACACTTTCAAATCACTATACATCCAAACTATAATCTTTGGATAGCTCTTACACAACTCTTTGATTTGACTCAACTCTTCTACTGTACAATTGGTACCTACCTTGATAATTTTTTCTAGCTCTAATTCCACCTCCTTATACCGTCGGTTGTCAATTTTAATTCTTCGACTAGTGGCTTTGTCATTTTTTTCAAAGAGACTCTCAAGGGTGATCAGTCCCTTGGGAATATGATTATTTTTTAATTGGATCAGACTTTCCTCCTCTTTGTCTTGCAATGTTCTATCACTAGAGCAATTCATTTCATGAATTAGAAAATCCAATATCTGCTCATCACTCTCGAACACTTGCTAGAAGATATCTTTGTCAGGCACATAAGGCCTGTATATAAGTCTCACCGTTTTGGATTTTTGGATAACATTACTGACTGGACAAAAATTAGATCCTACAGATGCCAACAGGTTTGCATGAGTGTTACTTTCTCTTGGAATTGATTTTATGTTCAGAGCTTCAAAATTTTCCAAGAGGTCTAACACTCTGTTTTTGTAAGCTCTTAAATAATGTTGCTTACAAATACATTTTCCTATGACTTGCTTCACAATAAGCTTTGAATATCCATAAATCAGTATTTTTTTTATATGTAATTTTTTGGTCTTTTTGAGTCCCAAACACAATGCTTCATACTCAGTCGCATTGTTAGTGCAACTCCATGTCAATCTGTATGAGAAAAATTTTTCCTGTCCTGCAGGAGAAATTAAAACTCTCTCGGCACCTGCTCCATTTTTGCATCTGGACCCATCAAAGTAAAGTTTCCAAAGCTGGCTAGTGGGAATGTTCTCTTCAGGAATAGGGATCAATAGCTTTTTTGGTTTTTTGATAGAATAGCTCCCTATCTCTGTCTCTACCATGGCATTGAATTTTTTTAAGGAAAACTGATCTTCAGACTGAAGTTCTTCCAGGGTTTCCTCCATCAAATCTATGTCTCCTATATCTTCGGTCATCATATTCATAGTACTAGTTTCTTATAGTATTGTTATGTGAAAATTGGATGGCTTCTCATTAAAAATCTTGATCTTCTTATCTTTGAAAGTTATTTCTAAATGATAATAATCTAAAGATAAATAACCTCCCATTTTTATCGTAAATTCTCTGGATAGGCACATTCCAAAGTATGGTTCCAAATCTACAATTACCACTTCCTGTATAATGACTATTTGGGCCATCCTATGGAGTTGTATGGGTATATCTTTGGTCACTCCTATGGATTTTACTGGAGTACCATCTAATTGCAACACTCTTGGATGACTTCTGGTATACTCCATTCCCATGATGTCACATACTACTTTGGGCATAATTGTAGTAGCTACTCTTGAATCGATCATACAGTTATGTTGTATCCATCCTTCCATATGTAGAGACAACCTTCCATATGTAGAGACAAATAGAATGGAGGTGGTCTATTTTTTCCTGTAGTAGAAATAACATTAGATTTTATAGAATTTGAAAAGGAAGGCACTTTGCTCTTATGATTCATCAACTTTAAAGATTCTTGAAGAAGATCAATTTGTATTAGGAACTGCAAAGCATCATACATGCTAGATTTTGAGGGAGTCTTTCATCTCCTCAATGATATTGAATGAGGGTGTCTCAATAGTTTTCTCCTTTTCTCTAGCAAACAGATCATATTTATTCCTATAACCTTGATTTTCTTCCATTCTTTACCTTTTGGTCAACAAAGGAAATCTGAGTTTCTCTTTTGCTTGATCTTGAGTTTCACTCTTCTTTCTAGGAGGAGACTCTCTCATTGGTGTTGGGATAGAACTCTAAGGAGGGTTAGAGTATTTATTTTCACTTGATTGATCCTTTTGAGGAGTAGCTCTGGGAGCTGGAGGAGAATTTAATGGCTAAAGTTCCTTCGGATCAACTTGTAGAGGTTTCCTTCCTGACCTTGTCAAGACAACGATATGTTCTACAGATGGTATTTCTAGATTATGATCTACTTCTCTGATCATGTTTACGTGCCCCTTCATTTTTTATTTTTCTTTTTCATTAATTATACTCTGCACATGATGTTGGTGAAACATACACAAATCTTCTCCATGAGGATCGTTACATGTGGAACACCAATATTCTTAGTTAGAAGGCTCTCCATTATCTCCTGTTTCATTAGCATGGACTACATTTTTTCTTTCCTACCCTTTATTAATTTTCAAAGCTCCATATTTAGTTAGATGAGGAAATCTCCTTGACTGTAAATATCGCTCGGCTTCTCTCTTTTTCATAGATAACATATCATTTGATAATTTTTTCATCGTATCTAATATGGTCATCATCTGATTATATTGGGGGACTTCTCGAAGAGGAATAGCAAGTAATGCAGGAAGGGTAGGAATATGAGGCAATGTTCATAGATTCTAGGGTAACTGAATGATTGGAGTCTTTGGTACTACAGGATTCAAAGCAAGGGCTTGGGGAAATTCTATAAAGATATGCAATGGGGCCCTTGGAGGATATTTCCTAGTGGAAATAAGATCATCTTATCCCTTAGAAGCTTCTAAATAAATAGCAAGGAAATTTAAAACACGTGATTACTGTATAATCATGCTAAGATCTGAATCAAAACCTCTCAAATAATAACATATTGCTTACTCTATAGTAGGTTTAAATCAACAGGCGCTCTATCCCAGGTGTGTGTGAACCTGATGTTAAAATATGTAATCCCTTCTTGTGTATGTCTCCTAATGATTATGAATTGATTGAGTAATGAGAATGGATCTACATGTACATTGAATTCGTCAAACAGAATACCAGCAAGTAGTACCCAAGAAGTAATAGATCCAGGAGGGAGTGCTCTATACCAATGGGACATTTTTCCTCTTGGGTGATGTTATAAACTGTTGTCAATGATGAAACATCTAGGCAATGTTCATCTGCTATTTTACCTATCACATCATATGATGGCAAAGCTTTTAGATCTGCCTAGGGAACTTGATTCTAGGCTGCCAAGTTTAGCAAGCCAGTTTGATTCCATAAAATATGAGCTAGGATGGGAGGAGCAACCATGATAGCTATCGTATTTACTATTACTATGGACCTATTTGAGGACACTCCAATAGTTGGTATGATGGAACTTGTACTAGTACCAGGTGGATTAGATCTTGCAGCTAGCACAGGATGTGCTTTCAAGCTACCAAGGTGTAACTTGAATAACTCAATGGGTTCTTCATATTTTCTTGCTTGGAATCTGGTTATCATATGCATAGGTACTCATGATCTTATAACCAGATATTTTTAGACAAGGTATTACTTGGGTCTAAATCCTCTGAAAGGAGTCGCTAGGTGGTTTTTTGTTTTAGATTTAAAATAGAAATGTTTTTAAAGAAAAACACCAAAACTTATAGAATACTTTGGGATTTTAAGTCCCACCGGGTGTGCCAAAAACTGTTGGAACAAAATCTACCTTTGGTTAATTTTATTGTGCCTTAGACCTTGCCAACATTGAATAGACAGATCTAGCTTGGGAATATCCATCTAATATCTATAGTAGGCTGGTTCTTTTTTGCTCTATTTAGAGAAAAAAGAGCAGAAAGAAGGGAAATGCTTGTAAAGGTAAATATAGCCAAGGCTAAAAGATTTTCTCATGATGCAGTTTACACAACAACCAGGATATAATGTTCGTAATACTATTACAAGTTTTCTTTAACATCTTCATATAGAAATCATAACTTTCTAAGTGTGATTTAGATATTTCATCTAAAACAAATAAGCATACTTAATCTTAACTCCAGCAATATAATTCATACATGCACAGTTTAGATTTAGCACAAATACAATATAGAATTTAATAATATAAATAGAATTTGAGAACCAGATACATACACTTGCACACATAAAGTTAGAAGCCAGAAGAAGAGTAACTTTATTTGCTTGTATCCAGAATGATGTACGTCAATCTTGTAAACATCTAAGAGCTGAACTCTTTTCAAAATACGTCTACCACTATATATACCCAAAATGGGTATATTTTACAACTAGTACATCTTGGATTCTCAAATAAATTACAAGCAATCAACTTTAGTTTCTAATAATAAGAAAAATATCTTCTACAAATTTGATTCTAACAGATCTGACACTTCATTTACATCTGACACCCCGAGAGATAAAAAATTTGGTGTAAGGGCATGTTTTAGTTTCTAAGAATATATCTTGTCAGGAACAACTATCATGTTGTGAAATCACGTCTTCAAGTGTTCTACTCTATCCACCTCCTGCTTAAGCGAAAACAAAACATGTCATGAAATCATGACACTTTAGCCTTGTATGTCTTCTCTCTTTCTCATGGCAAAAAATTGATATGTCACAAAATCGTTTTCTACTTTCTTAGCCACGAAAATGCAACATGTCATGAAATCACAACGTCTTTATATTTTTAGATCATTTTGGTCTTTACTACCGTGAAAATGCAACATGTCACAAAATCACATCTTATTTGTCTTGGATTTGTCTTCTTGATTTATCAGTGGAAAAATAACACATCGCAAAAACGTGAAATTTTCATCTACTTGACTTCCTTGCACCATTTTGCCAAGAAATTTGGACATGTCTCAAAATCGTGATATCATATTTCCTTAGATTATTTTCTCTTTCTATAGCCCTTCAAAAATATATTGCATCGATCCTATCAAGATGGCAAGCTACTGCAAAATCTCGGTTGTCTCCTAGAGGTAGTCTTTTTAGACTAATAGGTTGTTAATCCCACATGAACCTTCAAATGATATCACAACTATCCAAGTAAAAATGCTAGCACAATCTATGACTGAGCGTGAAGAGTATAAGGCTATACCAGTTGTTAACATGATTCATATTGAGCCTTCTCACGAAAGGTTCTCTCAACTGCACCAATATTTGAATAATATTAACTTGGCACTTGTTTCCCTCATAATCCTTTTGATACTAGCACAATGCTATATCTCCAAGTTCACTCTCAATCAGCATTCACACGAGACAAACATCAAAGGGATAGCATGATTCATAATATTTAGGCTTCTTCAAAGCAATATTGGGTCATCCAAATTAAATATTATCTTAAACTAGGTAATATTCCACCTGGATTGTCACACGTCACAAAGTGAGAATTCATGAAAAATATGGTAAAGTATGTATTAATAGGAGACATAATTTATCGTTAGAGTTATGAACATATCCTCCACTTCTTAGACTCACAGGAGTCAGCTTGGGCCATCACCCAAGCACACGATGGTACATGTGGTGGCCACTTTAGCGACATGACCATCGCTAAGTGCATTCTTCGCATGGGCTATTGTTGGCCAAATTTATAATAAGATTACTATGCTTATGTTAAGAAGTGCATGAAGTGTCAACACCATGCAAATTTAACACACGTACCTTCATAGGCCTTACAACTGATTCAATCGGTCTGGCCATTTGCACAATGGGGGTTTGATTTAATTGGGAAAATCTCACCTGCCTCATCCATTCATCACATGTTTATCATAATAGTAACTAAATATTTCACAAAATGGGTGGAAGCAATTTCCCTTACCACAATGACTGGACCTCACATTGTGGAGTTCATACTATATAACATTATATGTCATTTTGGTATTCCATCCAAAATAGTATTGGATAATGGAACACCCTTTAAAAATAAGGATGTGCATGCGTTAACAACAAAGTATAACATAAAGCATAGCTTTTCCATGCCCTATTATCCATAGGCCAATGGGAAAACAGAGGCATCACATAAAATAGTAGTAGCCATCTTGAAGAAAACCATTCAAGAAAATCATAAATATTGGCATAATTAATTACCTCTTGCCATTTGGGCCTATCGCACTAGTATTCAGACGCCCACTAGAGCAACTCAATTTTCACTAGTGTATGGTGCTAAATCCATCATGCCTCTGGAGTTAGAGATTCCATAATTGTG
The DNA here is from genome assembly GCA_028583015.1 of Wollemia nobilis. Lineage (NCBI taxonomy): Eukaryota > Viridiplantae > Streptophyta > Pinopsida > Araucariales > Araucariaceae > Wollemia > Wollemia nobilis. The sequence goes on from JAQPPZ010017192.1 coordinate 1,372,182, forward strand.
CATTTCCATGCAGGAATTCATCGATGATGATACAGCTAGGCAAGCTTGGTTAGATCAGTTAATGTTGCTTGATGAACTACATGTGAATGCCCTCGAGCATCTACGTGTTTATCAATAGCATCTTAAAAGAGCTTAAAACTTGAAATTACATCATAGAGACTTTCAATTAGGTGATTTAGTTCTAAAGGAAAACAAAAAAAACTCAAATTTGCCCTCCAACTTGCGAGACAAATTTGTAGCAAACTGGCTAGGCCCATTCATCATTACACATTAGATTGGACCTGGAACTTATCGCCTAGCATCCATCAAAGGAAATGAAGAGCCTAAACCCATGAATATAAGTCATTTGTGACCATTTCATTCTTATATCACCAGCCAAGTTCCACTAGGTAGTCGTAGACACTTTCTAAGTGTTGTTGCTCGGCTAGGTCACCCTAAAGGCTCCTAGCGGTTCTTCACTAGCTAGGTCACATAAAAAAATCCCCTAGACTATATACAATCATCTAGGTCAACCTTAAATGCTCCAAAGGCATCCATAAGCCCTTTGGTCACAACCAAATACCCCTAGGTAGTTGTAGACACTTTCTAAGTGTCGTTGCCCGCCTAGGTCACCCTAAAGGCTCCTAGTGGTTCTTCACTAGCTAGGTCACATAAAAAAATCCCCTAGACTATCTACGATCATCTAGGTCAACCTTAAATTCTCCAAAGGCATCCATAAGCCCTTTGGTCACAACCAAATACCCCTAGGTAGTCTCAACCTTAAATGCTCCAAAGGCATCCATAAACCATTTGGTCACAACCAAATACCCCTAGGTAGTCAACAAAACTTTCTAAGTGTCGTTGCCTGCCTAGGTCACCTTAAAGGCTCTTAGCGATTCTTCACTGGCTAGGTCACACAAATAACAAGGCCCTAGACTATCTATGATCATCTAGGTCAACCTTAAATGCTACAAATTCATCCATAGGCCCTTTTGTCACAACCAAATACCCCTAGGTAATCATAGATACTTTCTAAGTGTCGTTGCCCACCTAGGTCACCCTAAAGGATCCTAGCAGTTTTTGACCGGCTAGGTCACATAAAAAAAGCTCCTAGACTATCTATGATCATCTAGGTCAACCCTAAAAGATCCAAAGGCATATATAAGCCCTTTGGTCACCTTAAAAATTCTCCTAGTTAGTCTATGATTGTTTAGGTAAACCCGAAATGCCCCTAGAAGGTCTATCACCGTCTAGGCCAAGCTAAAAATGCTCCTAGGTAGTTTACAACTATCTAGGTCAAACCTAAATGCTCCAAAGGCATATATAAGCCCTTTGGTCACCTAAAAATCCCCAATGGCATTCATTAATCCCATTGGTCAACCTATACATATATACACATATCTCAAAAATAACAAAAAAAACATGAAAATCATCAAAATACAAAAATATTGCATTGTATTGCATTTCTCATCACTTGCATTATAATCATAGTTGCATTAGGCATATTCATCATTGCATTATGCATTATTACAAATTGATCATATATGTCTAGCACTAGGTCTGTACATTAGGTATCTGGTAAAAATTCAATTATTATCATATGTCAGTTATACCACCGGTTTATATTCCATAAACCATTTACATTATATGTATGTTTCCCATCACTTAACCATTTTTAGAAAAAAATAGATAAATTTTTCGTTCACTCAGTCATATCTAGTTGTCTTCTCAGATTTTGTAGAAATCTAGCATGATTTTTAGAAGGTAGAATCCTACTTAGATAATTCTTAGTATACATCAAAATCCCAACACAATTTTCACATTAATAAATCCAAGTTTAGCACAAGGAAAGATGAAAACTATGAAGTAGTCTAGGTTAATTTCAAGTGAAAAGGTTATCTTGCTCATCCCCTTGTGTGAATGGTTCAAATATTCTAATAATTGACAAAACGACAAGTTCCTCCTTACCCAAAATCCCTTACCCTACACTGGGGTAAGTATCCCAAAGAAAGAAAATTAGTAATGATTATTATTCCCCCTAGTATTGAAAACATACATTGCCCTACACTGGGGCAAGTATCTCAAAGAAATATTCCAAAGAAAATAATGATTATTATCACTCCTAAATATACATAAAGAAACAATGATTATTATCACTAGAAAAAACAAAGAAAGAAATAGTGGTTCTCACCACTATTAAAATCCCTTGCTCAACAAATCAAAATGAGAAGAAATTCCCTTGAGAAATTCAAAGAAAGGTAGGGACTCCGGAACTTGAATCCTTTGAATTTTTAGCATCAGAGAACCATAAGGTGATCCTCATTATCGGTTTTGTGGATAGCCTACTTGTCAATGGTGGTAGCCTCCCGCATGACAATATGTCTATCACTTAAGCAATTTGTTTAGGTATAGACCAATGTTTGAATGTGGATGAGCTAGATTGTTGTAACCTAGGTTATATAGTGGTCCAATACAACTAAGTACAAAACTCAGGATAATGGGACTCACATACTGATCTCTAATGCCGATGGGCTGAATGAATCCCATTTGTACTAGGGTAATCTTATGCATTATCATAGTAATGAACTCACATGCACACACAGGGATATTGATTATCTTGGTTATCTTAGTAGGTGCATACTTTGTCAAAATATCTTATATAGTTAGTATATGACTTTTGAATAGGTAACTAGAGTGTTTGAGTCTCTTAAAAACTATCAAATAAAATCATATCACATTACATTATCCATTTGATTTTACATCATGCTGTCACATGTTTGTCAAAATCACAATGTCCATCAAATAAAGTGTTATAATAACATGAAAATAATCAAGATGCATTTTGTATAGTCTATGGTGATAGCATATAATGCATTAAATAGTCATCGCAAATCCATCATACAAAAATTAAATCTAATCAAATAATTACTTTCAATCATACACATTTAAAAAAATTTGTTTATTAAGTGATATTCATGATCTAGGATAGATACCGATTAAATATTAGCAATAATATTTAAATGGCCACTAACTATTTTTTGCATACCTTTTAATTTAAAAAAGCATATAAAATGAAACATCCACATATACATATCATCAAATCACATCATATTATAAATACATGCATCTATGTTGGACATCCATCATAACATCATATAGTAAATATAAAATTTCATTCATATCATAAAGCAGTAAAATGACATAATGATAAAAATCTAAGTCATATATATATGTCCATATATATAAAAGTCGAAATCAACATCACAGTCCATAAAATTCCCATAGGCTACAATAAAAGTGAGTCATCTAACTTTGCAATCCAAAAAACCAAAAAGAACCATCAGAGTCCGTTGACCATGGTCACGCAGGACCGGTACCTTGAATCTTTCCTCTACTCTCTGTATGAGTCCATCGTGAGCTCCCTAACATGCTCCCCCTTGATCTGCTACCTCCAAATACATCCATCCTCTGATAAGTACTCTGATCCCTCATCTGAGAATATGAGTGTCTCGTCCCACTCCCCTAGCTATGCTATGATCCAATAGCTAATTCCTGATCTGGTATGTTCCCCTTACAATGCACTATCACATCCTACATCATATCCATGTAGTTGCACTCCTCTCAACACCTAGTCTAATAGGTCACTACCAAACCTTGGATATGTACTATCTTCTACTACATCTTAGCTAGCTCACCACTACTGGACTCCCCATGGCTAGGGCCTTGTCTATCGACCTATGCCTAAAATGCAGCTATCACTGTTGCCTACCTCTCCTTCTCCTCTTGTGCACTCTGCACATGTGCCTATAGTAAATCTTGATCACTCTGCTACTCTATAATCAGAGCATCTCATGCTGCTAACTCTGACTATAGACCTTGATCTCCCAAGTTCTCTCATCAAAGCCAACTGGATCGTATATATCTATTAGCTCCACTCTATCCACTGACACATGCTGACGCATAACTCACTCACCTATGTCTACCTCATCATCATATGGGGACTCACCAAAACCCTCCTCATTGGGAGCACCCCTAGCAGTATCTATTGTCCTCACAGCTACATCCCCTCTTAGCGATTTCTCCCCTTGCCACTTTCGCATGACCCACCACATGTCATACTCCTTTGTAGTGCTTGCATCATCTGATTCTGTGACTGTCACCTTAGAATTTGACTCATATCCCAACTCCTCTACCATATGCCATGCTAGAGTCCTTTCATCCCCATGATGATGATATAATATTGGATCACCAGGAAATCCCTGGCATAGCCCAAACTATCGTAGCACACAATTGTAAGATAAGTACTCTCACTCTATGCCATATCGCCCGATCACCCACCTTCCTTGCCAAACTTGGTGTAGATGTGTCAAAACCTCATCCTAGGAAGGACAATCCATGTAGGGTCTCCACTCGATATTCATTGCCTTGAGCCATACAAAAGCCTCTACATAGTGCTCTACCTTCCCAACATAGTGTTGGTTATGCCTTGAATCATGCAACCTCGTCCATAGCACTCCATAGCCAATATCCCTATCTGGTAACTCTGCTAGAGTGGTCCATGGTAGTCCTCGTGGTCTCTCCACCACAATATGTTTCTAATACCAAGAATATAGTAGAAATATATATACCAAACCCTTTCACCCATGGGATTGGATCTCATTTAGCTCATCATATAACTATACCAATAAAGTAGGACCCCAAGCCATCACTATCGGCTCCTTTGTGTAGTCAAGTAGAGTAAAAACTAGCTCTATTAGGTTCCATGGGATCCTAGCTCCTAAATACCCAGGTAGAAACATGTTGCTAATAAATGTCATAAAAAAATTATTCCTAATACCAAGCACACCCTCTTGGTACCATCTAGACACTAGAATCCCTCCACTAACAATGTCAGTCAGGACATCCTCCCAGCATGCATCGAAATACCTCCGCACTATGACCTCTCATCGCTCTATTAGAGAAGATACTATATGATGCCATTCTATTGGAATACTTAGTATACAATAGATGTCCTATAGTGTCACTATCATACCCACCATAGCTAAACGTAAATTGTTAGTGCGAGGGTCCCATAGGTCTATCAAAGTACTCAGATAGGCACGGTCTCCCACCACGAGATCTAACCGCATAACTTGATTTAGACCGATGGCATAAATACCATGCCAGTTTTTAGTAGTCAAATGGTCTCTAGTGAACTAAAAAATACTTGGTACCCTCTAGGGACTCCTAACCATCTGCTCATGCAAATCAGGGTGTCAAGCATGCCCTAAAAATGCAATTTTTTGCAATAAAAACACTAAAAAACACACATAAAAAGGCCTCTTCTAGCCTAATTTTTGGCCATCCCATGTAGGGAAGACCCATAATTTGGTAGCCATACCACCAATGGATGACCACTAGCAAAATTCCCTCACAGGGAGGGTCCCCAAATAGGGGTAAAATAGGGTCAATTTTACCCTTAAAAATGCCTTAAAAACCCTAAAAAATACAAAAAAAATGATTTTTAACCCTAATGTTTTGCAAATAAAGCATGCCTAAGGTTAAATTTTATGTATTTTTGTACTCCTAAGTTTCTTAAATCATGGGTTTGGCTGTAGTCATGAAATTAGAGCAGAAATTGCAAAAATTCAATAAAATAGGGTAGAGGAAGCATGTAATCCATACCCGTTTCACACTGGCTCCACCGTCCTATGCATCTGCTGATTGGCTCATGTTTTGGGTTGATATTTTAGTAGTTCTCCACTTCAGAAAACTCTCTCCTACCTTCTATCCTCTCCAACTTCTCTAAGAAAGTTACACAAATGAGCTAAAATGGCCCTTTTTTACATTTTATAGCTCCAAAAGAAGCCGACCGCTCCTGGGTAGGACGAGCGCACTTTCGGCTGGCCATCCCACCATAGGATGTTCACTAATACTTCCATAATACCCCTATTATTTTCATAATAAAATTTCTCTTAAAAACATCAAAAATATAAAAAATTGGGCCAAAAACCCACAAAAAACAAGGCAGATTAGGCAAGAAAATGAGAGGGATTTAGACTTAAATTATAATACTTTTGGATACATTAAAATAATATATTTTACTCGCAAATAATTCCTCCATGGATATACTACTCCATAGGAATGAGATATTGTACCTTTTTCCTCCAAAACTATTCATCAAAACAATCAAAAATCACCTCCGCATAGGTATAGAGTACCATGGGAAAAATAGAGAGTTGCCCCAATTAAGTCATATGTTTCAAGTGACTCATAATTTTAGAATTTTTCATGCCCTCATAAAATAATCTCTTGAGGGGGTATTCATCATAACGAAATCAAAAATCGAATCAACATTTAAAAACTCAAAAGTGTAAAATTCCATGCATTCAAAAGAATCTTGGCTAAAGATAAATTTTCAAGCCCATGCTAGGGCAAAGAATCAGAATCAGAATCAAATTAAATAGGATTTACCTCCTTGAAACCTCAGTAATTGAACCATATAAAGTTTTACAATAATACAAGGCACCAAGACCTAGTATGCCCTAAACCCCATAACACTGGTACTACAACATGACTGAAAGGTATACATGCAATCGATCCTTCGACTATGTCAATATAAAGGATTCTGAGAATGTATGATTTTACACAATGAAGACATCCAGACTTTATTAGGTTAATGAACAACCTTGACCATTTGAAAATTTAGTGATCTAATTTTTCTCAATGCTTTGTTTCACATCACGCATCCAAAAAATGGGGTATTTGTAGACACCTAAATTGGATAATAATATTAGTGCATTACATATGCCCTCTTATCAAAAAAATATGGCCTTATTAGGAAACCCTCTAGGCTAGAAAAAGGCTTCCAAAACCATCCAAAACTTAGTTTAGAGGGTTCCTAGCAGTCTGGATAGTTTTGGGGCCCCTACTGGTGACCGTCCCACCCAGGGATGACCCCAGTTGGTTACCGTTCCACCCAAGGATGACCATCAACAACCATCCCTGGGTTGGATGACCCCTAATTGACCCTTTGAAAAAGTCAAAGGATACACTAAATGGTAATCCAAGACTGCCATTAGCATGTCCAATCACCCCATATTTATTGGGGACCTACTAATGGACTGTAGGGTAGTATATTGGGAGCCCCAAAGGGGCAACCTTCCCCTCCCCAATCAATGACGCAATTAGGACAAATGGCATCACTTTCCTCGCATGGAAAAGATGCCATTTTGCCTTAGAATACCCTTTTGGGCTATAAAAGGAGATCCAAACCTCCATTTCAAGGGGGATAGAAGTAGCATTTGAGAATGAAGTGCTGCCCAAATCTATCCCTACTTGCTACCAACCATTTGCAATCCAAAACTTGCCCTTTCCCTACCTTGAAAACCTCTTCACTTCAAAGGCACTTTCAAGGGTAATAGACCCGATTTACCAATCCAAAACTGGTCAAATTGAATTACAACTTGGCCCCATCTTTTGACAACACCCTCACCCTATTTTGGACCAATTTCCAAGGCCATAGGTGACAAAACTAAGCTAGTTTTGTAACCATCCCACTTGGGGATGGCTAGCAGTCAGCCCATGGCACTCATAGGTATGGTTTCAAAAAAATAGATAATTTTATAGAAATTCCTCCATAGACCTCCTTAGGATGTCCAGATGAACCTTTGGTGCAAATTTGAGGTCATTTGGAGGAGTTTTTGTTCAGGATTTGGAGTCCCCAATGTTGCAGGTCTCCATGGCTCACCCCAGAGCAGCCAACCATTCAACATAATTTCACCTTATAACTTGATTTAAAATCTATTTATTTCTACTTAGATCATCTTAATATATATATGCTTACTATAGATCAGTTTTTACATGTGTAGATCACTTTGTTTGGTTGTAGCATTCACACCTTTTACTATGTTTTCTATGTTATCTTCATTTTATGAAATAGGTGCTACTAACCCCATTGTAATCCCTTGTGTGTAGGTCTAGGTAGTTCTACGTAGGAGGAAGGAGCTAAGAAGACCAGAATAACAGGTTGAAGGATAGATCTCAATCATGGGATGAGAGATTTACAAAGACAAACAAGAGTTTACACCGTTTTTATGGCTCTTTCAAAGGACTAGATGTCTTGAACATTGTAAGTATCAATTTGTAAAGGTCCTCGAGGGGATATTTGTAATATCACATTTGAAGTCATACAATGATTAAATATAAGGATAAATCCACCATTTGGTTATATATTTGCTTCATTTTGATATATTGTAAATTTATGCTCATTTCCCTTTGAATTCTTGATAACTGTTACACATTGCAATGACTTAATGCGGTGTTGTAAATTTCATATCTTCAGGAATGACTGCCAAATTTGATGACTTTTTATCACCAATTCCATTGTAAATTGGTCCAATACACTCTTAGGGGTATTCTCATCAAATTTTTTGGTGAAATTCACTCAATTAGTTTGGTTTTGTGAATAGATTACTCCTCTTGGATCACTCAAAAACCTCCTTCACTAGGTAGATATTTTGAGGGAAAAGGAACACAAAAAGGGTGAGGGGAAATCTTAGCAACACTATGTTGCTTTGTACTAAAACTTCTCTCTATGTTTTGTGTGGAAAATGGATAGCCAAAGAGAGTCTTTGGAAAAATGGGCATGCGAGGGTATGCAGGGGAAGAGGAGCCACTTGTCTAAAACTGAGCATTCATTGGAAGGGGAAGAGAATATCCTATTTTGGCCTCCATTCTATAGTATGTCATAATTATTCTACGTCCTGAGGTATACATGCTCGAATAGGAAGGATAAATGGAAGTTTTTGGGCACCATTTGTCCAATTTTAACTTTTTTGGAGTCAAATATTGTGGCCATCCCACACATGGATGGCCGCTTTACCACTATCCCTGGGTGGGACAGCCATGAACTGTGACCATCCTAGGGTGGGATGATCATGCCTATGTGGCCCAAAATCTCCTAAAATTTGGGTAGAGCTTTCCAATAGTATTTAGGACCACTATTAAACCTTTGAGGGTTCCCCAAGGGGACCATATGATGTTAATTAGCCAATGCTTTTGGTCACCTAATCTAATTGACATGATTTTAGTGTCTACAAATTCTATCAAAGGCTACAAGGGTATGACAAATAATTCATGATAGAATTTACCATGAATTTTAATTAAAGGAGAACTAGAATCCATAGGCTAAATATTGAGGTTTTGAGGGTAGTAATAATGATGGTAACAAGGTTACTAAAAACCAAAGAAGAGTAGTTTAGGGATCCCTTCATGATTATACATATGCTTGAAGTCTTCTTCAGACCTAACAAGTAGCACAATTTTCATATATTACAAGAAGTTATCAAGGCCTTGCTCCTAGAGCCATACAATGTTGTCACCTATTTTTTCTTGTAATACTTGATGAATAAAAAACAATTCTTAATAATAGTAGTTTATTAACTTTAACTATTGATTCATACAAAAACAAATAGAGAGGAGGAATGGTTTTAGCTAAACCTACCTTACTATATTCTTGTTTAATGAGGCATGTGTATGAGAAAGACAATCAAAGTAGAAATTGAGGGTTATTGGCACATCATGGACTTATGGAACTATTGGTGTGATACATGTGATCCTAGAAGGGAGAACCAAGGAAGAAGTAACAAAGTGAGTGGTCTAGATGAGGCAAGGTGATCATGCTATAAGTAATTATGAGAACACATAGAGCTAGTGCACCAATATAACTACTAAAAATATTACAATTCACCATAAAAGAATATGCAATGGGATGTAAGATGGTAAACCCTATGTACAAGCTCAAGGTGTAGCTGAAGGAAGTAGATTTAAAGGTGAGAAAATTTCAACAAAAATCATTCCAACTATAGAGGCAGATAGTGAAATCACTAGTACAAGAAGATAAAATCAAACAAAAAGAAGTGGAGCTACTCACCAAAGTGAGATGGGGTAAAAAAGAAAGGTATTATTTTAATAAAATCCATTTACACATAATAGGTGCAACAAGACTTTTTATTGATGCAAACTTTGGTGCCACAAAGTCCAACACTAATATGGTGAGTGACCAAGAAAGGTGGAAAAACCTATCGGAGGAGAGATTTGAAACATGAAAGTGAATAGTGTAGTTGTCACTATCAATGATTGAACCATAGAGGGTGGCATGGACATCAATTTTATTTTATGCCTACACCATGGATGAATGGAATATAGACAAACAACATTATATTTTTATAATGTATGACATGGGAGAAAGCAATCACAAGATGTAATAAATGTAGTAAAGTAAGATAATGGAATTTTGCAAGAATGCTAAAATATGCTATTAATAGAATATTGTAAAAATATTACAATATAGTATAATGGAGGAAATGAATAATATAAAACTCTTATGAAAACTATATTGTATCTACTCACAACTCCATAGTAATCTCTATCCTATAGTAACCTCTGCTCACTTATCTATCTCTCTCTATTGGGGCTTATATAAGAAGATAAGTTGCTTGGCCCTTTCTCTTCCTAACTACCTTTCCTATGACTCACGTACACACGGACTCCTTGTAAATTTACATCATTATAAATTGACACTTGTACATTTATTACTTGTTCCTCAAGTAACCTAAGATAATCCTCTAATATAATAGTGTACCCAAGGTAGTACATTGACATGTATCTAAATAATGCAATATACTCTAATACCCCCTATGTTACATTATTTGGGTATTGAATACTTTAGTATTTGATATGGATATTAATCTTCAGATGTTCTTCAACTTTTTTTGGTTCCTTTCCTTTTTATCCATACCTTTAAAAGTGGTTTTTGTATTTTCATAGGTGGTTGTATTATCACTTGTTTCTTGCAAGAGTATCTTATATTTGCCTTTGTCCATTTGATCATTAATAGAGGCTTTTTCATAAGTACTTAAGGCATCAAGATAATATTTTGAGTTAGTAGTACTTGAAGTATTATTTTTATCGATTAGATATTTTAGATTAATCATGGGTTTTAGCAGGTACCCAAAACTTGATTACAACTTAGAGTAGAAGGTTAAAATCAGTCGTAAAACCAAAAAGGAATAGAATGGGAATACAATCCCCCATAATTGAAAACACTACTAAGGATGTCCATGAGATGCAGATGAAAAAAATAGAGGATAATACAAAGGATACCCTCAAATAGAAGAAAAAAACTTAGGGCAACAATGAGGATGCCCTTCACAAAAACCCCATAGGAAAGGATACCCCTAAGCTTCATCATCTGGATCCACTCCAACATCCTGGAGCTCATCATTCGACACATCCATGTCGATGTACTTATCCTCACCTTTGTATTCCATAGGATCAATAGCGACCTTGATTTCCTCTTTGATAGTAGGAGCCTTAATACCTTCCACAAAAAAATATTCCCTAAAGAAGTGCAAATTCAACACGTTGCAAAGGTTGGCCAACTAGGACATGCAATTGGAAATAGAATTAATTATAAATTGTTGCAGATATTATTATGGGATATCCTTCTCATCATTATTGGAATTTATGACTAGGAAATTCCTTTCTTGAGCCAACTTCTACAATCATACGGAGGAATAAACACTCTTCAGCTCAGAGGATTTGCTCTTAGCTCTTTTTCTCAACATATGAACATATGAATAGGGGTTCCTGAGGAGTGAGGAGTGGTCTGGGGTAGATTGGGATTTATAGGGTTAGGTTTAGCTTTAGGAGTAGGAGGAGGGATGACACCCTGAGGGTAGTGGATCAGCAAGTGGTTATACAAGACTTTTAATAGAACTTGATGGGAAGAAAACTCAGTGTAATTTTTCTTATGATTGTGTTCAAGAGTATAGCTAATGGATTTAAAAAGAAACTAGAAAATATTCATTGTATTGACATCATGAAAGTGGCTAAAAAACATGAAATGGAAGCTGCATAAGACCTTATCAAGGTCATCCATAGTGATGAAATTCATGATAGGCTTCATGAAACTATTCCAAGAGGAGGGGAGCTCCTCTCGATGTAATCCCATATGAGCATTTTTACACAGGTCCTTATATTTTATATCCTTAAGCTTGGTCTCCCAATTATATTTTTCATGAAAAATTGATCTTCCTTTCACCTATTTCCCAGTAAGCTTGACCAAAATTTTGATATCAACCTCAAATATCCTATAACGGATATTCACTATGCCATTGTACCAAGATCCTAGGAATGCAATTTAGAATCCTCCCATTTTAATTTCTAAAAAAATAGAAGGAAACCCCTAGTAGTAAGGGTGGATTCTACAATATAATCCATAAAGACACATGATGTCTTGATGAAACTCATATTTTTAGAGAGGCAAAGGCTCTGAGAATAAAAATGGAAAGGACAAATATGGAGGGGAATGAAAACAGGACAACTATAAAAAGAAGCATACATATGTTCAAAAGTGGAAACAAAACATCCACCATCTCGACTAGGGTGCTGAGTGAATTGGAGATAGGAAAATTTGCATGTATCGAGGTGAAAATGATAGAGTTCACTAGAAATGATATGGATATGGAACATGTGATAAGCCAGCCCAATTGCCCACATGATAAAAATGGCATATTGGGAGGAGGAATCAATGAACAAGGCATGAGGGGAGGGGCATACATGGAAGGAAGATGGAGGATGTGGGAAAGGGTAAATTAAGGAAAAGGGAGACTCAACGGTGATGGGGTGGAATGACATTATGGCAATGGAGGATAGGGGAGAGCGGGTGACGATAAAACAAAGGCTAGAATGGAAAGGATGGATAGCAATGTGAGAAAACATAAAAATCTGCAAATAAATATTTCTTGAAATATGGTGGACAAAGAATTAAGATTGAAAGAACCAATAAATTTGGTTAAACCATGTAATGAGGTTACATGGGAATCAATAGAAAAGGAAATAAAATCAATGAGTATTTATCCTATTTGTATAAAGTTTGACTTGCTCCACGTTAGAATTCATCCCATTTGAAGATAGTCTATCTTTCTCCATGACAACATCCAACTCTTGAGGAAGTCAACTTGTCCAAATCATCAAGTTTGTGGAGTAGGTTCCAATATTTGCAAGCGTATCAGTAGCTTTATTGCTTTCCCTAAAAGCATGTTGAAAAATAAGTTCTTGAAAGATTTGACTTAGAGACCTAGATTTGCCAATTAAAAATAAGTTCAACTTGAAGTATCAATACTACATGAGGATTGAAATATTTCCTCTAGGTATGATGCATCCATTTATATTTTATTTTTAAATGATTCTATCAATCATTTTTGTTCTACATTCTCATCCTTGTAACATTTTAACATAAGTAGTGCCATGTATAATATGCTACCAAAGTCTAAAGGAATTTGAATGTCACTTTTTCCATTATCAATTGCTTCAATGAATTAAGCATATAGATAATATTCCATAGTTTCAAATTTATATATTAATGCTTAACTATGAATCACTTTTGAAGTAAAGTCTAAATCTCCTTAAAATTTTATAAGTAAATTTCGTATTCCAGTTTTATGGTACTTGTATTCTTTCTAGTAGTTTTTTTCATGTCATTGTTCACTGTATTCCTTGAGGTAGATATTTTCCTATATATTTTAAGAATACTTTTGATGAATACTTTGTAGTAGACTACCTTATGACTCCCTAGTTTAAGGTATACTATGAATATGATCAATAATTTTAAGCTTATGTTTTGTAGAATTCCTTATAACTCCCAAGTAATTTAGGATATGCTCTACACTTTAATATAAAGCTTAGCAATAATAAGCTCACCTCTTGAGTTTATTTTGCAATTTTTTGGAAATAATAATCAACTTCCAATTTTAACTTATCTCTTCTAATGCTCTAATGGAGTTCTTATAGTTGGAACAATTTTTTTCTCCTTAGTTTTAGTATGATACAAGTATATCAATTAATTCCAACTCTATATGTAAGTAATAGATTTGCTTCTTTATTCAATAATTCAATTTTCTAAATTCCAATTATGTATAGTTTGGTGTAGTATGTCTTATAAATTCCTACTTTGGAATATTAGAAAATAATGATAGTAATATTTGCAAATTGATATTTTAATTTATGAAGGTTGAAAACCTTATATCCTACTTGATTATTGCAAATATTATAATGCCTTTAAATATGAACTTTCTTTATAACTTACTAATGTTTGGTTGATTTATATTATACCAATGAAGTAGTAAATTTTATCCTTATATGATTCACCTTATATATCCTTTTAAACCCTAATAAAAAGCAAGTAATAATTTTAATATTACCTTTATAATGTTGTGCATAATATTTGTTCCTCCAACATATTTTTTAGGTATTGTATTTGCTACGTGATATACCTTGATTGTTTCTCCTCCAACGAATCTTTTGAATGTGGTATTTAATGGATGTCAATGAGTATTCAATGCTCTGTCTTATATGGATATCTTGTCAAAGTCCATGACCTCATTTAATATCCTTTGACCTTATTGCACATTGATGCTTTAATGCTACATCTACGTGTTTCTTCCTTCATATCTACAAATCCAAACTGTGTATAAAAATATCTTTAATGTTGATCTATTAATAGAAGTCTCTCTCTCATGGACAGCTTGAGATGTTATACTCCTTCTTGGTGCTTCAAAAACATGGTGGTTAATATGTAATCAATGCTCAAAGCTTCAGTAATGATGTCCTCCAATCCTCAAGGCTTTAATAATTACTTGTTGCCTCCAATATTCAAATATGAACATTACTTTCCTTGATGTACTCTTTTAACGCTCCAAGGTGGGTGTTATTCTTGTTGGACACCTTAGTGAGAAGACCATAATGCTTCTCTACTTTGTTCCAAGGTACTTGCATGTCAATATCTTCAATATTCTTCCACCTTTATATTTCCTCCAACAAATGCAAATTGTTCACTTCTTTTTCCAACACTTTTCCAATGAGTGCTAGGTTGTAATTCTAGCGATGATTTTCCTCCAACATTGGCTCCAACTATGAATCCAACATATCTTCGAGGTGTATGTAATGGTGTCTCTTTATTATAGATCTTATATTCTTCTATGGCCCTCTTCCTTGCTGACTATTAGATGCTTGAATGAGGTAATATTTCATGGCATTCCCTTTAGTTATATGTAGATTTCAATGCTGCTATTCTACCTTGCTTTGCAATAGAACTATAATGGTTGTAATTCTTCCAATGTGACCATATTTTGATGATATTAATAGAAATTTCTTTGGCAATTGAATGGTATTTATAGACACCTAAACTCAGTGTTTTAACCCTTGATTGTTTCTTATTCTGCCTTCGTTGATTTGCCAGTAGTAGATGTTGAAACCCTATTGTGTTAGTGTCTTGAGATGCTTGATATTATGCCATGTTTTTGGATAGTTATGGTGCTCCAATGTAATATGAATAATATATTTTATTTTTCTCCAAATTTTAGTGAGTTCCTTGTCTCCTTTTGATGTTATTTCCTCCTTTTAAATGATGACTTCTCAATGTGTAGATAGATTTATTTCTCATTGTATAGCTTGAGGACTATTGTAGATTGATCTAAGTATTTTCTTTACTTTTTGTATATGGCCACTACTTGCTTTTACTTCTTGAGAGAAATGTGTTGTTGCATTTTTTATTTTAAATCACTAGTATCTAATTTCTTTAATTGGATATCAATAAATCCAAGCTAATAATCATGCAACTAGTATGCCCTGGTTTATTATTGCACTTCTAATAAGCTTTAAGAGAAACTAATATAGTGCAACTGTAATATCCTTATTACTCCTTTAAATTAATTTGTACTATGCACTAATGATAACTCTTAAAAAATTCTCAAATGCTCTATAATCTCTGCAATCTAATGTAGTCTTCTTCAATTAATCAAATAGGAAGATGATATTTTTTATTTCTATTGAAATATATCCAACTCCTATTTTAATGTGTATGTAAATAACCTTAAAATAATATTTTTGCACTCTCTTTAAGAATATAATATGAGATCTTATCCTTGCAAATTTTAATTCTAATAAGGTGCTTAATGAAGCTAATTAAAAATCTAAATATAAGTGTTCAAGTAATGGACCCTTTGCACCTAAGTTGCTTAATGTTAATGATATTTGAATATGATATAGATCTTGGTATTTTGATTCACCAATTTACCATCTGGAATGGTAGTAAATTACAATTATTAATCCTTTAGTATTCTACTATATATTTAGTATGTCTCCTTTCTTTGAATGAACCTTCTAGCCTTCAAAGACAATCTTCAAACCTCTCAAGTTTGGTAGTAATATCTGGCTCTTTTCTCCTTATAAAATTTTGACTTTGATCCTGGTCTTCTTCTTAAGAATCTAAAACTATTGAGGTCTTTAGTATTCTACTTTGGTATTTGGCACTCCTTACAAAATTCTTCTCATTTTTTGGCTTGTTGTTGGATGGCAACAATTGTCCCAAATTCTTCACTATCAGAAGCTTTTCCTTGGTATTGAATTTATCTGGTGAGTTCTTCTAGGAACTCCTTTGATGGATTCAATGAACTCTACAATAAGGCTCTCCAAAATTTATCCTTGTATCTTCTCAAGACATCTCAAAGGTCTTTAGTCTTGAAGATTATTTGGTCTTCTCAATGAGACTTTTACTTCAACATTCTACTGTGGAAATGTTGGCAATAAGATATTCCTACTAGATATCTAAATTTTTTTGCTTCTAAAATTAGGTATTGTACCTTGCTAGTCATTCTTAAATATTTGAAAATTAGAATTTATTCAATGGGATCACTTGTAGATATCTTCAGCTTATCAGGATGATTTATTCTATTCCTTCAGGGTGAAGTCTTTAATCTTCAATGAGATATTTTATGGGTCTTCTTTAGCTTATTCTAGAAAAAGTCTTTCATATGCTATCTATAGGATTTAATGGAGATCACCAATATCCACTCTTCTTCTAGACTCTTCTTTGGAGTCTCTTCAATATGCTTCTCACAGTTTTACAATGGAGATCAACAATCTCCAATATTCTCCTAGACTCTTCTTTGAAGTCTCCTCAATCTGCTTATTGCATTTTTTCAATGGAGATCACCAACCTCCGATATTTGTTTTGACTCTTATCTGGAGTCTCTTCCTTGAATTTGTAACAAGTATCCTATGGAATTTTCTTCTTCTACAATATATAGGTTTGCAACAAGACTTCCCTTAGGTTCCTAGAATCTCCTCTTCTTCCATTTGTTGCTTCTGTGTTGGATTGATTCTGAAGATGATATTCTTCCTAGCTCTCTATAAGAAGTTGTCCATATTTATTTGAATCTCCTTTTTCCTACAACAAAGTATTAGGAATGTAATGGAAGAATTTCTAAATGATGAATCTTCACTAGTTGATTTTTCAATCTAGTGGAATGAATGTTGAGTCATAGTATTCATGATTTTTTATGCAACTTTGCAGAAATACTCTAGCCAAATGCAATATCAAAAAATTTTGAACTAATATTGACTTCTCTCCTCTCAATATCTCTTGTGTCTCTCCCTATTCCTATTTGATCTACCATAGCTCTGGTACCATTATTAGCTTTTTATAATGTATGACATGAGAGAAGAAATCACAAGATGTAATAAATGCAGTAAATATAATGAAATCCTACAAGAATTTTGAAATATGTTGTTAATGGAAAGTTGCAAAAATAATACAATACAGTATAATGGAGGAAATTAACACTCCATAACTCTTATGAAAACTACATTGTATCTACTCACAACTCCATAGTAATATCTATCCTATAGTAACCTCTGCTCTCTTATCTATATATCTCTATTTGGGCCTATATATAAGAAAATAATTTGCTTGGCCCTTACTCTTCCTAACTACCTTTCCTTTGACTCATGTACAAGTGGACTCCTTGCACATTTACATCATTGCACATTGATACTTGTGCATTTATTACTTCTTCCTCAAGTAACCTAAGATAATACTCTAACCTAATAATGTACTTAATGTGGTACATTGACATGTACCTAAATAATATAATATACTCTAATAGATAAAGCACAAATTTCTATGTTGTTGATGGACAAAGAAAGAGCAAGTGGAGCATGAACCAATAAATTATGGATGACGATGTCATGGATGTTTGCACGATGAATGGATGAAGTGCAAATAAATAGGTCATATACAAATGGAGTGTGGATGTTAGCATTACAGATGTCCATTCCATGAATAAATGTTATGAGGGTACCATAGTTATTTAAACTTGCACCATCGATATAGGCTTGGGGAGTGCACTCCCATAATATAGGAGTGTGCTTAACATAAAAACTAAGAGCACCATGGTCCAAGTCTCATAAAATAATGACCAAAAAAACATATCTTATTAGAGTAGGGATACCATCCCAGCTAGCAACAATGACATCATTGAGATCTCTAGTAGCCAAAATTTATCCAATGCAACATCAAAGGATACACTCCTTGTTAGAAATAAGTTTTCATTCACCTATATGGACTATATTGATAGCCTATTTCAAGGGAAGGACAAAGATAAAGAAATATAAGGAATAAATAGTGCAACATCGACCAAAAAACAATGATAAAAATCAACACAATAGACATCAAAAACCCTACACAAATGTATTCTAGTCCAATATATGCCAAAGATCTAGGATTCATTCCCTTATATAAGTACAAATAGGTCCTCTATGAAAAGGATAATTGATGATAAATTTTTTATGAAAACATGCAAGACCAAATATTCATATGAACCAAAGGCAATATGAGGCTAAAGTAAACCCTAAAATATGAGGCAAATATGGTGGATATAAAGTAAGAATTAGATTGTATAAAAGACAAATATATGACCATAGGATATTTGGTGTTGTGCCTACTAGAACATAGACATCTTGAATGGATGTGTTGCCTAATGTTGTGATAATATTATATTTTATTTAGGCTATGAAGACTCATCTCAATATTTCATGGATGAGATCAAGACACCAGACCAATTCTATATAGTATTATAGTCTTTCATTACAATAGGATCTGCTTTGCAAGTTGTATGTGCATAATTATATCATAATAAATATCATAGGGTGGACATTGATACACATGTGGAGGAAGTATAATTGTGTACTCCATCTTAGCCCTCTGAATATAAGCAACCAAAGTGCACTAGATGGAGATGTGTCAACATAAAGGACAAACAAAGGAGTTGATGGTGAGAGTAGAGCATCCCAATCCTAAGAAATTCATTTGATAATATGAAACATTACTAAATGACCTAAGGTACATTGAAAGAATGATGAAAACTTGCATCAATACTTACAACAACATCAGATGGCTTCTATTAAGTTTTGCAAGTAGGCATTCCAACAAAGAATAAAAAAAATGATGGTCTTCCTTAATCCCTACAGAAGAGAGAACCAATGTCTTATACTAATAGGATTATGGTGAGGTTAAGTGATCTAAGGTTTTGGAGACAAGGGATTATTTGCTATGTGTTGTGACTGATCCACAACACACCCCAAACTTTGGGGACCCACCTTTTTTGCAGACTTTCAGAGAAAATCTCAGTGACCCAGATGCTAAAATTCAAGAAAAAGAGGCAAAAATGCACAAGTGTAGAAAGTGTCGCGAAATCGTGACATGTCGCGAAATCGCGACATGTCGCTCCATCGCTGCCGAAAGAGGAGAGAGAAAAGAAAATGAAAAGGTGTCACAAAATCGTGACATGTCGCTCCATCGCTGCCGAAAGAGGAGAGAGAAAAGGAAAATGAAAAGGTGTCACGAAATCGTGACATGTTGCTCTGTCGCGGCCCAGGGAGGAGAGAGAAAGGCAAAATGGAAAGGCGTAGCGATATCGCGACGCATCGCAAAATCGCGGGTCAAACTGGTCAAACGGCACAAAGCGGAAAAACGTCGCGATATCGCGACAGATTGCAGCCAAAGAGGTGCCGAGTGAAAAACGTCGCGAAATCGTGACAGATTGCAGGTGGAAGGCATGAAACGAAAAAACGTCATGAAATCATGACAGAAACGAGCCGAGGCGTACGAAAGGGAAATATGTCGCGAAATCGTGACATGTCGTTTTGAACCAGATAGTACGGACTAAAAAATGTCCGAAAGCCCAAGACAACACACAAAATCTCTGATCCATAGTGTTGTACGAACGGAAAGGGAGTAGCGATATCGCGACAGAAATCAACAAAGGTGCATGAAGAACAAAATGGTCGCGAAATCACGATAAAAAGTAGCAAAGGGGGATGAAGCGAAAAGGCGTCGCGAAATCATGACGGTCACGGTTTCGCGGCTCCAAAGCAGCGAAGTAGTACGGATGGAGATAGCGTAGCGATTTCACGATGAAAAATGGGCAAGTGTACGAAAGAGTAAAATGGTCATGATATCACGACAGCATTGAGCGAAAATGCACAAGTGTAAAAAGCGTCACGAAATCGTGACAAAATCGAGCGAAAGGGTCCGAAGCACGAAAACGTCACGAAATCACGACAGAAAGCCACAGGATACTCCGAATGAAAAATCGTCGCGATTTCATGACAAGAAGCGACCGAAGACGTACGGACGAGGAAAGCGTCACGATTTCGCGACATGTCGCGTTTTCATGGCCAGGAAGGTGAACAGGCTGCATGCTATTTTTTGTCATGATTTTCAGGAGGACGTTACAGAAGGCACAGAAAGCGTGAGACACGTGGCATACAGGTGTCGGAGTTGCAGAGGCGTTACATGCAGCGGCAGATTTCAAACGTTTCGGCATCAAGCATGAAGTGAAAGCATCGAAAAGGCAAGAATTTGAAAAGACGCATTCTGGGAGGTGAAACGAAGCGACGCAGGTGAACCGAAGAGCCGTGCCAGACAGTATAAAACTTGGAAGCACAGATTGAACAAGGGGTTGGAAATTGTTGCTAGCAGAGTTGCAGAGACAAGGGCTGCAAGCCATTCTGGGCCTGCACTTGGAGCAATTTCCTTCATTTGTTCTAGATTTGTTTAACCTGGAACATTCTGTAATTGTAATTGATACATCATTCTAATACAGAAATACAGAGAGTTGACATCTTATTGATAAGAAAGAAGGAGTCATTATGCATGCAAGATTTAATGTTTTATTTTTCCCTTTCAGATTTCTAGGCTTTTAGGTGAAGTTTAATGCAAATGTTTTTGGTTGCTTCATGCGAATGCCTAAAATCTGAAATTGCAGTAAAAACCCCAGAGACCCGCACCTAGCTTATCTGGATTGTGCGAATTTGCAGGTTCAATAGGTTAGGTTGCATGCAGAAAACCTCATTATCTTCGGTTTTGTCAATTTGAGATGGCAGCATTCTGGATGTAGTCTAGTTTTATTTCTCTTTATTTGCATTTCTTTTATTTCAATCCTTTATTTCATTCCTGTATTTTTATTACAGTCATTTAAATAAATAGCTGAAAATCCATCAAAGCCCAAGATCAAAATAGATTTATTCACTCGTGAGTCCATTGTAATTCAAATTAAAATAAACCACAGTGCCCCTTGTTAACATCCACTTGCAACCCTAAGGTATTCCTAGCATTTCATTTGAACAACATCATTGGTAAACAAAGAATCAGCATAACAAGAACCTTGGAGAAATTAGTTTGTCATAATTTCTTTGCAAGCAGAGGATTTTGGGACTCAGATCCTACCGGAGAGTGTGCTTTCACAATTGGGTGAAAACACCACTCAACAGATTGGCGCTAGAAGGAGGGCCCAAATCGGTTTACTTTATTTTTGGTTTTCATACATGAATAATATCTTTTGATTTAATTTTGAAATCTTTTCTTAAAGCTCACAAACAGCTAAACTGCAGCTTTTGTTTTCTTTTGTTGCAGGTTTTGCTTTGAAATAATCGAGGGTTTCATCAGGCAGGCTGGACCCACCGCGTCGTATTGCGACCAGGTCCCAAACAACCGGAGAAACCATTTTTCATGACCTTACTGGTACTCCCAAGAATAAAACCAAGCAAGTCGTAAGCTCACCAGTCACAAAAGACCTATTTTCTCCAGGAACATCGAGTGGACCTACGCCCGTAATATCAGTTGCCACTAGTGTTCCTATTGTCAGTAATATTTCTACTGCTATTGTAGGTTTGTCTTCATCAATTTTGAGTCAAATGGCTCAAGCTCCAGCAACTCCTTGGTATGGAGCTAACAATACTCCTTTGAATATTGCTGGGGATATCCATGAAATCCCCAAGAACATTGAAATATTTCTGCCTAAATACAAACCAGATGGCCCAAGAACAGCAGAAGAACATATCCAAGCCTATAGGGATGTTTTAATTAGGCTGCAAGTTCAATATGAAGATGTGGCCTGCAGACTTTTCCCCATGAGCTTAGATCCAATAGCATATGAATGGTATATATGCTTGCCAACTGGTTCAATCACTTCTTGGACACAAATGGAAAATGCCTTTGTTAATCAATTTAGGTCACCCTTGGATCCCGCAACTATTTACAATCAGTTTATTACATGCAAAAGGGGCCAAGGGGAACCGATCAGAATGTTTAATCAGAGATTCCAAAAGTGCTATAACAGAGCAGTTCGGCATTTTGCCATCGATCCCGCAGTGGCTTTGCAGATATATTTTGGGGCATTGGACCCCATGACAGCCATGTTTGCAAGACGCAATCCTCAAGTCACCACGCTGGCTTTGGCCTATAATGAAGCCATGACTATCGAGCAGCAAATGACACCACAAGGCTACGGGTTTACCCAGATGCCTATGATGGGACAGTATGCTCCATATGGTCAAGCTCCCTTGGCAAATCAAATCATGGCACCTCAAGTGCCAAGCATGAACGCCTTCCCATATCAGCAGCCGTATCCACCAGCCCCGGCATATGCACCCATTCCAATCCAACCAATCACATCCATTCCACCTGTCCCTGCATTTTTGCAGAATAGTCAATCAACTATGCAAGGAACTAGCCAAGTCAATCCTCAAGCCATAGTTCCTTTTCCAAATCCAACCCCGATTCAAAGTGTCAATCCATACGGGAATCAAATTCCTCGAACCCGACCCAAGTTTTGAATCAAGACCCCATCAATTATGCGAATCCAACGGGGGTTAACAACAATGTGATTCCACCGAAGGAGATTTATTCAGAAGTCGAAGAGCTCAAGAAATTAGTTCATAAACTGAGCAATGACAGGGGTTCAACAACAGAAGTATGAGTCCCATGCCCCTCACCCAAATCAAAATTTTAACAATAGAGGGAGGCACTGGAACACCAAGCCAAACAATGGGGGAGTTCCCGCTCCCATTGCTAATCAACTAGATACTTCTACAGGACCTAGCCAATCCAATTCTCTTTTGAATCTTTCAGATTTGGCATGGGAAAGGGGGTGCAGGTTGCACAACACAAAAGAACACAATGAGAGGAATTGTCCTGAGATTGCTAGATACACTCATTGTCTTCAGGCACAAGTTGATGATTTGGAACTGGTATCAAATGAGGGTCCACCGCAACATCATGATGATAATATTATGGTGATGGAAACTGTATACCATCAAGAAGGTGAGAGTGAGGAAGAAGAAGACGAAATTTTGGAACAGGAGGTGCAAGCTTTTCGAGATTTCAGAAAGGGGAATCATGGATACCATTTGAGAAGTAAATCTAAAGCCCCTAAAACCTCATCAACACCTCCAAACAATTCTATTCTTCCTCCGGATACTAAGGCAAATAATAATCCTCCCCCTCCACTCAGAAGAGAAATGTCTAATGACGTGCAGAAGACAATCAAATTCGAAAAACCAAACTATGACATAGTGGAGGATCTAAAGAAGTCCAAATCTAGCCTTTCATTCTTGGACGCGGCTAGATTGCCTGGCCAAAAGGAGGCGTTGATAAAGGCTCTGAACTCACCTGATCAAACGTGGAAAGGAAAAGGAGTTGAATCCCATCTGATTTTGCGAAAGGAGAGAAGGGATGTCCCGCCATTCTTATTGACTCTGAGAATTGCGGGTAAGAATTTGCATAACTGTTTGGTGGACACAGGTGCCACGAGCAACCTCATGCCTTCGGAGATATGCCAAATGCTGGGTCTGCAACCTGTTTCATCCAAATGCAAAGTCCTGCAACTGGATAGATCAGAGGTAAATGTGGTAGGGACTCTATATGATGTCAAGATTCAATTGAATTTTGAACCCAGGGTCCAACAGGTTGTAGACATTCTGGTGGTTAATATCCCAAGTAGGTATGGAATGTTACTCGCGAGGGATTGGATGAAAACTCCGAATGGCTATTTTTCAACAGATCGCTCACATATGTGGCTACCATGGAAGGGAATTGCAAACCAAATCAGAGTGGAAAATGAACCGAGGCTTAAGGAGATTATAACAGATTTTAACAAGCCGAATGAAGTTCAGTTTTCTGAGCCAGAACTAGGAGTTTATGCACTTGATGTTGAGGAAGCTGCTGAAGAGCCTAAAGAGGAGGCGTGTCATGGTGGCTCTTCTGAGGAAAATGATTACACGTGGTTGCTCAGGTTCGATGGATCAAAATCTAGACAGGGAGCAGGAGCTGGAGTCGAGCTCATTGGTCCAGGAGGTAAACCATTATTAGCTGCTTATAGACTGCAATTTCCTTGCACGAACAATGTGGCAGAATACGAAGCATTGATCTTTGGTTTACGTCTAGCATTGAGCAAGCATGTTAAATGCTTGAAGGTTTTGGGAGATTCTGAGTTGGTAGTCAAGCAAATCAAAGGACAGTATACATGCCGTGACAGGAGACTAAGCCTTTATAGAACTAGGGTTATGGACCTCATGGAGGAGTTCGATGCGTTCAATATAGCCCTTATTTCTAGAAAAGGAAATCGAATAGCAGACTCTCTTGCAGTCGTCACGGGCATGTTAAACCCGGTTGATATAAAAAGATGTAAAAAGTTTTCCATTGAACTGGTTCCTTGTCCATCAATACCCGATAATGTAAAGAATTTCCAGGTTTTTGAAAGTGACAGACACATTTTCAAATTTGTCACGAACTCGGGTATTTTTGAAAATCAGGTGATTGATGAGGAGCAAAGGTGGCAAGATGAAACAGAGAATGAAATTGAAACTGCGTATCAATCCAACAAGATACCTAAAGACGTGGTTTCATTGGAAAAAATGTTCGACATGGGACGCAAGACCAAGAAAGGAGAAAGAGTCCCACTCCCCAAAGATGCATGTGATTCAATTAATCTAGGGAGTGCAGACAATCCAAAGGAGGTGTACATTGCAAAGGCATGTACAGATGAAGAAAGGAGCAACATAATGCAGGCATTGAAGCATTACATAGATTGCATTGCTTGGAATTACAATGAGCTGAAGACATACAACCAAGACATTATCACACATACCATCCCTTTGAAGCCAGACTCCAAGCCTTTTAGGCAAAGACAACGAGTTGTTAACCCGCTATTGGAGCCTTTAATCGAAAGGGAGGTCAAAATATTATTGGAAGCAAAAATCATTTTTCCTGTTAGGCACTCAACATGGGTTGCTAACCTCGTTCCAGTAAGAAAAAAGAGTGGAGAGATTAGGTTGTGCATAGATTTTTGAAATCTTAATAAAGCCTCTCAAAAAGATAATTATCCATTGCCATCAATCGATGAAATTCTACAAATGGTAAATGGATCTGAAATGATGTCCTTTCTCGATGGGTATTCTGGATACAACCAAATTCTTATACATCCAAATGACAGGATGAAAACAGCCTTCACTACCAAGTGGGGGACATTTGCATATAAGAGAATGTCGTTCGGACTGTTAAATGCTGGTGCAACTTTTCAACGTGCCATGGATTATGCATTCAAAGGGCTCATAGGCAAATGTATCATCGTGTATGTGGATGATATCCCAGTTTTCTCGAAGAAGAGAGAGGACCATGTCAAAGATTTAAAGAAAGTGCTTCAAAGATGCAGAGAACATGGAATTTCCTTAAATCCCAAAAAGTGCATTTTCGGAGTAACAGAAGGAAAATTGCTGGGTCACATCATTTCAAAAGAGGGCATATCCATCGACCCAGAAAGGATACAAGCTATCCAAAACTTACCTCTCCCGAGTAGTAAAAAAGAATTGAGATCTTTCTTTGGGCAGGTTAATTTTGTGAGGAAGTTTATCTCTAGCTTTTCTGAGATAGCCAAACCTCTGAACAAGATGCTTAAGAAATATGTGGATGTAAAATGGAACGAGGAAAGTAGGGTGGCCTTCCAGAACATCAAAGATGCCATTTCCAGAGCCCCTGTCCTCATAAGTCCAGACTACTCCAAGCCTTTCTATATTTATGCTTTTGCATCAGAACACTCTTTTGCGAGTGTCTTAACCCAAAAGGGCGAGGATAGTGCAGAAAAACCCATAGCATTTTTAAGTGCCCCCCTGAAAGATGCTCAATTAAGGTATTCAATCCTTGATAAGCAAATGTACGCACTTTTTAAAACGGTGAAAAAATTTAGGCATTACATTGTGCACAACAGAGTTATTGCCATCGTGCCTGACTTTGCTGTTAAGACCATGTTTTTACAAAATGAACTAGGTGAGAAAAGAGGGAAATGGATTTCCACCATCCAAGAATTTGATCTCGAAATCCAACCTATGAAACTAGTTCGAGGACAAGGACTGGCGAAGGCGATCGCAGAAAATAATCCGCAAATAACGATGCCAATGCTCGAATACGGAATACATTGCTAAGGATGACTGGTATGTTGATATTGTGCAATTTTTATTGAATGGTAAGTGTCCTTCTAATCTGAATTCAACCCAGAGAAGAGCTTTAAGGCTTAAGTCTGTCAATTATCTGATGAAATCTGGTGTTCTTTACAGGAAGAATCATGAAGGAATCTACCTGAGGTGCCTGAACAAAGAAGAAGCTGCCAGGGTGTTGCAGGAATTTCACGGGAAACATGGAACTGGTCATGGTGCGGCAAATGCTACAGACGCATCAAATCCCGAGAGCAGGATACTACTGGCCACATATTTTCAAAGATGCACATGCCCATGTACGATCTTGTCATATCTCGTCAAGTGGCTGCCAATAGAGAAAGAAATGCAGCCATGCCGTTACAACCTGTAGTTGAAATGAGACCATTTGCACAGTGGGGACTAGATTTTATTGGGGTTATTAACCCAAATTCTTCTGATTCCCATAAATTCATATTGACAACTACAGATTACTGTACAAGGTGGATAGAAGCGATTCCTACTAAACATGCCACCACGGACGTTGTAATTAAATTCCTTGAGGACCAAATTATAACAAGATTTGGAATGCCCGATTCTATTGTCAATGACAATGGTAAAGCTTTTATTTCTACACAATTTGTAGATTGGGCATATGATAACAAAGTGAGCTTAAAGTTTGCATCTAATTATTATCCTCAAGGAAATGGTTTGGCCGAATCTTCAAATAAGAATTTGTTGAATACCATTAAGAAGTTGCTGGAAAAGAACCCTCGGGACTGGCACAACCAATTGAAGTTTGCCCTTTGGGCAGATAGGACCAGAGTGAAAGAATCCATAGGGAATACTCCCTATCATTTGGTCTATGGGCAAGACCCGATATTTCCTGCAAATTTGAAGTTGCAGACCTTACATTTCATACAAGAGTACTTGGGGACAGATGATCAAGTTGAAGCCAGGTTAAGTCATTTGCTGCACCTTGATGAAAAGAGAGAAGAAGCCATGAATCACATGAATAAACACCAGGAAGTTATCAAAAGGTGGTTTGACAGAAGGGCCAAAGTTAAGTCATTCAGAATTTCAGATTTGGTATTACTATGGGACAAAAGACATGAGGAAAAAGGGAATCATCAAAAGTTTGATTGTCTTTGGTTAGGCCCATATCAGATTTCAGAGATTCTTGGGAAGAATACCTTCAGGCTAAAAACTTTAGAAGGGAGAGATTTTATGCTACCGGTTAATGGGCAGATTTTAAAGCATTATTTTAGCCCTTAGGTTGTGAGATTTTGATATTATTCTTTCGGTTTTGGTGGGGATTTTCAGTTTTTGTTTTTATTGTTTAGGATTGTTAGTCTAGCTAGGATTTTGGTTGTGGATTTGATTTCAATTGACATGTTTTGTTTATTTTGATAAAAAAAAAAAAAAAATAATAAAAAAAATAAAAAATTGAGATGTCAACTTATGCTTAAGATTAGGAGAATATGAAATATTGGAATTGTCTTGTAAAAGCTCCACAAGTAACACAAACATCTTAAGTTATATTGTTTGATTTTGTGATGCATGAAAGAGTCAGTTTTGCATGACAAATCTTTCATTTGCAATTCAAGAGATAATGCATTCATGTTACATCTCACTTTACATATACATTCCATCTTAGTTGCATATGCATCTTAGGTACGAATCATTAAAGTATGTCAAATCCTCTTAGGGTTATGTTATAACATAAATGTAAAAGAATCCTAAGGTTGGAAACTGAGTCTTGAGATATCTAGAACCAAGCACGTCTCATACATTAAAAAGGATCTTGAGCAAAATGATCAAAACCTAACTTGGAAGAAAAGGTTGGGCGAAAGAAGTTTTTCATGTCTATCCTATTATGCAACATGATCCTTAAAACAGTGGTTTTGACCACTTCCATAGAGCTTAAAGCCTAAAATCAGAGTAGTAAGGATAGGGTTAAATCCTCATCGAACTTAGGTTGAGGATCCAATTCCCCAAAGCTTTGATTTGACCCACATGGAGTAGTAAGGATAGGGCATAAATTCTCATCTCGCTTAGGTTGAGAATCTGATTCCCCAAAGCTCTTATGTCTCATTTCATAATAAATCTTGGATTGGAAGGATCGTACTATTTGTCCTCTCGCAAAGGATGGGTAGTCATCCCCAAGGTCTAAGCAACAAAATTAATATTTTCCATTTACATCTAAAGTTTGGATTGGAAGGATCGTACTACATGTCCCTAGCAAGGATGGGTAGTCATCCCTAAGATCCAAGAAGTAAAAAATAAATTTTTCCCATCTCATCTTTATATTGGATTGGAAGGATCGTACTACTTGTCCTCTCCAAAGGATGGGTAGTCATCCCCAAGGTCCAAAGAAATGAAGATAAGTTTTGGATTGTGGGGTTAGATATGCCCATGCATGGCAACATGTCTTGTCTAAAAAACAAGACCACCGATTGTCCAAAGGGTTAGACTAGCATGACCATTTCTTCCATAATTGGTTTAATTATTTTGCTCAAAGTGAGGTAATGAACTCTAAATCAGAATAGTAAGGATAGGGTTAAACTCTCATCTCGGTTGGTTGGGAGTCTGATTCCCCAAAGTTCTGATTTCACATTCACTCGCACATGGGTTCAAGATAGTAGGGACTCATAACCAACTTTGGGATATAATAAGGCAATTAATTAGGTGGATCCTAAGAGGGTTTGGCAATCTTGAATGTTTGTACATGATACTAGAAGAAAGACTATGCATTTTATAAAAGCGAGATCTCCTAGCATATTCATTAGGTTACACAAATCATTCACAATCTCATATATGCATTCATGCAAAACTGACAATGGAGTGTGGATCAATTTCAAACGATAGGGAAAGAAATTCATTGCACACACTGAGCTAATACTTGATGATTCTGATGATTCATGTACTTCTGATCTTTGGGCATTTGTTATATTGCTTATGTGCTAACACATGTTTTCGAGTTTGTATATGTTTCAGGTTGGGTTCTCACTAAAATGCTCAAGAGCATTTGACAACAGAGTCGCCATTTGTTGTGGCTGATCCACAACACACCCCAAAATTGGGGACCCACCTTTTTTGCAGGCTTTCAGAGAAAATCTCAGTGACCCAGATGCTAAAAATGAAGAAAAGAGGCAAAAAATGCACAAGTGTAGAAAGTGTCGCGAAATCGTGACATGTCGCCATCAGCAAATCGACAGAAAATGAAAAGGTGTCACGAAATCGTGACATGTTGCTCCGTCGCGGCCCAGGAAGGAGAGAGAAAGGCAAATGGAAAGGCGTAGCGAAATCGCGACATGTCGCAAAATCATGGGTCAAACTGGTCAAACAGCACAAAGTGGAAAAATGTCGCGATATCGCGACAAGTAAAGAGGTTCAAGTGAAAAACGTCGTCATAATCCGAGGGGGAAGGAGAAAAAGCACGAAACAGAAGGCAAGAAAGCAAAAAAAAATCGATCCAAGTCCCATGTACGGAACGGAAAGGGGTAGCGATATCGCGACAAAATCAGCAAAGATGCATGAAGAACAAAATGGTCACGAAATCACGACAAAAAGCAGCAAAGGGGGGATGAAGTGAAAAGGCATCGCGAAATCGCGAAGAAGAAGTAGTACGGATGGAGATAGCATAGCGATATCACGACAAAAAATGGGCAAGTGTACGAAAGAGTAAAATGGTCACGAAATCGCGACGATGAGCGAAAATGTACAAGTGTAAAAGCATTGCGAAATCGCGACAAAATCGAGCAAAGGGCGAAAGTCGAAATCATGACAGAAGCCGCAGGATACTCCGAATGAAAAATCGTCGTGATTTCATGACAAGAAGCAGCCGAAGGCGTACGAACATGGAAAGCGTCGCGATTTCGTGACATGTCATGAAATCATGACATGTCACGTTTTCGCTGGGCGTGACGGCAAGAAAGGCTGCTGACAGGAAAGCGTCGCGATATCGCGACATGTCACGATTTCGTGACATGTCGCATTTTCACGGCCAGGAAGGTGAACAGGCTGCATGCTATTTTTTGTCATGATTTTCAGGAGGACGTTACAGAAGGCACAGAAAGCGTGAGACACGTGGCATACAGGTGTCGGAGTTGCAGAGGCGTTACATGCGGTGGATTTCAAACGTTTCGGCATCAAGCATGAAGTGAAAGCATCGAAAAGGCAAGAATTTGAAAAGACGCATTCTGGGAGGTGAAACGAAGCGACGCAGGTGAACCGAAGAGCCGTGCCAGATAGTATAAAACTTGGAAGCGCAGATTGAACAAGGGGTTGGAAATTGTTGCTAGCAGAGTTGCAGAGACAAGGGCTGCAAGCCATTCTGGGCCTGCACTTGGAGCAATTTCCTTCATTTGTTCTAGATTTGTTTAACCTGGAACATTCTGTAATTGTAATTGATACATCATTCTAATACAAAAATACAGAGAGTTGACATCTTATTGATAAGAAAGAAGGAGTCATTATGCATGCAAGATTTAATGTTTTATTTTTCCCTTTCAGATTTCTAGGCTTTTAGGTGAAGTTTAATGCAAATGTTTTTGGTTGCTTCATGCGAATGCCTAAAATCTGAAATTGTAGTAAAAACCCCAGAGACCCGCACCTAGCTTATCTGGATTGTGCGAATTTGCAGGTTCAATAGGTTAGGTTGCATGTAGAAAACCTCATTATCTTCGGTTTTGTCAATTTGAGATGGCAGCATTCTGGATGTAGTCTAGTTTTATTTCTCTTTATTTGCATTTCTTTTATTTCAATCCTTTATTTCATTCCTGTATTTTTATTACAGTCATTTAAATAAATAGCTGAAAATCCATCAAAGCCCAAGATCAAAATAGATTTATTCACTGTGAGTCCATTGTAATTCAAAATAAAATAAACCACAGTGCCCCTTGTTAACATCCACTTGCAACCCTAAGGTATTCCTAGCATTTCATTTGAACAACATCATTGGTAAACAAAGAATCAGCATAACAGGAACCTTGGAGAAATTAGTTTGTCATAATTTCTTTGCAAGCAGAGGATTTTGGGACTCAGATCCTATCGGAGAGTGTGCTTTCACAACTGGGTGAAAACACCACTCAACACTATGAAAATAAGAAATAGGAGAGAGGAATTATAGGGTAACAAGCCAAAATAGAAGAAGAAGAATTATCGGTTAAATGACTAATTTTATTAATTTGTTAACAAAATAAAATTTCAATGCAAATATTTGAGAAGAAATATCTACCTATTAAAAATATATTTGAGAAGAGCATTTTCCTACTAAAACTTAATTCACTACTCCACAACTACAAAAACTTGCTCTACCATAGCTCTAATGTTTTGAAAAAAAATCAACCATATATTTATGCATAGTTTTGTGGGAGAGGAAGAAGAAGCATCACGATAGCTTTATTTGCTACAACAACAATGGTTATGATGGTTTAGAAAATTGCAATAGTCCAACTACCATCATGTGGGATGTAGAAGTCCCATTGTAGTTGGATGAAATGGTTCAAATACCACCACATGGAATGTGCATGGCCCATTGTAGCTAGCAAGCATTTCATAGCTCATATGTCTAGTCCAAACCTAAATCCATCTAAATTCAAGCTTGTTAGAGCCCTTTTATATTATTCTAAGGATTTTTGAGTCTAAGGTTCCCTCTTTCATCTTATTCTAAGCTATTCTAAAGTGTTTTGATCATTCCATAGCTTTCGTTTAAGCTCCATGAGTAAAATTCTAAGGTCTAAGTCTTCCTAGGTTTAATTGAGTCTACCTAGGTATGTTTGAGCTCCACACTATCTAGGTTGGATTTTATTTCCAATATCCTTTGATTTTAAGTCTATTTTTTATCTGAGCATCCTAGATTAGTCAACCCTTCTTGAGAATCAATGATCCTTATTATATAAAGTTTTGACATCAACTATGAAAGCTTATTTTTTATTTGAATCTTCATGAACCACTTGGCTTGATGGCTGAGTTGATATGATTTGATTACTCTATATAGTTTATTATTTCTTGGTGGTTTTACTCCATGTGTTGACTATATGATTCTCCTCCACTAGTGTAAGACTCTTAAGATTGAGATCTTCAATTACCAATTTCTCTACTACTATTGAAGTGTCTAGCAAAGGCAAGTGACATGGCTTAAGAAGTTCAAAATTAAAAATATAATTAAAACCAAGATACCATGGTAGATCTAGCTTGAAGGTATTCTCTCCCACTTCTTTTGTGATGGTATAAGGTCTATAAAATCGAGGTATAATTTTCTTGTGTCAACCTGAGAAGTGTTCCTTCTACAATTGCAACCAAATCGGATCTCCCACTTTGAAAGAGTGCAAGATGTAATATTGGTCATGGTGTTGTTTATACTTTGTATTCATTTTGTAAAGGAGGTCATGAACCTGTTGTTGCACATGCTAAATTTTCTTGATAAACTTTATTGCCTTATTTTTTTCATGTGGTGTGAAGTCCATTAGTGGAATTGGTAAAGCCACATCCATGAGCATCAAAAAATAAAAGCTAAAACACACATAGAAGGGACTATGCTTGGTAGAGTTATGCAAAGTCATGTTATACCCATGTTGAATGTAGGGAATATTCTTGTCCCATATTCAAGGATGCTTCAACTTGTACATATGAAACATGTGCATGATCAACATATTGGAAAATTTCATTTTTTCATTAGTCTAAGGATGGAACATTGTGGAATTACTGAGCTTTATGTCCATCATCTCCTAGAGAGATATCTAGAAGGTGCTTAAGAATTTGTTGTCCCTATCTAAGATAATCGATTTTGATAGGTCAAAATGTAGTCATGCATGACTAAATTAGAGCTTTGTAATTTCTTCATTTGTAATATTATTCTTGCAAGAAATCATGATATCCATCTTAGAAAAGTGATCAACCACCACAAAAACACAATCATTTGTATACCTAGAATTAGGTAAATCTGATAGGAAGTCAATGGAAATAGATTTCCAAGGCTTAAAAGGTATTGATAGGGGTTTGTATAGGTCTAGATTCTTCTTAGTTAGGTTTGCAATGAAACATGACATGCAATGTTTAACGTATTTCTCCATATTGTTCCTCGTCTTTGACCAAAAGAAGTGTTTATAAAGAATAATTATAGTATTTTCCACATCAACATGATCTACTAATCTACTAAAGTGGGTTTTCCATATCATATTTTTTCTTTCAATAGAGGGCACATAGATGTGTCCCATGTGACATTGTAGATGTCCCTATCGATAAAAATAAAAAACATACTTACTTGATTAGAGTGTTTGGTATATCTAAGAAAAATCAAGATCACCACCATACAAGGTGGACCAATTGGATCTCGTATGCTTGTATGAATCAAGGATGGTAGTGAGTGTTATTACGGGTGGGTAAATTATGCAATCGATAGCTGAATTAGTGCTTATCTTCTTGTGTCAAGTGGTTAAATGAATTTTTTTTAGATATGCAGTCCATTTTTATGTCTCATTCCTAAGCTTGATCTATTTTTAGATGAATTCTAGAGGTTTGTGATCAATGTGAATAATTATTTATTTTCCCAAGATGTAGTTCTACCATTATTTGTAGACCTAATCAATGGCATAAAGTTATTTATCATATATGGGATACTTTATAATAGCCTCATTTAAAGTATCACTATGGTATACAATAGGATGGCCTTGTATCAAGATAATTCCCATTTCATAGTCTAATGCATTTGTCATTAGCTCAAAAGGTTACCTCAAGTCTAGCAAGAAAAGAATTGGTGTTGAGAATAGTTGAGATTTAATTTTCTCAAAGGATATTTGTTGTGTTTCTCCCTATTGTAACTTGGATTTAGCTCATTTTTTGTCAGTTGGTTCAATATCCATGTAATGTGTAAAAATCCTAAAACAAATCTATGATAGAAATTGGAAAGACCCTAGAATCTATGAAGCTCCATGAAAGTCTTTGGAGTTGGCCAATTTTGGATAACCTGGATCTTTATGGTCAACATGGAAACCCTTTTCATTGACAATGTATCCTAGGTACTAGACTTACCTCATGCCAAATGTGCATTTCTCCAAGTTCACATATAGTTTGTGCTTCCAAATAATTTGGAGCACTTCTTGCACATGTTGCAAGTGTTGTTCCCATGTCTTGTTGTTGTTGTTTTTGCATGTCAAGGTATCCATTATTCTTATGAAAGTTGTTGGTGCATTAGTCAAGCCAAAAGGTATAACCAACCATTCAAATAAACCCTCTTTGGATTTGAATGTTATTTTACATACATCCATAGGCTCAATGGGAATTTTATGGTACCTATATTTTCAATCAACCCTGGTGAAGAAATTTGCACCACATAGTTGATCTAGAAGATTATCAATCTAAGGTAATGGGTATCGATTCTTCATAATGATCTTGTTTAAGGCTCGATAATTAATGTAGAGCCTCCATGTTCCATATTTCTTTAGTTCTATAATAATTGGACTATCAAGATCACCCCTATTTCTTTAGTTCGATAATTAATGTAGAGCCTCCATGTTCCATATTTCTATCTCTTGATATCAACATTTTAAAGAAGTAATTTGTGATAAATAGGGGTGTGAGGTAAAAAAAACTAGGAATAAAATTGATATAATGATTTCCCTCACAATGAAGTGGCACTCTAGTGGGTGACTTGAAGATGTTAGAATATTTTGCAAAGACTTGGTCTATTTATCATTTTTGTTGTGATGATTGTGTAGTCATGGTGGTATCAACCATTATCTTGATAGATTGAGGTTTGATCATCAAGAAAATAATTTGCTTTATATTTTTCTAATCCTCTTGCATTGCTTGGCACTAATAAGGGAAATAAATGTGGAATGAGTTACCTTTGGTATCTTGTATAGCTTATTCCCAAGGGTGATAATGATTTTATGGGATCTTTACTCAAATATGTCATGTACCTACCACATGTATGGTTGGCCAAGGAGCACATCACAAACATCTACTAGAACCACATCACACAAAACCTCATCTTTGAATGGTTTAATGGATAAACAAAAAAGACACTAATAAGTGGTATGGATATTTATCCCTTGGTTTGGCCATCCAATGTTGCATGGCTATAGGTGAGGCTTAATAAGAAGATTAAAATTCTTCATAGTATTAGTAGAAATCAAATAATTTTGACTCCTATTATAAAAAATTAAATGTAAAGGATTCACTTTAACTATTTTGAGAGAAATAATTTATTCTCTTTGAGCATACCCTTTACCTCGATTTGTGTGGTTGAAGTATAAATAGTCACATGTGGTTTACCCTCAATGATCTACTTTCATTTACCTTATGTTGGAGGATGTGTTGAAGTTGTGGATGTAGAAGATTGCATCTCAACAAATAGAGATTGAATTTCCCAACTTCTCTAGAATGACAATTGCTCTTGTGGTAGTCACACCATCCCGGTCTAGTTCTTTTAGGGCTTCTTATATTATGGATATTTCTTCTACTTCTATTTTTTATGATGTTGTTGACCTTCATTATTTGGTTGCTTTTAGAAACTACCTTTACCTTTCTTGAGCCAGCCCTTGGTCCTTTGGTTATTATTATTTGAACCGTATCCTTAGTTTTTCATATGCTTCACCTAATGTCTTGAATTCAAATAAGTTGATGTCCTCCCTTATGTACCAATGTAACCTTCCATGCATCTTGATGTCTTGGATGTCAATTTTTGTAGTAGATGAATGAAAAGTACAAATGTTATCTTAAACAAACAGTTCTTTCCTTGATGCAGTTGTTATCATTACTTGTACAAATATTTATAAGTGTCTATCAGGTAATATTCATTCTTGATCACTTCCATAAAATTATCCCATGTAGGATATTCTAAATATTCTTGATTCTTATTGCATGCTTCCCACTAATTCTAGATTGACATTGAAGTTTTTAGTAGGGAAAAAGTGATCTTCTCTTTCTTAGATAAATAGCTAACAAATAAATAAGTAGATAGTTGGTCCAAGCAATTCTCCACTACTTTCACATTAATTTTTACTTCAAATATTGGAATATCAAAGTTCACCTGATAAACAGTCTATGTGAGAATAGAGTATTTTCCAACTACGTTTGCAACCACTACTCTACAACTATAATAGCTCTGATTTTTGAAAAAATATCAACCATATATTTATGCATAGTTTGTAAAGATACGAATAAGAAGAATCATGATATTTTTGTTGGCTACAAAAATGGTAATTATGGTGGTTCAAATTTTTGTAATAGTCCAACTACTATTATGTGGGATGTGGAAGGTCCACTACAATTGGTTGCAATGGTCAACTACCACCACATGGAATGAGGACGGCCCACTATAGCTAGTTGGCATTTCATAGCTCATCCATCTAATCTAAATTCATATCCATATAAATTTGAGCCTATTCGAACCCTTCTATTCCCTCTCAAACTAGCTTGAGGATTTTTGAGTTTGAGGTGTCATATTCCATCATAAAAGACACTTAGGGGTATTCGAATAATTTTGTAGTATTCTTTTGAGCTTTTTGAGTTGGATTCTAATATTTGAGTCTACATGGATCTGTCCAAGCTTGTCCAAATCCATATAGGTCTTTCTAAGTTTGCCTAGGTCTATATGAGCTCTACATTGTCCAAATTAGATTTTGTTTTTGAGCTCCTTCAAGTCTAAGCTATGTTTTTTATAGATCAACCTTGATCATTAAAGGTTGCATGATTGCAAAAGAGATAAGATAAATTGATATCATATGGATTGAGCTAAATTTTAAGCCCCTTCTACTATGGTATCTTGTGCTAGATTATATAAGGTATTTCATGAAATATCATGAGTACATAAAGGATGAATTTAACAATATTCAATTGTTCATGGTATACTATATGGATAATGAAGAACCCAAGAGGGGTCCCTATTATTTTAGTGAGTGGATGGACCACAATTGATCCTCAATATAGGGGAGATGAATGAGTTGTAAAGATAACATAAATGATATGAAAACTACCTTGTGAAAGATATATATATTTTTTATATTTTCCCTTTGGGTGAAAAAAAGTATAAAGCTA
Organism: Wollemia nobilis; assembly: GCA_028583015.1. NCBI lineage: Eukaryota > Viridiplantae > Streptophyta > Pinopsida > Araucariales > Araucariaceae > Wollemia > Wollemia nobilis. The sequence continues at coordinate 1,409,835 of JAQPPZ010017192.1, forward strand.
TGCAATATGTACAAAGATAACAAAAACATATAAAGTGAATCATCCTTAAGTGGTGGCCTAGAATGCCTAATGAAGGCACAAGCACTTAGGCAATTATATTTAATGAATGTTAGATATTCACTTTTAACCGAGGTACTTAAGAAGTATTTCAAACTGTTGTATGAGATCACCCCAAATAGGGTGCTACAAAATGTTGTGTACAACCTCACCCTTAAAAAGGTATTTGAGAATGTCATGCAAAGCTCGCCCCAAGTAGTGTGTTTTAGAATGTTGTGTAAAAATCACCTTAAGTGGGGTGTTTTGGAATATCATGCAAAAATCATCCCAAGTGGGGTATTTTAGAATGTTGTACAAATCTCAAGTTGCCCCCTATCCAAGCCTCCTAATGAAGTATGTTGGACATGCTTAAATACCCATAGGTTTATGAAAAAAGGAGTTTACTTAGGTATTGATTAGGTTGCCCTATCGACCCAAGACAAGTAGAGGCAACATAGGATTTGTTATTCCATGACTCAAATTTGATATGGTAAATATTCCATAGTCACATAATATTGTAAGAGGTAACATAGGTGTTGGAAACTATATTTGATCAAATTCACACTCTAGGCATGATGACCACCCATTGCAATTTTTAGGTGAGTCCAATGCTTATGCATTGCATGGAGTGTAGAGATTTAGAAGTTCAAGGAGCATGGGATGTGGTTCCTTAAACAACCTCTAAGATTTTTTCAAGGTTGGATCCTTGTTTGGATGTGATCATGGCATAAATTTTCTAATCTAGCCTATTATATTAGGTTCTTGTTTAGGAAAATGGATGAGAGGAAAGCAATAAAACTAACTAGCCTAAATTATGGGGGTGATGAACCAAGAATTACATAGGTTCTATATGAATTTATAATATGAATAAATATAATTATAAATCATGTCAATGAAATTGAACATGATATTCCAAAATGGTATATCTATTCCTTTGGAAATTTACACCAGGAATAGGATAGATGTTGGTCACAAATCCTTTTATAAATTTACACATACATAAAAACCAAGATAGAAAGCAAGTATTTATAGATAGAAGAATTCAAATAAATATATCATACTAATAAATTATCAAAGGGTCTATACATGAATTGGTTAAATTTAGATCAATACACACGAGAGAATGAGAGAAAAAATCTATTTTGGGCCAAAATCTAGACACAAAAAAATATAATTCTTTATCTTTTAAAAAATTATAAAATTGTCTATTTATACAACCTATATCAAGATTCAAAATTCAAAATTCCCCTAAATCATCTTTAGCAGGAACACCTAGGCCTTCTTTGATTGTTGTTCTAGAGTAAACATGTTGGTAGTTTTGTATTTGATCTAGGGTATAATCATCATAAATGCTTCTTCATATAGCAATGACCTTATCTAAACATAGCATTAATGAACCTTCCCTCTCCTAGGAATTCATACCTTGGTGACACTTTTAACATTTACTCTCATCTATTAAAGAAGCTCGAATACCAATTCTAAAATTGGCTTAGATCATGTGGGTCCCATCTCTACATATACTTGGTTCCTTGGTTGGTGCTACACCATACCCATCACTAGATTCAATTGGTGTTTGTATCACTTAGTCCTATTTTGGGTTCCAAGGTAACTAGAACCCTATGCATGGTGTGGTCCTCTGTATGTTTGCTTACACTCTAGTTTTGGTTTCCTCATATACCTTGAGTCTCGAGGATCTAGTTATTATAGCACAATATTACCTTGTAGTAGATTTCTTGTGAAACTTTGGTTTGAATGGGAACTCATTATCAAACTCCACGTATAGTGAATATTCACTATAGTTATGGAAAATCCCATGGGATCTCTATATGTTTGGATATTAAGGGTCTAAAATTGGTAGCCTTATCATTTGGGCATAGATTCATGACTAAAATTTTTCATAGCCTCAATCACTTCCATCCATTATTTTTTAGAGAGTAGCTTCACCTACATGAGTTATAGATCATATTTCTCTAGCTTGTTTAATTTCTCAATAAAGGAGGTGAATTCACTCTTAACTTGTAAGAGGAGCACTTCAAGCTTAAATAATGGCCTTGTAGAATGGCTCACCCTATCATCAAAGGATTATTCTGGTAGCACTAGGATGTTTACTTGTTGGATCATCCATAGTTGATACTCTTAATCAAGGAGAGGTTCATAATTGACTAATTTACTAATATTTTGAGTGTTTCTCTGTGTGCAGGTTTGGTCACTCTGGTCGACAGTGACTAGTAGATCTTAGTCGCTATAGCATTTAGTGTCCAACACCTGATTTGGTCAATAATGGTCAGCAGCAAAGTGTAATAGAGCTCAAAAATTCCATAATTAGAGCGGGATTTGAGGTAGGTTTTATCCTTTACGTTATTTGTGTATCTACAACTTTTATTTCCAAAAATAACAAGTAAAATTGTAGGTTAATCATGTGAACATAAAGAAAAATGGGAAAAGGAATTGCATTTAATGTTTCATTGGACTTTCTTTAGTTCCTCTAGGTCTTACTAGGAACAATGGATCTCTGCTTGTAAGGTCTTCCCTAGTCTCCAAAGTGCTAGGTTTTTGTGTGTTGGTTTACTTGCATGTGGCCCAACTAGTGGCCTTCATTCATGTATTAGAATGCCTTCTTTAAAAATCATATAAGTTGAATACATGCATCTTTCTAAAATAAAAATATCTTTTATCTTAGGTATTTAGGAAATATCATTTTTTCTTGGTTATGCATTTATTTTACATGCAAGGTTAAAAGGAACACAACACACATCATGTTTCACCTTTAACATCAGTGGCATTGGGCTCTCACATCCAACCCATTGATCGAGACTAACAGTGGAGGTCAACACCACTTGTTTGGCTCATGAGCAAAAGTATCATTAGGACCTATTCATGGCCAAGGCCAACCCAAGAACTATCCTAACCATGCAAAATAGCATGCAATCCTCCTTGAGGGGTGTAGTGCTACACACGGGGTGTTGTGTGAGAGTTGGTAGTACCTATGCTACCTCTTCGAGTATGAATTTCATCACCATATTCAGCTTGTGCGAGTATATAGGTGAGAACCTTTAAACACATAAGTATACCATTCAATAAGATTGAAGAACGATGAGAGTTAGCTTATGTTTCCAACAAATAAAAAACACACCAAACAGTTTAGGGAACACATAAATCCTTAAAAGAGATAACCATATGCTTGTTTTGTTTGTGTGCTTTTGAATCTACCTAAGAAGATAATTCCTAAGTCATCATGGTATATACATGGAGTAACTACCCTCGATCTAACACTGAAGGAAATAGATGATCTACACATTTATATTCACAATAGCATTAAGCCACCCACCCATAGTGTTATCGAATGAATTTTGAAAAGTCTTAGGGGCAACAAATTGATCCTTAGAGGGACTCCACGAGATGCCCCAACAAGAGAGCCACATCCTGGTTCCTCATCACATAGGCATGAGAAGGTCTCATGGTCTCTTTCATCACTCAAGCACATAGAGGTATCACAACCTCCTTCATCACATAGGAATGAGGAGACCTCAAGGCCTTCCTCATTGCTTAGATAAATAGAGGCATCATAAACTCCCTATTCACACTAAAAATTAGAGGTATCACAACCTCCATTGTTGTATAGACATACAAGGGCTTCAAGGCCTCCATCCTAATGCTATCATGAGGAGACATCAAGGCCTCCATAATCACATAGGCATGCATGGGTTGTAAGACCCTAAGCATCACATGATATACATATGATAGATCCACCCACTAAGGGGCAAGACCATAGGGCTACGCCTAGTCATAGACCCAAGAAATCCTACAATCTCCCTACATATGGGAGGGTACCTTTAGATCATGAGCTCATTGGTGCTAATGGGACTCCATGAGATCAGTCATGGAGAACCTGACAAATTGATGGGTTGGATCAAGTTCCCTCGAGGCCAACTCCTAGAAGTATTGCTACCGAACATTCTACTTTAGGAAGTTCACACAATGTAGCCACTAGATGCACCAATGAACTAGGAGAAGCTTCAAAGCGATCTTACAACACATACACTACTTCAGATCATGAGGGTACTCAACCTAAAACACAATATACAGAGTAGGTCGCCCTAGTGGAAAAATGCAAGCACACAACAAGAACCTCCCTGAAGGGCCTAAGCATTATAATTCCTTGCATGGAGTTAGGAGATGCATATTCAATAGTAGGTCACTCTTACCAAATACATAGGTTAGAGGAAGTGATGTGCATCGTGTGAGAGCATGTAGAAGCTCTTGAGTATAGTAAGAAGAGCGAAGGAAGAGGAGCTCATGCCTATAAAAGTAACGCTTGATATAAGAAAGAGCTAAATGTAAGGATTTAGTAGAGAGGTTGGCTCAAAAATATGGGTGCATAGGTGGTGAGAGATACCAACGTGAAATATGTGTTGATTCTTAGTAGGAGAGAATCACTAGGCTAGAAGATGAGTGTGCTCACCACACCACAAAAACAACAAAAAAACCTGGACCTTGAATAAACACAATTCAATGAGGAAAGGGTAGGGATGGAAGACCAGGAACAAACATATTATAAACCTCCCTCCTTGGTTATAGGGGATGAGTATAGATGCTCAAATTGGACCAACGTAGGGCTATCTCCTCTACCACCATGAGCAAACCTTTAGGAACATGATATTATTTCCTCAAAGGCATACCAGATGCTCATCGAGAGAGTCAAGTCTCTTGAAAAGTAGGACACAAGTGGATAGAAGCTAACATTGAGTAAGAATCACAACAAGCCTCTGTGCCCCTCAGTATCGAGTCCAACATATCCTAGGCTATTTGAGATGCCTAGGTTGGACAAGTTTAATGGGAAGGGAGACATGCAAGAACATGTAATCAAATTCATGAACATGTGCTTCCAACTTGAAAAGAACTATACCTTGATGCTGAGGATATTTATCATGATGTTCTCAGGTATGACAATACAATTGTTCAACCATTTTCCCAAGCATAGCATCATTGATTTTGAGAAACTAGTGAATGTTTTCCTTGAATGGTTATTCTTCAGAGCCAAGAAGAAGGTGAACCTATTCGATCTGGCCAAATTGAAACAATATGATGATGAGAGAATAATGGACTATGGGGATAGGTGGAGAAAAATCATGTTGAAATTATCATTCTCCATCCCCATAGAGGAACTTGTTTGAATTTTCACAAAGAGCTACGCAAAGCACATCTATCTGCTATTGTAGCTATAGCAATATGAATAATTTGAAGAATCCTTGGCCCAATCCAATATTATTGAAGACATTGAAGTTGATTAGGGAGACCTTAAGCTCCACAACAAGAAATAATGGAGCAAGAACAATTAGAATAACAAGAATAAGCAGAAGTAGGCCAAGCATACTCAGGTTAATAAAGTTGTGTTGGCTTCACCAAAGGAGAGGAATGGACAAAAACCCCATAATTACTAGGCTCACCCTCTGCTAGCCAAATATGATCCTAAGAAGAACCAGGGCTGAAAAAAGGAATGTCGGTCACCTCAATATTACACACCTCTAAACAAATCAATGCAATTGGTGTTTAATAAACTGAAAGAGGCATAGAGGATAAGGTTTCCTGATGTAAAAATTCTTGACCCAAATCATCCCAAGACAAAGGGATACAAGGAAGATCAATACCACCCCTATCATAGGATATAGGATCATGATATCGAGAATTGCATTGGATTCAAGAATGTTGTACAAAACATGATTGAAAAGGGAGAGCTCAGAGTTGACAACCCGCTAGATCCTAAAAACAAATATATATGGAGATATTCAAAAATTCATTGCCTAATCACGAGGCCCCTAGATATTAGGACCTCCAAGTTAACCAGGTTTAGGTCAAGCTACCTATTTAGGGGTGCATCAGAATGATTGATTTAGTTAATGTGGCAACCAAGAGTTGGAGATATGGTCCACCACATCCTCTAGTCGCTCCCATCAATATCTTGACTGCACCTCGATAGATACAGGGGCATGTCAATATTCTAGGTCCACCAGCAAGACTCGTGGTGACTATTTAGAGTAGACTAGAACAAAATATATAAATTAATTTGGCTAAGTTATCCATTTACGAGCTCATACAATAGTCCCCTAGACATAGGGATATTTCAATGGAGATTTTGAGATAAATAAAGCTCCAGCCCCAGAACCTAGACACGTTCACATATTTTGTGGGGTATGTACAATATTTCCAAGAGCTTGTGATTCATTTCTATGATCATGAAATTAAGGTAGTCCCTACTACCTTAGCGTACCTACCTCTTCACATCATTATGCTGATCAATGACATTCCATTCAATCCAGTTCTGATTAATAAAATCTCATTGATCAACATCATCACTACCAAGGCCATAGGGCATTTGAAGATCCCTAAGTCCAACATTGTCCCAACTTCCTACACACTCAAGGCTTTCAATGATGCACTATGCTCCAGAGTGGGTACAGTAATTCTATCCATAAAGGGAGTACACAAGACCATTCCCATGATGTTCCATGTGTTATAAGGGATAATGCAGTATAACATCCTTCTAGGGCATCGCTAGATTAGAGATATGTAGTGTGTACCCTCAATCCTACACCAATGCATAAAGTATGTGCACAAGGGACAAGTTCACATGCTTCCATCCAATTAAGAGCCATTCAAGTACATGCATCAAGTCGACTGGTCAGGGGACTTTGTCATTCCATAAATACACTTGTACATAAGGTCATTATCCCCAACCATGCAACCATGTACTAAAATTAGATCAATGTGGGGTGACCCATCCACATCAGCACCACATCCTACATCCAAAGCTACTAGCGCTTCTAAAAATCCTTTGATATATAAGGCAAGAGATAAATAGAAGCTGAAGGCACCCCTAGTAGAGGAAGGACCCAAAGGTCCTTAGACCATAGTGGCCGTAGGAATCCCTACTCCCATAGAAGAGGAGCATTCCCAAGAAATAACCGAGGTACCTCAACCTACCTCACTTGCATAATCAATAGTGTCATCTACATTGCAGATGACAATTCATATATCCAACATAGAACTAGGTGAATATATTGTTTAGAACATAATGTTCACAACAATTATTAATTTTGCACAAGATATGGGGTGTCCAATAGTCCCATGTTTGCTAGTAAGGATAGTAGTTCCCTTGGGGGTTCCACCCAACTAAACTAATTTTATATATGCTGGTCTAGATTACACCCACACTACTCCTAATCTGGGAAGGTACAAGGATGAGCCTTTCACCATGAATTTCCATTACTTGTCAAATATTGAGTTCACTCTAAAGTACTTTGAGTAGTGTCACTAGTAAGTCTATGGTCTAGACCTGTATGAGCAAGGACATAGGTTACCATTCCAACCGTAGTACCAACTACCCACTGATAGGAGTGGTTTGGGTTATCAAATGTGGGATCATCATGACTATTTGGAAGTATCCCTAGATAGATTAAGAATTGGTTTTGAGTAATACATCGACTGGAACCCCTATCAACCCCCCAGTAGAAACTATTTGGGTGATGGATGGGTGTCAATGGTCAATGTCACACCACCTGATCGGTATCACCTCAAATTGTCTCTTGAAGTACCCCCATTAGGAGCTATCCTATAGGAGGAGGAGTCAATGCATGTATATGAGTGAGAGAGTATTATTATGTTCCAAATGAGCATGAATATGGAACTAGTATGGCCTGCCATGGGCATAGGTATATGCAAAACCTTACTTGGATAGACCATGTAGAAAGTGATTACATCTCAGGTAAGAGTGAATACATATAATATGAGGGTGAATACATGACATATGAAAGTGGCTGAGTCAAAGGACTCAATAAATATGGCCTACCTATGATCTAGACATATGATCCATGTTGTTAGGCCAGATACAAATGCCAATGGGTTCTTCATAAGTAATGATGACTATGAATATGAGACTAATATGGCCAATCTGATGCATTAGCAAGCTACCCACCAGCCCATCCTAGGGATAGAAACCAATGCCAATGGCTTCTGGATAATTTATAATAACATTGATGATGAAACCAAGATGGCTTGTATTGGACCTTGACACTTGTGACCATTCGATATGCTTGTGGAAATGGAAGTGACACTCCATGCCATCGATCCAAATATTTGCTTCCTAGGGATATCGGTAAACCTAGATTCCATTCATTGCATGGTAAATCCGGATCCACCAAACTTCAAATAGAAGATATTGCCTAAAAATCCCATCATCATGTTTGTTCATAGACTAGATCTTGATATCCCTATACCTCTAGAGCCTCATCGTGATCATGGAGGGTGCACCCAAAATTTAGAGTTTCACTCGTGTGGTTTTGGAGATTTCATTCCATCCATCAACATGATCTCCATTGATTTAACCACTCCACTCCATAACCTAGTAGATCCATCAAAACCATTTTGTCTTAATGTAGACGCTATTGATTGGGATCATGTTGACTCACCCCTAGAGCATAGAGCTTGAGGATTACTTTCCTAATGAAGAGATACTTTAACTGTTTCATTTTGCAATAGGTTGTGCACATGATGTCTATCATGTTGGCCTTGATCCTAAGTCATTTGGAACCATGAACCCAGAAGATGACATTCATATAATCCCAATTCCTTACCAATTAGAGGATGGTTAGCATATGGCAATAGAGGAGACTTTCAATGTGGACATCAACAATGATACTTCTCAACCAAATAAATTCAGGTTCATAGAAATATTATCTCTAGAAGGACAAGCCATCATAATTCCTCTACTAAAAGAGAGACCAAATCAAATCTCTTTGCTTGGACCTACCAATACATGCCAAGGTTAGATCCAAAGTTGTTTAGCCACAACCTATTGCTATAGCCCATGAAGAAATCAGTCAAGTAGAATCTCAGAAAGATACATCCAACCATCGCTTTGATGGTTAAAAATAAGTTGAAAAAATTGTTGGATGTACTCTTTATTGTTCCCATCAACTATCCAGAGTTGGTATCAAACATGGTGCCCATAGGAAAACCTAATGGAAGAGTCTGCATTTGCATGAACTTAAGGGATCTCAATAATGTAAACTCGAAGGATTCATTCCTATTTTCCAACATAAATGCTCCTTTAGATGCAATTGCAGGTCATGAGATGCTCTTCCTAATTGATGATTTTCTAGTTGCAAAAAAATTTAGATTAATCCTGAAGACCAGCACAAAATCATGTTCACCACTCCATGGGGGATATTCTATTACAAGATGATTCCATTTGGCCTTAAAAATATTGGTGCCACATATCAACGAGCTATGACATACATTTTCCATGACTACATGCACAAGATCTTGGAAGACTACATTAATGACTTACTATCCAAGTTGTTGCTATGAGAAGAGCATGCTAAGACCCTCATAAAGGTCTTATATCGCCTTATTGAGTATAATGTTAGGTTGAACCCCAAGAAATGCATATTTGGCATAACTTCTAGAAAACTCTTGGGATTCATCATTTCTAAATGAGGCATCGAGTTAGACTTATAAAAGGTAAAGGCTATCCTATAAATGGTCCCACCCACAAACATCAAAGAGTTAAGAATCTTACAGGGTAAATTAGCATCCATAAAGCAATTTATCACACAATTATTAGAAAAATTTCAATCATGATTCGACTGCTACACAAGGGGGTCCCATTCCAATGGGATAAAGAATGTTAGCAAGCCTTTGCTAAAATAAAATAGTACATGGAAATGCTACCAGTTCTAGCTCCACCAAGGCCTAACGTGCCATTTTTTCTATATATATCCACTATATATTTTTCTTTGGGCACCATACTGGCTAAAAATAACATGCAAGACAAAGAGCAAGTGATATATTACATCAGTTGCACCTTGGTGATTTACAAATTTGGATATGCATGTGTAGAGAAGTTGTGCTTATTAGTGGTCTTTGCAACCAAGGAATTGTGCCACTACATGTTGAGCCATATGACATATGTGATATCCAAGAAAAATACTTTGTAGAATATTATGAGAAAGACATATCGCAACACACATACTGCAAATTGGATCATGCTATTAACATAATTCAATTTGGAATTCATAAGTTAAAAGTCCATCAAGGGATAAGTCATAGTTGATCAACTGGATGAGGTGCCTCTTCAGAATAGTAGTCCCCTTTCCATAGAGCTTTCTAATGATGTAGTATTTTGCACTATCAGAAGCACCCGAACCTAGAGAACCAAAAAATAAAGTGGACATAACTTTTTTATTTGATGGTTCAAAGTGTGAGCAAGGATGTGGTGCAGGAATTGTATTTTTCATGCCACAAGGTGCTCCAATTCCCTTGTTGTTCAAACTAGACTTTCCTTGTACCAATAAAAATTCCTAATACGAGGCCCTAATCTTGGGTCTCCAAATAGCCATTACCATGAACATCAAGAGGCTAAATATCTTTGGTGACTCCCTCATCATAGTCAACCAAGTCAAAGGATTGTTTCAATTCTAGGATCCAATTCTAAAAGCTTACAAGAGCTTGTTGACACATATCTAGCCATACTAGAATGGTATGACATTGAGGCAATCCCTCATGCATATAATATATTCACAAATACCATGACATCTTTGGGATTCTTGATCCCTTAAAATCCATCTGCTGATTTCACTACCACTCATGTCAAAATGCTCTCACATTCAACAATCCAACGTGAGGATTTTGATAACAAGGAATCAGTAAACATGATCCATATAGAGCTCGAACATGACTGGTTCTATAGAGCCAAATACTTCTTAAATAAGGTGCCTTAGGGGTATTTTATCTCTCAGGGTCCTATGGGGAATGGTACCACTATTTTTGACAAGATTATTTCTCAATATGTATTTGTGTAAATCAAATTGTAGGAGGAATGAGTTGTATTATCTGTCAAGGTTGTAGCCTATTAGGATTGGCTATCCCAATTGCAAGACTTCCTTAGACTTGGAAGTGTCCCACAGGGATTATTGCATGCTCAAAGATGAGCATTCAAGAAAAAGGTGACTAGATATATCTTTATAGGAGGTGTATTTTATCGTTGAAGCTATGATGGAGTTCTCCTACATTGCTTAGAGCCCCAAGAATTATCTTGGATGGTTTCATAGGCTCATGATGATATGTACGGTGGCCACTTTAGTGACATGGCCATTGTTAAGCGCATCCTTTGAATGGGTTATTATTGGCCCACCTTAGAGAAGGATTACTGGGAGCATGTCAAGAAATGCATTAAATGTCAACATCATGTAAACTTGATGCACTTGCCATCTCAGGCCTTACATCCAATTGAAGCAGCTTGGCCATTTTCTTAGTGGGGTTTCGATCTGATTGGAAATATTTCTCCCCCATATTTTGTCTAAGATAAATTCATCTTAATGACTACTAAGTAATTCATGAAATGGGTGGAAGTGGTCCCCTTAACCTTGACAATTGTTTCTTGGATTGCGGAGTTCATACTTCATAATATTATTTGTCATTTTGGGGTACCCTTTAAAATAATCTCGGATAATGGTTCGTCATTCAAAAACAAAAATGTGCAAGCTCTAATGAAAAAATATAACATTCAACATAGTTTTGCGACACCATACTATCCATAGGAAAACAGGCAGGTAGAGGCTTCAAACAAGACAATAGTAGCCATCTTAAATAATATGATGAAAGAAAATCATAACGATTGGAATATACAATTAGCCTTAGCATTATGACAAGACTAGCGTACAGATGCCCATTGGGGCAACACTATTTTTTCTTGTATATGGTGTTGAGGCCATCGTACCCTTAGAGTTGGAAATTCCTATATTGCATGTCGCATTGAAGGAGTTCATCTATAACAACATTGCACGACAAGCTTACCTATATCAATTTACCCTTCTAGATGAACGACGCATTAATGATCTTGAGCACCTTCACATTTACAAAGATTTTGTAACATGATCTTATAACAATAGAGTATCGTTGAGAGAATTTAAAGTTGGGGATCTTGTGCTTAAAGAGAACTAGCAAAACTCAAATCTACCATTGCATCTATGAGACAAATTTACGGCCAATTAGATAGGTCCCTATATCATCTCAGAGAAGATTGGTACTGGAGAATATTACCTAACAATGCTAGATGGTTTTGAGGAGCCAAAGCCTCTCAATATCATTCATCTAAAGGCGTTTCACACATAAATAAAAAAAATACCAAAAACATTCAAATAATTTCAAAATATTCAAAAACAATAGAAATAATAAAAATCCAAATAAATCATAAAACATTAAAATAAAAAACAGAAAGGCTCCAAAGGCATGTCCAAGACCTTTGGTCAATTAACAAAAAAATATCCAAAGGCATCTTAAAGCCCTTTGGTCAAATCACAAAAAGCTCCAAAGGCATTTTAAAGCCCTTTGGTCGATTCACAAGAAGCTCCAAAGGCATATTAAAGCCCGTTGATCAATTCACAAAAATATCTAAAGGCATCTTAAAGCCCTTTGTTCAATTCACAAAAATCTCCAAAGGTATCTTAAAGTCCTTTGGTCAATTCACAAAATGCTCCAAAGGCATCTTAAGCCCTTTGGTCAAATCACAAAAATCTCCAAAGTCATCTTAGAGCCCTTTGGTCAATTCACAAAAGCCCTACAGGAACCATAGGCCCTTTGGTCAATATTCAAAATAACCAAAAGTTCAAAAACAATTGAAAGCATAAAAAATACAAAAATATTTGCATTGTGTATTTGTATTTGCATTCACATAGTTGCATTGCACTTAGGCATGTCCATCCATGGTACTTGCATTAGGGTAAGTTGTGTTTGCAATCTTACAAATGACATCACGTTTGTACATCAATCATGCATCATAAAAAACCACCATCATCCACCACCCATGTGTGTAACTGTAGCACCCTAAAATTGGCGCAGTAAAATTGTCATAATTACATTCACCTTAGTAAATAATTTAAATTCAAATTTTAACCTCCCAAACCGCCCGTTAACCGTCGGGTAATCCGTTTCCCCCTTTTTTGCACCATTTTTAGAGGTTGTTTTGATCGTTTGATGATATCGTCGTCGATCAGACGATATCGCCCCAGATCTGACGATTTCGTCTGGGCTAGGACGTCCAGACGATCTTGTCGCAAAATTGATTTTGCACAATTAGCTTCTGTTCCAACGGGCCTCTAATCCGAGCAGAAGCGTGTCTTCGCCGTTAGAGACCCTCCACCGTTGGAGATCTCCCAAATAGGGATGATCTCCAACCTCCTAACTACTCACCTAAGCCTATTTAGTCCCTAGGACCTTCCCTTCCCAACCCCTGGCTGAAATTTTTTGTAACTTACCTTCATGCACGTTAAATCATCCTAAGTTTTCATTTGCAGTAGTCCTATATCAATTTTTTTTAGGTACCATCTTGTTTTTTAGCCGGAGCAAGCATACATCGTCGTCGACGAACCTGTTTAGATCGGAGGTGATCCTGTTGAATCAGAGATGATTTCGTACTGATGCGAGATGATCTTGACTGCAGTCCACATTGAGGCAATCAGTGCCATAAGTTTGCATTTCTTCACCTTTTCTCTCGTTGTTTTATTCTGCAAATTAGCTAGTTTATTTGATATTTTATGTTATATTGCATTTTGGAGTTCACCCATCTAGATCAAAGGCATAATTAATCCATAATTGTGATTTAATCAGCATCATTCATACATGTTTTGGTCTTTAAGTTTCAATTCAGTGTTGTCATTGTTATTTTGCACAGTTTCCCTCTACTAGAACAGTAGTATTCTCTATATTTTGCATCTGTTCTTCTGTTTGTAGGTCTTTGACGAATTCGTCTGACGAATTCATCAGATCTCAGACGATCTTGTTTGATCTTAGATGATTCTGTCGAATTCCAGACAATCCTGACTGCTTCAAACATCAGAATCTCCATCAGACATCCGGATCAGGTATTCTTCTTATTCTTCCTTAATTTCTCTATTTTTTTGTCTTAAATTTGTTCTCTGTATTCATTAAATCTGCACTTTCATTTAGATTAATTTAGACTCATTTGGCCAAACCTAGGATATGAATTCTTAAGGCTAAAAATGAACACATAAAAACACATTCCAAACCTAGGCATGGAAACTGCCATTAAATGTTTCCTGGTGAACCCACCATCCGTCAAAAAATCATCAAAATACACCTCCCTTGAGAGGCGGGACATTCGCAAAGTCCTCTCAGTCCGAGGTACCACGACATCCTTTTCCCATCCTCCTTCCCGGCACGGATCCTATAGCCTGAAGGTAAGGATGTGAAAAATTTGGAGCGATACATTTTGGTGAACCCGACATGAATGCATTGTAAACCTTTTGAAAACAAAAACAAAAAAAATATATATGTATACAAGAAAAACAAAAACAAAATCATCATTTCATGTTTATATGTTTTAGATTCAATTCTAAATAACAAATATTAAATATTTAGAAGTATTAAAGAAACCATGAATTTTTACTCAAATCTATATGAGCCCATCAGTAATGTTGGAAGAATTCAGCCAAATACATTTGTTTATTATGACCTACCTCATCCCTATTCAACATCACCTCCATCACACTCTTCTTATTTTTCATCCATAACCCAACAAAAAAATCCCTTTGCCAATCCTCTTCATAACGATATTATCTATTCTCCCATATATCCATATTATGTCTATCAACCCACATATAATCCTCCTCCACCTTTACAATATTCTTCTCTCAATACAACACATCCATTTCAACAACAAAATACTTATTCTTCCAATCCTACCATGCACTCACCTCCTACATCGCAATCTTCCTGTCATCATTCTACCCATAATAAATAAAGTAGAGGTGAGAAACCATTAGGTCCTTTTATGACAAAATTCCTAAGGCATTTATCAAAAACCTCTCAAAAACCTTCATCACATAAATTTACTAAGCTCAATCAACCAATGGATATAATTCTCAAGTATTTACTTGACACAAATAAGATTGAACTTCCTTCCATAAAACAACCTGACACCACAACAGATTGGTTTAAACCTGAGCTACATTGTGAATATCATAGAGTAGATGGACATATGACACAAAATTGTAAAGATTTAAGATGTGCAATTCAAGATTTGATTGATAAGGATCTTTTTAATATAAAGGAATTACAATCTACAACTGATTATAAGTCTCTAGCAAACAATCAAACTCCTACACAAAAAATACCAATAATCAATCAAGACATGGAGATCTCCCAAGAACCCCTATTCAATTATCAACAACAAGAAACCAATAAAATATTGCATGTTAATGTGTCCCATCATGATGATATTATTAATATTGTAAGAAAAACTACAAATGAGCAACCTCAAGTTAAATCAACTCAATCTGATATTCAAGATATGGACTCCTCATTTTACCAACCTTCAAAGCTATCTTTGAATCTAAAGAATGATCCAAAATGGAATGTAAGCATAGAAACCTCATATTTCGAATCAAAATCTCAATCTGAAATATGTTTTGATAGCCAACAACAAGTGATTAATCCTCAAGCAAAGATATCCATTTTAGAAGTATTACAAAGTTCTCATAAGGAAACTTTGTTCAAGATACTTAGCCAACAACCTGTTCCTCATCATATTTTATCTAAGAACATAATTAATGGTATAAACCCTCTTGAGGTTAACCATATTTCATTCTATGATGAGGAGATTCCTTCCTCTACTCCACAAGAAGACTACTATCTTTACATTACAGGATCTAGTAAAGAAACACCTGTTAAAACTATCATGGTAGATAATGGCTTCTCTCTTAATTTATGCACTTATCGATTATTCCAAAAATTCAAAACAAAGGAAGCAGATAGTAATGAATCAAATGTTATTATAAAATATTTTAACAATAAAATTCAAGAAGCTCATGGTATTATAATTCTTCACTTTAATATTGGATCCAAGATCTTGGATACTTTATTCTATGAAGGATATTGTCCTTCACCTTACAAACTACTTCTCCAGAGTCCTTGGATTCATACAATGAGGGTTGTCCCTTCCACTCTTCACCAATGTTTGAAGTTTGAACTTGCAAATAAAATTGTTACCATACAGGGTGACCCAAAACTATTTGAAGAATATTTAACGGTTGAAACATCAAGTTTTATACATTCTCTATTGTCACAATTATTTTTTATCCATCACTTTTCTTCATTCATATATGATCATCCTTGTTTACCAAATAACACCCATGCATATATTCCATCTTATCAAAACTTGAAATATAGTGATAAGAATGAAGAACTTTCTTATCCTTCTTACATTTTATTTTGTAACATGATTAATTTTACACATATAAAAGTCAAATATTTTGCTACATTATTTTACATTATAACAAAGCTTTTGTTATCACTACCTTTTATTCATCATCTTTTGTCCTTACCTTCACCTCAACCAGATTATCCTTCAAAACCTCCTTTGATTTTGAAGCAACCTTAGACATGCTATACTCAAATAACCTTGTATATTGTATATAGATCATCTTTTATATACCACTAATTTCAATTCATAAATTAAAATCAAAATACAAAAAAATCAAAATCCTCAAAATCTTCAAAAAAAATACAAACGCAACTAAGGACCTTAAAGGTAAATTTGAGCCCAACTGGCTTGGACCATACATTATTACTGCTAAATTCGAATTAGTAGCATACAAATTGTCTACCTTATATGGTAAAGAACTTAAAGAACCCATGAATATTTTGCATCTTAAACATTACTATGCATAAATTTGGTCATTTCATCCTTGTATATATTTGTTCAAAATTACTATCTTGTATTTCTTTCAAATTTATAAAATCCAAAAACACCAAAAACATTCATAATCACCAAAATCTTCAAAAACTATTTGTTGCATTTATTTATGGCACTTGTCAAAATTTTTGTTCAAAAACAAAAATAAAACCAAAAAACAAAATAATGATAAAAATATAAAAATAGCAATATGCTTGACTCTTTCGAAACCAAAACAATATAAAGAAGAAAGAGAGAGTCAACATTCTCAAAACTTCTCAAAAGTGTTTATATATATTTTCTTACAATTATTGCAGTTATATGTTTCAAATTATTTTGGATAAATTAGCATTTATTTGGAATTCCTCACTTGCACACTGGCAACAATAAATATCTTGATTTTATCTGGCATGATTACTAATCTCTCTTATATCAAAGTTCACAAAATTCAATTAAATAATGTTTGAGCATAGAGAATTGATCTTGTTATTTACTTAAACCAAGCACATCTTTTCACAATAAAATGATCATATTTGTAATTTCCATGTTTTGCTACATAGTAGACGTGGTTTCTTGAGCGAAAAGTTTCCCCTACTATCCTATCATGCACATGGTCTAGAATCTTTGAGAGTTGGCAAAAGGACAAGCTCACCCCTACCCAGAATAAAAATCCCTTGCTATACAACTAATCCGAGCAAGTATCCCCAACAAAGAAAAAGAAAAGAAAAGTTCAAGAAAAAGAAAAATATCATTACAGCAATATTTCAAGCCCTATCTCAAAAATCAAGCAAAAAAATACAAAAATAAAAAGAAGCAAAGTTCAAAAGAAAGCAGAAAGCAAGAATGCAATAAAATCCCTTTCCCTACCCTTTGAAAAGAAAATAAGGGTTGATGAGCTTGAATCCCTGGAATTCTCAATTATTCGAAACCGTGAGGTAAGCCCCATAACAGGTGGTTTGTGCCCAACTCTGCTTGGCCTTGGGTAACTCCTAGCGTGGTGATATGTCTGTCACATTAGCAACCTTCTTTTGTACAGACCTATGTTTGCTTATGGATTAGCTAGCTCTTGATAATCCGACCTACATAGTAGTCTAGTATGGTTATATGCATCTACATCATGGTTAATGAACACTTATTTGGTTTCTTCAAATCACTTGTATCATATTATCTTGCTCAAAAATGGTAAATGCACAAAGCAATTGCACACACATTTGTATTTGAGAGATTTTGTGTATCATTATGATAAATCAAGATCAGAAATGAATTCACATATGCACATGGGATTCCTTATAAATCTAACTTTTGTCTTCAAAATACTTTGAAATATTATTTTTGCAACTTGTTTGGAATAAATCAAGTACAGTTTCTTACCATAAAGACAACTATATAATAGAAAAATTAAAAATTTCTTTCAAAAATATACAATCAAAACATATATATCTAGTTGACTTTCGCAAGGATGGTATAGTTCCAAAACCAAAATTGGAATTTTATGCCTAGCGCAAGTCCTCATCTTCATATTTTTTGTTTATCAAAAATCAACCATGCAATAAAACTATCTTTTTTTGGATTTTCGCGATGATGGTATAAGTCTATACCTACATATTCTATGCCTAGCGCAAACCATCGTAACAATTTTTATTTTCCATTTATTTACAAATCATGAAAACCATATGACTTAATTCATTATGTTACACAAATTATGCTCTTAAAAAGCAAACACATTTTTCACTATTTCATGTCATTATGTCAACCTTCAATTTTGCAATGATGGTATAATTCCTAAGGAATTATCCAAAAATGTTATCACACTTAGGAATTTATGCCTAGCAAAAAACATTATTTCATGCATACTATTTTTATTAAAATCTGAAAACAAACCATTATCCCCATCATTTTCACCATTGCACCAAAGTCTTAAGACAGTATCTTAAGCACTCTTTTACTTTTAACAATATTTCTATACTGGGATTAGCTTGACGACCGAGTGAGCAGCGACTCCATGAAATGGTCTATAATACGACAATGTCCTTTGAAATTATTTTTAGAAGTCTCTTTTTATCTTTTCTTACATCACATTATAAACAATCAATTTGTTACATCAGATTATTTCATTTAAAATGTTATCGCATGACATCAAAAATTTTAAATTTTCAAAATGACATAATTTCATGAATCCTCAATCCAATTATCAAATCAATCAAACAAACATAAAAGCATCATAAGTATACACATAACACAAGTCATATGATCAAAAAAATATCATATATATATCTACAGTATATATACATCATCAAAACTGGATCGGTATGCCACAATCTGTACCTCGGCATACTTAATCCTCTATCAACAAAATAATAATAATACAATGTCAATCTATACAAAGTTTTTTAGTCCTCTAGCCTTGAGAGCCCCTTAAGCTCTCAGCCTCATCTCCTCCCCCGCCCTGAGGTGGACGAGGTGGCCCCATCGTAGTCTGAGTAGTACTGTGAGTCCTAGTCCTCGATCGGGATGAGGTCCTCGATGACCCGATCCTGATCGGATCTGCGATGTTCAAAATTCATCTAAAATCTACCTAAAAAGCATGTAAAATCAAATTAAAGCATTCTAGTTAAGTCTAGACTCTTACCCGTAGACCGCGTCGGACCTCTGTCGATCTGTGCGTCGTCTCCACCATTTTTGCTTCAGAGCTCTAAAAAACCAGAAAATGAACAATAAAAATGAATTAGGGTTTTACCCTATTTTTCTTAATTTTATTCAAAAATAATTTTTTGCTTTTCCGAGTTTTTACCACAAACGTTCGATTTGGGTAAAAACACGGAGGGGGCACCATAGTAAGCTATCGTACGATTCGACCAAGAATCGTCACCTAAAATTGAGAATAATTTTTGCTTTCTCGTAGATCGAGAAGAACTCATCTTTAATGCATTTTCTTTGAAAAAATCGCTAAAAAGGGGGCAAAATGTAGCACCCTAAAATTGGCGCAGTAAAATTGTCATAATTACATTCACCTTAGTAAATAATTTAAATTCAAATTTTAACCTCCCAAACCGCCCGTTAACCGTTGGGTAATCCATTTCTCCCTTTTCTGTGCCATTTTTAGAGGTTGTTTTGACCGTTTGATGATATCGTTGTCAATCAAATGATATTGCCCCAGATCTGACGATTTTGTCTGGGCTAGGACGTCCAGATGATCTTGTCGCAAAATTGATTTTGCACAATTAGCTTCTGTTCCAACGGGCCTCTAATCCGGGCAGAAGCGTGTCTACGTCGTTAGAGACCCTCCCCCATTAGAGATCTCCCAAATAGGGATGATCTCCAACCTCCTAACTACTCCCCTAAGCCTATTTAGTCCCTAGGACCTTCCCTTCCCAACCCCTGGTTGAAATTTTTTGTAACTTAGCTTCATGCACGTTAAATCATCCTAAGTTTTCATTTGCAG
The DNA here is from genome assembly GCA_028583015.1 of Wollemia nobilis. Lineage (NCBI taxonomy): Eukaryota > Viridiplantae > Streptophyta > Pinopsida > Araucariales > Araucariaceae > Wollemia > Wollemia nobilis. The sequence goes on from JAQPPZ010017192.1 coordinate 1,430,063, forward strand.
TAGTCTTATATCAATTTTGTTGCAGGTACCATCTTCTTTTTTAGCCGGAGCAAGCATACATCATCATCGACGAACCTGTTTAGATCGGAGGCGATCCTATCGAATCAGATACAATTTCGTACTGATGCGAGACGATCTCAACTGTAGTCCACATTAAAGAAATAAGTGCCATAAGTTTGCATTTTTTCACCTTTTCTCTGTTGTTTTATTCTGCAAATTAGCTAGTTTATTTGATATTTTATTTTATATTGCATTTTGGAGTTCCCCCATCTAGATCAAAGGCATAATTAATCCATAATTATGATATAATCAGCATCATTCATACATGTTTTGGTCTTTAAGTTTCAATTCAGTGTTGTCACTATTATTTTGCATAGTTTCCCTCTACTAGAACAATAGTATTCTTTGTATTTTGCATCTGTTCTTCTGTTTGCAGGTCTCTGACGAATTCGTCTGACGAATTCATCAGATCTCAGATGATCTTGTCTGATCTTAGATGATTCTATCAAATTCTAGACGATCCTGACTGCTTCAAACATCAGAATCTCCATCAGACATCCGGATCAGGTATTCTTCTTATTCTTCCTTAATTTCTTTGTTTTTTTGTCTTAAATTTGTTCTTTGTATTCATTAAATCTACACTTTCATTTAGATTAATTTAGACTTATTTGGCCAAACCTAGGATATGAATGCTTAAGGCTAAAAACGAACACATAAAAACACATTCCAAACCTAGGCGTGGAAACTGCCATTAAATGTTTCCTGGTGAACCCACCATCCGTCGAAAAATCATCAAAATACACCTCCCTTGAGAGGCGGGACCTTCGCAAAGTCCTCTCAGTCCGAGGTACCACGACATCCTTTTCCCATCCTCCTTTCGGGCACGGATCCTATAGCCTGAAGGTAAGGATGCAAAAAATTTGGAGCGATATAGTAACTATGTTTTTCATCACAACCCTTCCTGTTTCTATAAGGAATATACTAGAGTTTTTCGGGAACTCAACCATATCTAGTGAATTTATCAAACTTTGTAGAAAGTTGTCTTAGCTTTTAGTAGATGAGGTTTAGTTTTGATAGCACCTGGTATATTTCAAAATCCTATCACTAATCAAAACACTAAAATTCTAGTTGGAACAAGAGAAATATGAACGTTGCAAAGTGGTACTAGGTATCTTAAGGTGAAAAGTTTATCTTACTCATCCCCTTGTGTGATTGGCTCAGAAATACTGATAATTGGAAAAAGGACAAGTTCATCCCTACCTAAAGAAATCCCTTGCTTTAATAAATACGAGAAAAAATCCAGAACAAAGCAAAATTCAAAAATAAAAAAAAATCAAAATTCAAAATAAATAATGATTATCATCACTACATAAATTCCTTGCTCAAAAGAAAAACAAAAAATTAACAGTGATTTTCATAACTAAAAATGAGCAAGTATCCCAAAACAATATGAAGAAAATAAGGGAGTATTGAACTTGAATCCCTAGAATTCTTAGTGTGAATGAGCCTTACACACAATTATATATCTATCACATTAGCATCTCACTTTTGTACAGATCAATATTTACATGTGGAAGAGCTAGAATTAGGTGTTTTGTACCGCCTAGTGGTCTAGTCCAACTGAGTCCAACCTAGGATTAGGATAAAATATTTGACAATCCCCAATACAGTAATGGGCTGAATGAATTCCACCTAGCACTAGGGTATGCTTATGTTCTATTTAATAAATTCATTTGCATACACAGAGATAATGAATATCTAGGACTGCATAACAAAGTTTTATCCTTCAAGAGCTCTGTATGATCAATATACAACCATTGATGAAGAAACTAGGGTGTTTGAGTCTCATGGAAAACCTCAAAAATCCTCTCATAGCAACAAATAATTCCATCAAGTCAAATCATACATGCACATCACATCATCTCACCTCAAATTTTATGTTTAAATGATCAATTATTATTATGAGAATTATTATTTATTCATGATTTTTAACATTTTGTGGTGTCACCCATTATATTTTCAAACTCATATCGCATCATGTCATATGTTTTTAAGTTATTAAAGCATACAAATTCATTCACATTAGATCATCAACATAAAATAATATATTTAATTTATCACATCATAGAAACATAAAGTTAGATGCATATAATTTATCAAGAGCAAACATGTATTTAACATAAGCATTGCATCCATATATGCATCCATCATTATCTAGATCATTCCATATAAGCATCCACACATCATAAACCATAAGTCACATAAGCCACATAGCATAATATCATAAAGTATACCACCTAAAAATCCACATCATAACATATAAAGCAGTAAGTCACATCATATAAGATCATAACTGCATCCATAAACAAAATAATAAATAACACACATGATGAGTCTTCAATTCTAGATATCATATAAAAGAGTGTCCAAATAAGTACATGTAGGTACAAAAATTACGAATAGGGATAAAACTATGTAGGTCGGCTGGACTTGCACTCAAAAAGAGGTACAAAATTTCCAAAGTGACATAGTACTCAAGAGTAGCCTACACCACTAGCATCACCTATGTCCTCACCACCCTCTCTAGGAGGTAGCATAGAATTGGCACCCCTAGTCCACTCTATCTGGGACCTAGTCCTATGGCTTGATCGAGCTGATGACTATCCTGAAGTTCTCCAATTGGTCCTCTATGACCCTCCTACCCTAGGCCTCTTTGGTAGATGCTCTACCTAAAGCCTGAATTTGTGCTCCAATGCTAGGATGTAGGAGGTATCTCAGGTGCACTTCACTAAATAATCTACTAGCAGTCCATGCAAGCATTGGATCTCCACACATGCATCTAGACCACTATGTACCTGAAGTGTTGTAGGAGGTGGTGTAATCTAGCTTCAAGAAGTATCTTGCTCGATAGTAATCTGGGAAACCTATATCTAGATCTTGACAATGGTGGCATCCCTCTACTGCACTTGAATTTAGGATGTCTATAACTCAGCCTCAACCTGGTGTAGCTGAGCCTAGAGAGGAGACTCCTACTCCTTGAGATCTAGCTCCTCCTCCTCCTCGAGGGCAATCTACTCCTCTACAACTGGCTCCTTTGCCACCTACTCTTGTTGCCCTGCCTACCCCCAATCATCTATTTGAGCTCGCACTTAGTTCCCATCGGGATCCTCAGCCTTAGCTTCATCCAAATAATACCCCAAGTGGATACCACCATGCCATAATCATGTACCCTACCATTGGGTGTACACCTCTATAACCCCAACATCAGCCACACTAGGATCAACTATAGTAGGGTCATCCTCCTTAAGTACTATTGTAACTCGTGGTGGTGGAAGGTTCTTCTCTATGGTAATCTGATGGTAGAAAAATATCTTTAGGGGAACATATTATCAAATTCCAAACTATTAGAGTGCATTGGAGTAGCAAAAGAAGTCTCTAAAGATATTCTTATGACCAATCAACCATCGGTCACGTCGAGTGCTCACGATGAAGCTAGCAGGGTCCTCCCAGGTAGGGCACTCATGGCAAGGTCTCAAAATGATATCACCAGCCTATAAACCTATCAAAGATACCATGTAGTGGGAAATATCCCCTACTTAATGCTAGTTCTTGCACTCCTCAAGCGATCTGGGCCACCTAGATCTATAACACTGGACATACTTATCTAGCATAGTGATCTCCAATGGAAGTCCTACCAGGTCGTCAACTCTGATATGCTCATCCTAAGATATGAAGGAGCAAGCTACAGGCAATAATAGCCTATTCATGGCATTGAATACAATATAAATCATCATAGCACTGAGCCAACAATGCACTCCTCCAATCATATATGATAGCCTCCTCACTTTCAATCAGATCCTACACCATTACCAAGAGGTTCCATGGGAACCTCAATCCATAGTAGTTAGGTATTAGGATGTTGTTGATGACCATAAGTAACACAACATGCATTCAAAAAAAGACATCCTCCTGGTACCAACGGGTAATAGAAATACCCCCAAAATGAGTATCCTTGAAGGCAGTGGTAGAATGTATCCCAAAGAGCCTCATGAACATTGCATCTCAAGCATTAGTGAGAGAAGAGAAAGTGGGAACTCCATAAAAAGGTATCTTGAAGATCCTGTAGACATCCTATGGTGTAATGGTCATATCACAGGTAGGAATGTGGAAGGTTTTGGTCTTGGGATCCCACCTGTGGACCAGGGTAGTCAAGTAAACCTGATTCGATATGATCATGGGTAGGCCAATGACATACTAGAACCCACAAGCCTTAAGCCAAACCTAGTCTATGTCATCCATCTCTCAAAAAAGGTCACAAAGAAGCTTTGGGTCCTAAGCCTGAGCAGACAAGATCTAAGAGTGCAAAATAAAACCTAAATCAAATGCACTAATAACTAAATAAAGGCATAAAATAAAACCGATGTAAGCTAATATAATATGAGCTAAATACAACATGATAAGAGGTAAATGCACCTAAAAAAAATCAAACATCAACAAAATCCGAAATGAGCCTCGTAGTCAGTGATTTATTCTATACACTTTGGTGATTACAGTGACTAGTGCCCCATGCAGTTTGGTGAGATGAGCAAATCTCCATAAGGCCACTTGGGGTAAACTAGTTATGGTAGAATTGAGATGCTTTCCTTCAAACCCTAAGAAGGTCATTTTTGGTCGTATCACACCATAAGAGTGAGAATCCATATCAATTCTCCTATAGCAAATAGTGATTCAATGCAAAATAAATTAGAATTGGTATCACCTTGATTCCCTATGAAGGCCATTGTGGCCAGACCACCCCATGGGATAAATGTGTATAATTACCAAATAGGGTTGAAATAACACTTGGATGAAAACTACTCTATAACAACAAATGCAAGCCTCTAAAGAGGTCCAAATCACTTATTTTGGTCAAGCGACTCCTCGCTTATTAATTGTCCTTTCATCATCGAATCATTGCTTAAGGTGGTAGTCAAAAAATTTCAACAATCATAATCAGAGTCATCTCGATCATGTCATAGTTGCATTCGTATTATGAATCATTGCCAACAACTATCATAAGATTACCCTTCATTGGGGCAAAAAAATCAAATATGATAGTTTAGTTTGTAGCTCTCCTCATTTCGGACCTATAGTAGTACTAAAGTTATCCGATCGTCACTGGACGAGTGTAAAACTCCACAAATTTAAGCCTTCCATTCCATCGAAAGTAATAATTCTAGGATTCACACCCTCTCACATTACTAGGGTATCCTATGTTTATCAGATCAATGATCATCATCCAACCTACAATATGGCCCTAGGTGGTCTACTTTTTTGCTCCGCACTATGTTTTTCTCATAGCACATCCCAAAAAGGGGCATCTGTAGACACCTAAAATACATCATGTTTAGGAGACTACCCATATGGACACATTCATAGACCATATAGATCCTCTTAGATATATCCAAGGGAAAGTAGTGGTCCTAACCACTCAAACAGGGTAGTTCTAGCCCATCCAATCTTGGATACTCTCAAGTAGAGTGACTGCAACACCTGGCCACTAAATACTACAATTACAAAATATAGTCATTGAAGACTAAAATGGCTAAACATGTTTTCTAAACCTGATAGTGACCAATACCACACACATTCTAGCTATGGATATGAGCCCAGATCGTGCAGTCTTATTGCACCTCTGCATGGCTAATGGGCGAATTTTGGTGAGGAACTCCTTGAGTTTCTCCTAACTACCCCTTCAATGCCAGTTGATGACTGATGCTTCCCACCCAGAATAACTAGTCATATGTAATTTGGACTGAAGCTTCTTTAGGAATCAAAAATCCATATCTGAGAGGGAAGTCTACATATGGATTCTCCCATGAGAAACAAAATATTCATGAAGTTCCAGGGTTAAGCAGTGAAGCCTTGTCGAAATGGAGAACCAATATACATCCCTTTGAGCATTGGAGTGTCATTCAGTTGAGCTACATTCATGCATCAGTTTTCAAATTCACCATTCTCAACTACCAATCAGTGTAGGAGACATGCTTGAAAATCCTTGAACATCAATTTTGGCAAGGAGGATAGCGCACCAACCCTTGATCTACAAGATGAAAATCTCCATATCATGGTCACTATCTTGGATAGTGGTCCATAGGAAACTTTTAGGGCATAGGTGTTACTTCCTTTTGATTTAGTCTAAATTCATTATTGCTTAATTCATTGCTTAATTCATAGTTTAGATCTGGTTTCATTAACGCTTTTACTTTGTATTTCCTTAGATTACCACACACTTATTATTATTTTTATGTTCACATTTCATTATTATTATGGATATTCAGATCCACTAAAGCTCTCATTCGGAGAGGTGGCCCATCCTACTCAGTGTGCTTTATTGTTTCCATGAGTTTAGGTACACATCTTGAGGACCATATTGAAGCATCAGGAGCACAAATATTCCTCCAGGACCAGATCTAGAGAAGGGGGCATCTGTAAGCTCCCATATAGTTTCATGTGCAAGATCAGGAGGCTTGCGTAGACACATCATTCTATTGCAAGGAATACATCCAATCGGTGCTCTATATTGTGTAAATATTTGTATCAAAATGATGGGTATCCCTCATAGAGATGAAATTATAACTAAGGATTGAGATATCAATAAATTAAACATATTTATTTGTTTTCATACTTTTGTGTTGCATGTGATTTCAGTACTTTCATTTGATGCAAGTGATAATATACATAATAAATCAATATTGCAAGTAGGGCAGACAAGGTGTGCGCTTCCCGAGGTCACATAGTTTTATGCATCATATCATCTATCTTATCTTGAGTCAGCATGTGTTCTTTGTATTTCTTAAGATCATAATTACACTCTGGTTCATATAAGTCTCTCTAAGGATATAAATATTACATCTCGCTTATATTCCAATTTAGCTCATTTTCTTTACAATTGTTCTAGAGTTGTTCAATGTTAAGGTTGACTGACCTTCTTGAATATTGAGGACTTGCCTTTGTTCAAGCTACCAACTTGTTCTTGAATTTATCAACTAGATCATACTTCCATTTATGTGATATTGCATGTAATTTCAACTTTTCAACCTTAATCTTCAAAATTTCTTCTTTCCCTTTTGTTGTTAGTGTAATTGGATCAAAATTGAAAGGATACTCATATGTGCTAACTTTATTTATGCGCATGCTCAAAAATATATTTATTTCTACTACTTGTTAGCAATATTCCATAGCGAATACATATATGGTGATATAATACAACAACAAAAAAGGTTTTCCCACAAAACCATATAGCCTTATCATAGTTCCTTTTGTTAGAAAGTACCAAACCCCTTATTCTAACTGAGGGCTCTGTAATATTTTAATTGTGACTTGGGGTAGTTAATAAATTTTTCCATATATAATTTTCAATTATATTCCTAAGAACTCTCTATTAAAATCATAGTAGGAGTCAAAAGTCTTGATTAGTAGTGTCCAATCCACTATTGTTGTCTTTTTTCCTTGGTCATTCAGTGTGCTCACACCTATCCATAACATATTTTATAATGTGTGTAGCACCCTAAAATTGGCACAGTAAAATTGTCATAATTACATTCACCTTAGTAAATAATTTAAATTCAAATTTTAACCTCCCAAATCGCCCGTTAACCGTCGGGTAATCTGTTTCCCCCTTTTCCATGCCATTTTTAGAGGTTGTTTTGACCGTTTGATGATATCGTCACCGATCAGACGATATCGCCCCAGATATGACGATTTCGTCTAGGCTAGGACGTCCAGACGATCTTGTTGCAAAACTGATTTTGCACAATTAGCTTATGTTCCAACGGGCCTCTAATCCGGGTAGAAGCGTTTCTGTGTCATTAGAGACCCTCCCCCGTTGGAGATCTCCCAAATAGGGATGATCTCCAACCTCCTAACTACTCCCCTAAGCCTATTTAGTCCCTAGGACTTTCCCTTCCCAACCCCTGGATGAAATTTCCTATAACTTAGCTTCATGCACGTTAAATCATCCTAAGTTTTCATTTGCAGTAGTCCTATATCAATTTTGTTGCAGGTACCATCTTGTTTTTCAGTCGGAGCAAAGCATACATCGTCGCCGACGAACCTGTTCAGATCGAAGGTGATCCTGTCGAATCAGAGATGATTTCGTACTGATGCGAGATGATCTCGACTGCAGTCCACATTGAGGAAATCAGTGCCATAAGTTTGCATTTTTTCACCTTTTCTCTGTTGTTTTATTCTGCAAATTAGCTAGTTTATTTGATATTTTATGTTATATTGCATTTTGGAGTTCACCCATCTAGATCAAAGGCATAATTAATCCATAATTGTGATTTAATCAGCATCATTCATACATTTTTTGGTCTTTAAGTTTCAGTTCAGTGTTGTCACTGTTATTTTACATAGTTTCCCTCTACTAGAACAGTAGTATTCTCTGTATTTTGCATCTGTTCTTCTATTTGCAGGTCTCTAACAAATTTGTCTGACGAATTCGTCAGATCTCAGATGATCTTGTCTGATCTCAGATGATTCTATCGAATTCCAGATGATCCTGACTGCTTCAAACATCAGAATCTCCATCAGACATTCGAATCAGGTATTCTTCTTATTCTTCCTTAATTTCTCTATTTTTCTATCTTAAATTTGTTCTTTGTATTCATTAAATCTACACTTTCATTTAGACTAATTTAGAATCATTTGGCCAAACCTAGGATATGAATTCTTAAGGCTAAAAATGAACACATAAAAACACATTCCAAACCTAGGCGTGGAAACTACCATTAAATGTTTCCTGGTGAACCCACCATCCATCGAAAAATCATCAAAATACACCTCCCTTGAGAGGCGGGACCTTCGCAAAGTCCTCTTAGTCCGAGGTACAATGACATCCTTTTCCCATCCTCCTTCCGGGCACGAATCCTATAGCCTGAAGGTAAGGATGCAAAAAATTTGGAGCGATACATTTTGGTGAACCCGACGTGAATGCATCATAACCTTTTGAAAACAAAAACAAAAAAAACAAAAAATATATATAGAACAACTAAAACATAGATGCATTTTAAAACATTTAAAGTTTAAAATCATTTTTAGATGGTAGCTCCTAAGAAAATATTAGCAGTTACCATAAATGTAGAAAACCAATTGGCAGCAATAGAAATCAACTCTATGCTTAATGTGCCTGAAACAAGTAGAAATCAATTCCTATGGAACGAACTTGATAGAAGACTTAGTCTCATCTCATCTAGGTCCACACAACTTAAGAAAATCAAGAGGCTAGTCCTAGATAGAATCCTGGATCCTCATCAACTAGTTTTTTATCATGAACTTCAGAGAGCCTGCCATAGATGGTTAGCTTATAGGAGAGCTTTAGTATCTTCAGAATTGTTCACCTTCGAGGAATACCTCGAGAATGCAGCCATTGTACACCAGTTCCTATGTTGTGTAGAAGACCAAGAGGTTGTTCTTATAGATAGGGAAATATGGAATAGAGTTTCGTGAGCTGTGTTATATTGAGAGTATTGCCACGAGCTTTACTTCTATCAACCAGCATCCGAGACAGATAATATCACTATAGCTCTTTTCATCAAATTTTTAAAAGAAAACTTTCAATTTGAATAAGAACACTTCATGACTCTTGAACAACTCGAGCCTATTAATGATATTTATAAATTGTTTATAGAAAACTAGATTATTACTTTCAGTATTATTTCTTGCATTTATTGTGTTATTTGCTATCTTTACAATATTATTTCAAAAACAAAGAAAAACTAAAAAAAAATTAAAAAACTAAAAAACATAGCAAAAACTTAAACATTTCATTTCAAATATTGTAGTAGGTATATAGTAAATATATACCTCTTAATTTTGTTGCATATATATATATATATATATATATATATATATATATATATATATATATATATATATATATATTTGCTGAAATCAAAATTTAGCACCATGCCTAAACTTAGGAATGGTAAAGACACTTTAGGAGAAGAAGAAGATTGGGTACAAGATACAACTAAAGACCCAAATTTCCTTCTTGGAGATCCAATTCCGGAAGAACAAACTCTAGATCAATCAGAACATAACCTAGGTGAAGATAATGAACAAGAACGAAGTGTTAAAGAGGATGGATCCTCATCCCCTAGAGTAGCTCCAGATGGAACTATTGCTTTTGACAACATAGATCATTTCAAGAAATTTCTTGATGATAACATTGATGCCATTAATGTGGCAGTTCGTATTGATAAAGGGCAAATTAGTGACACTCAGGCAGCCATGGAACATATGTATGATGTGCACATTAATCCCTTGTCGTTCATTGATCAAGAAAGTGATAAGGCTGGACCATCCAATACGGATATGGTCACTATGATGCAAAACATGTCAAAACAATAGGCTATCCAACCTCCTAAGGAACCTGTTATTCAACCTAAAATAATTCCCACACAAAAGAAACCTTCCTTCATTACTTTATTCCGCCAAACTATTGAGCAATATGCTTCAAGTAAAAAAAAACCTAAAACGAAGCCAAATACCGATTTTCAACAATCTGGAACACATCATAATACAGCTTCAAAATTCCTTCATAACACATTTCCTACCAATAATTTACACAACAGTAACATGGCATTTAATCTTCATGTTCCTCCATCATATGCCCATAAAACTCATGTCAATGCCCTACCAAACCCATATTGAGGGCAAACTAGTAATCTGGAAGCCATGGTGAAACAGTTAGCTTCACGTATGGACCAGATAGATCCCTATCGTCCCTCATATAATTATCGAGAGATATGTAGTCAACCTTTGGATCCCATAGTTGTAGCTCAACCATACCCTAAGCATTTTCCCATGCCTATCTTGCCTATATATAAAGGAACCGAATATCCCATAGAGCATCTTCGCATGTTTAGGATAGCATGTCATGACATATCGCATGATGACTTGCTATTATTAAAAATGTTCCCGAAAATTTTAGGTGGAATGGCATTAGAGTGGTACTATCAATTGCCCACTCATTCTTTGAGAAACTTCGAAGAAACAAATTGAATCATTTGTCCATAAATTTAGTGCCTACATCGAGAGGCATGTAACTATTAAAGATTTATACAATTTAAAACAAGACAAAGATGAATGTTTTGCCGATTTCTTAGCTATATGGAGGCAATTGATAGGAAAACTACACTTTGTGCTACCTTATAGGGAAATGTTGGACATTTTCATCAACAATTTACAAGAACAAATATCTTATGAGCTATCAACTGCTACCTTAACTACCTTCGATCAAGCTATAGATTTAGCTCGAAGAGTAGAAGATGCCCTCATTAGGAGAGGCCAACTTAGGAAGAAGGATGATGATAAAACATCCAAAAACAATATAAAAACAAACAAGTTGTTGGTGACAGAGTCACTGACACCAGAAATGTTGCTAATATCAATGCAACGAAGACAACAAAAAAAATTATATTGAAACCTCCTGACAAGCCTCCTCAAGAACTTACTAGATTAAATCAACCCTTATCAACTATTTTACCTCAATTACTCGAAAGAGGTTTGATCCAATTACCAACTATCCGGGAACCTGATCCAACTATACCCGGATACAGAGCTGACTTACACTTGTGATTTCCATAGAGGACTTGGACATTCTACCAATGCTTGTAAAAGGTTGAAACATAAAATACAAGATTTGATTGACAATAATGAAATGGAAGTGCAAGCCTTCCAACCTAAACAAAACCCTCCTAATAATACTCAAAATACCGTTCCCCAAAATCAAAATCAAAATGCCAATCAAACTTTAGACATATTTCAACACCCTTTACCAAGACATGGTAAAGAGGTAGCTAATCAAATCGAACATCATAATGTTCCTCCTCCTACCCGATATGTAGTAACCATTAGCGGACAATTACCTGTTCAGGATCCTCAAATATTTGACACAACCTTATCCCCGGTTACGACCAGGCCTTTACATAATTTTCAAACTTCGAATTCTAGTGATATAGAATCGGATAGTGAAAGTGAACTAGACATTACTTCAAACCAATCGAATAGTTCTGAAAACGAATCAGATCCTATTCAACCTGTCACAGATGCTATGGTTCCAGAAGAACCATTTCCTAGACGAGTTACTACTCGACCTTCTTCTAATATATTCCTTTCTAATGAACAAGCCATAAATGCTCAACCGAGACCAGTTCAACATCTTCATTATAACATTGTAGGTACCATTGGAGTCGTCACCCAGCAACAAGCTCAAAATTCCCAACAAGAACCAAAACAGAATGATGGATCAGCTCCATTCATTCTGAAAAACCCCAATAAAGGGAATCATGCTCCTAATGTTCAACCTAAACCCCCTTACAATATTAATGAGCAATTGTCCAATACTATGGCTAGAATTTCCCTCTTAGATTTATTAATATCCTCTCCCACACATAGGGATGAGTTGATGCTTACATTAAGTCAAATGATGGTACCTCAAAACATTCAACCTGAAGCTATGGCCAATACTATCATCACTCGAGAGATTGATTGTATTGACTTTTAGGATAAAGATATCCCACAACACAGTTTACATAAGGATAATCCCTTATACATTACTACTCTAATTGGGGATGTAGCTATCAAACAAGTCTTTATTGATAATGGCTCATCTCTAAACATTTGCACTTTTGACTTATACCAACAATTTGGCTTTAGAAGTGATGAAATGAAGAAAACTGATATGATTATCAAAGCTTTTAATGACGAAACACAAGAAACGTGTGGAGTTATTACCCTCGCATTGCAAGTTGGTCCTAGAACCCTATAAACAATCGTGTTTATTGTACATTGCCCAACATCGTACAATATACTTTTGGGTCGCCCTTGGATCAATGCCATGCGAGCGGTCCCATCAACCTTACACCAATGTGTTAAATTTGAGTTTAAAAATCAGTTGGTCACTATCCATGGTGACCCTAGACCCTTTGAAATGTGTGCTTTGGCAGAACCCATTGGAGTGCAATTTTGCCCTGCTCTGTCATCCACACATCCTAGTTCTTATTTTTCATCTAAAACTGTGAAACACACACCCATAACTTCACCTATTTCCCCTCCATTAATTTCATCTTCCTATATAGATCAACAACCCTCCAAACAAATCACTCTAGAACCTCAAAAATATCTTAAATCTACAACCAATCCTTCAAGTTCTATCCCTATAAATTCAAAACCTATAGAAACCACTATCATACCTTCCACATCTCAAGATATAGGTAATAAGCCTTCTACATCTTATGCCCTTTTCGATGAACTTTTACCAGATTTATCCACAACATTAATATCAGAAAAAACAAATGCTTTCATGCAAGATTCAATTCTTTTGAATAATTTATCGCCATATCCTCATACTTTGGGCCTCCCACAACCTATGGGAAACACTTACCAAGTCGGGATTTGTGCCTTCATTTATAAAGGATATGACTAGGGAATAATTCCTCGAAATATCAAAACTCATCCTGAGGGATACGCTCGGTGTTATTTTACCAATGATTATATTAAAGCTAAACCCATGATGCTTAAAATGGGATATAAATGGAAAGGCTTGGGACCTTTCCAAAATTGCATGAAAGAACCTTTCGAGGTAGAACCGTGACCTACCCGCTGTGGTGTGGGCCTATTTCCTAGTAAGGGTCAACCCTTTCCTTTTGAAGATGATGATCAAATCATATGTTATCAAGATTATTTGGATAGGCATGTTGATTTGCCTCTTAACAATCAGTCATTTTCATGCAACATGCTATCCATAGCTTACCCTAAAATGATTGCTAACCTCGATGAAGAGTTGGAAGGAGATATCTTCCATGATGTCTCTGTTGAAGAGATATTACACAATGGATTTTATATTGATGGTTCCATACCAACTATAGCCCAACTTGAGGCCACTAATCCTCAAGATGAGTTATCTAAATTAACCTTACAAGAATTACAAGAATTGGGTGTTTCACCCGCCCCACCTAATTTTGAAAGAGATCTACACATGGAGGTAGAAAATGTCATTAAAATTAACATTGGAACTAAGGATAATCCTCACATAATCAATATTGGATCAGAATTAAGTCAAGAAAAACAAGAACAATACATTGCATTCCTTAAATAGTATGAAGATGTCTTTGCTTGGACATATGAAGATATGCTAGGTCTAGACCCTTCTATAGTCATGCATCATCTAGTGGTCCATCCGGATGCTAAACCGGTTAAACAAAAAATTAGAAAAATGCATCCCAAAGTAGCTCTGCTAGTCAAAGGGGAGTTAGAAAAACTCCTGAATGTTATCTTTATACAAGCTATTGATTACGCTAAATGGATCTCAAATGTAGTTCTAGTCACCAAGAAAGAAGCTACCAAAGTTAGGGTTTGCACATATTTTAGAGATATTAACGTTGCATGCCCTAAATATGACTTTCCTCTTCCAAACATGGATCAAATCATTGACTTTACTGTCGGGAGTGGGATGATGTCCTTAATGGATGGATTCTCCGGCTATAATCAGATCAGGATAGCTCCTGAAGATCAGGCTAAAATAGCCTTTATCACCCCCTGGGGTACCTTTTGTTGGAAAGTGATGCCATTTGGCTTAAAGAATGCAGGTGCAACTTATCAACGAGCTATGACCTATATTTTTCATGATATGATGCATGATATCCTACATGATTATGTAGATGATATTATAGCTCGCTCTATTATTGAAGACAATCATTTAGATGATTTGAGAAAAGTTTTTAATCGATTACGAGAATATCTTATTCGATTAAATCTAGCAAAATGCATATTCAAAGTTAAGTCCGGAAAATTATTAGGGGTTTTAGTTTCTTTACATGGTATTGAAATCGACCCTCTTAAAATTACGACCATCACTGATATGCCCGCACCTACTAATATATCTGAGTTACGAAGTTTACAAGGTAAAATTCAAGCTATCCGTCGCTTCATCGATAAGCTGGTGGACAAAACTGGTCCCTTTCTTAAACTCCTTAAGAAGGATGTCCCTTTTAATTGGGACACCGAATGTAGAGAAGCTTTTGAACTTCTCAAACAATACCTCCTTAATCCACCTGTGCTTTCACCACCTAAACCTGATCGCCCATTTCTCCTATATATTTCAGCTTTAGATTTTGCCTTAGGAGCTATGTTAGCTCAAATTGATGATGAAAAGAGAGAACATGTTAATTATTATATTAGCCGAACCTTCATTAGTTATGAAACCCGCTATACAACATTAGAAAAACTATGTCTAGCAGTCGTGTTTACTACGCAAAAATTATGACACTATATGCTTGGTCAGAAAATGTATGTCATTGCCAAATACGATCCCTTAAGGTATCTCATGATTTGACCTTATTTATCAGGTCGCACAGCCAAGTGGGTTCTTGCTCTAAGCGAGTTTGATCTCACATTCATAGGAAAAAAGTCTCATTAAGGGTCAAATCATAGCAGATCAATTAGTCGCTGCACCCTTAGAGTCTACCCATCCCCTCATCATTGAGTTTCTGATGAATGCCTTCAATTAGAGGCAGACCACACTGAACAATGGTCCTTATACTTTGATGGAGCCCGATGCATGAATGGGGCTGGTGCAGGTATTATTTTAATATCCTCGCAAAAACATCTTATTCCTCTGTGCTTTAAATTGAAATTTGCTTGCACCAATAATATTGCTGAGTATGAAGCTCTAATCCTTAGATTACGAGCTGCCTTGGCCCTCAAAATTAAACACCTTTTAGTTTTTGGTGATTCTCAACTGGTTATAAACCAAATTAATGAAGTTTATCAGACCAGAGATGATAAACTCGTGCCCATATAAGGCCTATGTTTTACAATTAATGTCTCTATTTGATCAAGTTACCTTAGAAGCTATTCCTCGAACTAGCAACCGTGCAACTGATGCTATGGCCGCAGCTGCATCTCTCTTGCCCTTGGAGTTAGATGATGAATATGCCACTATCATTATTCATTGACTCCAGGAACCCACTTCAAATAAGTCATGCTTAGAGCCTTTGGATGTGTTTCTAATCAATGAAAATACTCTTGAACCTTGGTATATAGACATATTTTATTTTCTCCAAAATGGGACTTTCCCTGCCAATTCTAATAGAAACCAACATCGGTTATTACGTCGAAAAGCAAGTCGATTTGTAATAATGGGCAATACTTTATATAGGAGATCTTTTGAAGGTATCTTATTAAGATGTTTAAATTTAGAAGAGTCTAAATCAGCCTTGAGTGAAGCCCACGATGGATCTTGTGGAGGACACTTTAGTGGTAGCGTCATTGCTAAAAAGCTCCTTCGGATAGGATACTTTTGGCCTACCATGGAAATGGATGCACATGAGTATGTGCGCCATTGTGACAAGTGCCAAAAACATGCTAACCTTGTCCATGCACCTGCACAAGAGCTGCAGGCTATTTCATCTCCTTGGCCCTTTTCCAAATGGGGTTTAGATATTATTGGCAAAATCAATCCAGTGTCATCTGATGGACACAAGTTCATCATAACCGCCACTGAGTATTTCACGAAGTGGGTTGAAGCTATGCCTTTAGATTCCTGCACTAGCACACAAGTCTCTAAATTTATTTTTAATCAAATCATTTGTAGGTTCAAAATTCCTGCAAATCTCATCTCTGACAATGGAACTTATTTCAAAAATAAAGATGTTAAAAAATTATGCCAAAAATATAAGATTCAACATCGCTGGTCCACTCCCTATTATCCTCAGGGTAATGGTCAAGCAGAAGCATCTAACAAAACCTTAATCAAAATTCTCAAAAAATTGGTCAATAAAATTGGCCGTGACTGGCACATTCAATTATATCTAGCCTTGTGGGCCTATCAAACTAGTGTTCGAACCCCCACGGGAACTTCACCATTTGTTTTGGTTTACAGTGCTGAAGCAGTTTTTCCATTTGAATTGGAAGTTCCTTCTTTGGCTCTGCTACTTCAAGATACTGAAGTAGGAGATGAATATCGTGTGGCAGACTCAGTTAGCTGGAACTCCTAGATGAAAAGCGCATCAATGCTTTGGAGCATCTCCGTGCTTACCAAAACAAGCTCAAAATATCATATGCTAAAAAAGTTCGTCATCGATCCTTTGAGATCGGCGACCTTGTTTTAAAAGAAAACCAAAAAAATACAAATGCAACTAAGGACCTTAAAGGTAAATTTGAGCCCAACTAGCTTGGACCATACATTATTACTGCTAAATTTGAATCAGGAGCATACAAATTGTCTACCTTAGATGGTAAAGAACTTAAAGAACCCATGAATATTTTGCATCTTAAACGTTACTATGCATAAATTTGGTCATTTCATCCTTGTATATATTTGTCAATCAAATTTTACCTAAAAAGCATGTAAAATCAAATTAAAGCATTCTAGTTAAGTCTAGACTCTTACCTGTAGACCGCGTAGGACCTCTGTCGATCTGTGCGTCGTCTCCACCATTTTTGTTTCCAGAGCTCTAAAACCAGTAAAAATGAATTAGGGTTTTACCCTATTTTTTTTAATTTTATTCAAAAATATTTTTTGCTTTTCCGAGTTTTTACCTCAAACATTCGATTTGCGTAAAAACACAGAGGGGGCACCATAGTAAGCTGTCATACGATTCGACCAAGAATCATCGTCTAAAAATTGGGAATAATTTTTGCTTTTTTGTAGATCGAGAAGAACTCATCTTTAACGCATTTTCTTCAGAAAATTCGCTAAAGAGGGGGCAAAATGTAGCACCCTAAAATTGGCACAGTAAAATTGTTATAATTACATTCACCTTAGTAAATAATTTAAATTCAAATTTTAAACCTCCCAAACCGCCCGTTAACCGCCGGGTAATCCGTTTCCCCCTTTTTCGTGCCATTTTTAGAGGTTGTTTTGACCGTTTGACGATATCATCGCCGATCAGATGATATTGCCCTAGATCTGACGATTTCGTCTAGGCTAGGACGTCCAGATGATCTTGTCACAAAAATAATTTTGCACAATTAGCTTCTATTCCAACGGGCCTCTAATTCAGGCAGAAGCGTGTCTACACCGTTAGAGACCCTCCCCCGTTGGAGATCTCCCAAATAGGGATGATCTCCAACCTCCTAACTACTCCCCTAAGCATATTTAGTCCCTAGGACTTTCCCTTCCCAACCCCTCGCTGAAATTTCCTGTAACTTAGCTTCATGCACGTTAAATCATCCTAAGTTTTCATTTGCAGTAGTCCTATATCAATTTTGTTGCAGGTACCATCTTGTTTTTCAATCGAAGCAAGCATACATCGTCATTGATGAACCTGTTCAGATCAGAGGCGATCCTGTCGAATCAGAGACGATTTCATACTGATGCGAGATGATCTCGACTACAGTCCACATTGAGGCAATCAGTGCCATAATTTTGCATTTCTTCACCTTTTCTCTGTTGTTTTATTCTACAAATTAGCTAGTTTATTTGATATTTTATGTTATATTACATTTTGGAGTTCACCCATCTAGATCAAAGGCATAATTAATCCATAATTGTGATTTAATCAACATCATTCATACATGTTTTGGTCTTTAAGTTTCAGTTCAGTGTTGTCACTATTATTTTGCACAGTTTCCCTCTACTAGAACAATAGTATTCTCTATATTTTGCATCTGTTCTTCTGTTTGCAGGTCTCTGACGAATTCGTCAGATCTCAGATGATCTTGTCTGATCTCAGACGATTCTGTCGAATTCCAGACAATCCTGAATGCTTCAAATATCAGAATCTCCATCAGACATATGGATCAGGTATTCTTCTTATTCTTCCTTAATTTCTCTATTTTTCTGTCTTAAATTTGTTCTCTATATTCATTAAATCTGCACTTTCATTTAGATTAATTTAGACTCATTTTGCCAAACCTAGGATTTGAATGCTTAAGGCTAAAAACGAACACATAAAAACACATTCCAAACCTAGGCGTGGAAACTGCCATTAAATGTTTCCTGGTGAACCCACCATCCATCGAAAAATCATCAAAATACACCTCCCTTGAGAGGCGGGACCTTCGCAAAGTCCTCTCAGTCCGAGGTACCGTGACATCCTTTTCCCATCCTCCTTCTGGGCACAGATCCTATAGCCTGAAGGTAAGGATGCGAAAAATTTGGAGCGATACAATGTGTTATATAAAAATAACTAGGACAAGTGTGAAGGGCACAAAAATCTCTCATATTTTGTTATTTGAATGTGTGAGTGACTCATGCACTCTTTCACATAGGAATCCAACCCAACCAAAGAAGAGAGGATTATTAGACTTGTAAGAGCAAGACTCATCATAATAATATGGATAGGATATTGTGTATATATTGGTGATATGATAATCATGAACCTATTTATCTGTATGTAATTTGAATATGAAGGCCAGCATAGAAAACATATCAAAAAATTTAAATTCAAAAAATAGAATAGGGTTGAAGGGGATTTCATTACCAGGTGGGGGTGATACAACTACTGGTCTATCCAATTTTTGAAAAATATACCCTTATTCTTGTGCCTTATGAGGTCATAGTATTTATTTTTCTCTTTGATATTAAAGGATTTTGGAGGTATCCTAGGCTTAAATCCTAAAGAGAACACACTAGTAAGAAAATTGGTCATAACATGAAATAATATTTAACCTTTGTTATTTTGCACTATCCTCATTTGAGGATTATAAAATTGAGCAACTAGGCGTGCGATATTTTAAAATTATCATTTGTTGTCTTTTGCTTTATCCAGTCAACTTCCAGCTAATTTTAAAATTGTCATGGCTTATTTATTTTACATATTTTTATGTACATATCAAGGGTGGAAAAACCCTAAACAAATCAATTTAAATATAAGCCATTTATTGGTATCAACCAAATCTAGTCATTGATGTTTAACAACTCATATGCAGTGTGTTTATGTTTGGTGGTGATATGGTATATACTAGACTAATACGAATTGAACTTCTGGTGTTTTCCTAGTTTTGATCTATCTTCATCTCATTTGAGCACAAGATCACTAATTTGATAGTCTCAAAATGTAAGTTTTTTTAAACCATCACTTCATTATGGATAAATGCTTTTGAAAGTTATTATAGACCTTTTAGCTATGCTCCTCCAAGAGTAGAAGTTCTATCATTCGTATATCTACAACTTTAATATCTAGAAATTCTCTTTGATCTATCAATTTCATAGTAGGCAATTCAAGGTGTAAGGGAATAACAACTTCTTTTGTATATACCAAAGAATATGGTGAAGTGTTTAATACCTTTTTTTTTTTGTTATCTGATCTTTCCATAAAGCTTGATCGAGTAGCAGATGCCAAATTTTCTTGTTTTTTCCAATTATCCTTTTAATAATTTTCAATAAGTTCTTGTTGGTGTATTTAGCAAATCTATTTCCCTGTGGGTAATATTTTGATGATGCTTTTAGGTAAATGTCAATTTACTGGTAAAATCAATTATTTTTATCCCTATGAAAGCAAATCCATTGCTACTTAGTAAGGTATCTAGAATGTTGGGAGGAGGAGGGCTCTACAGGTGACTTCCTTTGGAAGTCATGTTACTCTTTCTTGCATCTCTTCCTCAACCCTGTCCCAGGTCCCTGATCCCTTCCCATCTTCCCTGGCACCTCATTTTCCCATAATTTTGGGTTGGAAGTTGTTGCAGACGATCTCCTTTGGGGGGGAGATCATTGTTCCATTGTTCTGCCCCTTTCCTTGCCCTATGGTGGGAAAAACTTTGTTCCATTATTCTACTTCATTGTCCTACCCTTTTCCTTTGGTGTCTGGGTTCTGGGTTGGGTTTAGATTTTTCCCTGGGACTTTTCCTAGGGTTTTTTGGATCTTTCAAGGTTTTTCCTTGAAATTTCCTTTTTTCTCAGGTTGTTTTTGGAAGTCTTCTTCACATTTGTTCTTAGGGGATCTTTAATTGTGGGTTGCTTGGCCTAAGGAATTTTGGCTTCATGACCAATTTTGCATACAATCCTTTTGGTTTGGAGGACCAGGCACTTTATACTGTGACTCTACTCTTTGGGTTTGAAGTGGTGGCTCTTGTAGGATTTCAGATCCTTTCGTGGATTTTAGGGGGGCCTCTATTCTTCTTGTTGCTAAATCCTTTCAGGACTTCCTCTTCTTTGTCCTTGAAGTTGTTCACTGGTGAGTCTAAGGAATTTTATCTTCATGAGTAGTTTTACACAACATCCTTTTGGTTTTGGTGAGGACCATGTGCTTTCTACTATAACTCTGCTCTTTGGGTTCATGGTGGTGGTTCCTACAGGTTTTTAGTTCCTTTTGTGGCTTTTGGGATGGTCTCTACTTTTCTTACTACTGAATCCTTATAGGATTTCCTTTTATGCATCCTTGAAGTTGTGGTGCTAAAGGTTATCTAGGATGTCTGACTTCTTCCTTTCATTTTGGGTTCTATTTTCTACAATCGAGCCTCCTCATGACTCCTTTTTGGGTTCCTATGGCACTTTCCTACCTTTTCCTTCAGATGTGTTGTTTTGCTACTATTGTTTCCTCCTTTGGGTTATTGTTTCTTGAAGACTTCCTTTTTTCTACTTGAGGACTTTGTAGTTTGGGAAGTTCCTCTTGTTCCTGATCCACTATTACTCCATCCTTTAGGATTTTACTCTATTGCATGAGGATTTTGTAGCCTATGAATTTCCTCTATATGCTGTTTCATTTCTTAGGATTTCAGGGTGTGGTTTTTCTAGTTTTCTTAATTTTTACCATCCCTATGTGATTCTCGTCCATGTTTTG
Source organism: Wollemia nobilis (assembly GCA_028583015.1). NCBI lineage: Eukaryota > Viridiplantae > Streptophyta > Pinopsida > Araucariales > Araucariaceae > Wollemia > Wollemia nobilis. The sequence goes on from JAQPPZ010017192.1 coordinate 1,451,833, forward strand.
ATAGCATTCATATTTTTTATTATCCTGTGCTCCACCCTTTTGTTCAAGGTGGATTTTCACACTCATTCTGGTTTTCCCTTGCGTGGGAAGTAGTTTTCTCAGGTCCTGGTTTCCCAAGGGTGGTTTCTAGTTTTTTTTTCCTTGGGAGGATTGAAATTTTAAATTATAACTCTTGTCCTTTTCCCACCTTTGGGAAGTTTTAAATATTTTGTTGGCAGAATGGATGGTTTGGCGCTTTTTCCCAACCTTGGAAAGCTTCAAATTTTTGGTTTAGTGCCTAAAATTTCAAATTTGCTTTTCTAGTAGGTTTTCCTCTTTTGCACGTTTTTCCTCTATACATTTTCTCACTTTCATCCTTTTCCTACTTCCTTTGTGCCTTCCTTTGTGTTTTCCTACATCGGATCCTCTGGCACTTTCCTTCCTTTGTTCCTTTTGGTCTTCCTCAAGTTTGTCCTATTGTCCTTCCTTGGATGTCTTCCTTTTGATGTAATCAAGATTCAATGTAATCAGGTTTTGGGATCCTTGATAAAACCCACTTTAATCTACCAAAAAAAAAGGTATCTAGAATGCCAAACTTCATTATTATCCTTTCTAAGAATTTAATTTTTAATATATTTATTTGCCAACTTTGTGACTACCGCTTCCATCCACCTAGTGAAATAGTTTGTTGTTGTTAGAAGATACTTATATCCTATTGATGAGTTCAGATTTATGACTATGATGAAGTATAATCCCCACTAGTGAAAGAGTTACTATGTTATAATTGATTGTAGAGGAAGTGCAAGATTTTTATTTTTTTTGATAAACCATTGGATTTTATCATATGCTCTAACTATCTTAAAATTATTTGCAAATATGGTGTGCCAATAGTATTTGGCTCAAAAAAATTTAGTGATAGTTTTTTTTCCTATGTAATGCCCCCTAGATAGGTCTGAGTGAAACGTGCTTAATATCTTTTTGGCATGTTTTTGCTTTATGCCACATAGAAGGACCCCTTAAAAAAATTCTAAATAAACCTTTCAATAATAAGACATATTTTAATGCTTGCAATATGTATCTATATATTTTTGAATCATTCAATTCTTCTAGACATTTTCCTATTTGAAAGTAATTACTCAGTTTATAGATCCAATATGATTTCCTTGTGCATTGGTCATATCGATAACTTGTTTCAAAATTGTCTTCTATGCACATATTGTAGTGTTCTGATGTAGCAGCCAATTTTTGGTATAAGGCTCTACATTTTAATCACTTAGTAGAGCATATCTCAATGTTATACTCTTGAATTTTAGTGATCCATTTGCACCTCCTCTCTGCCAATTCTCCTTGAAGAATGAAGTTCCTGACATATGAGTAAAATACATAGCCTATTGTCCTACTTTGAGACACATAATGTATAATATTTTAAAGTGACTTCAAGATGGAAAAACATCTAATTTTCTATGAATTTGTAGTTCCTTTGATAATAATACAATGTATGGATTAAGAAAGATATCAAATGTTCGTCTTTATTACTACCTTTCGAAGTCAAAATTGTAGCATAGCTATATTTGGACCTATATACATATAAAATAAAATCTAGGTTGATAAATACTATAGCCTACATTATAGTCTATTTAATTTGTTCAAATTATTTTCTCATTTTTTTCATCCATAAAAATATTGCATTCTTCTTCAAGATCTTTGTCATAGGCATGACTACTTGTGCAAAGTTGGAAATAAAATTTTGGATAAATTTAATTTACCCAAAAAATGATTGTAAGGCCTTCTTGCTAAGGGGGAGTGGTAAGGCTAAAATATCATGGATTATCTATGGATATATAACCAATCCTTATTTAGATAAGGCATGTCCCAACAATTTTCCCTCATGCATAAAAAATATTGATTTCTTAGAATTCAATGATATTTTGAATTCACAACATTCTTAAAACCATTTCTAGATGAACCAAATATTTCTATTTATCATGGGAAAAAATTATCATGTCATCTAAGTAAATCAATATTATTTTATTAACCAACTCACCAAAATAAAATTCCATTATGCATTGGAAAGTTGCTCTGGTATTAGATAAACCAAACTGCATCCTTTAATATATGAATGTTCCTCATTTGGTGGTGAATTTGATTTTGTGTTGATATTCATATTTTACCCATATCTAATTGTACCCTACAAAACCCTCAAGAAGCAAAAAAAATTCTGCTCTTTTTTTTTTGGTAGATAAGATACTATAACATTAATACCGGATTTTACAAGTTGACCCAAAACCTTTTACAAAAATCAGCCTAGGGTTGTTAATGAACATATCCTTACTAAGGATCCTATATATGTAAAATCTGCATGCCACCAAAGCCATTAAATTTGGTAAGGCACATAGCCTGTTATAAAAAAGAAACTTCCCATACAACATTTTGGGTATACCCCGAGAAAATACACATGCATCATAATTACAAAAAAGAAACATACACGGATCCCTTCCTTGAGACAATGGAGAAACAAAAAGCTGCAGATACACAACATAGTACTAAAAAAACTCCCACAAGATCTGTATAGACAGTTACTCTTAATAATTTTTTGGTAACTGTTTTCTTCTGTATATGACATGCTTTGGTAACACATACTATCTTGGCCAATTAGCCTTGGAGAAGTGAACATGTTGGCTAGATTTATGGTAGTGGCTATCTGGTGGTCCACGTGGCTTTGGTTCGAATTCCTATATTATAGTTTATTTCCTTCCCTGTGATTATCAACCAACCTCAAATTACTAAGATGACTAGGATCCATGTTATCTGACATGTGACTGTCCCCATTAGTCTGTGGTATTTCCAAGTAGCATCCACGAATACTGACAGCTCAGATAATTTTTATTGTAATTCCAATTCAAAAAATATAATGGAATACTCCTAGCCTTTGAACTTATAGTGCCTTCCCTATTGGTAAATTCAACTATCATTCTTGGCATTCTTGTTGAATAAGCTCCTCTACTTTGCTCGGGACACCCGTTCCCATTTGAAAATTCAGTCACCATCAAAACCCAAATTGGCCAGCTTATCAATAATTTTGTTAGCTTCACGAAAGACATGTTGGGATTTTCTATCCTATCTTCCCTGGAAAAGGATCCTAGCCTCTTCAACAATTTTTTTAATCCTCCAAGGAGGTGTTTTCCAATTATTAAGGATATTTATAACATTCATAGTCTCCTTCTATGATAAAATTGCCTTCTAAGTCTTGAGTCATTTGAAGGCCTCTCCACATAGCTCTAGCTTCAGCTTTGTTGTTTGTCCTTGTTCCCAAATATTCAAAAAATGCAAGCATCATATTCCCATTATGATATCGCACAATGCCACTAGCACCTGCTCTACCAGGATTGTCCTTAGCTACTCCATCAAAATTAAGCTTAAACCAACCCATAGGAGGTGGAGACCACTTAATATTGGCTTTGGGGTTGACTACCCTAGGCACATACTCATCTAACAAGGTTAATCTCAAATATTGAGCAATCATTGTCTCCTACAGATGAGGTTTACATCAAGAGGGATAAGGTTCACATTCTCATTGGTAAAGGATAGGATCCTGGCAATGATAGTTTGATGATCATGGATAGACTCATTAAAGACTCTATGGTTCCTTTCTAACCACACCTGCCAAAGATAGTGATTGAGATAAATTTTCCACATGTATCTAAGTCTTTGGCTTGAAAAGGGGTAAGGCCATTGGATGAACAAATCAAGTACGATGGCTGGTTTAACCCATGAAATATTGAAGGCCTAAAAAACCCCACTTAGGACAGTCAAGGAAAAAGGGCACTCAAGGAAAATGTGATAAATGGTCTCCCAATTAGCCCTACACATATAACAATGATTAGTGATACAAATACCTTTACTCATCATATTATCAATGGTTAGAATTCTTCCTTGGATAAACAGCCATGAAAATACTACAATTTTTGGAATTAAATTTTTTATCCAAACTAAGTCCTTTTGGAGGACAAAATCCTCATCATCAATCAAAAGCTTGTAAGCTAATTTAACAGTGAACTGCCCATTTTACGTAGGAGCCCAGGTCACTTGATCTTCCTTGGGTCTCATGGGGATAAATTATTGCCCGAGAATGTTACAAAGATCATTTTATTTCACTTGAAATACTTGAATTATTATTTGTTTCCACTTCATTCTACCTCTATCCTCAACCATATGATCGGAGACTTTTTTGTCAATGAGTTCTTCTATGATATCTCTGATTTGGGCTAAGTTAGGATATTGCATCAGTGGTTTGTCCTTATCCCACCTATCATTCTAGCAATTTATCCTCTCACCATTGCCTAAAACCCATCTTAAACCTTTTTTGATGATTTCCTTACAATTAAGAATTGTTTTCCAAAAATCAGAACCTCTGATTGGAACTGTGTCACTTAGAAATTTAATATTTTGAAGATAGTTTCATTTGATGATAGCTTTCCATTCATTTTCTTCACCAGAAATGAGACACCATGCCTACTTAGCTAGTAAAGCTAATTTATATGAGAAATTATCCTTAGACCTAAGCCCCCATTTTCCCTGGGTCTACACACTTTGGTCCATCCTACAAGGTGTATCCTTTTTTTCTCCTCTAATCTAGTCCATAAAAATTCTTTTTGGAGTTTCTCAATTTTTTGGAAAACCTTCACAAGGGCTTTGAAAATGGAGAGGAAATAGACTAGAATGCTCTAAAGAGAGGCCTTAGTGAGGGTCAAATTTCTTGCTTGAGATAGAAGATGACCTTTCCATCCAACAAGTTTCTTTTGAATTCTTTCAATAACCCTTTCCCACATTGACTCTCTCGGAGAACCAATGAAAAGAGGGAGACCAAGATACAAAGTGGGGAGGTTTTCTATATCACACCCTAAAATTTTTGCAATCCTTCCTTGCCTCTGAATGGGGGTGTTCAAGAAATATAACTTGCTTTTATTGAAATTAAGTTTCTGACCATCAGCATCCTCGCAGAGTTGTAGGATGTATTTAATTATTTTGGCCTCAACCACTGATACCTTAGTCAATATAAGGGTATCATCGATGAATTATTTGTGAGAAATAGACCTAGTGAGATATGTTGCCTTGATAATAGATATTAGCCTTGAACTGCAAGCATTTTTTATAGTTTTGCCTAAAGCTTCTACCATAATTATGAATAACATGGGGCTGATAAGGTCCCCCTGCCGAATTCCTCTATGACTTTGAAAGTAACCAGCAGTTGTTCCATTAACTAGAATCAAGAACCATGCTTTAGAAATACATTATTTGATAAAATTAATCCATTTATAGTGAAAACCAAACTTAAGGAGGATAGCAATCATAAAGTCCCAATTTAGCCTGTCAAATGCTTTATTCATATCAAGCTTAAGGGCAAAAACAGGCCTGTTAGTCTTATGAGCAGAGTGCAGATCTTCATGAACTGTGATAACTCCATCCAAGATTGACCTACCCTAGACAGAGCTTCCCTGGCATAGATCTATGATGCGAGGCAGAATATCTCTCATTCTATTTGCAATGGCTTTAGTTAGGATCTTGTAAGAAATATTGCACAAACTAATTGGCCTAAAGTCAGCCATAGATTCAGGGGTTTGCTTCTTAGGAATTAGAGAAATAAAAGTAGAGTTGATACCTTTTGGGATATGATTAATTTCTTGGAATTCTATGATAGAAAAAATTACATCCTCACTTACGATGTCCCAAAAAGTTTGATAGAAATGAGGGGGAAAGTCGTCAGGTCCCGGGGCTTTGTCTGGATCAATGCTAAACAAGGCTTCCTTAATTTCCTAATAAGAAAAGGGATCTAGAAGCTTAATGTTTATATCCTCATTTATTATTCTAGGAATGGATTGTAAGATAATATATTTGGCCTCCTCATTGCGCTGTGATTCCTAACCAAGGATAGAATTGAAATAAGTTACTGCCTCATTTCTAATTTCTGTTAAGTCTTGAGTAATAGAACCATCTATTTTTTTTTTTTAATTTTATCTTGTTATTGCTTCTATTTCTAAGCGTTGTTATGTAAAAAAACTTGGAATTTGAATCTCCATATTTCAACCAAAGAGCCCTTGATTTTTTCCTCCAATAGATTTCCTCACAGGCCAAAATGTTATGAAACTCTACTAGTTTTGTTCATTCCTCTTGTCTAGTAGTTTCATCAGTTCACCATGTTGGATCCTCTGATCAATTATCTTCGAACTTTCAAAAACCTATTTTTTATTTTCAAAGAGGTTCCCAAAGACCTCTTTGTTCCAAGTTTGAAGCTTTTCCTTAACAAAATTTAATTTTCCAGCAAGTTTAAAAGTTGCACTACCCCTGACGGGCTACTGCCACCATTGACTTAAGTTATCTCTGAAACTAAAATATTTGATCCACATAGATTGAAATATGAAAGGTTTATTGAAGGACAAAGAGTTAGGGATCTCCAAAAAAATGTGATTATGATCAGAGGCAATTTTAGGAAGGGCTTGTAGGGGAGAATCACCAAACAAAGTTATAGCCTCCTTTGATAGAAAAAATCTATCACGCCTTTCTTGAATGAGATGACACCCTATCCGTTGATTGCTTTATGTATAATTCGCTCCTCTAAGTTTTACATCCATCAACATGTTGGAGTTCACAAATTCATTGAACTCATCCATGCTCCTGATAGGTGGTCCATTTCCACCCATTTTTTCTGAAGGGTAAAGAGGAGTGTTAAAATCCCCAACCAAAATCCAGGGGATATTATGGAAGATTTCACTCAGATTAACTAAGTACTCCTACAGTAGAGATCTCCCTTGAATTTAAGTCGGGGCATAAATATATGAAAGGATCCACAACTTGTTGCTATTTATTTCCTTAAATAAAATACTAAGAACCCTGTCATCTTTCTGAATAATGGTGTCTTCTACTATCCAGGGATCCCACAAAGTCATAAGGCTTCCATATGCTCCTGTAGATGATTTGAAAACCATCTCCCCTTGATTCCAAATTTTTGTTGCTATTTTTTTGATTGAATCTCATCAATTTTTGTTTCTTGCAACATGATAATAGTTGGATTCAATTGACTTCTTATTGCACTGACTTCCCTATGTTTGGGCAGGCCATTGAGGCCTCTCATGTTCCATGAGAGGAACTTCATTTTGATTTTTTGGGATTTCTTCCTCTCCCCCTCCCTTGAGGGAGTTTTCCTAATTTGTTGTATTCAAAACTCGAAATAACCTATTGAAATAAGGTTATTTGTTTTCCATTGGCAATGTCATTATCAGTTTTAATTTTTTGATGCTCAACATTTGATATTCTCCCTCTTCTTTTTTCAATACCAAAATCTATAGGAGACTTCACAGTGCTCTTGGTTTATTTAGGACTAAAATTAGAGGTAATTTGTTGTAGAACCGGACTGCCATATTCCTCAGTTTGAAGAGTTTCATATATCTCCACCCCTACATCCAAATCTTCTCCTTTTTTCTTGTATTCCCCTGGTCTGCGGGACGACCCCTCAATAGGATTCACTTGGATCCTAGTGATGATGTTAGGGAGATGAGATTTTTTATTTTCCAATGCCTCAAATTTATTCCTAAGTTCTTCAGCATTAGGGTTTGACTTTGGGATGCCCATTGGGCTTGAAGTATTTCTAGCTTTGGTGTTTAAGGATCCTGACTTGGTTGTGGATTCTAAAGATTGTGCATTAGGGTTTGGATTTGTGATGCCCACGGGGCTTACAATAATTTTAGCATTAGGTTTTGAGGATCTTGACTTGGATGGGAATTCAAATATCATGCAAGATTTGATTAATTTGTGATAAGTGGTAATGGTATATCAATTACACCTTTATTCGATTAAGAAAATTAATGCAAAGAAAAATATTATTCTTCTTCGTCATCACTAGTACCAAATTTTCTACCCATGTGGAGTGTTTGATTGGATATATGATCTTAATATTTATCAATTTGATAAGTTCTTACTTCATTATCACTTCTATTTTAGGATTGATCAGCCTTTTATTCTACCTAAATGACTTGGCATTGGGTGTCAGCTCTATAGTATGTTGGATAAACCTTTTGTTATAAACCCAAATATCACAATAGCTCTATGCTATTATGTATTGGTACCATTTACATAGAAAAATAAATTTATCTACTTCTTTTGTAGAGTAATATACCTCGATATTTTACCTAGGTGATAAAGAAGAAATAATGGAAACAAAAATCTTAGAAACACAATTTAGAGATGAAAGGAATAACTCAAATACAAACCAAAAAATCAAAATTTTTCAACAAAAATAATAGGGAGAAAATATATACAATAAGAACAATCTTTTAAATGGTGATACTTCAAAATAATACAAGTCCCAATAGAGACTTTGTTGCTTCCATCAATAGTTTGACTTTGTACATGCATTCTTCAACATTAGAAGACATCCTGGATTCAATTGGAGTAAGTCAAGAAATAGGGAAAAAAAAATTGAAGATGGATTATAATAAAAAGGTAGGTCACGAGACCAATAAACAATATATGGTAAAAGAAGGTGAAAATCTTGTAGAGGAAGGTAATATTAATTCCCTTACCAACTATTTTAGCCCTGGTATTAATGAAGATCATCACTTGGAATATTAGAGGACTCAAAGGGATTCTTTCAAAACAAAATTAAATTAGAAGAATGATTCAGATAAACCATCCTCATCTTGTTTTACATAAAGAAACAAAGATGTAAATAGGGGAAATGGATTCAATTGCTAGTAAAATCTGGCCATCTGGAAAAGTTGTTTCCCTTAGTTTCCAGGGGATTTCTAGTGGCATTTATTACCTTTGGGATCTTAAAGATGTATTTATTCACCATATTGTTGGTAGTTATGTTCTTTTGGATATTACTATTCAAAGTAGGCATTCCAACCATATTATGCTTTGCATAACAGTTTATGCTCTGACTTCTTTGGAGGAAAAGAGAATACAATGGAAGGATATAACTTATATTATCTCTCATTTTACTAAATATTGGATCTTGATAGGAGGATATTTTAATACCATCCTCTCTGGATGAGAAAATAAGGGAAATAGAAATTTGGATAGGAGTACTCACCTCATGAATGAATATATTACAAACCTTCATATTTTGGACATCCAACTAGATAATGACCTCATGAATTGGTCTAACATAAGGCAAGGATTAGTTTGTATTATGAATATATTGTATAGGTTAATGCTCACTAATAATTTATTAATCCATGGTCATATTCCTAAAGTGAAGACTCTTAATAATGTGGTTTCAGATCACTGGCCAGTCATGGTGGAAATTTGGACCAATGTGAGTTTCTCTCCTTTTCATTTTTAGTTAATGTGGATTAGAGACAGATCCTTTAGACCTCGAGTGCAAAAATGGTGGAAGGAAGTTAAACCAATATATGGGACTAAGATGTATTATTTTACCAAAATGTTACAATATATTAAATCTAAAATAAAGACTTGGAACTAGAAGGAGTTTGGGGATGTTAAAAAAAAAACATGAAGTTATTACTCAACTTCAAAATTTGAATAAGAAAATACATTTAGATGGCCTCATAGAGAGTGAAGTACAGATGAAATTAGACTCAAAAATAAAATAGAAGAATGGGAAAAAAGATAAGAACTATTATGGAAGCAAAAAATCTAGAATTCAATGACTCAAATAAGGAGATCGAAACACAAATTTCTTCCACAAATATCTTCTAGCTCAAATATATCACAAATTTATTTATTTCTTAATTTTAGATTCTAGAGAGGTTTTATACACTTGGGATGGCATGAAATCTATTGTTGTGAATTACTTTTCCAATATTTTTGTTGCTACTCCTCTTGACTCAACTTCTCAATAAGATATTTTTCAAGCAATCCCTTCTCTTATCACTTCTGAGGAGAACTTTATTTTGACTACTTTTGTTACTATTAATTAGCTTCAACAAGTGTTTTTTAAAATGCAAAAAGGGAAAAACTTAGGTCTTATTGGTTTTCCCATTGAGTTCTACCAAGAGTTATGGGTATCCTTCATGCTGATTTATTAGATATTGTTGAATAAGCTAGGAAAGCCAAAGATATTTTGAAGGTTATCGATAAAAATTATATAACTCTTATCCCAAAATCTCAAGAGGCTCATCATATCTTAGATTTTAGACCTATTTCTTTATGTAATGTTCTCAAAATCATTACTAAGATCATGACAGAAAGTTGAAGCCTATTTTTCATAAGAGTTGAACAAGGAGGTTATGTGGAAGGGCATCAAATAGTGGATGAGATATTTCTTTCTTAGGAAGCCATCCATTCCATGGAAATGCAAAAAATATCCTTCTATTAGAATTATTCAAAGCTTATGATATAGTGGATTGGCACTTCCTTATAAAAGTTTTGAAGCAATTTGGTTTCCCTCAAGATTGGATGGACTGGATTATGGGTTTATCTATTTAGTATCCTACATAATTTTTATCAATGGTAAGCCTTCACAATTATTCCTAGCTTCTAGAGGTATTAGGCAAGGTGACCCCCTCTTACATTATTTATTAATCATTCTTATTGAATTCTTGGGTAGGACTATAACCAAAAATAGAGATAAGAAAACCCTTAAGGGAGTTGCCATTGCTCATGGAGCTAGGCCTACCTCTCATATTCAATTTTTTGATGACTCTACTCTATTAGGTCAAGCTACAGTTAAGGAAGTGTTGGCATTTTTTCCACATTGTTTTTGTTGTTATTGTTCATGCAAAAGAATGCTCAGATCGTAAAGATACTCACTCCTCTGTTTGTAAGTGAAAAAGCAAAGGTGTCGTGATTTCGTGACATGTCATGAAATCACGACCTGTCACATTTTCATGGCGTCTGTACCAGAAAATAGCTAAGTCAAGAAAGTGTCACGATATCGCGACATGTCACATTTTCATGACCTATCACGTTTTTACGGTCAAAATAGTCACAGGCAGCAGGGAAGTAAAATTGTCGTGATATCATGACATGTTGGAGTTTTGCAACTTGTTGCAGTGAGGGAGCATCAAAATGAAAAGTTGTCGCGATATCATGACATGTCATGTTTTCATTACTTGCCATGGTCATAGAGTAGAGTAATGAAAAATGTCACGATATCGCGACATACAACAGCAAGGAAGAGCGCCAAGGAAACATGTCGCGATATCGCGACATGTCAAGTTTTCGTGGGTAGAAGGCAGAAAAAGGCAAGTCCAAAGAAAATTGTCGTGATATCGCGACATGTTGCGTTATCGTGGAAGGGCTGAAGATAAACACAAGGCAACCAAGATGTCACAATTTCACAACATTTTTGAGGACAAGGTCAAGCAGGAGGAACTTGTCACGATATCGTGACAGGAAGCGGTAATGACAGAGAAGGTGAGAAATTGTCATGATTTCGTGACATATTGGGGTGGAAGGACCAAGTGCAAAAAGATGTCACGATTTCGTGCCATGTCATGTTTTTGCAAGGAGGAAGCAAAGAGGCAGCCAAATAGTATAAACTATCATGATTTCATGACATGTCTCATTTTCATGGCCGAAAAGTAGCAAAGTATAGGAAGAGAGAAACATGTCATGATTTCATGACTTGTTGAAGACTGAAGAGCCAAATGGATAAAACATCGTGATATCATGACATGTCGCATTTTCACGACCTGTCGCATTTTCACGAAACCAAGACTGACAAGTACAAGGTAGAAATAAATTGTCGTGATATCACATGTCGCATTTTCCCGATGTGGGAGCCATAAGGACAATGCTAAGTATGGAATGTCATGATTTCACAACATGTCAAGGAGACGAAGACAAAGGGAGAAAGATGTGCTTTCGCAACATTTTTGAAATAGAGTCTAGCAGAAGAAGATGTTGCAATTTTGTGACTTGTCACACTTTCACGATGATAAAGCAGGAAGAAGCAAGAAGACAGAAACATGTCGTGATTTCATGACATGTCTTGTTTTCGTGATGTGAAAGCGCAAAAATAACAAAATGGTATGGACTGTCATGATTTTGCGACATGTCCCATTTTTGCTACTTATATGAAGATGAAGGCCAAGGAAGAGAAAGATGTCACAATTTCATGAAATGTTGCAGTTTCATGGGTACACAGAAGAAAAGGACACAAAAGGAAGAAGATGTCATGATTTCATGACATGTTTCATTTTCACAATAAGGAATAGCGAACAAAGCCAGACAAAGGAGAATGTCATGATTTCGTGACATGTCAGAGAGACAAAGCTGAACAAATATGAGACATCATGATATCATGACATGTCGCATTTTCATGACTGGTGGTAGGAATAGAAGACAGTAAGGTAAAAGTGTCGCGATTTCATGACATGTCGCATTTTTGTGAACTGTCACATTTTTACGACCGAAGCAATAACAAAGGCCCGATATAGTTTTGTTTGCATTTTCCTTCAAGATTGCATAGGAGAATGTGAAGAGAAGATAAGGATCAAGTAAAATCTCTCCAACTAATTTTTAGATCATGGTCAAAGAGGTTCAAATATTAAATGTTGCTGATTACCGATGTGCGCTAGATGGAAGAACATGAAGCAGTTATCGAAGCCACCAAAATTAAAGATGCCTCCAGGATTAAAAGTTCTCATTCATGATCCCTTAACAACTTCTGGCTTGTCTCAATAATGGTCATTTAAAAAAGAGGACTCTCATTTTTCCAAGGCATATTAAAGGGATTGCCTCTTTAAAATCTGTTTCATGTATTAAATGTTGTAATGCGAGAGAAAGAGAGAGGCACTTCTATAAATACCAATGTAAATCTTAAGCAGAGGAGGATGACCTTTTTGCAAAAATTTAAAATAGAAATCCTATGCATTTGATTCTATTATTAGTGTCTTTTGAATCGGTGATCCAAACTGTTGTCCATATTTTGCTTTCTGTGTGATTTACTTCTGTTTAGTCCAAGGTTAATATCAGTTGAATTCTGCTATTTTGAATTCGGTTGTATTTTTCATCTGAATGTTTGAAGTTTATTTGAAGGTAAACTTGTAGCTAATGCTTGATTCAATTTTTGTATATGTGTCCTAAGAATTTATTGTCGTTTAGCTTCAGGATTTGGATTGAGAGTTTTGCTATCAAAGGTTGCTTCCCCATAAATTATTGGCTTTGGCCATATTTCCCATTTATTTTTGCATTTTCACATTTATTTCCTACATCTCTAATCCTAAAACCAGTTTAGATTAGTTCGTGAGCTAGCACTCTCTAGAGATTGGCCTGGGAGACTTCTCTTTCTCTCGACCTTTCAATTTTGGCCAGGTCTAGGGTGCATATGTGTATAAAATCCTTTTCGATGGTAGATTTGTGACCAAAATTTTTTGGCATGCCCGATGGGATAGACTGTTTCTATCTCAAAAAGATCCATAATCGGTGGGACTCACAAGTTCCATTTTTTGACACCCGAAGGAATCAAGATTTTGATGAACTATCTTAACCTCAAAGCAGAGATTGTAAGTTCATCTGGTGACTCTGCTGAAGGTGATTGTACCTAGAAATATCTAATTGTGAAGCTGTTGAAAATTTTTGCATCTTTACTTCATGATCACGAGATCAAGTGCCAAAGAATCGAAAGATCAAGTCGAATTCTTCGAGATTGATGTTCAGAATTGGAGGGAGCGCTCAAGATTGGTAAGTCCTATGAACCCATCATTTGCTATCTCATCGTAGGCTACAGGTCATTTTTTGTCATCTCCGACTCCTCCTAGTACTACTATGAGCTTGCTACATCCAAATCCAGTAGCTCAAATGGCCCAACATCCTCCACCAAGGAAGTTCTTGGCATGGAATAGTTTGGGAGCTTTGAATCTACTGGCACAAAATCCAGTCCCTCAAGCTACTTTGAAAGATTTGCCGACCTATGATGGTACTGGTAAAACTGCTTATGAGTATATTAACGATGTAGCCTCTTTGGTGGCTATCCATGACATAACAGATGAAGATGTAATGATAAATTTGTTGGTGTTGTCACTAAGAGGCAAATTGTTGTATTGGTACCAAACATTGCAACCAGGAACTATTACATCCTGGGATCAATTAGGAGAATTGTTAGTCAAAAAAATTCATGAACAAGCTGATCCATACTCTTTATTGCATCAATTTAATGCAATTCAAAGGCACCCACAAGAGGAGATAGCTGACTTCAATGTCAGATTTACCAGAAGCTGGCAGAGAATCCCTGATGGTCTTCGGCCCATTGATGAGCTAGCTACATTTTATTACCTCAAAGCGTTTAACACAGACATCGATTGGGCTATCCAGTAGTCCAACGTGACTACATTTCCAGAGCTATTTGAACAAGCACAAAATGTGGAAGCTGACTTGATTGCCATAGGTAGGCTTCCTCCAAAGGTAATAATGCCTATCTTACCTGATCTTCCTAAGCATTTGTGTTCTGGTTCATTTTCGCAATCTATGCCTTCCATGCATCCTATTCCATCATGGAGCTCAAGTGTGCCTCAGATCGCACCCATTCTAGTTCCCTAGCTCCCTGCTCCAACTATTCCATAGTTGACTGCACCAAGCATTTCGTGATTACTAGCTCCCCCTTCATTCCCAACATTGCCTACACTTCCAGCACCTCTACCTCTATCAGCATCTCCTATGCCCTCAAATATTGATCCTTTCAAAATCCTATTACAATAGGTACAATCTGCTAATTTAGCTATAAGAGTGATGGGAAATAAAATCATAGTTCTTGAAAGAAAGCAGGCTGAAAGAGATTTCCAACTTAGGAGATTTCAACCTTCACCGATCACTAGAGAACAAGTGGATTCAACAAGTAAAGTGCCTAAAAATAACCTGACTGTGTTGACGAATGAGGAAGCTGGCCCTGCAGAAGGAACATATTGGTGCTCTACATGTAATGATCCACACGATGAAGACACTTGTATGGTTCATTTGAACTATGTGCAAACATTGACCGCAAGCTCTTCTGGAGGACAAGTTAATATGATTACTGAGGTAGATCATAATTTTATGGTTCCATCTGAAGAACAAGTCTCAGTTCTCATGAGAACTGGGAAGAATCCAGTCATTGTAGATCTAGTAGATATGGAACCATTAAGGGTACCGATTGATCCAAAGATGCAAAATGAGAGGAAACAAGTACAAGTGAAAGCTCCTATTTTAGTACCAAAGCCAGATTCACATGTTATGTTGAAATATATTTTTCCACCTCGATCAAAGGAAAAATTGCAATAAAAAGCCTTAGCTTCGTAGGCAAGAGATGAAATAGAG
Organism: Wollemia nobilis; assembly: GCA_028583015.1. NCBI lineage: Eukaryota > Viridiplantae > Streptophyta > Pinopsida > Araucariales > Araucariaceae > Wollemia > Wollemia nobilis. Next base: position 1,467,067 of record JAQPPZ010017192.1, read on the forward strand.
GACCAAGCCAGAGAAAAGCTCAAGTACCCATATTTGACTAAAATAATGAGGGTAGAAGCCACCCACCAATATTGGAGCAAATATGAAGACACTCTTGAAAAGAGGGAGTCTGGTGCATCTGTATACAATATTGTTGAAGAATTGAAGAAGATTATAGCTAAGGTTAGTCTCTATGATGCATTACAATTAACTAGGCAAGTTGATCTGTTGCAAGAATCATTGAAGTCTATGAAAAATAATAAAAAGAATCCACCTCCATTTTATTTGTCACTCAGGATGGAGGGTTGGATAGTGCACAACTGCATGATTGATTCTAGTGATGCGACAACTATCATGCCAAAGGCAGTTTGCAAAGTCATGGGTATGGAGTATACAAGAAGTAGTCCTGGTGTCTTGTAGTTGGATGGGACTCCCATGAAAATAGTGGGTGTAATCAAGGATGTTCCTATTGCTCTACATAGTATGCCTCAGATCATAGTAATTCAAGAGATAGTTGTGGTTGATTTGGAACCATACTTTAGTATGTGTTTATCGAGAGAATTTACTGCCAAGCTGGGAGGCTACCTTTCTTTGGATTATTCTCACTTGGATATTCCTTTCAAAGGAAGAATAATCCAGATCTCCAATGAAAATCCTTCTACTTTTCATATAGAGAATATGGGAGAAGAAGAAAAGTCCACACATTCTGTTCACATGATAACTGAAAAATTGGAAGATCCTGATTTGATGGATGAAGTCCTGGATGAGCCTCACTTAGAGGATGAGTTTTCAATGCTCATTTTTAATGCCATGGTGGAAACTAAAATTGGTTGTTATTCCATTACAAAGCCTGAAGAGGTTGAAGTAAAAATGCCTCCTGATCAAGTTGGTCAAGAATCTGTGCCCGATCAATTATGGAAGTTGTATTTTGATGGAGCACGATGCAAAAATTGTGCAGGAGCAGGGATTGTTCTTATTTCTCCCTCTGGCCTATAGAAAACATATTCATATCGACTGACCTGGAGTTGTACTAACAATGTCGTTGAGTATGAAGCATTGTGCCTAGGCTTGAAGAAGGAAAAAAAATTGGGGATTGAACAATTGCAGATTTTTGATGACTCTGAATTGATTGTGAATCAAGTAACAAACAAGTGCATCTCCAAGCAGCACTATCTAAATGTGTATCGCAACAAGTTTTGGGACCTATTTGAGGCTTTCACAACATTGAATATTCAATCCATTTCATGAGAGATGAATAAGCATGCTGATATTCTAGCATATCTTGGAGCAAAATTCTCTCTGATTGAGCATGTAGTGAGGAAACCTAATACTGTAAGGTTAGTTTACAGACCTTCGGTCCCGGACAAGAACATGTATTGGCAAGTATTCGAAAGTGATGAATAGATTGTAGATTGTTTGATAAGATAAGTGAGTACTATGGAAGAGAGAATGCTTGATGAGGAGGAAGCCAAAGGGTTTATTCAACTAAGGAATAATCATATCCCCAAAGGATTGATTACACTTGAAAGCCTTTTTTATCAGAATGATAGGGTAGAGAAGCACAAGATCAAAATAGATGAGGAGTATACTGAACTAGAGATAGGTCCCCAAAAATCAATAAAGGTTGGAATGGATTGTACTCCCGAGGAGTTAGAACAAATTAGAGATTTATGTCATGAATTTCCAGACATAGTTGCTTGGAGTTACCATGATTTGAAGGGATATAACAAAGATGTAATCCAGCATACTATCGAGTTGCAATATGGGGTGAAACCCTTCAGACAAAAGTAGAGACCAGTCAATCCCAAGATAGAAGTATAGATGAAGGCAGAGCTTCTTAAAATGTTGGATTCTAAAATCATTTATCCCATCAAGCATTCAACTTGGGTGGCAAACTTGGTCCCGATATGAAAAAATAATGGAGATATTTTCCTGTGTGTTGATTTTCAAAATTTGAATCAAGCCTTTCTAAAATATCATTATCCTCTACCTCAGATTTACTAGATTCTTCATGTGGTTGTAGGAGCTCAGAGATTCTCTTTGTTGGATGGATTCTATAGGTATAACCAGATTTGGGTCAGGGATGAGGACCAACATAAAACAATGTTTACCACAAAATGGGGAACCTTTGCTTACCAGTGAATGCTGTTTGGAATCTCAAATGCTGGCACAACTTTTCAAAGGGTAATGGATGTGGCTTTTGGTGAGTTTTTAAATCACATCATTGTGATTTATTTGGATGATATGACTATTTTTTCTCATAATAGGGAGGAGCACGGATCTCATTTAAGGTAGATATTTGAAAAATGTTAAGAATTTGGCATATCTATCAATCCAAAAAAGTCATTTTTTTTTGTAAAGGAGGGAAAGCTCCTAGGACATCTAATTTCAGAAAATGGCCTAGCTATTGATCTAGCTAGGGCCCAAGCTCTTTTAAAGCTTCCACTACCAGCCAATAAGAAGGATTTGTAGTCTTTTTTTGGGCAAATTAATTTTGTTCGAAAGTTTTTTGCAGATTTCACCCAAGTAATAAATCCAATGATAGAGCTTTTAAAGAAGAATGCTGAATTCAAATGGACCAAGTAGAGGAAGCAATCATTTGAGGAGATCAAAGAAAGGATCACTCAAGCTCCGGTCCTGGTGAATCTAGATTATTCTAAGGATTTTATCCTTTATGTCGTTGGTGAACAAGAAGCTTATGTCATGGTGCTTACACAGAAGGGAGATGATGAAAATGAACGTCCAATTGCTTTGCTAAGCCAATTCATCCAACTACATAAGAGAAGTATAACTTCATTGACAAAAAAGTGTATGCAGTAATGAAATCTCTAAAGAAGTTTTGGCACTTTATTGCATAGAGTAAAACAATAGTGTATGTTTTTCATCCAGATGTCCAAAATTTTATCATACAAGGAGAACTTGGAGATAGGAGAGCTGGCTGGGTTTCTAAAATTCAGGAATTTGATGTTGAAATCGAACCGACCAAGCTTGTTCAAGGTAGAGCATTGTGCTAAGAGCTTGCAAAGAATGTTTCCTCTAGTTCCACAATTCATGAATATGAGGATATAGTAGATAATTGTAATTTTGACGATCATTTTGTAGTGGATCGAGAATGGACAGAGGAGCTGATGGAATATTTTTATTCTGGAAAATGTCCTTCACATCTGAATGCCTCACGGAGAAGAAGATTTAGACTACAAGCTCTCAAGTATGTCTTGCTACCAAATGGCTTGTTTCATAAGAATATTGATGGGGTTCTTCTTAGATGTGTCAAATAATCAGAGAAGGAGAAAGTTTTATAAGAATTCCATTATGGATTATCAGGAGGTCATTATGCAGGTAGACCCATGGCATTAAAGATTATTCGAGCAGGTTATTTTTGGCCTACTCTTTTTACAGATGCCTTCAAGGTTAGTCAAAAATGTGATAAGTGCCAAAGATACATCGGTAGAACCAGGAATGCATCATTACCTCTTCACCCAATTCAAGTAGAAGCACCATTTCAGTAATGGGGCCTAGACTTTATCGGGGTCATTGATCCTAACTCATCTGTTGGTCACAAGTATATCTTGACTGCAATTGACTATTTCACCAGATGGACTAAAGAAATTCCAACTAAACAAGCAGATCAAGCCACGGTCATCACTTTTCTTGAGGGGTTGATCACTCGCTTTGGTATCCCAAATGCGATTCTAACAGATAACAGAAATCCTTTCATAGGGGCCAAAATCAGTGAATTTGTAGGTAAGCACAGAATTTATTTGAAAACTTCATCTAATTATTATCCGTAGGGGAATGGCTTGGCCAAATCCACAAACAAGAACTTGATTTGCATTTTGAAGAGGACCCTTGGCAACAATAAGCGAAGTTGGCACCTTCTTTTGAATCAAGCATTGTGGGTTGATCACATATCTATGAAAAAATCCATCAAGACATCACCCTATTCATTGGTATACGTAAAAGAGGTGGTTTTGCCAATTCATATTGAATTACTGGCCCTTCAAACTTGGCATTTGATTGATGATCATGATGATGAATCTGATCCAATGAATATGAGATTAGCTCAACTCTTGCAATTGGAATAAGAACAGGAGAAATACTACCAGAATTTTATAGAACATGCTGAGATGATAAAGAAATGGTTTAGTAGAAAGGTCTCTAAAAGGACTTTTAAGGTTGGCGATCTCGTATTGAAGTGGAATGAAAAGAAATCAAATCCTGGCAAACATCACAAGTTTGAGGCAATATGGGAAGGTCCATTTCAAATCATAGGTGCCAATCAGGTTAATTCATTTTATTTGCAAGATATGGATGGCCATGCAATGTTAATTCTAGTTAATGGTCTTCATTTGAAGGTCTATTATCAGTAAAAAAAAAAGACACAAAAGAAATTCAAAAAAAAAAAAAATTTCTTCGACTCCTTTTGCACACGAGCCCGCAGTTATGCTTATTTCTTTTTATTTTTCTTTTTCCTTCCCAACAGTTAGTGGCTTTGCCCTACTTATTTCTCTACTTCCTCATTTTTCATTCCCTTCCCCTCTTACTCCTTCTTCCTCTATAAAATAATCAAGCCACTACTATTGTTTCTACTCCCCTCTCTGATTTTCCCACTTCTACTTTCCCTTTCTTCTAATCCTTTGTCTTGTGAGTACTTCCTCACAGCCACAGTTTCTACCACCTTCTCCATTCCATCCACTTCCATTTCATTATCTGTTTCATAGTAGCTGATAGCACATAAGCACCCTGTTGTTGTATCTACCACTCCTAATCCTCCATCTTACACCATTCCATCATTCCCAATCCCCGTTCCATGGCCTGCGCATCTTCTGGTCATTATTCCATTTCATTTTTTTTTTGCAATTCAGGTGCTTTTCACTACTACCATGGAGATCCTTGCATAGCACCTAGTGTACCCAGATCAACTAAGCTAGGAAAAGTGTAGTAGTTCTAAAGAAATAAAGGAAGTTCTATTCTTCCATAAATTTCTCCTGAAGGTCCTATTTTGAGAGTCGAGTACCAGCAAGATTTTGTTGCAGCAGCCTGTAGGGACATCCAGCATCAACCAACACTCTATTTCTTGACTCTGTTTCCCAATGGATAAAGGCCTGAGTTTCGCGCATATAGCAGAACTGTATACCTCGCAAGCCGCCAAGAATGTTTGCATTTTTGCCACATTGTTTTTGTTGTTATTGTTCATGCAAAAGAATGCTTAGATTGTAAAGATACTCACTCCTCTGTTTGTAAGTGAAAAATCAAAGGTGTTGCGATTTCGTGACATGTCACGAAATCGTGACCTATGGCATTTTCAAGGTGTCTGTACCAAAAAATAGCTAAGTCAAGAAAGTGTCATGATATCACGACATGTCGCATTTTCGTGACCTGTCGTGTTTTTGCGGTCAAAATAGTCAAAGGAAGCAGGGAAGTCAAACTATCGTGATATCGCAACATGTTGGAGTTTCACGACTTGTTGCGGTGAGGGAGCATCAAAATGAAAAGTTGTCACGATATCGCGACATGTCGTGTTTTCGCGACTTGCCATGGTCACAAAGTAGAGTAATGAAAAATGTTGCGATATTGTGACATACAGCAGCAAGGAAGAGTGCCAAGGAAACATGTTGTGATTTTGCGACATGTCAAGTTTTCACGGGTAGAAGGCAAGAAAAGGCAAATCCAAAGAAAATTGTCCTGATATCGCGACATGTTGCATTATCGCGGAAGGGCTAAACATAAACACAAGGCAACAAAGATGTCACGATTTCGTGACATTTTTGAGGACGAGGTCAAGAAGGAGGAACTTGTCACGATATCATGACAGGAAGCGGCAACGACAGAGAAGGCAAGAAATTGTCGTGATTTTGTGACATATTGGGGCGGAAGGACCAAGTGCGGAAAGATGTCGCGATTTCATGCCATATCGTGTTTTCGTAAGGAGGAAGCAAAGAGGCAGCTAGATAGTATGGACTGTCACAATTTCATGACATGTCTCATTTTTGTGGCCGACAAGTAGCAAAGTACAGGAAGAGAGAAACATGTCATGATTTTGTGACTTGTTGAAGAGCAAAGAGCCAAACGGAGAAAATGTCGCGATATCACGACATGTTGCATTTTCGTGACCTGTCATGTTTTCATGGAACCAAGAATGACATGTACAAGGTAGAAAGAAATTGTCACGATATCGTGACATGTCACGTTTTCATGATGGAGGAGCCATAAGGACAATGCCAAGTATGGAATGTCACAATTTCATGACATGTCGAGGAGACGAAGCCAAAGGGAGAAATATGTCGCGATTTCATGATATTTTTGAAAAAGAGTCTAGCAAAAGAAGATGTCACGATTTCGTGACTTGTCACACTTTCGCGATGATAAAGCAGGAAGAAGCAAGAAGATAGAAACATGTCACGATTTCGTGACATGTCTTGTTTTCACGATGTGAAAGCGCAAAAAGAACAAAATGGTATGGACTATCACGATTTTGCAACATGTCCCATTTTCACTACTTGTAGGAAGATGAAGGCCAAGGAAGAGAAATATGTCACGATTTCATGACATGTAGTTTCATGGGTACACAGAAGAAAAGGACACAGAAGGAAGAAGATGTCATGATTTCACGACATGTCATGATTTCGTGACATGTTTCATTTTTGCGATAAGGAATAGCAAACAAAGCCAGACAAAGGAGAATGTTGCAATTTCGTGACATGTCAGAGAGACAAAGCTAAAAAAAGAGGAGACATCACGATATCATGACATGTCACATTTTTGTGACTGGTGGTGGGAATAGAAGACTGTAAGGTAAAAGTGTCACGATTTCGTGACATGTCGTATTTTCATGACCTGTCACATTTTTGTGACCGAAGCAATAACAAAGGCCCGATATAGTTCTGTTTGCATTTTCCTTCAAGATTGCATAGGAGAATGTGAAGAGAAGATAAGGATCAAGTAAAAGCCCTCCAACTGATTTTCAGTTCGTGGTCAAAGAGGTTCAAAGATTAAATGTTGCTGATTACCGATGTGCGTTAGATGGAAGAACATGAAGCAGTTCTTGAAGCCACCAAAATTAAAGACGCCTCCAAAATTAAAAGTTCTCATTTGTGATCCCTTAACAACTTTTGGCTTGTCCCAATAACAATCATTTAAAAAATGAGACTCTCATTTTTCCAAGGCAGATTAAGGGGATTGCCTCTTTAAAATTTGTTTCATGTATTAAATGCTATAATGCAAGAGAAAGAGAGAGGCACCTCTATAAATACCAATGTAAATCTTAAGCAAAGGAGGACAACATTTTTGCAAAAATTTAAAACAAAAATCCTATGCATTTGCTTCTATTCTTAGTGTCTTTTGAATCGGTGATCCAAACTGTTGTCCATATTTTGCTTTCTGTGTGATTTACTTTTGTTTAGTCCAGGGTTAATATCATTTGAATTCTGCTATTTTGAATTTGGATGTATTTTTCATCTGAATGTTTAAATTTTATTTGAAGGTAAACTTGTAGCTAATGCTTGATCCGATTTTTGTATATGCATCCTAAGAATTTATTGTCATTGAGCTTCAGGATCTGGTTTGAGAGTTTTGCTATCAAAGGTTGCTTCCCCATCAATTATCAGCTTTGGCCATATTTCTCATTTCTTTCTACATTTTCACATTTCTTTCCTGCATATCTAATCCTGAAACCAGTTTAGATTAGTTCAGGAGCCAGCCCTCTCTGGAGATTGTTGGCAATTTTGGGTACATTGCCTTTGCTCAAGTGTATAAGTTGTCATTGATGTCAAAAGGCATTTTTGTGTTGATATCAAAAAGAATGTGATGTCAAAAATATCTTGAGAAGCTGCATAATGTTAAAGGGTTTTTATTAAAACCATGGTGACAAGGTTAAAGGTTTTTTCTTAAAACCATTTGGACTCATTAAGGGTTTTTATTAAAACCAAGCTTAACTTAATGCAAAGGTTTTTACTTATTGAAAAACCTTGAAGGTCCATGTTTATTATTAATAATTAAATTAACTCAAACCTTTGACAAGGGTCTAAGTTTAATTTATTATTAATAAAATATTAATTATTATTATTTTAATTATTATTAAAGGGTCTTTTAACCCTTAAGCGACGGAGAAAAAAAGAAATCTTTCGCCGATGTGTTGCCATCGTTGGAGGAGCACCGACGTCAAACAGTTAAGGAGAAATGGCTATATAAGTGGGGATGATTTTCTAAAGTGATTGTAACTCCGAGTAATGAAAATCGTAGCTCTGTGATCTTCGAGAAAGCATTCTATTTCATTGAGAGCTGATTATCCATATTGAGTTGCCCAAATAATTTCTTGCATTTTTAGTTTGCACTTTGACATCCGACAGATTGTGCTTCACCTACAATTGTTGGGACTGCATTCGAATTACATTTTCAATTTGCACTTTGACATCCGGCATATTGCTTTCACCTACGATTGTTGGGACTGCACTCGAATTGTGTTTTCTGTTTGCACTGTGTGGATGATTATTTTGGTTTCCCAGTATGTTACGTTTTGGACAGCGCTCACCAATTTGCATGTGGCTTGAGGAAGACATTTACGTTTTCCAGATTCTTGGCATCAAAAGAAGATAAAATATAGGGCAACACTATATTTCTTCATTGGGCACTTGTGACCCAATTGCCGTGGCATTTAAGCGAAGGCGCTAGAAGGCAGATGTGCCGAGTTCGATTCTCTTCGTGGGTAATTTTCTTTTGGTCACGGTGTGCAAAGGTTAGTGGCTGTGAAAGTGCTGGAGGTATAAGGTTAAGTTATCATATTTGCTTTGACATTGTTTATTGATGCTTAATGTTTATGTGGAGTAATAAGGTGTAAAGATTTTTTACTTTGTATGTATATTATACTTCTGGTGGTTTTTATTAAGTTGGAGAAATAAGGTGTTAATTTGGATCTTTATTATTGTATATTGTTGTATAGTTTCTAACTCTAATTCGTGGCAAATTGAGAGTTAGTGTTGTGACATATTTTGAGTTCTCCTTCTTCATCAAAGTAAAGGTATGGGCAACTTCTTCCATGTATATTGTTGATGGTATATTTTCTGAAATTGAGTTTGGAGTGAAAAGGTTGTCTACTAGATGTTTTTGGTGTAAATCCTATTTTTTGGATATTGAAGATTGTTTTATGCATTAAAATCATTGATGAGGTTTTGGGTGAATGCATAATTCTGGTTGAGGAAGAGGAAGCATTTTTTGCACTAGGGTTTATGTTAGTAAGTCTTGCTACTTGCATTGAGATGATGAAACCCTTAGTTGGCTGTTTTGATATTGATGGTTGAGTTGCTTCCATAGAGGTTGTTTTGATCAAGTTAGTGCTTTACTTGATACATGATATTGGGCTTACTCCATTGAGTTGATTTAAGCAAGTTATTCTTTGCATTTGGTGATATTGTGTTGGTGGATGTTTTGTTCAAATATCCTTGGAGGGAAAAGGATTTCTACTTGTTTCCTTTTCTTGTGATGATTGGTTGAATGCTTCAAGGTTGATGTTGAGTTGAATGGTGTTGGTTGACTAAAACTTGTTTGATGAGCATTGTTGTTGAAACCCTAATTGTTGGTAAAAAATAATATGAGTATCATTGTTAAATGAGATATTGCATGGTTGGCAATTGTTGGGTTGTGTTTCATATTCTTGAGAAAAGCATACTACATCTATCTTATTCTTTTGAGATTGAGATTGAGTTGATATTGAGATTTGGAGTTAAGTATAGAACATATTGGGTCTCTAACAATTCTCTTTATGTTTCTATGAGATTTGAGATTGATATTGGGAGTTAAGTATAGAACATATTGAGTCTCTAACAATTATCTTTATGCTTCTATGAAGTTTATGAATCACATTGGGTCTCTAACAATTCTCTTTGTGGGTTCATGCTAAGCAAGTTTTTCTTGGTGAGCTTGCTGAGGTTTTGGACAGGTTTCGATAAGGACTTATGAGCAGGTTTTGGATAGGTTCCAGTGGGGACTTGTGAGCAGATTTGGATAGGTCCTAGCAGAGGACTTGCGAGCTGAGTTTTTGATAGTTCTATCAGAGAACTTGAGGACAGAGGTGCATTGGTTCTTTGAGAAAAACCTGAGGATAGATTTGGCAAGTCTTTGAGAAGGCTTGTGTGTAGAGGATTGATTTGTTCAAGAGTTGGACAAATCTAAAATATAGAGGAAGACTTGTACTAGACTGAATGACTGTATTTGGTATAGGTTGTTGAGCTATTGTGGACGTGATCATAGAAGGCAGAGGTCTCTTAGGCTAAGCATTGAGGACAGGAGGTCTTCGATGGAAAGGAGTTCCATGTTTTGGTAAGAGGTAGAGGCAGTTGATCTTCTGAGGGATCATTTCCAGAGTAGAGGGGAAGGTATCTCCTTTGAGCAGAGGCTCATAAATTCAGATAGAGGGGAAGGTATCTCCTTTGAGCAGAGGCTCATAAATTCAAATTGGGGGAAGGTATCTCCTTTGGGCCGAGGCTCATAAAAATTGTAATTGGGAAGGTTTCCCAAAGAACTTTGAGATAAATTTTAGAGAAAAGTTTTGTGGACATAGCCCAGGCTTTCTGGGTGAACCACATTAAAATTGGTGTCACTTTGTGGATGATATTGTGCATTGTTTTGATATTGCTTTGGGTATATTGCTTTACTATTTTTAAGTATAAAGGAAAAAGTAAAAAGAGGTCTTATACTGTCACCCCCCCTCTCAGTATAAGCTTGTGTTCTTCAATTGGTATCAGAGTGGGTGCCTTCGAAAAGTTTAACAGCTTGAAGGAAAAGCTAGTAAAGAACACAATGGATCATTCAAGTGGAAATGCAACACCTATTCTTGATGGGTTAGATTTTGGTATTTATAGTGCAAGCATGAAGGTTCATCTAATGGAACTTGGGAATGAGGTTTGGGAAGTGATTGAAGATGAGTACACTATTCCTGAACATGGTCCTAATACTAAAGAAGAAAGGCTCCTACATCACAGCAATTCAAAAGCAATGAATGCAATCCTAAAAGGTTTATAGAAAGCATATCTCACCAAAGTGATTCACTGCAAGACAGCTAGTGAAATGTGGAATCGATTGAAGGTGGTTCATACAGGTGATACAAATGTCAGAAAGGCCAAGTTGAGACACTTCAAAGGTATGTTTGAACAACTCAATATGAATGATGATGAAAATATTAGTGACTACATGCTTCGTATGGATGAGGTTGTTAACTCCATGAAATACTTAGGTCTTGAGCTTGTTGAAAATGATGTTTGTGATAAGATTTTAAGATCTCTTCCTAATAGATTTAGTGAAAATATTTCTACTATTGAGGAAGCTAAATATTTGGATAAGTTGAAAAAGTATGAGCTCCATAGTATACTTGCAGCATTTGAGTTGAGAACTCAAGTGAAGTTTGATGTCAAGAAAGAGGCAACTTTCAAGGCTACCAAGAAATCCAAGGGTAAACAACTTCAAGATAGTGATGAGTCTTCTAGTGATGAAGAGGCATATTACATCAAGAAAGGCAAGTTCTCCAGAAAGCACAAAAGTATGAAAAATGTAAGATGTTTCAATTGTGTAAAGTTTGGTGATTATGCTACTGACTGTACTATTGCCAAGGATGAAAGTGATGAAGATAAACAGGACTATAAGAGCAAGGATTCTGAAAAGCACAAGCATCTCAGGAAAAACAAAGATGAGCATAGAAATCAAGGAAAGAGGTACTCTCACAAACACAAGAAGAGCTTCTACCTAGACAAGGCAAGTTTTCTAGTAGTGATAGTGAAAGTTCTTCAAGTGATAATGAAAATGAGATGTTGTTCATATCAGAAAAAGAGGAAGAACCAAAACATATTTTCATTATCATGAAATGTCTTAGATGTGGAAATTTTTGTCACCTTGAGGATGATTGCACAAATAATGATTTGGTTTCTAGTATATATGAGGATGCTTCAGGAAACTATAAGGTTCTTGTATGGTTTTTGAAAAGTGTATCACCTCTAGTGATAAGAAATCTAAAAAATGCTTTGATGATTCAAAATGCAAACATATAGTGGAAGGAGAAGTAGATCTTAAAGGTGAACTTATTAGTGCTCTTAGTGCTTTGAAAAAGGAAAGAAAGAAGAATGCTAGACTCAAGGATAAGTTAGATGAATGTTGTATGGAGAGAGATGATATTATAGAAAGTCTTGACTTCTCTATAGCTAAGACACAAGAAATCAAGGATGAGTTAGAATCTAAGGTTCTTGAGTATAGTGAGTTAGAACAGAAAATGGCTTCTTTGAAAGAGGAAACTAAAGAGTACAAGGATAAGCTTCACAGGTTTCAAGATAGCTCCAAAAAGGTTAAGTCACTCATCAAAGGTCAAAGAAAGACAACAGATAAAATAGGTCATGGTTTTGTTAAGGCTCACAAGGAACAAGTTGGAGATTCTAGTAAGAGACTCCAAAAGGAAGAGAGTTCTGATGAGGAAAGTATTTCAGATCATGAGTCCTTGAATGATAGATGCACGTAAACATAAAACAAAATTCAGAATGAGAAGAAGAAATTTTCAGAGCCTAAGAGGTCAAATAAAGGAAAGTTTCAAGGCAGATGTTTTGCTTGTCACAGGTTTGGTCACATAGCTTCACATTGCATGGCTCAAGTGAAGAAGGTAAATGACAGTTTTAGAAGTGCTAGTTACTTTCAAGGGTATTGCTACTCTTGTCAAAATTTTGGGCACAAGGTAGTTTATTGCAAGTCAAATAATAGGAACAGGTTTGATCAGAATAGGTTTGGTCAGAATAGGTTTGGTCAGAACAAGTTTGGCCAGAACAGGTTTGTTCAGAACAGGTTTGGTCAAAATAGGTTTGGTCAGAATAGGTTTGGTCAGAACTGGTGGATTCAAAGAATATGTATGCCTAAAAGAAATAACATTGTTACTTGTTATAAGTGCAACAATGAAGGTCACACTGCTAGACAGTGTAGAGTTGAAATTCCAAGGTACAAGAATAAGAACAGTGACAGGAATAGGAATATGGACAAAGAGTTCAAGAGCAGGCCCATAAAGGAAGTTATAGATGCTGATGATGATCAGTGCCTAATGGGAGTTTTACTCCCACCCCAGAATTAATCACCTCATCAGGATGTGGGGGAGGGACTAAGCTAAGAGACTCATTCTTAGTCCCGAGCCCCAAAGGTGGCCCTTTGCCATTGATGACAAAGGGGGAGAGCTTCAAAGTGAAGAGGAAAGCTTCAAGTTAGGGGGAGCAAAACTTCAAAGGAAGATTCTCAGTTGTGAGCATAGTTGGTTAGTTGTTAGCACAGTTGGTTTCAGTTTTGGCTCTTGAGAAGTGTTTTCAGTAAAGGTTTGCCATCAATGACAAAGGGGGATATTGTTGGCAATTTTGGGTACTTTGGGTACATTGCCTTTGCTCAAGTGTATAAGTTGTCATTGATGTCAAAAGGCATTTTTGTGTTGATATCAAAAAGAGTGTGATGTCAAAAATATCTTGAGAAGCTTCATAATGTTAAAGGGTTTTTATTAAAACCATGGTGACAAGGTTAAAGGTTTTTTCTTAAAACCATTTGGACTCATTAAGGGTTTTTATTAAAACCAAGCTTAACTTAATGCAAAGGTTTTTACTTCTTGAAAAACCTTGAAGGTCCATGTTTATTATTAATAATTAAATTAACTCAAACCTTTGAAAAGGGTCTAAGTTTAATTTATTATTAATAAAATAATAATAATTATTATTTTAATTATTATTAAAGGGTCTTTTAACCCTTAAGCGACGGAGAAAAAAAGAAATCTTTCGCCGATGTGTTGCCATCGTTGGAGGAGCACCGACGTCAAATAGTTAAGGAGAAATGGCTATATAAGTGGGGATGATTTTCTAAAGTGATTGTAACTCCGAGTAATGAAAATCGTAGCTCTGTGATCTTCGAGAAAGCGTTCTATTTCATTGAGAGCTTATTATCCATATTGAGTTGCCCAAGTAATTTCTTGCGTTTTCAGTTTGCGCTTTGACATCCGACAGATTGCGCTTCACCTACAATTGTTGGGATTGCATTCGAATTACGTTTTTAGTTTGCACTTTGACATCCGACAGATTGCTTTCACTTAAAGTTTTTGGGATTGCACTCGAATTGTGTTTTCTATTTGCACTGTGTGGATGATTATTTTGGTTGCCCAGTAAGTTACGTTTTGGACAGTGCTCACCAGTTTGCATGTGTCTTGAGGAAGACATTTACGTTTTCCAAATTCTTGGTGTCAAAATAAGATAAAATATAGGGCAAAACTGTATTTCTTCATTGGGCACTTGTGACCCAACGGTCATGGCATTTAAGCAAAGGCGCTAGAAGGCAAAGGTGTCGAGTTTGATTCTCTTTGTGGGTAATTTTCTTTTGGTCGCGATGTGCAAAGGTTAGTGGCTGTGAAAGCATTGGAGGTATAAGGTTAAGTTATCATATTTGCTTTGACATTGTTTATTGATGCTTAATGTTTATGTGGATTAATAAGGTGTAAAGAGTTTCTACTTTGTATGTATATTATACTTTTGGTGGTTTTTATTAAGTTGGAGAAATAAGGTGTTGATTTGGATCTTTATTATTGTATATTGTTGTATAGTTGCTAACTCTAATTGGTAGCAAATTGAGAGTTAGTGTTGTGATAGATTTTGAGTTCTCCTTCTTCATCAAAGTAAAGGTATGGGCAACTTCTTCCATGTATATTGTTGATGGTATATTTTCTGAAATTGAGTTTGGAGTGAAAAGGTTGTCTACTAGATGTTTTTGGTGTAAATCCTATTTTATGGATATTGAAGATTGTTTTATGCATTAAAATCATTGATGAGTTTTTGGGTGAATGCATAATTTTGGTTGAGGAAGAGGAAGCATTTTTTGCACTAGGGTTTATGTTAGTAAGTCTTGCTACTTGCATTGAGATGATGAAACCCTTAGTTGGCTGTTTTGATATTGATGGTTGAGTTGCTTCCATAGAGGTTTTTTTGATCAAGTTAGTGCTTTACTTGATACATGATATTGGGCTTACTCCATTGAGTTGATTTGAGCAAGTTATTATTTGCATTTGATGATATTGTGTTGGTGGATGTTTTGTTCAAATATCCTTGGAGGGAAAAGGATTTCTACTTGTTTCCTTTTCTTGTGATGATTGGTTGAATGCTTCAAGGTTGATGTTGAGTTGAATGGTGTTGGTTGACTAAACCTTGTTTGATGAGCATTGTTGTTGAAACCCTAATTGTTGGTAAAAAGAATATGAGTATCATTGTTATATGAGATATTGCATGGTTGGCAATTGTTGGGTTGTGTTTCATATTCTTGAGAAAAGCATACTACATCTATCTTATTCTTTTGAGATTGAGATTGGGAGTTAAGTATAGAACATATTGGGTCTCTAACAATTCTCTTTATGTTTCTATGAGATTTGAGATTGAGATTGGGAGTTAAGTATAGAACATATTGAGTCTCTAACAATTCTCTTTATGCTTCTATGAATTTTATGAATCACATTGGGTCTCTAACAATTCTCTTTGTGGGTTCATGCTAAGAAAGTTTTTCTTGGTGAGCTTGCTGAGGTTTTGGACAGGTTTCGGTGGGGACTTGTGAGCAGGTTTTGGACAAGTTCCGGTGGGGACTTGTGAGCAGATTTGGATAGGTCCTAGCAGAGGACTTGTGAGATGAGTTTTTGATAGTTCTATGAGAGAACTTGAGGACAGAGGTGCATTGGTTATTTGAGAAAAAACTAAGGACATATTTGGTAAGTCTTTGAGAAGGCTTGTGTGTAGAGGATTGATTTGTTCAAGAGTTGGACAGATCTTACAGACAGAGGAAGACTTGTACTAGACCGAATGACTGTGTTTGGTACAATTTGTTGATCTACTATGGACATGATCATAGAAGACAAAGGTATCTTAGGCTAAGCATTGAGGACAGGAGGTCTTCGGTGGAAAGTATTTCCATGTGATGGCAAGAGGTAGAGGTAGTTGATCTTATGAGGGATCATTTCCAGAGCAGAGGGGAAGGTATCTCCTTTGAGCAGAGGCTCATAAATTTAGATAGAGGGGAAGGTATCTCCTTTGAGCAAAGGCTCATAAATTTAGATTGGGGGAAGGTATCTCCTTTGGGCCGAGGCTCATAAACATTGTAATTGGGAAGGTTTCCAAAATAACTTTGAGATAACTTTTAGAGAAAATTTTTGTGGACGTAGCCCAGGATTTCTAGGTGAACCACGTTAAAATTGGTGTCACTTTGTGGATGATATTGTGCATTGTTTTGATATTGCTTTGGATATATTGCTTTACTGTTTTGAAGTATAAAGGAAAAAATAAAAAGAGGTCTTATACTGTTCACCCCCCCTCTCAGTATAAGCTTGTGTTCTTCAGAGATTGGCCCGGGAGACTTCTCTTTCTCTTGGCCTTTCAATGTTGGCCAAGTCTAGGGAGCATATGCGTATAAAATCCTTTCCTATGGTAGATTTGTGACCAATAGGAAGCTTCTTAAATTAAGAAAATCATTAGCTATTTTTCTAAGGCTATCGGGTAATTAGTCAATGAATACAAGTCTAAAGTCATTTTATTTCACTACTCTACCAGATAGGATCCCATGGTCTTCGATAAATTAAGATATAAGAATACCTCCCTTCTGATCACTTATTTAGGCATCCCTATCAATACTCAAAGACAAAAAATAAATATTGGAATTGGTTGTTGGACTAAGTTAAGAAGAAAATTAGAAAGTAGACCAATAGGTGGATTTATTTTGGGGGTAGAATTACCTTGGTAAAGTCTGTCCTTCAAGCTATACCTATTTATGTTTTGACCGTGTTCAATATCCCAAAGGTTGTTCTTCAAGAAATGGATCAAATTAATCATAGGTTCCTCTAGAGTGGTACTAAGGAGAAAATAAATTGGGCCTTGGTGAAATGAGATACTTTATGTCTTCCTAAGAATGAAGGGAGTTAGTATTCTAATTTGCTATTAATAACAATAAAGCTTTAGCTGCTAAATTGTATTGGAGTATTTTACATAACCCCAATGCCCTTTGGGCCAATAATATTCATGCTAAATATACTAATAGCAAAATTTCTAAAGACCTTATTCACTATAAATTGCCTACCAAAGGTTCTCCCATTATAGCGGTTCTTAATACTGGTGAGGATTTTATTAAGAAAAAATTATTTTAGATCATTCATAATGGTCAGTAGGTAAATTTTTGGATAGATTCTTGGGATGGTCACCAGCCTTTGATGACTCAGTTTCCTGATTGGAGGTCTTGGATGAAGTAGCTTCATCGAGCCAATTAGATAAAGGTGGATAATTACTATCAATACCATACTAGTAATTCTAAGGTTGGTAGATATTGGATTCCTATTGAGGACTGATCTATTCAAAATCTAAAAATTCAAAAACATGACATCCAACACATTTTGCATATGATATCTTTATCTTGGTCCCATAAAAAATATTATTTTGGATGGAACAACACTACTAAGGGTGAGTATTCAATTGCTCAAGGTTATTTGGCCTTATGTCATAATAATCCCAACCAATTTTATGATATATTTTCTTAGTTGTGGGCTCAAAATATATACCCTAAGGTGAGGTTATTTATTTGGCTTTTATTACATTGTAGGGTGCTAACTAGTGAGCAACTTATGAAACATGGTTTGCATGGCCCTTTTAGATGTAAAATGTGTGGAAAGAATGTGGAAAATATTAGCCATATTTTTATTGAGTGTACCTTAGTCTTTGAGCTATGGAGGAGAATGGCCATATTACTTGGATTACAGTGGTCCAATTTTTCTACTTTTGAACAACTTTGGAGGGATTGGCCTAAATAGGAGGGTGTTGATCATTTCATTAGGAAGTTAGTTTGGATGGTTATACCATTATTCCTTGGAATATATGGAATGAAAGGAACAACCAGATTTTCAATCAAGAAATAAAGGATATTTACTATATCTGGAAAAATACCATTACCAACTTATTTGAATCAATCCAACAACTCCTTAATCATCCCCAAAACTCCCACAAAAAATGGGATCAAGTGATGCAAATATTAAATATTAACTCTTCTAAGAGCAATCGACTTAAAGAGAATGTGAGTAATTGTAAGATGGAAAGAACAAGGAATTGGTAGCCTCCTCCTAAGGATTATGGACAAGCCAATATCGATGCATCCTATAGGGGGAACTTGGAAAATCTAGTGTAGGAGGAATTGGTAGACTTTCAGATGGATCCATGGTTTTCACTTTTTCTTAGAATTTGAGTATCCTTTTCAAAAACCTTGTTGAGGGGTATCGTATCCTCAAAGGCCTTCAAGATGCTACTAAGGTTGGATGGAAAATGGTGTTGGTTGAATCTGACTTCCAAATCATGATTAATATTCTAAAGACTCCTTCTAAGAATCATAAGGTTTATTGGAGAATAAAAAGAATTGTTGAGAAGATTCAATTAATCTAGATGGGATTTTTGAAAGTGGATTACAATCATGTGGTCAAAGAATAGAATAGGAGTGTTGATGCTTTAGCTAATTTTACATTGGACAAAGGTGATATTAATTGCTACAACCACCCTCCCAGATGGTGGGCTTCACAAATAAGGGAAGCTCTATTTTTTATCCTTTCTTTGGATGGCTCCAGTACTAGAGGTACCTACTTCCTTTTTGCTTCTCTTTGGTTTGATCAGGGTATTTTAGTTCCCTAGCATAGACATATCTTTCCTAT
This sequence comes from Wollemia nobilis, assembly GCA_028583015.1. NCBI lineage: Eukaryota > Viridiplantae > Streptophyta > Pinopsida > Araucariales > Araucariaceae > Wollemia > Wollemia nobilis. Next base: position 1,485,752 of record JAQPPZ010017192.1, read on the forward strand.
GTTTCCTTTATTGAATCTTGTCTTTATTTTTTTTGGCCTAGAAAGGTCGTAGTTGTGTTTTTTTGTGTGTTTTCCTTTTTTTTTAAGTTTTTCAAGGGGCTTGTATTTTTTATATTTTTTAATTTTTTTGTTGTTTTAGTTATTTTTTTGTTTTTTTTGTTTTTATGTTTTTATGTTTTTTCTTTTTTTAAGTGTGTGTTTTTAATGTTTTTCATGTTTTTGTGTTTTGTGTTTTGTGTTTTTTGGTTTATTTTAAGTTTTTGTGTGTTTTTTGGTTGTTTTTATGGCTTTCTTATGTGTTTTGTTGTTATTTTTTATTTTATTTTATTTTTATTTATTTATTTGTGTTTTTTTTATGCTTTTAAGTTGTTTTTATTTGTTTTGTGGTTTTTAATTTTTTGTTGTTTATGTGTTTGTTTGATTGTATTTATTCTTTGATGTTGTGTTTTTTGTGTTTATTTGTGTTTTATTTTTGCTTGTTATTGTTTTTGTTGTTTTAGGCATGCTCGTTGAGTGTGCCAAAGGAGGCAGGCTAGGTGCGAGCCCTGGGTATTTTTGGTGGAATAGATACCTATGCCTCCTTGGGACTTACCCAAAAGTGGCATACCATTTGGGATGTTTTCCACAAATAAAAATATATATACCCTGATATTTAGACTTATACCTTGTTCAATTTGGACTTCTTTGAAGTATTTTTCTTCTATTTTCATAATTTGTCTCATCGCTTACTCATTGTTATAAAAGCTCTCCAAAGTAATCATTCCCTTAGGTAGATGATTATTTTTAAGCTGAATGACTTCTTCTTGGTCAAATTCTTACAACATCTCTTCTCATTATGTTGCATAGAATACTTCTCTTGCTAAGAAATCAACAATTTGATGCTCATCTTCAAACACTTGCTAGAATATTTATTTTTTTAGAATTATCGATGTGAATATCATCCTTATTTATTTGTTTAGAATTATCGATGTGAATATCATCCTTACCTACATTGATTTTTATTATAGCTAGTGATAGGTGCAAAATTTACTCATTGAGAGGCTAATGCATCAACCAATTCATTATGTTCCCTAGGAATAACTTTTATGTTTAGGGCTTCAAAACTTTCCATCAGGTCCCACACCCTATTACGGTATACTTTCAAGTAGTGGTGCTTACTATTATATATTTCAGTTACTAGAATAACCACAAGCTCATAGTCACCAAATATAGAGAGTAACTTAATCCCCATTTTATTTACTTTCATCAGGACCAAACACAAAGCTTCATATGTTATTGCATTGTTAGTGTAGGTCCATGTTAATCTGAAGAAAACTTCTTTGATCCCATTTGAAGGAGATATCAACACTATCCTAGCTCTGGTCCCATTATTGCATCTAGCTCCATTAAAGTAAATATTCCAAAGCTCTGTATTTTAGATTTATTGATTCATCATAGTTGGGACCCTTTGTTTTCTTGGCTCTATTATGTGATATGTGTCGATTCTGGTTTTGATCATGGCATTGTAATCCTTAAGAGAAAATTCATCTTCTATATGTAATTCTTCAAGGATATCTTAAGGATCTATCTCTTCATAGATAATGTTGATACATTCTTTCTCTATATTCATTATGTGATATGATATTGGCTTCTTTGGGAAGAATTTAATTGATTTCCTCTTATGTGGGACTATCATATGAGTATAGTCTAGGTACACATAGCCTCCCAATTTTGTTGTAAATCCTCAAGAATGGTAGGGGTCAAAATATGGCTCAAGGTATACAATCACCACTTCTTGTATTATACTAATTCTTAGTGCCATATGTAGCATCATAGGAATATTTATGATAATTCCAACTATCTTCACAAGGATACCATCCAATTGTAAAAATCTAGGGTATGATTGAATGTATTCCATACCCATAGCTTCACGCACTACTTTAGGTATCACAATAGTTGCAACTCTAGAATCTATCATGCAATTATGTATAATCCATCCTTCCATATGTAAGGATATGTATAAGGGTGGTAGGCTATTATTTTTGTTTTTGTGGTAAAAAAGTCTTGAGCAATATTATAATCTAAATTTGGCACATATTTGGAGTTGATCATATTTAATGAGGCTCTAAGAAAGTCAGTTTTTTTAGGAATTATCAAGACATCACACACACTTGATTTAGAGGGGGTTTTCTTTAATTCCTCAACAATGTTGAATATTGATGATTATGATTTTTTTTCATTCTTTTATGGTTCGTCAAACACTTTTCTATACCCTTGATTAGCTTCTACCCTATATCATTTGGTTACAAAAGGATGTCTTAATTTATTTTGAGCTTCTTCTTTGGACACAAATGGAGTCTATTTTTCTTTTTCTCTTGTTTTGGATTTGGTCAACTAACTTTCTCTAGCTTTGATGGTGGTAGAATTTCTTTTTATTCTGACCAAACTAGAGATTTTATAGAATCAAGCTACATTTGCTCTTTGGAACTTTAAGGCTAATCTAGGACATGAAAGGGCCCTAAATTTTATCTATCTATTTGTAATGGTTTCTTTTCGAACTTGGTCAGTATTTATATGCACTCCTCTAAATGATCTCATGTAATCATAACCTATTCTAGATCACACAAAATATTTACTTAACCCTTTTATGCCTTTTCAACTTTTTCTATCGTAGCTAGTTAGACTTATGTTGGTACATCATGCAAGTATCAGCATTATGAGAACCACTAAAAATCATACACCAAATACTACATTTTGACATTTATATTAATGGTTTTTATTCCTGGTTGTTCTAGATATTGTTAGCCTTTTCAATCGTATTTCTAGTAGAATATTTTTTATCTTTCATAATGTAGGAAAGCCTTCTAGGCTAGGACCTATTAGTTTATTTTTTTAGATGGTTGTCACTTTGTTGATTAAATTCTTGAATGTAGTCAATACCTCTATAATTACTAGAGACTCTTTTGGCTCTAGGGTTGGTACTACTGGTGAGGTTGGTATAGAAGGTAATGCCTTAGGGGTAGGAATGGGAGCTATTGATGGAAGATGTGTGGTTGTGATTAAATATTCATTCTATTGAATAGGCTAGTCAATATTTGGAAAATATGACATCACAGCCCTATGAGGGAGACTTCATATAGAAATTAAAGCATTTACCATAGTGACAATAGTTTGATAGACCTAAGGAAATATCATAACATTAGATTATTATATTTGGAGTCTTATATCAGGTCCTAAGGCTCTAATGTAATAAATGTATGCCAATGGACCAAGATGTCTAATATCTTTGTGGATTATTTTCCAAGTCCTACTGAACCTGATATTGAAATCAATAATGACCTCCTGAGGATATGTCTAGATATTTGTAAGTTGGATAAGTAATAAAAATGGATTAGCTAATTTATTAAGTTATTCAACAAAGGGAATTTCCAAATCATACTATAAGTGAATACTCCCATATTTCAAAGTGTAATACTAATGTAGTATATTTCATTTGAAATATGAGGTGATGAATCTAACCATAATATCTTCTTCTTGAATGTTATGAATTATGACCAATGAAATCATATCTTGGTAATTTTTATATGTTATTTTTCCTTTGTAATCATAGGTGGGCAAGGATTTGAGTGCTACCTAAGGGAATTCATTGATATGTGTCAAATATAATAGTCTAGTAGTATTCCACTCAAGGAAAATTTGAGGAACCTATTGTTGATGTCAAGTCATGGCTTAAAAACTAGACATTCTTGAGAATTCTTGGGGACTAGAATATGTAGAGTCTACACTCAAGAAATGGCAGTGGATTTTCAAGCTTATAGGTTTTTGGCATTATCAACATAAAAACATACAAAACTCAATTAAAATGGAAACTAGGTATTTTTTAGTCAATTGGAACTGAGTAGAGTTTCCAAGTGAAGAATTTGAGTGATCTTAGAGGGTAGAATTTTGCCAATATTCTTCTCAATCAAGTAGATGGATGAATTGCCATAATTTTCCTCACCACCCGTGATAAAAATTATTGGTGTAAAATATACCTAAGCATGTGAAGTGCACCCTAGACTTTAGCCAATGTTGGATGAATGAGATTTCTCTCAACTCAACCTTTGAAGAAGGCTAGCTCCTTGAAATTCTTACAAAATTAAAATAGGGGTTTAAGATAAAAATAAGAAATTCAAAGGTTAGAAGGGATTAAAGTATTAGAGTAATGAATGAATGAAGGATGAGATATAGCATAATATCATTGAACACATATTGCATAAAGCCTAGTACAATTAACTTGCAATGATATTTAATAGATTAGTCATTTTTAAATGCATAACATATTTAATTAAACTATAGTCATATGCTTTAATCATTCCAAAATACTTTAATGAAAAGTAATCCAATAGATATAAAAAGAGCATAATTCACTTTAACATAATAAAATAATCATAAAGTATAAAATAAATGACTTAAAGCACAACATTTATTCATAAAAACCTAAAATAGAAATCGCAATGAGAGTCAAACAATTCACTTGTCATTAATTGAATGAAAAAATTACACAATATACATACAAGAAAATGCTAAATATTTGACCCTCATTGTGAGGTTTATATGTTGTGTATGAATATTGCAACGTAATATTTACAGTTACAAGTCTACTAGACAAACAACCTAGTAGAAGGTTCTTTTGGAAGCTTGCATTATTGATATCATTGGTCTAGATTTTATTTTACATTTAAATTTAAATGTAGTTGTGTTCTACTTCATAGATATTCAACTATATTTTGAAAATGGCCAATCTATTACATTAAATTATCAAAACAATCACCCTCAAGTCCAACAATCTTTGAAATATTTGAAAGGCACCAAGTTAGTTGCAATTTTGAAAGAGATGTTTCAGGCTAGTGTGTATCAAATCCAGGCCTATGACAATGTTAGGTCTCTTTTATTGTTTGGAGAAATTCTTAAATCAAATCTAGACTTTTGAGTTTATTTTATGACATCACCACTTGATAATTCTCATCTTCGTGTATCTCCTAGCTAGTGCTTTGGTTTTTTAGATTTTTGCATCCTTGGTTCCATTGACACATTTGCATTGGGGTTATCATTTTCTATCATAGTATGTTTAGAATAATTCTAGAATTTGGCATATGAGTGCTAATATCAATGTTTGAATATGTTAAGGGTCATTCCATTCCATATTTGGGTTGAGGGTACACTCTTTGACCAATTTTAGAGTTGCATTATTTCATTGTCAAGAAATCTAGCTTTATCATCTTGATGCATATTTGTGCACTTTCAAACTTTTGAGATGTCGTGTTGACGTCATTGCCAAAAATAGTTTGAAACTATTCAATCCTAGTCTTGTATACTTCTAGAATTTCTTTTGACACAACCATTTTTTCTAAAGAAATATTTGGCCATCTTGAAGCTCATTTATAAGCTGAAGTATTGGGATGCTAGACATATATGTTTCTTGGGGATTCAAGCCAACTTTAGGATTTATTTCTTTAGTACATGTTAGCCTTCCACTCCACATGAGTTATTAATGATATTTACAACCAAACAACCTCATAATCCCTTCATATAAAATGGAGCCCTTTTTGTCTTTATAAAAAAGGGAGTGATTCAACTGATGTAGTGTGTTAAGCAAGATCAAAATATTATCCTCCTCTTTTTATTTTTTTTCCCTCTTCATTTTTTTAAAATTTAAGTGATAAGGGTGGATCTTCCTTGGTAGATTCTATTAGGGAAATGGACATGGTTGTTCATCTGGTATAGAGATCTTGACCAATTTTACTACTTCTACTCCATATGATTAGTGCCCACATCTATATTTATTATGCATTGTGTGATTTCCTTATCATATTTTCATGATACCTTATTATTCCATGTTATAACCCTGGGGTATTCTTGGCATAGACCAACCATGATTTTACCTTCTCCTAGACTAACCACTTCCACCAACTACAAGGTCTATCTGGTATCTAGTTTTATTTTTGAGTAGCCCCATTTATCTATTGTGATGTTTATTTTCCCTAAGGAATGGCCAGTGGGTTTAAATGGGGATTCAAGCATGACCAAACCATTTGGAGATTAATTATATTTATATTGAACAATTTGATCTTCATAATTTTTTGATATCTTCAAAACTAGTTTTTTTGCAATATTTGCTCCCTTATTGATGAAATGAGAAACATGCTTGTTGAAACTAAAAAAATACCAATCAACATTGTTTTTTAGTATGGTTTTTATGATGGTAGTCTCCTCATGTTGACTTCTCCCAAATAAGTCTTCTAGTTTGATTTGGGTCTCGTTGATCTCCATCCTATTAGCATTCACATTTTATCTTTGGCGAACAATACATATGTTGACTATATTGAAATAAAATGAATTAAATTTAGGGTATGCCTAACCATATATTCATGATGACTATAAATTAGTCATATCTATAGTTATCTACTATCGTCATCCATATATAGTTGTTTATTTCCACTTAATCCTTCTTATCCAACCAAAATTGACACATTTGAAGTTTAACTCATTAGATTATATTTTTTCTTGTAGTAGAGAATATTTTCATGAAAATAATATCAATATAATATTTATGAAGATAAAATAAGGACTATTATTAAGTATGAAATGTAATTAAAATGGAAAATATGGCAGTTAAATCTGATAATTTCAAGGTCTGGTCATATGCCCCCATGGGGTTGGAAGAGATTACAAGAATTTATAATGAAGCTAGCAGATAAAGAGAGAAAACAAAAGAAGAATACTTATTGGGATCATGAAATGAAGGATTTGAGCACAATAAATTACATTATTGTCAGTTGTTTCTTTATCAGTTATGTACAACATTGAGCACTGTATGAACTATGTTAAAAAGAAGGATAGCGGGAGGAATTTTATTTCATCTTCTCCATCAAAATTTTTAGCCCAAGTTTTTTTTTTATTTTACTAAGATAGGGCTATCTTGAATTTGTATGATCTTCTCTTATTTTTTTCTTGTATATCTTTTGATCTCTGTGTAAAGGGTCAAGTCCCTTCAACCCCTTTTTTTATCAATACCAAAATATATATATACAATTAAAATAGAGAGACCTATATTTTTCTTAACGTGGTTATTGGTTGTATGTTAAATGAATGAATATTAACGAAGATATTGGCAAATGTTAAAATTAAAATTATGTATATTTTTTAGGTTCTATATATGGTCAAGAAGGTAAGGATAAACTCTAGAAAGTGAATTCCCTTCAAGGGATGTACATTCTATTATGTGATCCTAGCTTATGTACTAGGGAATAAAATTTACCCTTAGCAACACCAAATATGATGAATTATTATTATGAATCTATATTTCGAGTTATTAAACATAAATTGAATCTAAAATTTACCTTCCATACAAGAAAAATATGTGACTATATAATCAAATTTATAACAATCATTGTTTCCTTTTGTTTAAAGCTCCTCTAGCCAAATTGACTCCTAGATGGAGCCCCGATTCAATCACATTAGTCTGAGTTTGTTATTCATCTACTAAGACATCCTTAAAAAATAACTCACTAGATTTAAAATATGCTAAAATAGGATGCATAATAGAGAGCATTTGTATCACTTTTTCTATTGAAGTTGATTAATCTCTAATTGACCACAACCTATAGCTATAATTCGTTGAACTACTTTTTTATGTCCCAATTTCTTGTTGACCAAAGTGAGTATTTTCTAGGAAGGATAGATATCCATAGGTTTATGTTAGAGTAAAGTAATGGTATTTTTGAATGTAACTAAATGCAAGTACCATTAAAGCATGGCATATGTATTTTAGTCCAAATAAATTTTAAAAATAGCTATTAAAAAGTTTTAGATATTAGATTTTCATTTTTGTAAAGTCTAAAAAGGATGAATTTCCATCACATTATAAAAGAAAATATAGATAGAAATATCACATAAACAAGATCCTAAAGTTATATTGGAACCTTAAAAATCCAAATTAGATGTCTGGTAAATTTGAGTTTATTATAGAAAATGCAACTTGGAGAGATGAACCTAAGTAAATTTTGCATCTACAAATAAACTTCAAGTGCAAAAGCCTCCATGTAAATAGCCACGCTAAAGCTTCCACTTTGGATTCTAAAATCCAAGATCTAAGTTTCTTCCACATGTATTAATCATGTTTAGTTTAGTTTATTTTTTAACCTTGGGATATTTCAAATGGGAGGAAGGAGAGAAGTGTTAGGAATTATTACATCATAGTAGGTATTTATATAAGTTGAGTAACCACTCAACACATGGTTTGTATGGTCTACTATAGGACAAAGGTATAACCACCATCATAGTCCATGTGATAGGGCATGTGATCTAACCACCCTTCACAAGGTCCATGCATGTGGTATAGGATAAAAGTAGTTGAAATTTTATTATGCCTAAATAAGGCATCCTATGTACTTTAAATACCTATTTGGATAATGCAATATATTGAAACATTGAATCTTAACATGTGGTATCAGAGTCAGTAGAAGGAAGAAATGATTATCCTTATAATCCTCTTCTTGTTTCATTCCAAGAGGCTCAAATAAGCACTCTTGAGAATATCTTTTTCAAGTAAGATTTACTCTTCAAAAGATCGTATGAGAAAAGTTTCAAGTTTGAGAAAATAAGTTTCAAGGGTAAATGTACCCTTTATAAGGTTGTGGCCCATGACAAAAATTCACAAAAAAATATTGTGGGAAACCCCTAACAAAGGTAAAAAAAGAAGTTATTGAAAGCTCCATAATAGATTACAAAATAAAGGAATTCATTGAATCTTCTTTAAAAATCATAAATAAAGAATTCGTTGAATCTTCTTAACAATTGCAAGAAACTAAGAATAAAGGAGAATTGGAAAAATAAATATTGGTGAAGAAGATTTTTAAAATGGTGAATAATAAACTCATAAGATAAGATGTTCCAAAGGAATGTGGTAAAAGTGCAATAAGGCATGGTTCAAGAAAAGTAAAACTTCAAATTTTAGTTTGAATAGAGAGCTATTTAATCTCTTATCCCATAAATAAAAAGTATTTAAAAGTATTTGTAAAACATTGAGAAACGACTATAACTACAAGTATTTTAGATGAACCAAATTATTTTAGTTGTCAAAATAAAGTGGACACTGCAAGACCAACGTTAAATAGAGAAACAACATTGACAAAGTTGGGGCGAAATCTTTGTTCGCCCCACTTTGGGGTGAACCTCATTTAAAAAAAAGAGTTGACGAGTCAATAATGTGTTTACACCAATTGAGGGGCGACAGTCCCATTCGCCCCTTTCATGGGTGAAAGCACAAAGAATGGAGTTTTGGCAAAGACAAATGAAATAACAAGTGCTTTGGTTGTGTTTAAAGGTCAATGGTAGGTTTGCCAAAGATGGAGGGTGACAATATCTTTCACCTATTCTGGGGGTGACTGTATATATATATATATATATATATATATATATATATATATATATATATATATATATATATATATATATATATATATATATATAAGGTAGTGTGTGGGCCCTAATTTGGTGTGTGGAAGAAAATGAAAATTGAAAGTTTTTTCACCCCATATGAGGGGTAAACATTCCATTCGTCCTTCACTGGGCAAAGCTACAAGGTAGAAGCCTGATGAAATATCAAAGATTTTATTTTTCTCTGAAGCGAATGTGAAGAGATTGGTCATTGAAAATTCAATTCAATATTCTTCCAAGGTGGAGGGTGATAGTGCCTTTCACCCATTTTGAGGGCAAACATCTATTTTTAATAGGGGACAACGTCCTATCGAAGGTGCTTTCACTTCGAGAAAATAATACTTTAAATCATTCATATTAGGAGAAAAATAACACAAAATTGGTTCAAAGTAGTCGTTTTACCCATATTTCTTCTCGATTAATTATTATTGTGAATAAGAGAGGAATGTAATGCATCAAATTTCAATTTGAATAAAATCAATGGATGTATGTGAATGCAAGAACTTTCTCTATCAAAGAGTGCAAATGAGTAGCAATGCAAATGTTGTTTTTGCTCATTGCTTTTTTTTAGACAACTTTGGTTTTAAAATTTAGTGAAGAATTTTTAAAGGCACCTGGAGCAAATAAATAAATAGTATTTAATGATTTGGGTGAAATTTATTGAGATTACTAATTTCATGCTGAAAAGAGCTACAATTTTTCAAACATAAAGTGATTTCTATCAGTTCCAAGAAATTTTGAATAGGGATGAATTTCCAAGGCGTAGCAAACCTACCAAGTCATCAACCACTTTTGTAGTTTTCTATGCACCAAAACCCAAATATGCTAATTTCCAAGAAGTATTTCTTTAAAAGCTGGATCGTTGTTTCAAAAGGATGAATTTTCAAGATTTCCGAGAAGGAATTTCCTCATTAGGGTTCCTAATCTGTAAACATTTTGTCTTCATGTGCATTTAATGAAAGAGGTGAAATCTTCTATAAATACTAATCATTTCAATGTAATAGAGAGAGGATAGACATTCTATAGAAAAACTATTCAAGTTTTGTGCATAAATAGAAGAATTTGATTTTTTACTTTGCAAGCAGTATTTATGTGTGATTTATTTCTGTTTATTTCTATTTTATATTCATGTTTGTTATATACTGCTAAGTTCAAATTCTATATCTAGATTTAGGCACTACTGGTGAGCGTGTGAGTACTGGAGTGTGATCCTAGAAGTTGTCTCCAAGGAACTGTAAGTGGATTCTCTTGATTTCTTCATATTCTATGTTGCTCTAACACTTGGTTGGAGTTCCTGCTACTAGTCTATCCCCAATCCTACATCTTCTATCATGTGGCTATATTTCCCATTTATTTCTGTTATTTTTATTTCTTTCTTGTAACTCTAAACTTAAAATCGATGTAGGATTTAGTAAGGGAGGCAACCCTCTCTAGAGATTGGCCCGAAGGATATTTCTCTCCTTCGGCATTTCAATGTTGATCGTGTCTAGGATGCACAAATGCATATTTTATATTTTAGGTAGATATTTGACCAACAATTTTTGGCACACTCGGTGTGACAAACAATTTTTGTCCTAGTAAGATCCATAGTATGTGGAACAAATTTTATTCCAAGTTTACAAACCCACATGTACCAATAGTTTTTGGCACACCCTATGGGACCTCAAAATTTCAAATTTTAGTAGTATTAAGGTTTGATGTTCACCTTCATATTGTTAAGTTAGAACATCTGGTGACTCAGTAATACCTAGAATCCTTTGAATGTGAAGGTAGTGAAGTTTGTACTTCATGATCACAAGATCGAAGGCCAAAATTTCTGAAAACCCCATTGATTTTTTTGAACTTGACACCCAAAAATTAGGTGAACACCCTAGGATAGTCACCCCACCACATACATCATCTGCAACATCCTCATAAATAGCTAGTATTTTCTTTGTTCCTTCAAGTCCAGCTAGTACTGCTACTAGCATCCTCCCTCCTCAACCTCATACACTACTCCATATGACCCAAAATATACCTCCATAGTAGCTATAGCCACTAAGATAGTTCCCAGCATGGAATAGCTCAAGAGCCTTAAATTTTCAAGCACAAAATCTAGTTTCCCAAGAAGCTTTGAAGGCTTTGCCTACCTATGATGGTATTGGTAAAACTAATTATGATCATATTAAGGATGTGGCTTCTTTGGCTATGATTCATGGCATTGTAGATGAAGGTATTATGGTAAGGTTACTGGTGTAATCACTTAGAGTAAAACTATTATATTAGTACCTATCTTTGTCACCTACCACTATCGCTACATGGTATCAGTTGGCAGAATTGCTAATCAAGAAATTTCATGAGCAAGTTGATCCATTATCCTTATTGGATCAATTTACAATGATTCAAAGACATCCATAGGAGGAGATAATGAACTTCAATGTTAGGTTCGCCCGAATTTGGTAGCGAGTTCTTGATGGATTTTGACCCACTCATGAGCAAGCTGTGTTCTATTATTTTAGGGTATTTAACTCTAACATTGACATGGTTGTCTGATAGTCCAATGTAAATATATTTCTAAAGTTGTACACACAAGTGCAAAAGACCAAAACAAACTTGATCACCATAGGTAAGCTTCCCCCAAAGGTAACAATGCCCATTCTACTTGACCTTCTGCAACATTTGTATTCTAGTTCATTTTCATAGTATATGCCTTCCATGTATCCTATTCCATCATGGAGCTTAGGTGCACATCAAATCATGCCAATTCAATTTCCATAGCTCCCTAACCCAAGTATTTTACAGTTATCTGCACTAAATATTCCATAATTGCCAACACTAGTTCCTTTCCTAGTGCTACTAGCATCACCTATCCTACTGCAGTTGCCTACTCCACCAACATTTTTACCTTTACCAACACCTTCTACACCTTCAAATATCGATTCCATTATGAAAATATTGTAGGAGATGCAATCACTCAATTCATCAGTAAGGACAGTGTATAATGAGATTAAATTTATTAAGAAAAAGCAAGATGAGGTAGATTTTTGGTCAAGGAGGTTTCAAACATTGCCAATCACAAGAGAGCAATCAACCACTAGAAAATATCTTGAAATAAACACAATGGTGTTGGCAAATGAAGAAGCTAGTATATCTGAGTGATCGTATTGGTGTTCCATCTACAACGATCCTCACAGTGAAGATACATGTATGGTTCATCTAAAATATGTATAGACATTAGCTAAAATTTCGGTTGGTGGGCAAGTCAACATGATAATGGAAGCCGATAATAATTTTATGGTCCCTTCCTTGGAGCAAGTTTTAGTTCTTACGAGGTCTAGAAAGAAGCCAATGATTTTAGATCCAGAGTTATTGGAGACTTTTAAGGTTCCTACTAAATAGAAGGTACAAAATGAAAAAGTTCAATTGCAAGCAAAATCACGTGGTGTGACAACAAAGTAACATGATTTTATCCTATTGAAGTATTTATTGCCCAAGAAAGCTCAAGAGAAGTTGTAGACAAAGGTATCAACTTCACAGCTTGCAGCTGCTCAAGCATAAATGGAGGCAAAATAGTAAGCCAAGTAGCACCTTAGGTACCCGTTATTAACTAAGAGATAGAGGGTAGAGGTCACTTAGCAATATTAGAACAAGTATAATCTGGTTGGAGAATAAAAGGTTTATGGTACTTCCAACTGTAATATTATTGGGGAAATAAAGAAGATACCAGCAAAAGTAAGTTTGTATGATGTATTGCAATTACTTGGGTAAGTTGACCTACTGTAAGGGTCTCTCAAGTCTATAAAATACTATAATAAAAGTCATTCCTAGAATATGCTAGCGCAGACCCTGCCAACATCTACCACTGGCAAGAATAGACCACCTTTGTTATATTTGTCACTCAAAGTGGAAGGGTGGATTGTGCATAACTGTATGATTGACTTTAGTGCTACAACTACTATCATACCAAAGGTAGTATGTGAGGTCATGGGGATGGAATATACGAGGAGTTGTCCAAGCATATTGTAGTTGGATAGAACCCCAGTTAAGATAGTAGGCATGATTAAAGATATTCCAATTATCCTACACAACATATCGTAGATCACTGTCATCCAATAAGTGGTGGTGGTTGACATGGAACTATAATTTAGCATGTGTCTTTCAAGGGAGTTTACAATGAATCTAGGAGGATACCTTTCCTTGTATTATTCACATTTGGAGATACCATACAAGGGAAGAACAATTCACATTTATAATGAAAATCCATCCACTTTTCATATAGAAAATTTGGAAGAGGAAGAAAAGCCCATTGGTTCAATCAACATAATGAAAGAGAAAGTACAATAAGTGGACTTAATGTAGGAAGCTCTTGGTGAGCTTCATCTGGAGGATGATTTCTCATTGATGGACTTCAACACAATGGTAGAAACCGATATTAGTTGCTATACCATCACCAAGATTGAGCAGATGAAAGAAAAGATTTATGATTCCTTGGACCCTATCGTAGATCAGCTATGGAAATTATATTTTTATGGTGCAAGGGCTAGTATTATTCTAGTTTCTCCTATAGGGTTGCACAAAACCTTTTCATATCGATTTACTTGGATTTGCATGAATAACATTGTGAAATATGAAGCACTAAGCCTTGGTTTAAAAAAATCTAAGAAAAAAATTGCAAATATCTAGAGATTCTAAGCTAATTGTTAACTAGACTACAAACAAGTGTGTGTCAAAGTAGAACTATTTGAAATCCTACCATAACAAGGTATGGTATTTGTTTGATTTATTTACGACATTGAACATTCAGACAATTTTACGAGAATAAAATAGATATGTAGATATATTAGCTTCCCTGGGTGCTAATTTCTCTCCTGTGGAGTAAGTAGTCAAGAAACCCAAGATGGTGAGGGTAATTTATAGGTCCTCGATCCTTGATAAAAACCTTTATTAGAAAGTGTTCAACAACAATGAGCAAATAATCAATTTTCTAATTAAGGAAGCTGTAAGTATAGATGAAAGAGTACTCATTGAGGAGTAAATGGAAGCAATAATTCAATTGAAGAACAACCACATTACTAGGGGACTAATATTGCTAGAGAGCTTGTTTGATCAAAATGATAGGGTGGAGAAGCATAATATTAGAGTGGATGCGAAGGAATACAAAGAAATGCAATTGGATTCTTAGAAGGTTATCAAAGTCAAAATAGAATGTACACTAGAAGAGCTTGAAGATATTAAAAAATTATGTTATGATTTCCCTAACATCATTGCATGAAGCTATCATGATCTAAAGGGATACAACAAAAATTTAATCCAGCATACTATTGAACTACAAGAAGGGGTGGAACATTTTTGATAGAAATAGCACCCTATCAATCCAAATATTGAAGTGCTCATGAAGGCAGAGCTACTAAAATGCTGGAGGCAAAAATAATTTATCCAATCAACCATTCAATATGGGTGGTGAAATTGGTTCCATTTTGGAATAAAAATGGAGATATTTTCTTGTGCATGGACTTTTAGAATCTGAACCAAGCATCCTTGAAGGATCACTATCCTTTATCGTAGATTGACCAAATTCTGCACGTAGTCATCGAAGCTCAGAGATTCTCATTACTTGATGGTTTTTTGGGCTATAATCATATTTGGGTGAAGGATGAAGACCAAAAAAATATGGCATTTACTACAAAGTAGGGCACTTTTACCTATCAAAGAATGTCATTCGATATTTCTAATAATGGCACCACATTTCAGAGAGCTATAGACATTGCTTTCTGTGAGTTACTAAATAGAGTTATTGTGATTTATATTTATGGCATGACTATTTTATCACATCACAGGGAAGAACATGTCTCTCATTTAAGGCAAGTGTTCAAAAAATACCAGGAATTTAGAATTTTTATTAATTTGAAGAAGTCCATTTTCACTATTAAAGAAGGAAAATTATTGGGACGTGTGATTTCCTAGGAAGGACTAGAAATTTATCCTATGAGAGCTAAGGCTCTCTTAAAACTACCACTACTCGTTAATAAGAAATATCTACAATCATTCTTTGGTCATATTAACTTCATCCAAAAATTCATTGCGGATTTTGCTCAGGTGGTGAATCCAATGACCAAAATATTGAAGAAGAATGTATATTTTAAGTGGACAGAAGCACACAAATAGATATTTTAGGATATTAAGGAAAGAATCACTCAAGTTCCTATACTAATTAATCTAGATTATTCAATAGATTTTATCCTTTATGCAATAGGTTATTAGGAGAGTTACACCGTTGTTCTCACATAGAAGCAAGAGGATGAAGATGAAAACACATTATCTTTTTGAGCCAAGTGATTTCATCGCACCAAGAAAATTATAATTTTATTGAAAAATAGACGTATGTAGTTATGAAATACTTAAAGAAGTTTTGATATTTTGTTTCACAAAGCAAGCCTAGATGTCAAAAACTTCATTCTTCAAGGGGAATTAGGTGAAAAAAGAGTAGGTTGGGTCTCAAAGATTCAAGAATATGATGTGGAGATCTGACCGACTAAGTTGGTTTGTGGACAAGCTCTTTGCCAAGAACTGACTAAGAGCATAGCTTCTAAATCATTGACTTCAATAAAGGATGAGGTAATCAGTAAAAGTGTTTATGAAAATCAAGCTATAGTTGACCATGACTGAACATAGGACCTTGTTGAATTCTTTACATCAAGAAAATATCCATCACATATTGATATTTTATAGTGTTGAAGATTTATACTATAAGCACTCAAGTATGTCTTTTTTCCAAGCGGGCTATTCCATAAGAATATAGATGGAGTACTCCTCAAATGTGTGAAAGAATCTGAAAAGCAGAAAATATTGGAGGAATTCCATTCTGGTTTATCTAGTGGATATTATGTAGGGAGGCCTATGGCCTTGAAGATAATTCGATTCAGGTATTTTTGGCCTACTATTTTTGCAGATGCACATAAGGTGAGCCAAAGTTATGATAATTATTAGTTGTATGTTGGAAAAAACAAGAAAGCATCTTTGCCCTTACACCTAATTCAAGTGGAAGAACCTTTTCAGTAGTGGGGACTGGACTTCATTGGAGTTATCGATCCACATTCCTCTATAGAACATAAGTATATCTTGATCACAACTGATTATTTTACCTGGTCTATGGAGGAGATTCCAAACAAAAAAGCAGACCAGAATACAATTATCTCCTTCCTAGAAGGATTGATTACCCATTTTAGTGTTCCAGATGTAATTGTAATAGATAATAGGACTCCATTTATTAGGGTCAAGATCACTGAATTTGTGAGCAAGTATGGGATTTATCTCAAGAGATCCTCCAATTATTACCCTCAAGGAAATAGCTTGGTTGAATCCACAAACAAACATTTTTCATGAATCCTAAAAAGGACACTAGGGAACAATAAAAGAAGTTGGCACCTATTGTTAAATCAGGCTCTATGGGTAGATCGAATATCAGTGAAGAATTATATTAAAGGCTCTCCTTACTCCTTGGTGTATAGGAAAGAGGCAGTGTTACCCACTCACATTGATCTTCCTATCCTCCAAGATTTTTAGTTGTTCCAATATGAAGATGATGAGTTTTACCCAATAAGTGCAAGGCTAGCTCAGTTATTGCAACTAGATAAGGAGAGAGAAAAGGTATATCAAGCTTTTGCAAAACACACTAAAGTGTTGTAGAAGTGGTTTGGAAAGAAAACAATAGAACATAAGTTTCAGGTGGGATATTTAGTCCTAAAATAAGAATGAGAACAAATCCAATCTAGGGAAGCATCATAAGTTCGATGTGATCTACGAAGGTCCATTTCAGGTTTCTACAATGAATTCGATGAATGCATATTATATTTGGAATGTGGATGGTTGGGATATTTCAAATCTAGTTAACGTATTTATCTAAAGCCCATTTTGAAATGATGAACTCAAAAGGTACAGTTTGTAAATATGTACACATTTCATTTACAAGTATTTTATCGCTTGATATATATAAAAAAAATAAAAAAGAAGAAGAAAAGAAGAAAGAAAGAAAATACAAGGTGGGTTGTATTAGAAAATGTTGGCTTGCCTCCAGGAAGATTTTTACTTTATGTTTTTCTCTCTTTGAAAATAAAAAGCTTTTTCACCCCAAAGTATTTCCCGAAAGGTATGTCGCGAGTTTCATATGGTATCATATTAAAAAAATTTGAGCAGGTTCAAAGACTCTGAAGTTTTAAAGGTTGCTTTATCTTGTGAGTTTTTACATTTAAATGTTCCTAGGGAATAAAACAAAAATATTTTGCCTTAGTCCAAAAACAAAAGCACAGGGACTGATTTTAGAAGTATGAAGTGCAACAAATTAAAAATGCTTTCATCCCAATGAAAAGGTGAAAGCCTCATTTGCCTTCCAGAGGGGCAAACATGCTATAAGACAAGAGAGAGTTACATAGAAAGCACCAAAGCTCGTGTTTGAAAATAGAAAGCTATTTCACCCCAAGGAAAGGGTGAAAGTCCCATTTTCCCTCCATCAAGATGAACTCATTTTTATCCCAAGGCATCTCATGAACCCCAAATGTAGTGTCAAAATAAAATATGGTCAACAGTATTTTTGTCAGATTTAGGGGTGAAAGCCCCATTTTTCTTTAAGGGGAGGCGAATGTATGTTGTAAAAGAAAAAGGGAGGTACAAAAGCACAAATTCAAAAGGGTTTTGCCCCAAATGAGGGGTGAAAACCTCATTCGTCCCTCGTTGAAGTGAAAATACTAAAATAAAATTTAAGAACTCACGCTATGTTTCAAAAAGTTTTCACCCTGACTTTCATGTTTTTTGTTGAAAAGGATATGGTGTGCAATAACGAAGATGCTGGCAATTAAAAAAAAATGTTGTGATGGAGCTTTGATGAAATAAGAATGATGAAATAGGAAAAAGCAAAAGTCATATTATAAAGATTTTTGGTTAAAAAAATGAAGGTTAAATTTTAAAATTTTGATTTGTCTATTTATGGCGAAATAAAGAAAAAATTTAAAAAGAAAAGAAAAGCTCTAAAATCAGGGGAGTTTTTTTAGGAAAATCCATGCTTTTTCTAAATAAGGGGCGAAAGAGAAAAGCTTGAAACTATTTTAAAAGGAATATGTTTGCCATGAAATCAAATCAAGCAGGTTGAAGATGTTTTTAGAAGTGAAAGGATAAAGAGATCAAGTGCACCCCAAGGTGTTTTCACCCATCCATTATTTTCTTTTGGAATAATGATAAGTTTTTAAGTGCAATCAAATTTTTAAGAGCACCCTCTTGAAGAAATTTCACCCTTCAACACATGGTGAGTTTCAAGATATGAGAATACACATTAATGACATATTTTTAGAGTATTTAATTTAAAATGTGCACCCGGATTTGCGTTGGAAGGTGATTTGGTATTCTCGAGAAGCGAAATCTCACGACGGTGAAAGTAGAAGCATTCATTGGTCCTCAAGTATAAAATTTGTTTTTCGATGCAGTTTTAGCAGCCAGGTCACATTTTCAAAGGCATAACGCAAAAAGGACACGCTTTCCAAAATTTATTTTGCAATGAATTAAATTTAGTTATCATTTAGCATCGATATCAGTGTTGATTAAGGGAAACAAGGTGCGCACCCTATCGAATTCACCAAGAAGTTTTACTGCATTTAATCTGGTGGTTGGCACATGTCCTATAAATAGAGCACAAGTAAATTTCTCAGAAGTTAAAATTATTTAAAAATTTATCTACCAATGCATTTTTGAGATTTTGATTGTAGAAGTTGCAGAGCATATTTAGTATTACAGGAGTTGATAGAATGTGTAAGAAAATAAAAGAGGTGAAAGAAGCTACAGAGCCCAAATACTCAAAAATAAAAGCAGAATGTGGTCAAAGTCTAAGAAATCCCATAGCAATAAAAATGTGGACTTGGATCCGTACTCTGACACTATGGCAGAGGTTGGAGATTACTTGATCACAAACAAAGGCATGGTGAAACTTCAACAAGATGAGTAGTTTATCGTAAATCAAGGATTAACGATGGAGAGCCTTCTAATTATGTCATTTTATGTGTAGTTATTCTAGTATCTGTGTATGCCCATACACCCTTGCCCAGAGCTGGTGAAAATAATTACTAGATTTTATAACCCAATTACCAGGTTGATCCTAAAAGTGAATGGGGAGGTGCTTTTCTCTATCTCTGTTGATGAAGTAAGGGAAGCATTTGCCTATGGGTTAAAACCACCATTTGACATGAATTGAAAAAATTTGCACATCAATGAGCAAGAGGAAAGGTATGTGTCAATAGTGATAATGTGCCAATTTATGGAGATGCAATTAATTAAAGAACCGTAGCTAGAAAATTGTCGAATCTACCCAAGTCCTTATCTAATTTCAAAAGCCTAGATTTATTTTTGATGCTGGTGTGGGCTTCTGGTCTTCTATAAGATTCTACAATTCACAAGTGGTAAGCGGTGATGGTGCAATGTATATCACAAGTAGATTTTTATGCTCCAATAACCATAAGAAGGAACATAAATTTGATATATTTTGATTAGGCCAATTTTTTTTATTGGAATATGCACATATAGTTGGAAAAACTGCATACAAGAGATGATACATCCTTCAAACATACCTCCTTCCTTGTTTGGTATTTCTTTTTTCACTTGAACCAATATGTTTCGTTCATCGTAGTAAAATAGGTTGATGAAAATGATGAATTATTTTCTGTTTATTTGTGGACTCCTATTTTTTCACGAAGGGAGTCATATTATAGTTTTATCCACATATTTTTGAGGCCTTCAATTGAGTTGATTTTTGGAAGGAGTGAGAGAATACCATAGGAGATGAAGGAGGTGGTTGTCACAGTAAAAAAGAGTGACGTCTTTTTGTTGACTCAAGGTGTGGTTATAAGAATCTATGGATTTACAAGTAAGCCATTCCTACTCTCATACTTCACCATCAAGCATATTTTCACCATGGAGGTGATGCTCCAAAAAAAATATGCCAATGATGTTTATGGTGTAGGGTATGTCAAGATAATAACATGCATGATTTTGTGCAAGTTTGGTAGCATAGAAGTGAGTTATGTCAGGTAGAATAGGCTACTAACAAAGGCACTACAAGACCTAGGCCTGATAGAACTTCCACAATAGTGGAGATATTACCCATTGGGAAAACTTTTAGAAATAATTAAGGCCAAGAATTTTCATTGTTGTCCATGGCTCGATATTTAGGAAAGGTGAAATAATTTTTATGGGCAAGATTTAGAATGGCATATTGAAGCAATGATGTCGCTTCCACCATGGCATGACTTCTAAGAGAAAGAGATTGAATATAACCCTAAAATGTATAGATATCAAATTCCTTCATTGGGATTATTTAGCAAGGTGAAATAAAGTCAGCCCCTATGGACCAAAGAAAAGATCATGAATTGGTGGATTATGCAGGTCCACAAAGGTAAAACTACATATGATTTTGGGTTGAAAATGAATGGGGTATTTTCAGAGGCATACAATGAATTTTTAAACGTCTATCAACCCATTGCTTTCACCAAGGTCATGCCTAAAAGTTTTTAATATTTTGATAGTGGCAAAAGTGTGGTAAGAGCAAAGTGCCTAGCAGTTGAGGAAGAGACACCTAAGGAAGAACATCAATATGTGTTTCAATGAAGGTTGCAGTGGGCAAAGAAAAAAGTAGATGAGGTGCCTTTGTTGGAGAAGCAAAATATTAGAGAAGCACTTCCATTTTTGAAAGTTGCAAAGAAGCCAAGGATTGACATTACTTCCTCATCCATAGTTGCATATTTGGATGTTGCAGTTTCTATAGTTGTGGTAGTTGTAGCAACTATTATTTCATCTCTATTGGAGTCAGATGCTCTGATGAACATCGCCCAAATATTCCCATTGATTCAAAAGTAGTCTAAGGACCAATAGGTGGAGGTTGTTAACCTTGAGGTGGAAGTGGAGGAGCAACATGAGGATCTTATTATGTAGTCCCTTACATCACTAGGACACATGATGCTCGTTCCCAAAGGTACGTCTTTATTTCCCTCTTCTTCTACTTCATAACATGTAGTAACTATTAGTTCATTTCCATAAATTCCTACATTAGTCGTTCCCCCTTTTAGTATGCCCTACATGTTCATTTTGCTCCCCTTTTCCCATCCACAAGTCACTGCTACTACTTATATTCTCCTCTCTTTAGCCTCCCTTTATTTCAATTCATTTGCATCAGGTCCAAATTCATTTTCATGTCCTTCCTCTTCCATTGCTACCACCACTTCCACTGAGGTTGTAAGTCTGCAAGCTCCTCCAATAGTGAGTGTAACTACAACAAAACTAGGTTCTTCCATCCCCTCCATAATTTTTATCCTGTAGACACCTAAAATGTGTCATGCTTAGGGGAGCTTCTCACATAGACACATTCATAAGATCATAATATATAATATTGGACTTTCCAAGCATTAAAAGTGGTTCTCACCACTCATTTTGGACCTTTTCAAGCCATCCAAGCCTAGCCACTCAAGCCAAGAGTGACCAGATCCTAGCCGCTCAAGCCTAGAGTGGCTAGACCTTAGTCGCTATATATGACAACAACAAAATATTAGTCACTGTAGATGACAATGGCTAAACCCTAAAAGTATTTTTGCCAACAAAAAAGTCTAATCATGGGTGAAAGTGACATTATGCATACAATAAATGTGTGTGGGAGTGACTTTACATTCCTTTTCATGACCATTTCACATAGGAGACTTGATTTTGCATTTAGAATTTAGTTAAATGGCCTCCAAACATAGGAAAGATAAAAAATATTCTCATGCTAACTCAAACTATGCATGAGAAATTCATTCCTAGGGCTTGGACATAGACCTAGGGTTTCACACTATAAAAGGTGCAAGCCTGAGAGTACTAGGGGGATCTATCTATCTATCAATATTGGAAGAGAGGAGAGACACATTTTACCTACGAAATATTTATCTAGATAATTTATCAGGACAGGTCATTGAGGAGGGCTTTAGAGACTTGGAGAGTTCCCTTGGAGATCACGTGTATGGTGAAGCCCTAAAAAATTGAAGAGCATAGCACCCATTATTTCAACATCAGATACAAGATTTGATCCATAGCTTTGGAACAAAGAGGATGAGATTCAATTTAGCGACCGATGTCTTGGACAGTGGCTCGCAGGCTTAGCTTAGGGTTTAGACATTAGTTTCATTATTTTTTTTAGCATATCATTAGCATAGAATCATTTCATTCATTAACATTCATAGCATTAGTATAATTTGCACTTGCTTTAATTTTTTATATCCATTTCTAACAACCTCATCTGGGGAGGTATTCTTGGATATCTAAGCGTGTGTTTTTGTTTCATTGCTTACAGGGCCATAGGTTGATCGGATAGAATCTGCAACATACAAGAGCAAAAAGGATCCCTATAGGAAACAAACCTGGAGAAGGATGCATTTGTAATCTCTCATACATTTTTGTGTGCAGAACTAGAAATCTTCTTGAAATCGCACCACATATTCATGAAAATGGAACTCTTTGTCTATTTGTAACCTTATTGTATCAAAATGGGTATCCCTGAGAGGGACCAACATGTAACTGGGTTTCAATATGAATAAAAATATCCATATTTGTTATTTCCATGTTATATGATTTTCATTGTCTTCCATTTCATCTTGGGTTTTTAATACATTGCAAGTAGCATAAAAAGAGTGGTGCATGCATCTTGGGGTCTCTACAAATGACGATCACGGTGGGACATCCACTAAATTTTCATTTGCTACAAAAATACTAACTTAGTTTTGTGTGCAGGTCTAGCCGCTCTGAGCTATAGTAGCCAAAAATCAGTCGCTTTAAGCTACAACAACCAATAGAGATTTAGCCACTCCCACCAATAGCAGCTAAGAATAAGTCACCCTGGTCAATAATGGCCAGAACTAGAGTGTAGCAAAGGTCAAAACACTGAATCTCTGAGCTGGATCAAAGGTTGGTATAGCTTCTCTGATATTTTATAGCTTTATGTTTACTTCTATGTGTCTAAAACAGAGAGCTTAAAGCACATTTATGTTTGGAAATTGAAATAATAAAAGGAGAAAGAATTAAGCATTTTGCATATCTTAGATCTTATTTTAGATTTCCACTAGGTGTTGCTAGGAACAATGGCTTATGCCTAAAATTTTTTCCCTAGAATCCAACATGCTAGACATTGTATGTTGATTGTTTGCTTTGAGGCCTTGCTAGAGGTTGTAGCTACATGAAATAAAGTGCGCTCATACAAATAATAGTAGTTCATGCATCTTTCTAAATATTGAAATGTATTTTTGCACTTAGGCATATAGGAAAGACTCATTACTGCTATATGATACACTTTATGTTACGCAAGATTAAAATGAACACCACTCATGCGCATCTCATTTAAACATTGGGGAGTTGGATTTCATAACCAACCCTAAATTCAGTCCAGTGACGTTGGAATTCATCTCCTTCCATTTTTTTCCCCCTAGAGCTTCCTAAAAATGGATTGAGAAACTTACTTATAGTGACACTAAGTTACTTGTGCTCAAACTGTCTCCCACTATTGGAAAAATCATTGGTTCAGAGTGGAAGAGCTAGGCAAACCCTCCATTGGGTCTTCAATGGTGTACCCTAGCTTCTTTTGAGAAACCCATGTTTTTCATGGGTGTACTTGATTGTCACTATGGATGAGTCTTACCATTATTAATCCAACAACAAGAGCAAGAAATTGAAATAACAACACATCAAAACACACCAAATAGTTTAGGGCACACTTAAATTGATAATCAAGATAAACATTTGTTTGGTATTGTGTGGCTATTTCTAAATTACAACTCAAAATATCAATTCATAGACAACATGGTCAAAATTATAAGTAAACACCCTCGGTATGATATCGAGGGAGATATTGAAGTAACTCATACCCATAGGCGGAGTCATAGTAACATTGAACGACATACCCGTAAGACCATGATACATAGCTCCACGAGCCTAAGGGGTGATAAATCAACCCTTTGGGGATCTCCTCGAGAAACCCCAAGTAGAGAACCACATCATGGAATAAAGTCACATAGACAAAAAGAGGCTTCATAGCCATCCTCATCAAGGATACATGAGGAGACCTCAAGGGCCTCCTCTAAACACATAGAAACATCTCAAAGATGTGAGGAAGCTTCAAGGTCCTCCTCTTCAAATGGACATAATGAAGGTTCTAAAACTCATTATTCACATAGAGATGAAAATACTACTACATATCCATCCACATGGAGAAAACATGTCACCACAAAGCCCTCTTCATCAAGAAGGCAAGCAAGAGTCGCAACACATCAAGATTCACAAGAAATATATGAAACAGGTCTGCCTACTGAAGGGCAGAAAACTATAGCTACATCTAGTAATGGGAATCAAATAGAAGAAAACCTTCACACAAAAGTAAATATTCCTATATAATATGACCTCATAGGAGTGAATGGCACCCCACGAGACCAGCCATGGAAAACAAGACAACTAGACGGGTTGGATCGGTTTCCTACATGACCAACTCAAAGAATTGTAGCTACTGAGAACTCTGCATATGGAATCTCATGAACTATGACTTCTAAACACATCTCTCAGTTTGGGGGTACCTCAGAGCAACCCTGCATTATATGCATAGAGTCTGATCATAGGGATACTCAATAGTACACTAAAAAAGTCACATTAGCTAGTAAGAGTACATGTACAACAGAAACCTCCTTGAGGAATTTGCAAGTCAAGACAAAAATAACAAAGTTAGATAAAAATGAGTCTTCTATGACAACACAAAATGACTGAATGAGGCGGTTAGAAAATGCATTATGTAAGGAGCGAGAGCTAGTGGAAGCTCTCAAAAAATATAAACAAAGAGAAATAATCTTGCACCAATATGAGCAATGCTTAAGAGAGCAGGCTGAGCGGCTAGCTCTTAAAAATTTACATACAAGTGGTGGTGACCACCAAAGGACTAGACGTGTTTATTCACCTAAGGAAATGTGCACTAGATAATATAGCCCACAATGAAATCCCCATGAAACCATGAATGAAATCCAACTAGTGGGGAAAGGGAAAACATAACAAACTAGTATCACAATCCTAAGTCCCCTCATTGGAGGGAGGAAAATGAAACAAATAAAATGGATAGAGAGTTACCTCCATTGCCACTTTGAGTAGGCCTACAACAGGATGAAATATGTGCATCAAGGGCATTTCAAGAGCTTGATAAAAATATGAAATCCTTTGAGAAATAAGAGGTAGCCGAGAACTCACCAATATTAAGAAATATACACAACCAACCATTGTGCCCATAAATCCCTAGCCCTCCATATCATAAGTATTTTGAGATGCCTAGGCTAGAAAAATTTAAGGGTGAAGAGGATGCACAAGAGCACGTCACCAATTTTATCAATCCCTATTTTCATCTTGAAGATAATGACACTCTCATGCTAATAACATTCATAATGACATTTTTAGGTGCTGCCACTCAATGGTTCAACCATCTATCTAAGCATAGCATAACCAACTTTGAACAACTAGCAAACACATTCCTAAAGTGTTTCTCCTTTGGTGCTAAGAAGAAGGTGAACCTTTTAGACCTGGCCAACTTGAAACAGTATGATGATGAGCCAGTAATGGATTATGGGAATAGATGGAGAAAAGTCATGGCAAAATTATCATTCTTCATTCCCACATAAGAGATCGTTCGCATGTTCACAAAAAGTTGCTTTAAACACATCTACCTCTTGCTACAAATTCAATAATATCCTTCATGTGAGGAATATTTGGCACAAGCCAAGATCATCAAAGAAATAAAAGTAGATTATGGAACCATTAAAATCCAAAACAAAAAGAGTGGAACAAGAATGGTAATAATGACAAGTACAAATAGAAGTAGGGCAACCCTGCTCTAGTAATCAAGTCATATTGGCTACACCCAAGGATGGGGTGCACAACAACCCAAAAACTATCAAGCACATCCCCTTCCAGTCAATTCTGACCAAAGGAACAATCAGATATAAAATAGAGAATACAAGCTGCCTCACTATTTCATGTCTCTAACAGAATCAATGCAATAAATATTTAATCAGCTGAGTGAGACCAGGATAATCAAGTTTCTTGATATACCTCTTATAGATCCCAACCATCCTAAGCCAAAAGGATATAAGAAATATCAATTTTACCCTTATCATAGGAGACCGGGGTATGACATTGAGGCTTGCATTGGTTTTAAGCATCAAGTACAAAATATGATTGAGGAAGGATAAATCAAATTTGACAACCCAATGGATCCTAATAATAGAGACTTGGGCATATATAGAAACTTGTTACCCAATCATGAGGCCCCTAGAGAGCAAGGGGCCCAATTCAATCAGGTTTGAGTTGATATACCTATACATAGATTCATTGGGATGGTTGATATTGTTAACATAGAAACAAGGACTAGGCAGTATGGTCAACCACAACCTCCTACAACTCCTATGAACATCCCAGTCACACCTAGGTAGAGGCAAGACAACCTTCCAAGTCCACCAACTTGACCTATGGTAACTATCCGGAGTAGATTGGAGAAAAACCTACAGATGACTCCAACTAAGTTATCCATCTATGAGCTCATAAAATAGTCCCCAAAGCATAGGGAGACTCTAATGGATATTTTAAGGACAATTGAGCTCCAACCACAAGATGCGAATGCATTCACTCAATTTGTGGGACAAGTACAAGAATGCTAGGAAACTGTAATTCGATTATATTATTATGAGATTAAGATAGTACCTGCTGCCTTACCAAACCCTCCACTAAACATTGTGGTGACAATAAATGACTTAGCTTTCAAGAGGGTCTTGGTCGATACAGGTTCATCAATAAACATCATTACAAAAAAAACAATAGAGCACCTTAAGATCCCCAAGTACAATATCGTTCCAGGAGCTTACATATTGAGAGTGCTTAATGATGCTTCATGCAACACTGTGGGAACAATAGTCCTACCCATCAAGGTGGGGCACAATACCATCCCTATGATGTGTCATGTCTTGTAAGGAGCCATGCAGTACAACATCCTCTTAGGGAATCCTTGGATCAGGGCCATGAAGTGTGTGCCTTCGATCTTGCACTAGTGTGTCAAGTATGTGCATGAAAACAAAGTCTATGTGGTTCTGGCTTGTGAAGAGCCTTTTAAATACATCCATCAGGTGGAAATTTTAGGAGAATTTGTAATTACTTCTACCCACCTATATGTAGCACCTTCATATCTAACCACACAAATAGATAACAAATAAGAAAGGGTAAGAAAAAACCCATGCATGTCAACACCTCCTGGTGCACTAAAAATAGTCAATGCTTCTAAAGTACCATCAATGTCAAAACCAAAAAACAATCAGAAGCTAAAGGTACCCTTAGTCAAAGACGAAAGGCCCAAGGAAGTGCCAATCGTAGCCATTACTAAAATTCCAATTCCTATGGAAGAAGAAGATCTTCAATATCAAGATGAAGATAGTGATTACCAACCTACTTCACTAGTATCATCTATAGGGTCATCCACGTCGCATGCAACAATATACTTGGCAATCATAGGCATAGGGGAGTACCTTGTGCATAACATTACATTTATACCTATCATTGAGTCTATACAAAATATGGGAAGACCTAAGGACTTAAGGTTTCTAGTGGGAATAGTGGTTCCACTTGGAATCCCTCCCAACCAAACCAATTTTGTCTATGCTGACGTAGATTGCGCCCATAAGTCTTCAGACATAGAAGAGGATAGTGACAAATTATTCATGGTCAATGTTCATTACCTCTCTAATCCTGAGTTTTCTCTAAGCTAATTTGAGCATTGCAATTGGCATGGCTATGACCTTGGTATATATGAGTAGGGGTGCAAGTGGCTATACGAGCCACAATATCAGCTTCCCTCTGATAGGTTTGTGTTAAGCTATTATATTGAAGGTCAAGATGACTCTCTTGCAATGATATTGGATAGATTAAGCTTAGGGTTAGGATAATACATTGATTTCATTCCTTATAACCCCATAAGAATAAAAAATTTGAGCAACAAACAAGTGGCCATAGTAAATGTACCACCACCAAAAATTTATCATCCAAACATCTCAATTGATTCCACCCCAATAGGGTACAACTCATGGAATGAGGAGAATGGATAGGAAGCAAGTGATGATGAGGTGCAACTTGGCTTAGCGTACTAGGGGCCTAACTATTTACAAATATTCACATGGTCCATCCATGATGATATTGAATATACATCAGAGGAAAGTGACTATGAATCAAAAGACTCAATAAAAAGAGCCTACTTAGGCCTGAGACATCAACCCTTGAATTTGGGGCAAGAGAAATTCAAATGGATTCTTCATAAGTGACAAATAATATGAAGATGAAATAGAGATGGCCTACTTAGGGCTAAGACATAAGCCCTTGTCTTAGGGATGCATACCAATGCTAACGGTTTTTGGATAAGTGATGATGACTTTGAGGATGATAACGAGATGGCCTATCTTGGGCCTTGCCACTTGTGGTAAGTCAACGAGCTAGTAGAGAGAGAGGTAGCACTCCATGCTATAGACCCTCATCTAAGATTTTTGGGGAGACCTGTTGACCTAGCTATCATTCACCAGATGGTCAATCCTCCTCTGCCTACATTCAGAGAACAATTAGAGTCCAATGATCCTATTATCCGCCCTAATCATGGGCCAAATCCAAAAATTCCCATTCCTCTAGAACCTCATCGTAAGTATGGAATGGAAACCCCTAAGATAAGATTGCACCCAGGTGGTCCTAGATATTTCATCCCATCCATCAACATGATCTCCATTTATTTGACCACTCCACTTCATAATCCATTAGATCATACCAAATCATTGCATCTTGATGTAGAGGCTATTGATTGGGGTCATGCTAATTTTCCCATTGAGCCTGAAGATCTCTTCCCCAACGAAGAGATGTTACAGCCATTTCATTTTGCCTCAGGTTGTGCGTATGATGTCTTCCATGTTGGTTTGGAACCTGAGTCAATAGGTCCTATAAATTCCACCGATGACATTCATTTGATACCCACACCTCATCATCTAGAGGATGGGTCACATATGGTTATAGAAGCGACTTTTGAGGTGGACATTAGTGATGATCCTACTCAACCAAGGAAAGTCAAGTTCGGAGAAAGTCTATCTCCAGAGGAACAAGCCATCCTAATTCCTCTCCTCAAATAGAGGTCAAATATTTTTCCTTGGACTTACAAGGACATGCTAGGGATAGATCCAAAGTTAGTCATTCATAAACTTTCATTGGATCCCATGAAGAAGTTAGTCAAGCGAAATTTGAGGAAAATACATCCAACTGTTGCTTTGATGGTGAAGAACAAATTGCAAAAACTACTGGATGCAGTATTCATAGTCCCTATAGACTACCCTAAGTGGGTGTCAAACATGGTACCCATGGGGAAACCTGATAGAAGAGTTCGTATCTGCATGGAATTTAGATATTTAAAGAGGGCAACACCAAAGTATTCATTCCTGTTGCCAAACATATATGCTCTTGTAGATGCAACCGCAAGTCATGAGATGCTCTCCCTAATGGATGGTTTCTTTGAATACAACAAGATTCATATTAAGCCCGAAGATCAACATAAAACTACTTTTATTACTCCGTAGGGGACATTCTATTATAGAGTGATGCCATTCAGTCTCAAAAATGTTGGTGCCACATATCAGCGGGCCATGACATACATATGCCATGACTATATGCATAAGATCTTAGAGGATTACATGGATGACTTACTGGCCAAGTCCCTTTTGCGAAAAGAGCATGCTGAAGTCCTTAGAAAAGTCTTTGACTGCCTCATTGAACACAATGTCTGATTGAATCCTAAGAAGTGCATATTTGGCCTAAATTCTGGCAAGATTTTAGGATTCATTGTATTCAAGAGAGGCATTGAAGTAGATATTGTAAAGGTAAAGGCTATATTGGAAATAGTCACCCCTACCAACATTAGGGAGCTAAGGATCCTACAAGGCAAGATAACATCCATCAAAAGATTCATCGTGTAATTATAAGATAAATTCTGACCCATGAATCAGTTTCTATGCAAGGAGGTTCCCTTTAATTGGGACAAAGAATGCCATCAAGCCTTTGTAGAGATCAAAACTTATCTGGCCACACCACCAGTGGTGGATCCACCAAGGCAAGACATACCATTTTTACTATATATCGGCTACTGATTTCGCATTGGGCACCATGTTAACCCAAAATAATGCACAAGAGAAAGAGCAAGCCATATATTACATTAGTCACACCTTGGTGAGTTATGAGCTAGGATATGTGTATGTCAAAAATTGTGTTTAGTAGTGGTCTTTGCAACTAGAAAGTTGCAACACTACATGTTGAGCCATACGACCTATGTCATATCAAAAAAAATTCTTTGCAGTACATGATGAGCAAGACATATCACAATACACGTACCGCAAAGTGGATCATGCTATTGACAAAATTTGATCTAGATTTCATAAGAAAAAATTCCATCAAGGGACAAGTCATAGCAGATAAATTAGCAGAGGCACCTCTTCAAGATAACAAGCATCTCACTATATAATTGCCTAATGATGTAGTCTTTGCATTATCAGATCTTCTAGAAATTGAAGAACCTAATAAAGAAAGATATGTCATTGTTATTCAATGGTTCGAAGTGTGAACAAGGGGGCAGAGCAGGGAATATCTTCTTAACATCGTAGGGTACTCCATTTCCCTTATCATTCAAACTAGAATTTCCTTTCATAAATAACAACATAGAATATAAAGCATTGATCCCAGGACTCCAAACAACCATAGAAATGGTATTAAAATATTGAATATCTTTGGTGACTCCTTGCTCATAGTAAACCAAGTCAAAGGACCTTTCTAATGTAGGTGCCCACTCCTGAAGAATTACACAGAACTTGTTGACACCTACCTAGCCTAACTAGAATGGTATGACATCAAGGCAATCCCTCATATGTCAAATAGATTTGTAGACACCATGGTATATTTGGGATCCTTAATCCCTCAGAATCCATCTGATGATTTAACAACTGTTCATGTGAAAGTGCTTTCGCACTCAACAATACGCCATGAAGCTTTTGACAATCAAGAATTAGTCAACATGATCAACATCAAACCAAATAAGGATTGGTCCTTCACAACTAGATATTTCTTGCAAATGACACCTTGGGGGTCTTTGATCTCCCAAGGACCTGTGGAGTGTGGTGCAACCATACACCATAGAGTTTTTCCTCAATCCATGTTCACCAGCTTGGAAATACATGAAAAGCAAGTTGTATTTTCTATAGAATTTGTGGCTTATCAATATTGGTTTTCCCAACTGCAGGACTTCTTGAAGCTTGGAATAGTACCTCAAGATTTCTCACATACTGAAAAGTGGGAATTCAAATAGGAAGCAACAAAATACATCTTTCTAGGAGAAATCCTCTACATACGAGGATATGATGGAGTATTACTCTATTTTCTTGAGCCCTAGGAAGCATCTTGGGCAATTTCACAAGGTCACGACGACACATGTGGAGGGCATTTCAGTGACATGGCCATCATTAAGTGCATATTGAGAATGGGTTACTATTGGCCCACAATGGAAAAGGACTGCTACGAGTATGTCAATAAATGTAGTAAGTGTCAGCATCATGTAAATATAATGCACTTACCATCGCAAGCCTTGCAACCCATCCAGGCACCATGGCCATTCTTATAGTGGGGGCTAGACTTGATTGGGAATATCTCACCCCCATATTCATTCCAACACATATTCATCATAACAACCACAAAATAATTCACTAAACGGGTGGAAGTGATCCCCTTAACATCAACAACTGGACCAAGGATTACAGAGTTTATACTCCACAATATCGTAAGTCATTTTGGGGTCCCTTTGAAGATAATATCATATAATTGGCCATATTTCAAGAACAAAAATGTTCGTGCTTTAATTAACAAATACCATATTTAGCATAGTTTCTCAACACCTTATTATCCACAAGCAAATGGGCAAGTAGAAGCCTCCAACAAAACAATAATCTCCATCTTGAGGAAGACGATGTAAGACAATCACAAGGATTGTCACATGTAGTTGCCTCTTGCACTATGGGAATACAGGAGTAGTACACGGACACCCAATAAGGCAACATAATTTTCACTAGTGTATGGCACTGAGGCCATCATGCCACTAGAGTTGGAAATTCCAACTCTATGCATAGCATTAAAGGACTTCATAGATGATGATGTCGCACAACAAAGGTGCCTTGATCAGTTGATGCTTCTTGATGAACGCCGAGTCAATTATTTAGAGAATTTTTGTATTTACCAAGATAGACTTGCGTGAGATTACAATAGTAAATTCCACTTAAGGGAATTTAAGTTTGGAGATCTAGTGCTCAAAGAAAACCAACAAAATTTGAATTTGCCGCCACATTTACGAGACAAGTTCATGAAAAATTGGATAGGCCCATACATGATTTCACAGAGATTTAGGCCTGGAGCATATCACCTTATATAATTATATGGTTTTGAGGAGGAGCCTCTCAATATCATTCACTTAAAGGCATTCTACACATTAAAAACAAAAAAATATTCAAATATGTCAAAAAAACAAAAAAAAATCAAATAGGTCAAAAACACAAAAAAATCATAAAAACATAAAATTTCAAAATACAATAAAAGGCTCCAAGGACATTCAAACCGCTTGGTCAACTTCAATAAAAATGCTCCAAGGGTAATTCATCCCACTTGGTCAAAATAAAATAAAAAATGCTCCAAGGGTATTCAAACCGCTTGGTCAACTCCAATCAATTCAAAATGCTCCAAGGGTATTCAAACCGCTTGGTCAACTTCAATTAAAAATGCTCCAAGGGTAATTCATGCCACTTGGTCAAAATCAAAAAGCTCCAAGGGTACTTCATGCTACTTGGTCAAAAATCAAAAATCCCCAAAGGCATAATAAGCCCTTTGGTCAAAATTAAACAAAAGTACAAAAACAACATAAAAATAAAAAATACAAAAACAATTGCACCTCACATCTTGCATCCACATAATTGCATTGAATTTTTTTACATCCATTACAATTTTATATGTCATGAGAGCCTTAAAAGTGATACCAAATTTCATCACACAAATCATTCAAATCCATACCTCCATCAACACATGTGTGTAATTGTGTTTTTCAACACAACCATTATTTGTTGCTATACATAATATACTAAGGTTTTTTGGTTAATCAACCACACCTAGTGATCTTATCAACTTTTGTGGAAAACAACTTTGATTAGTAGAAGGTAAGGTCTAGATGTGATAATTCCTTGGATATTCAAGATCCCGTCACTAATTGAAACACTAAAATCCTAGCTGATACAAGGAAAAGATGAAATCTACAAAGCGGTCTAGGTTACCTTAAGAAAAAAGGATTTTCCTTGCTTATCCCCTTGTGCAACCGATTTAAATGTGCTAAGAATTGGCAAAAGTACAAGCTTTGCCCTATCCAAATCCCTTGCTTAAATAAAAATAAGCAAAATCCCAAAGCAAATTATATATGCAAAAAGCCAAGCATACAGTCCAGATTTCAAGCAATGATCCAATATCAACCAATGATCCAATACACAATCAGATATTCTAAGAAACCTTGCTCACACAAAAATAAATAAAAAATAAACAGTGATTTTCATGACTATATATGAGCAAAATAAAGAGTGGGTATCATCACTACAAGAATCCTCACTCCAAAAAAATCAATAAAAAATAAACAGTGATTTTCATCGCTACATATGAGCAAATATCCAAAGCCAAAAGGAAGAAAAGAAAGGAATAAATATTGAATCCCTAGAATTCTTAGTATTGTAAAAAATTGAAAGGAGATATCCTTAGGCATGATGATATGTCTACCACAATTGCTTAATGAATTTGTGTAGACCAATGTTTGAATGAGGATGAGCTAGCTTAGGTAACCCAATATTGCCTAGTGGTATAGTCCAACTAAGTCCAAATTAGGATGAGACGAACACTTGAGAATACTTGATCTTAGAAATGGGGTAAAAGGATCTTGCTTGACATCAGAGTAAATTCTTGAGTTCCATATCAAAATACACAATCACTTGCACACACAAAGATCATGAATATCTAGGTCCATGGTAAAAGCCTTACTTTTCAAAATACTAGAGTAGTCAGTAGACAGTTGTTGATAGGGTAACTAGAGTGTTTTGAATCTCCGAAAAGGCCCAAAAATTCTTACATAGCAAAAAAATCATATCATCATTCAAACCATCACTTTCTTTATAATATTCTATAAATTAGGGGGTATCAACATAGTAGGACATATATCGCATATATATTAGAAATAGTATATAGACGGGCACTGACTACTTTATATCTTTTAATTTACATAAACTTATCAAGAAAATATATTACACACCATTACATATCATATATGAATACTTAATCAATTCTTATGATAAGAGTGATTATTTAAATTCATGATTATTTTTTTACTTTATGTGGTATCACCCATTAATATTGTCAATGTCATATGCATTCCTTATGTTTTAAGATATTAGAGCATACAGGTTTGTTTATACCATCCCATCACATAAGCTAGATGCATACAATTAAAGAAAAATAAAACATGCATTTAAAAATAGCATTGCATCCACAAAAACAAGTCATTTAATCGTCCATCATTACATCATAAAGCACATCATAAAACATATAGACAATATCCATTTGCATACAATCATGAATTCAACATTCATCATCAAAATACATCACGTCATATCATCAAATCATATAAGCATTTACATGTCCATATAAGAATCTACAATATCATCTATCATCTAACATATACATCAAGTCATCATAATGCCATCATCACATCACATCATAAAAACAAAAAACAACAAAAACATGAGTAATAAATGTTACACATTAGTAGTAATAATGAAAATATATCATAAATGTATGTGTATCAAGTCCATGGATGTACAAAAATTCCTATGAGCGATAGTCATATAGGTCAGTCGACCTCAAAAATGAATAAAAACCAAGAGCATCATCAATCGAATACTGGGCTTGCACCCCCTATAGCACCGCCCCTCGTAGACTGATCTTTGGGAGAATGGTGCGAGTTGGACCCTATTGGTCTCTCAGTACGATTATGGGCCCCATGACCAGGATAAATGGAATACTACCCTATTGTAGATCTCCTACTAACTTATGATTGACCTGTAGCCCCTCTCTCCCTAGGGATCACTCCTAGCCACCTGATCTGCCTTGAGAGAGCGATAATCTAGGCTGCGTCATCAGTAATCTAAACATCACTCTCATCCAAAAAACCTATAGATGAATGATCTAACCCTCAAGAGATACCCTCGAAGTACCCTCGAGATCAAGAGGAGAAAAAAAAACCTACATATGGGTAGCTCCTCCCATAGTGGCCTACAAATCCTATATTTGGTTTGACAGCTATGCTATAGTAGTATCCCTCTAAGCTATGATATCATTGCACTATTGTACATGTATCTTGATCAATTGGAGATTAGCCTCCACATCATGTTGTTGTATCCTAAGAGGAGAATCTCTCTCCTTAGGCTCCATCATCTCCTCCACCTCCTCAAGAGCCACCTACTCTTCCACTACCACCTGCTCTACCTGTTGGTCCCACGCTATAGTCCTAGTGTGAACCCTATGCCCCGTTGGATCTACCCCATATTTGCCATCATCCTCTCAGCCAATACTGCCCTCACCATACCACATCAGGTTGCCCCATCATTGTGCAAAAGCATCTATAACTCCACTAGCCACTCCAGGATCAACGACTAGGGCATCCTCCTCATAAACTAACTATATGACCTGTCGAGGAGGGAGGTCTCTCTGATCCGATATGGCTATACAAAAATGGTCCTAGTAACACATCCTGTTGCAACCCATACTAAAGAAGAACCTAAGAGTAGAATAATTGCTATCCGATGTTAACCTTGTGACCAATGATCCATCTCTCACACTACATACTAACAGTAAAGCTATCAGGGTCATCCCAAGTAGGACACTCATGATACGGGTGCCATATGACATCTCTAGCCTGGATTCCAATTAAAGTATCATTGTAATGAGTCAACTACCCTACAAAAGTGTGAATATTGTGCTCCTCACTCTATTTTGCCCATATAGCACCGTAGCACTACATCCTCCTATCCACAATTATGATCTCAAAAGGAATCCCCTTAGGGTGATCTACCCTAATGTGCTCCCATCCCCAGATCTGCAAAAGCCAACTACAGTTGATGCTGACCCAAACCCTCCAATGTATGTGGTATAACTCGTCATAACACTCAGCCAATAGAGACCTACCCCATGCATAGATGATAGGCTCCTCACTATCCATCAAATCTTGAACCATCACAAGGATGTTTCAAGGGAACCTCAAGCCTAAGTAGTTTGGGATAAGGATGTTGTTGATGACCATCAGCAACACTGCATGCCTTACTGTGAAAATATGTTCTCGATACTAGTGGATGATAGACACTCCTCTAGACCTAGTGTCCTTGAGAGCATCCTCAGAATACCTTTTGAACATCCGAGTGAAGATGACCACCTGATCATTAGTGGCCAAAGAAATAATGGCCACCCCATCAAAAGGGATCTGAAATATCTTTTACACATTATCTAGCATGGTGGTCATATTACCAGTCGAGAAGTGGAAGGTATTAGTTTGAGGGTCCCAATGATGGGCCAAAGTTGTAAGGTAAGTCTGATTTGACATAATATGAGGTAGTCTGGTAACATACTATAGCCTGTAAGCCTTAAGCTACCTCCAATATGTGTCATCCAGAAGAGGTAGAAGGTCATTCATGAGCCTCGGGTCCCGAGCCCGAGCAGTAAGAATCTAAGAAAAGAAAAAGAAATATGAAACATAAATACAATGCATCTAAGGCGTAAATCCTAATAAAACATAAAAAATCTGACACTCTCCTAAATATAAGAAAAGAATGGGGAGGAATAAATGCACCTAAGTGTGCAACACATGCTAAAGAGTAGTTCAAAATTCCAAAAAAATTATTAAACTATTTCCAAAATCCAATAAAAAGCAAAAAATTTGTGCAAAATTGGATAAGGGGATTAGCCATTGTCGCCTACAGAGGCCAGGATCTGGCTACTGGAGGCAGCAGTGGCCAAATTCCAACGGTCAAATTTTTGACCATTGGGGTTCAAACTTAGCCGCTCTAAGTGACAGTGGCAAAATTTTTGCCACTCTGAGTGACAACGGCCGAAGGGTAACATGGAAAACACGTGAACCCTAGGCCGTAAAATTCAAAAAAAATGAAAAGAACAAAAATGGAGACCAACCTACCATTTAAAAACCTAAACTAAGCCTAACTATGGATTTTGTTTGTTACCAACATGTTTAGTGAGGTTCATTTACCAATTACTTAGTGAGGCTCAATTTTACCCAAGAAAAAGAAAAGAGGGTAGGGTTTGAAAAAATACTCGAGAAGCTTCGGCTCCTCCAATAGCTGATGCCTCACCCTATGCAACCATGTCCTCAATGCAGGTAACCTCAAAAATCACAACTATCACTGTCCCACCAGATCTCTAAAAAGTGAATTGACAGTAAATGAAAATGATAATTCAAAACCCTAAAAATATTTTTTTTTATATATTTTCAAATTATGCCTTGGCTGCTTCTGGCATCAATGGCCCAAACTTCATGGCCGCTCAAGGTGATAGTGGCCATAGGAAGAGACTCAAAGGTTGTTGGACTTGACAGCGACCTACTCCATAGATAAAAACAAGGAAAATCCTTTTATGGGGGGATGACAAAAACATTAAATAAACATATTTTGATGAATTAAAGTCATATTAATGACCAAAATAACAAAAAAAAATTACATATGAGAATAATATCAAGCAGGCCTCGTACCCAACCACTTACTCTATCCACTCAGTGATTGCAGTTATTCACACTCCATGCATTTTGATTAGATGAGTAGGCTACCATAAGGCCACTTGGGGCAAAAGCATTTCATTTTGGAATTACGATGTGTCGTCCTTCAATCCCAAATAAGACCAAGATGGTCGGACTACTCCACGAGTGCGAAAGGATCATCCTAATTTCCCTATGATACCAAAAACATTAAGCCAAAGTGATACAATATGAACATAAATACAATCACTCATCCTAACTCCTTAATAAGGTATTGATAGCTGGACCGCTCCTCGAGATAGGGATAGATGATTATCATAAACAATTGGAATCGCACTTGGATGTGGGATTACCCATTACAAGCAACAAATATTAGAAAGGAACCAAATTAGTAATATTGATCAAATGACTTTTCACTTCATTAATTATCATTTCTTCACCAATCCATTGTGTGGGGAAGTAGTTCAAAACTTCAACATAATAATAATCAAAATCAACAAAATATCACTCAATAATAACAAAATCATGTTCATCCTACAAATCATTGCATACAACAATCACAAATTTCCCTTGTTTGTTGGGAACGTAAGCAAACATGAAATATTCAATTGTAGATCTCCTACCGGGTGGAACTATTGTAGCAGTTGAAGCTACCCGATTGAGTTTGAGGAATGAGTGAAATTTAACATGCCCAAGCCACTGAGCTAAGTCCTCCAAACATTGAGGAAATGATTCAAGGGATGCACACCATCTTGCATGATTGGGCCATCCAGTGTTGATCATACCATTGATCACCATACACCCTACAAACAGATTAGTCTACATTTTTGCTCAACATTGTGTTTTCCACACAACACATTGCAAAAATGGGCATCTGTAGACACCTAAAATGTGTCATGCTTAGGATATCTGCTCACATAGACACATTCATAAGATCATAAGACATAATATTAGACTTTCCAAGCATTAACAATGGTTCTCACCACTCATTTGGGGCATTTTCAAGCCATCCAAGCCTAGCCGCTCAAGCCTAGAGTGGCTAGACCTTAGCCATTGTAGACGACAGCAGCCAGATCTTAATCATTGCAAACAAAAGCGGCTAAACCCTAAAAGTAGTTTTATCGACAAATAGGCCTAATCACGGACGAAAGTGGTAGTATTCATTCAATAAAGGTGAGCGGGAGTAACTTTGCATTCCTTTTCATGACTAGTTCACATAGGATACTTTAGTTTGCTTTTAGACTTTAGTTAACTGGCCTCCAAACATAGAAAAGACAAAAATGCTTCTCATGCTAACTCACACTATGCATGAGAAATTCATTCCTAGGGCTTTGGACATAGACCTAGGGTTTCACACTATAAAAGGTGTAAGCCTGAGAACACTAGAGGGATCTATCTCTCTATCAATCTTGGAAGAGAGGAGAGACACCTTTTATCTAAGAAATATTTATTCAGATAATTTATCAGGATAGGTCATTGAGGAGGGCTTTCAATACTTGGAGATTTCCCTTGGAGATCATGTATACAGTAAAGCCCTGACAGATTGAAGAGCATAGTACCCATCATTTCAACATCGGATACAAGCTTTGATCCATAGCTTTGGAGCAAAGAGGATGAGAATCACTTTAGTAGCCATTGTCTTGGACAGTGGCTCGTAGGCTTAGCTTAGGGTTTAGACATTAGATTCATTATTTTGTTTATCATATCATTAGCATAGCATCATTTCATTCATTCGTATTCATAGCATTATTCTAATTTGCACTTGATTTCATTTTTTATATCCATTGCTAACAACCTCATCCAGGGAGGTATTTTTGGACATCTAAGTGTATGTTGTTGTTTCATTGCTTACAGGGCCACAGGTTGATCGTACGAAATATGCAACATATGAGAGCAAAAGGGATCCCTCTAGGAAACAGACCTAGAGAAGGAGGTGTCTGTAAGCCCTCATACATCTTCATGTGCAGAATTGGGAAGCTTTTTGAAAGCACACCACCTCTTCATGAAAGGGGTACTCTTTACCTATTTGTAACCTTATTGTATCGAAATGGGTATCCCTAAGAGGGACCAACATGTAACCAAGTTTCAATACGAATAAAGAGATCCATCTTTGTTATTTCCATGTTATATACTTTTCATTATCTTCTATTTCATATTAGGTTTTTAATACATTGCAAGTAGCATAAAAAGAGTGGTGTGTGCATCCTGGGGTCGCTATAGATCCACCCTCTTATTTCTACCACCTCTTCTTAATTTGAGCCTAACCATTCATATATTTTGATTCCTTTCACACCATTTTTCGAGTTGTAAGTACTACTTGAAGCCAAGGTGGCACCTAAGTAGCTAAATGTAGAGAAAATCAATTGAGCATAACTCAGTTCATCGCAGTGGCTGAAGAGTCAGGTAAAAAAAGGCACTTACCCCAGCTCAGCCTCTCAAGAAAGTTTCCTTTGATCCAGTTGTCATGGAGGCTCACACAACCAAGATCACTCCCTTAGTCCAAATCCATAAGGGGAGATGACACCAAGTGATTATGCTTATGAGACCATGATAAAGGAACTAATATGGATTGATCCCACTAAAAAATAAGGAATATATAGGTTGATATGAGTTTGGTTTATGTACATGGTGAGTATTATAAGCAAATATATTATGATGTTGAAACTAAAATTATCGAACTCGAGGATGCCTTAGTAGTGAGTAGAGAATAGTAGGAGAAGATGACAATGGATAATGAAAAGTTGCATCAATAAGAAGTGGTGCATCCAAAGGAAAATGATGCATTGGAGTAGCAAATGCAAGAATTTAAGGCACCACTTGAATCTATACAAAACCAACTGGAAAAGAAGGCTGTGCAGGCTACAAGATTCTCTTTGAAAATTATTAAGGAGGCCTGCCTTCACTTGGCTCAATGTTACGATAAGTTAGCAGTAAAGGTAGTTCAGGTTTTGCATTATCTCTAGGTAGATCAAATACAAATTTAGTTGAGCTAGTAGTTGATAGATTCTACTAAGGAGACGCTGGAAACTTATATGGAAATGGCTATAAAAATCCAAGTTTTCACTTAGTATAGTATGCACATTCGTCTTCTAAGTGAAATGGACCATGTTTGGCCTACCTCCAAGGTCATATTGCGTAGTTGCTTTTAGAGGATGGACTTGTGAGAGAGGGCAAGAAGATCCGTAATGCCATAGAGTGGGAGTATATTGTTTCCAAGATCTATTTTGATGCTCTTGCCGATATGGGCTTTCCAAGTTTTACTGATGAATGGGGTGAGCCTCTACCAAAGGAACAATTAGAAAAATATTGGAAGAATTTTGTGGAAGATACCCCAGATATTAATAAATGGGAGGATCTCATCATAGAGTAATAAGTGTTACCACTTATGAAGAAGTTTACATGTATGGATATGTCATTGTTTAAGTTAGCTCAACAAGCTAAAAACCTTAGCCTGAAGGACATCCAGAACCTATGATATGTGTATGATTCACTAGGTGTTCCTTACCTATTCACTACACATGCTTGGGATGAGGTAGTTATAGTCTATAAATTCACCTATGAAATCTTGAAAGAGTAGGAGTAATCAGTAACAGAGAAAGCAATAGTGGAGCAAGCAGCAGTGGAGTAGGAGCAAGAAAAATTTCTATGGGTAGTTGTAGAGGCAGAGGCGGCTAAGAAGGTAGTAGAACTGTTGGCAATTTTGGGTACCTTGAGTACATTGCCTTTGCCTAAGTTTAATTGTTGTCATTGATGTCAAGGAGCTCTTGGTAGTTGTTGTTTTTGATGTCAAGGAGTTCTTGGAGCAATTTGTTTTTATGTCTAAGTATGTGTTTTGATGAAGGTTTCAGCTGGTCAGTAAGTCTCCAAGAAAATCAGAGTAGCCCAGTTGCAAAAGATCAAGAAAAAGATAAGTTAGAAAAAGTTTGCAGGTGGCTGGAAAAACTGTCGCGATTTCGTGACATGTTTTAGGAGAGAGAAAGTTCAGGCAAAACTGTCGCGATTTCATGACAAGTTGAGTTGGCAGTGTTGAGTTGCAGAAAGTGTCACGATTTCATGACAAGTTGAGTTGGCAGAGTTGAGTTGCAGGAAGTGTCACGATTTCATGACAAGTTGAGTTGGCAGAGTTGAGTTGCAGGAAGTGTCATGATTTTGTGACAAGTTGAGTTGGCAGCATTGAGTTGCAAGAAGTGTCACGATTTCATGACAAGTTGAGTTGGTAGTGAGTTGTAGGAAGTGTCATGATTTCGCGACAAGTTGAGTTGGCAGTTTTGAGTTGCAGGAAGTGTCATGATTTCGTGACATGTTTCAAAGAAGTTGTACGGATGAGAAAGTGTCACGATTTCATGACAAGTTGAGTTGGCGAATGAGGTGGCAAAAGCATCGTGATTTCGTGACATGTTCCAATTTCATGAGCAGTTGGCAGAAAAGTGCTTAAGGCAGCGAAAGCGTCGTGATTTCGTGACATGTTCCAGTTTCACGAGCAGTTGGAGAAAAGAGCTTAAGGCAGCGAAAGCGTCGTGATTTCGTGACATGTTCCATTTTCGCTAGTGCAAACCGAGAAAAGGTTGAAGAAGCAAGAAGTGTCACGATTTCATGACAAAGTTGTAGATGACGTCAGCAAGAGGCAAAGGTGTCGCGATTTCATGACAGAAGCTGAGAAGAAGGCTTTGGAGTCTAAAGCATCACGATTTCATGATAGAGTTGTTGATGACATCAACAAGAGGCAAAGGTGTCACGATTTCATGATAGAAGTGGAGAAGAAGGCTTTGAAGTCTAAAGCGTCGTGATTTCATGATAGAAGTGAGATGACGTCAACGAAAGGCAAAAGTGTCATGATTTCATGATAGAAGAGCGAAGGAAGCATACAAAAGCAAAAGTGTCACGATATCGCTACAGCAAGCTAAAGAGGGTGTACGGTAGGTAAAGGTGTCGCGATATCGCGACATGTTGAAGTTTCACGCCAGAAGCTTCAGGGAGGTAGTGAAGCCGACAGAGTTAAATCTGGGCCGACGCAGCACAGGGTTTTACAACCGACGTGATTGAAGGTTGAACAACCGACTAAGAACAAGATTTCAACTTGAGATTGTGAGTATTAAAGGAGGGTTGTTTGAGCAGTTTTTGCATCGATCGAAGTGTGCGTTCGAAGA
Source organism: Wollemia nobilis (assembly GCA_028583015.1). Classification (NCBI taxonomy): domain Eukaryota; kingdom Viridiplantae; phylum Streptophyta; class Pinopsida; order Araucariales; family Araucariaceae; genus Wollemia; species Wollemia nobilis. The sequence continues at coordinate 1,529,306 of JAQPPZ010017192.1, forward strand.
GTGGCGTTCATAGATTTAGTGCGACAGTGAGGTTCGATCATCGAAAAAGCAGAGTGCGAAGTTCGACTGTAGTATAAGAGTGCATTTCGTCGAATCGTCTAAGTGTGGAAGACTGTGCTGCTGTTCATGCGAAGACTATGCTGTTGTTCATGCGAAGACTGTGTTGTTGTATGCGCGAAGAATGTGCTACTGAGTTTTTCACAGAAGAGTATAATTTGATCGAGTGCTATTGTCTTTGCGTAGACTGTGAAAAGTTTGTTTCGACCAAGTAGGAACTATAACAAAAAAGAAAAGAGGAAGAGGACAGATTTGTGCCAGACCGAAGGACTGTGTTTTGGTGCAAAAAAGAGGACCAGCTTGCTGTGACAGAGTTGAGGACAGAGATCTCCAGCCAGAGCAGGGAAGACAGGTGTCTTCTGTGGATAGAGTTCCACTTGCTAAGGGTAGAAGAGATAGAGGTCTTCTAGAGGATCACCAGCCAAAGCTGAATTAGGGGAAGGTGTCTCCTTTGAGCTGTGGCTCATAAACATTGTAATCGGGAAGGATTCCCAGAGGACTTTGATACAACTTTTAGAAGAAAAGTTTTATCCGTGGAGTAGCCCACCTTGGGTGAACCACGTAAATTACTCGTGTCACTTTGTGGATTGCATTTTGTGCATTGTTTTACTGTTGTTATTACTGCTATCTTTATTCTGCATGTTAGTGGTTTGAAAGTTGTATTGAAAGATAAAGTTAAAAGTGGTCTTATACTGTTCACCCCCCCTCTCAGTATAAGCTTGTGTTCTTCAATTGGTATCAGAGCAGGTTCCTTCGAAAAGGTTTTACAGTCGAAAGGAAGAACTGGTTAAGAACGCAATGGATTTTTTAGGTGGCAATGCAGCACCTATTCTGGATGGATCAGATTTCGGTCTGTGGAGTGCAAGAATGAAAGTCTATCTTATGGCTCTTGGTAATGAGGTATGGGAAGTTATTGAAGATGGGTACACCATTCCTGTAAATGGTCCTTATACTAAAGAAGACAGGCTCCTACATCATAGCAACTCAAAAGCCATGAATGCAATCCTGAAGGGTTTACAGAAGGCTGATCTTACCAAAGTTATTCACTACAAGACAACCAGTGAAATGTGGAAACAATTGCAGGTTGTTCATACAGGTGATGCAAATGTGCGAAAGGCCAAATTGAGACATTTTAAAGGTATGTTTGAACAACTCAAGATGAATGACGATGAAAATATTAGTGACTACATGCTTCGGATGGATGAGATTGTGAACTCCATGAAAGACTTAGGTCTTGAACTTGCTGAAAATGATGTGTGTGATAAGATTTTAAGATCTCTTCCTAATAGATTTAGTGAAAATATTTCTGCTATTGAGGAAGCCAAAGATTTAGATAAGTTGAAAAAGGATGAGCTCCATAGTATTCTTGCAGATTTTGAGCTGAGAACTCAAGTGAATGTTGATATAAAGAAAGAGGCAGCTTTCAAAGCTACCAAGAAATCAAAAGGCAAACAGATTCAAGAAAGTGATGAGTCTTCTAGTGAGGAAGAAGCATATTACAGCAAGAAAGGCAAATTCTCTAGAAAGCACAAAAGCAAGAAAAATATAAGATGTTTCAACTATGGAAAGTATGGTCATTATGCTACTGACTGTACTATTTCCAAAGATGAAAGTGATGAAGATATACAGGATGTTAAAAGCAAGGATTCTGAAAAGCACAGGTATTACAGAAAGAACAAAGATGATCACAACAATCAAGAAAAGAGGTATTCACACAAGAACAAGAAGAGCTTCTATTTGGACAAAGTAAGTAAGTGTTCTAGCAGTGATAGTGAAAGCTCTTCCAGTGATAATGAAAATGAGATGTTGTTCATTTCAAAAAAAGAGGAAGAACCGAAACATAAATTCACGGTCATGAAATGCTTTAGATGTGGAAATTTTGGGCACCTTGAGGATGATTGCACAAATAATGAATTGGTTGCTAGTATGTATGAGGATGCTTCAAAAAATGATAAGGAAGATGCATGTATGGTTTTTGAAAAGGGTAGCACATCTAGTAATAAGAAATCAGAAAAAGGTCTTGATAATTCAAAGTGCAATCAAATAGAGAATCTTGAATGTGAACTCAATAATGCTCTCAGTGCTTTGGAAAAGGAAAGAAAGAAGAATGATAGACTCAAGGTTAAGTTAGATGAATGTTGTATGGAGAGAGACGATCTTATAGAAAGTCTTGACTTCTCTATAGCCAAAACACAAGAACTCAAGGATGAGTTAGAGTCTAAGATTCTTGAGTATAATGAGTTAGAGCAGAAAATGGTTTCCTTGAAAGAAGAAAATAAAGATTACAAGGATAAGCTCTACAGATTTCAGGATAGCTCCAAAAAGGTTAAGTCTCTCATCAAAAATCAAAGAAATCCAACAGATAAAATAGGTCTCGGTTTTGTTGAGCCGCACAAGAAACAGGTTGGGGAATCTAGCAAGAGATTTCAAAAAGAAGAAAGTTCTGATGAAGAAAGTACTTCAGATCATGAGTCTGTGAGTGATAAATGTGCAGGAACAGAAAACAGATTTCTGAATGTGAAACAGAAGTTCTCGGGACCCAAGAGATCGATTAAAAGAATATTTCACGATAGATGTTTTGCGTGTTACAGGTTTGGACATATGGCTGCACATTGTATGTCTCAAATCAAGAAGGGTAACAATAACTTTAGAAGTCGTAATTTATTTCAAGGGTATTGCTACTCTTGTAATCAGTTCGGGCACAAGGCAATTTTTTGCAATGCAAATAACAGGAACTGGGTTAGTCAGAACAGGCGGATTCAAAGTACAGCTATGCCTGAAAGAAAAGATGTTGCAATTTGTTACAAGTGTAACAACACAGGTCACACAGCCAGACAGTGCAGAGCTGATCTTCCAAGGTACAGGAATAGGAACAATGGTATAAACAGGTCCAAGGATCAAAGTGTGGACAAGAAAAATAATGAGAACAAGAACAAGAAAAGTGCCAAGAATAGAAACATTAACAAAGAGCTCAAGAAAAGGCCCGACAAAGAAATTGTAGACACTGATGATGATGAGTGTCTAATGGGGGTTTCACTCCCAACCCTGTTTTAATTCACCTCAATAGGAGGTGGGGGAGGGACTAAGCTAAGAGGCTCATTCTTAGTCCCAAGCCCCATAGGTGACCCTTTGCCATTGATGACAAAGGGGGAGAGATTTGAGTAAGGGGGAGAGATATGAGTAAGGGGGAGAGCTTCAAGTGAAGAGGAAAGCTTCAAGTGAGGGGGAGCAAAACTTCAAAGAGATTGATTTCAGTTTTGGCTCTTTAAGATGTGTTTTTAGTAAAGGGTTGCCATCAATGACAAAGGGGGAGATTGTTGGCAATTTTGGGTACCTTGAGTACATTGCCTTTGCCTAAGTTTAATTGTTGTCATTGATGTCAAGGAGCTCTTGGTAGTTGTTGTTTTTGATGTCAAGGAGTTCTTGGAGCAATTTGTTTTTATGTCTAAGTATGTGTTTTGATGAAGGTTTCAGCTGGTCAGTAAGTCTCCAAGAAAATCAGAGTAGCCCAGTTGCAAAAGATCAAGAAAAAGATAAGTTAGAAAAAGTTTGCAGGCGACTGGAAAAACTGTCACGATTTCATGACATGTTTTAGGAGAGAGAAAGTTTAGGCAAAACTGTCATGATTTCACGACAAGTTGAGTTGGCAGTGTTGAGTTGCAGAAAGTGTCACGATTTCATGACAAGTTGAGTTGGCAGCATTGAGTTGCAGGAAGTGTCACGATTTCGTGACAAGTTGAGTTGGCAATGTTGAGTTGCAGGAAGTGTCACGATTTCACGACAAGTTGAGTTGGCAACGTTGAGTTGCAGGAAGTGTCACGATTTCATGACAAGTTGAGTTGGCAGCATTGAGTTGCAAGAAGTGTCACGATTTCGTGACAAGTTGAGTTAGCATGTTGAGTTGCAAAAGTGTCACAATTTTATGACATGTTTCAAAGAAAGGTCACGATTTCACAGTTAGTAGAAAGTGCTTAAGGCGAAAGCGTCACGATTTCATGACATGTTCCAGTTTCATGAGCAGTTGGCAGAAAAGTGCTTAAGGCAACGAAAGCGTCATGATTTCATGACATGTTCCAGTTTCACGAGCAGTTGGCAGAAAAGAGCTTAAGGCAGCGAAAGCGTCGCGATTTCGTGACATGTTCCATTTTCGCTAGTGCAAACCGAGAAAAGGTTGAAGAAGCAAGAAGTGTCACGATTTCGTGACAAAGTTGTAGATGACGTCAGCAAGAGGCAAAGGTGTCGCGATTTCATGATAGAAGCTGAGAAGAAGGCTTTGGAGTCTAAAGCGTCATGATTTTGTGACAGAGTTGCTGATGACGTCAGCAAGAGGCAAAGGTGTCACGATTTCATGATAGAAGCGGAGAAGAAGGCTTTGAAGTCTAAAGCATCATGATTTCATGACAAAAGTGAGATGACGTCAGCGAAAGGCAAAAGTGTCACGATTTCGTGACAGAAGAGCGAAGGAAGCATACAAAAGCAAAAGCGTCACGATATCGCTACAGCAAGCTAAAGAGGGTGTACGATAGGTAAAGGTGTCACGATATCGTGACATGTTGAAGTTTCATGCCAGAAGCTTCAGGGAGGCAGTGAAGCCGACAGAGTTAAATCTGGGCCGATGCAACGCAGGGTTTTACAGTCGACGTGATTGAAGGTTGAACAGCCGACTAAGAACAAGATTTCAACTTGAGATTGTGAGTATTAAAGGAGGGTTGTTTGAGCAGTTTTGTGCATCGATCGAAGTGTGCGTTCGAAGAGTGGCGTTCATAGATTTAGTGCGACAGTGAGGTTCGATCATCGAAAAAGTAGAGTGCAAAGTTCGATTGTAGTATAAGAGTGCATTTCGTCGAATCGTCTAAGTGTGGAAGACTGTGCTACTGTTCATGCGAAGACTGTGCTGTTGTTCATGCGAAGACTATGCTGCTGTATGCACGAAGAATGTGCTACTGAGTTTTTCACAGAAGAGTATAATTTGATCGAGTGCTGCTGTCTTTGCGTAGACTATGAAAAGTTTGTTTCGACCAAGTAGGAACTATAACAGAAAAGAAAAGAGGAAGAGGACAGATTTGTGCCAGACCGAAGGACTATGTTTTGGTGCAGAAAAGAGGACCAACTTGCTGTGACAGAGTTGAGGACAGAGATCTCCAGCCAGAGCAGGGAAGACAAGTGTCTTCTGTGGATAGAGTTCCACTTGCTAAGGGCAGAAGAGATAGAGGTCTTCTAGAGGATCACCAGCCAAAGCTGAATTAGGGGAAGGTGTCTCCTTTGAGCTGTGGCTCATAAACATTGTAATCGGGAAGGATTCCCAGAGGACTTTGATACAACTTTTAGAAGAAAAGTTTTATCCGTGGAGTAGCCCACCTTGGGTGAACCACGTAAATTACTGTGTCACTTTGTGGATTGCATTTTGTGCATTGTTTTACTACTGTTATTACTGCTATCTTTATTCTGCATGTTAGTGGTTTGAAAGCTGTATTGAAAGATAAAGTTAAAAGTGGTCTTATACTGTTCACCCCCCCTCTCAGTATAAGCTTGTGTTCTTCAAGAACAACATGTGTAAAAAAAGGTGTCTAAAGTAGAAGCACCAGCCAAGGTAGCTAGTAAAAAGACTCAATAATGAGCCCAATGGATAAAGGCTTGGGATCACTTGCATCAATACAAGCTAGATACCCTATGAGGCACTAGAAATGTTGGCAATTTTAACATGTGCCACAATGGGATTTTTGATCACTTTTTTTAAAGGATTTTTGTTTGTAAAATTGGCATTTATAATGAAATTATGATATGGTGTTTTTCACAATATTTTGTGTGTAATTATTATCTTATAGTTTCACAAAATTTCATACTTCAAAAATGGAGATCATAAGTTAAAATATAAAATAAAAAAAATGGCATCCAAAAAAGTGCATTACAGAAGGAGAAAATCACATTCACCTTAAAAATGGGTAAAGGTCCAATTCGCCTCACTCTGGGGTGAATGTGAAAGTTTAAATGGAAATATATCTTCATCCCAAGTGAGGGATGAAAGTCCCTTTCACCTCTCATTTGGGCTAAAGCACATCAAAGTGCTTTGAAATGATGGTGATCCCAAAGGAAAATTTGGCAATTTAAAAAAGGGTGCGTTCACCCCAAAGTTGGGGTGAAAGCTTCATTTGCCCCACTTTGGGGTAAACATCATTTAAAACAAAGCATTGATGAGTCAACAGTGCATTCACCCTAGTTGATGGGTGATAGTCCCATTCACCCCTTTCATGGGTGAAAGCACAACGAATGGTGAGTTTTGGCTAAGGAAAAGGAAATAACAAGTGCTTTGGTTGTGTTGAAAGGTCAATGCTAGGTTCACTCAAGATGGAGGGTGACAATGTTTTTCACCCATTCTAGGGATGAACGTATATATATAAGGTAGGGTGTGGACCCCACTTTGTCACGTGGAAGAAAAATGAAAAATGAAAGCGCTTTCACCCCATATGAGGGGCGAATGTTCCATTCGCCCTTCACTCGGTGAAGCTACAGGGTAGCCACCTGACAACGTATCAAAGGTTTTATTTTTCTCTGAGGTGAATGCGAATAGATAGATCATTGAAAATTCAATGCAAGGTTTGCCCAAGGTGGAGGGTGATAGTGCCTTTCACCCATTATGGGGGTAAACATATATTTTTAAGAGGGGATGACATCCTATTGAAGGCGCTTTCACTCTGAGAAAGAGAAGACTTTCAATCATTCCTTTTAGGAGTAAAATAACATGAAAGTGGTTCGAAGTAGTCATTTTTCCCACATTTCTTCCTGATTAATTGTTGCTATGATGAAGAGAGGAATGTAATGTGCCAAATTTTAATTTGAATAAAATCAGTGGTTGTATGTGTATGTAATAAGTACTTTCTCTACCAAAGAGCATGAATGAGTAGTGATGCAGATATTATTTTTTCTCATTCCTTCATTTTGGGTAAATTTGGTTTTAAAATTTAGTTAAGAATTTTTTAAGGTGCTTGGACCAAATAAATGAAGAATATTTAATAATTGGGGTGGAAGTTATTGAGATTACTGATTTCGTGCTTAAAAGAATTGCAGTTTTTCAAACACAAAGTGAGTGCTGTTAGTTCCAAGAAATTTCAAATAGGTATGAATTTCCAAGGTACAATAAACTTGCCAATTCCTCAATCGCCTTTGTAGTTTTCTATTCATCGACACCCAAATATGTCAATTTCCAGGAAGTCTTTCCTTAAAAGCTAGATCATTGTTTCAAAAGGATGAATTTTAAATATTTTTGAGAAGAAATTTTCTCACCAGGGTTTCTGATTTGTAAACATTTTGTCTTCATGTGCATTTAATGAAAGAGGAAAAATCCTCTATAAATACTAATCATTTAAATGTAATAGAGAGAAAATAGACATTCTACAAAAAAACTATTCAAGTTTTTTGCAGTTTTTATGTGTGATTTCTTTCTGCTCAAGCATTTCTATTTTGTATTCATATCTGTTATCTACTGCTAAGTTCAAATTTTGTATCTGTATTTGGGTATTGCTAGTGAGAGTGTGAGTACTAGAATGTGATACTAGAAGTTATATCTAAGGAACTGTAAGTGGATTCTCTTGCTTTCTTCCTATTCTATGCTGCTATAACACTTGGTTGGAGTTGTTACTACTAGTCTATCCCCAATCCTATATCTTCTGGCCTGTGGCTATATTTACCATTTCTTTCTATTATTTTCATTTATTTCCTAAAACTCTAAACTTAAAATCGGTGTAGGATTTAGTAAGGGAATGCAAAGGTATTTCTACCTTTGTTTAAATGATTTACACAGATATAAACAATGCAGAATGTAAAAGACGAAATCGAAGGAATATGAATACGGAATTTAGTAAACGAATGGAAACAAATGCAGGCCACTTAAGGTGGGCACACCCTTGCACAGAGGCAGATGAAAATATAAAAATATAAGATGAGATAATTCTTCAATTAATTTATTATGAACCCATATATAGTGAATTTTACACAATTGGATAATATAGCCGACTCTTCATGTTTGGAGTGTAACATGACTCCCCTCCTCGGAAAGCTTTGTCCTCAAAGCTGGAAATGTCTGGAAGATACTTTCAGGTTCCCATGTGGCATCCTCCTCTGGTAAATCTTGCCATTTAATGAGAAATTCTTGAATCTGACGTGATCTCAGTCTTCGGATTCTATGTTGTAGTATATCTTCAGGTTGGAGATGTATGCGTCCTTCCTCATCGAGCACTGGTAAGTCTGATTGACTTTGTACTTTCCGACCAATTACTTTTTTGAGACATGAAACATGAAATACTCGGGTGTATTCGTGATGATGTAGGTAGCTCTAATTGATAGGCTACTTCTCCAATGCGGCGCACAATTTTGTAGGGACCATAGAATCGTGGAGCCAACTTTTGGCTGGATTTTAACCTTAACGAGGATTGTTTGTAAGGTTGCAGCTTTAGGAACACCCAATCACCTATATCAAAGGTTCTTTCTGATCGGTGCAAGTCTTGTTGTTGTTTCATACGATTCTGTGCTTGGACTAAATTCTCTTTGAGGATGGTGAGTGTAGACTGCCTTTGTTGGAACCAATCATCCACTTTGGCTACCTTGGATGATCCCTGGACGTAATCTGCAATGGCTGGAGGTTTGGTGCCATACAATGCTTCAAATGGAGACATCTTAATTGAGTAATGGTAAGAAGTGTTGTACCACCATTCTCCCAATGCTAACCAATGGCTCCATTGGTATTGTTTATCTTGAGCAAAACATCTTAAGTATGTACCCAAACATTTGTTAACTACTTCGTTTGACCATCCGTCTCGTGGATGGTAAGTTGAAGACATGTTCAATTTGGTACCACTAAGGCGAAATAACTCCCTCCAAAAGTTACTAGTAAAAATGGGATCTCTATCACTTACAATATTTTTTGGCATACCATGTAATTTGAAAATTGAATCCATAAATACCTTGGCCACCTTGCTTGCGGAAAATGGATGTTGTAAAGCCTGAAAGTGAGCATATTTGGATAACCGGTCTACGACGACAAAGATTACTGTCCTGCCTTCTGATTTTGGAAGACCTTCAATGAAATCCATGGATATATGTTCCCACTGTCGTTCAGGGATGGGTAATGGTTGTAATAAGCCTGGTGATTTGACTATTTCTCCTTTATTGCGCCGGCAAACTTCACATTCTCGCTACCCATTGTTTGACTTCCGCTTTTAATCCTTTCCAACAAAATGATTGTTTGACCCTTAAATATGTCTTCAAAAATCCCGAATGTCCCGCTGACTGGAGAAGCGTGTGATTCGTCGAGGATCTTTGATTTGAGTTCTGAATTATGTGGAATGTAAATGCGGTTCTTCTTCCGGAGGATGTTATCTTCATAAGAGAACAAAGGGTGTTTGGAAGACCCTATAGATAATTCATGAATTATCTCGAGCGTTTCACTATTGGACAACCATTCAATTTGTAATTGAGTTACCCATTGGGAGCAAGGACCTGAAATAGCATTGATGACTACTTCATCTTCATATTTTCTGGACAGCGCATCGGCAGCTATATTTTCCTTCCCTTTCTTATATTCGATAACGAAATCATAGCCCAGAAGTTTGGTTAACCACTTATTTTGTTCTGGATAAGAAAACCTTTGCTCCAAAAAATGCTTGAGGCTACTATGATCTGTTTTGATAATGAAGCGGCTACTGATTAGGTAGTGTCTCCATTTTTCTACTGCATGAAGAATAGCCAACATTTCTTTTTCATATGTTGATTTTCCCAAAAATTTTCCGGAAAGCTGTTTACTTTCAAATGCCAATGGATGACCTTCTTGCATTAATATAGCCCCAATTCCCTGTTCTCGATGCATCACATTCGATAATAAATGGTTTGTGAAAATTGGGAGTTGCTAATACTGGAGTTGTACACATGGCTTGCTTAAGAGCTTCAAAAGCTAGAGTAGCCTCTTCCGACCAACGAAAAGCATCCTTTTTTGTGAGTGCCGTGAGCGGTGCTGCAATCTTACCATAATTTTGTACAAACTTGCGATAGTAGCCCGTTAGACCCAAAAAACCACGAAGTTTCTTGATGGTTTTAGGTAAAGGCCACTCTTGAATTGCCTTAATCTTATTGGGATCTACTTTGACACCCTCATGTGAAACTATATGACCAAGATACTCAACTTCTTGAACACCAAATGAACATTTGGAGCGTTTAACAAATAATTTTTCTTTGTGTAGGATGTGAAGGGCTTTATCCACATGATGTAAATGGTCCGTCCATGTTTTGCTGTATATGAGGATATCATCAAAAAAAACTAATACAAACTTATGGAGGAGTGGACGAAACACTTGGTTCATGAGACTTTGGAATGTGGATGGTGCATTAGTGAGACCAAAAGGCATGACCAAAAATTCGTAATGACCCTCGTGAGTACGAAAGGCTGTTTTGGGAATATCTTCTTCTCTAACACGGATTTGATGAAAGCCAGAGCGAAGGTCTAATTTTGTAAAAAATTTTGCACCATGCAACTCATCTAATAGGTCATCTATGACAGGGATAGGAAATTTGTCCTTGATAGTGAGTTTATTGAGAGAACGAAAGTCAGGACACATACGCCAAGAGTTATCTTTTCGTCTAGCCAGGACTACAGGTGAGGAATAAGGACTAGTGCTGTGACGAATGACTCCATGATCCAACAAATCCTGAACGATCTGTTCGATTTCTGTCTTTTGTGGCTGAGGGTAGCGATAAGGACGACTGTTAGGTGGGACACTTCCTGGCATTAAATGGATAGCATGATCATGAGATCGTTTAGGTGGTAATCCTTGAGGTTCTTGGAAAACCTCGTCATAATGTGTGATGATATCTTGTAACTCAGGTGCAATAATATCCGAAGTTGCTGATGATTGTTTTTCCAAACAATTAATTTGAGCTATAAACCCATATCCACCCTTTTTTAACATCTTTTCCATACTATGAGAGCTCACCATTTGTGTTGGAGGAGTAGTAATGCCTTGTAAGCGAATGACTCGTCCATTTTCCTTCCATTCCACAAATAATTTTTTGAAGTTGAAGCTAACTGTGTCTAATGTTTCCAACCATTCAACCCCCAAAATGACATCAGAATTTCCCAAATTCATGACAAAAAGGGAGCCTAACCAGGTATAAGTTCCCATATTTATGGAAACTTGAGATGTGCGACCCACGCATTGTGCGTTCACCCCGTTGGCCACTAAAACCTGGAATTTGTCTTTGTTGGAAGAGTTAATGAATAAATTCAAGGCTTTTTCTGTTTTGATGTCGATAAAATTGTGGGTGCTACCAGAATCAATTAGCACATTCACATTTTTCTGGGCGGAGAAAACCCGGTACCTTGATGGTATGGTGGGCGGTTAAACCCATGAGAGCATGTACTTGAAATTGCCATTGTATCCTCTTCTTTTTCGTCTATAGTACATGGTAGGTCTTCTGGCATAGGTTCTTCTGATTGGTAAGGTTCATCCTCTTCCCCTTCACCTTGATCACCTTCAATATGAAAGTTTTGTTTTTGGGCACAAGCTTGTTCCCTGGGGTGATTAGTGCGACATTTATAGCAAAAATATCTTGATGGTTGATCATTTCTACGAAAGGAATTGTTGCGGTATGAAGGACGACTATATGTTTCCCGCTGTGCAGACAACTGATGTCTCTTCTCGGCCAACTTGGCTATTCTTATACAACTGTTCAACAAAGTTGGATCGTGCATATCTACCTCCACTCGAATACTTTCTTTCAAACCATTGCGAAAGGCACCTACCACTGTGTCGGGACTAAGGTCTGAAATGTATGGTAGTAAACTGGTAAACTCCGAAACGAATTCACTAACTGACCCTTTTTGTTTAAGAGATAACAATCTTACTGTGTAGGATGATGTAGCTCCGTCGTCAAATCTTTCTAAAAAAGAGGTAGTGAATTTTCTCCAAGTAATAATAGCTACATTTTCTTTTTTAAGCCATACAAACCATTGGTAGGCCTCAGTGCCTAATTTTGATGCAGCGAAAGGAACTCTATCCATTTCCTTAATTTGATATAAGTCAAGGATGCCTTCCATTTTGGCTAACCAACCACGAGGATCATGACCTTCAAAAGTGGGCATATCAATTCGTGGAAAGTTAATATTAGGACCTCTTGGTTGGTGATAACCCATGTCCCTTTCTTGATTTGGGTTATATCACTGTCTTTGAGAGGGATCTCTGTAATTATCCGAATCACCTCTTTGTTGTTGCCAATCATCATTAGGATCGATAATTTCTTCATTCCATTGGGCATGGGAGTGATTTTGGGGATTAGGATTGGGAATAGTCTGGTTTTGGGCATTCATAAAGCCTTTTAGGAGGATACCCATCTCGTGTATACTCTCTAGTATGCCATGAAGAGACTCCCTATCAGACATGGCTGAATTACTTGAGTTTCCTTGCGTGATGTTTTCGTGAGTTGGGGAAGGATTAGTAGCCATAGGATCTACTAGTGGGTGGTGTGGATTATAACTACCAATTTTAAAAGGAGAAAGAGAATTTTTAGTACCTGGGCTGCGGTTAGCTCTTCGTATGTTGGTATTGGTCGTTTTCGAGCTTGATAATCGACCGTCAGGTCCTTTGGTCCAGCTTTTACTCATGCACTGCTTACACCTTCCGGATTAGTAATCCTTGCTCTGCAAAAATTCTGCTTACACCTTCCGTATTAGTAATCCTTGCTCTGCAAAATTTGGTTGTCTTTTGGTAAAAAATTTGGTGTTGATTCCGCCTTAATTGCCACTCCAACTGCGGCACGGAAGTTGATGTTTGTGTGCTCCGAGGACTCTAGACACGACTCATAAGACCGAAACTCAATGGATACAACCCGAGCAGCACGTGACACAACACTGCGTAAGGACTGCGACTAGGGAGGAAGATGCGGGGAACACGACGGACAGACCTCGAACGGATAGAACTCAACGGCACGGACACAAGGCGATGTGATGGACAGGACACGTGTGACACCTGCGATGACACGAAGAGCCCTGACGCGAGCCGAGACGGAGGACAAGAGAAGACCGGACGCGAGACGGAAGTGACGAGCGAACGGAGGACGTGGAAATCGAACGACACGGGCGCTACTACCAACGACACGACAACCGACGGAAACCCAACGACACGACAACCGACACGAGAAACCCAACGACACGACAACCGATGGAAACCCAACGACACGACAATGACACGACAACCGACGGAAACCCAACGACACGACACTCGCGCGCAAAGACCACGGAGGATGTGACCGAAGTCACAAACAAAAAAGGGCGATTAATTCCTTATGAATGCTGAAACGCCCTTCCTACGCCAAATGTGGGATAAGTCTTGTAATCCCACACCCGCAATAAAATATTCGCTGACGTCGGACGGCAATTTTTGTTGAAAAACCTTAGTCACAGTGTAATTAACGTAAATTCATGACTTCTGATTGGACGCTGCTGTGGGTTAGGAGTTACTCTGCGTCTGGCGTTCGGATATGGGACGACGAACGAATCGAATGCCTGTAACGGAAAACAAATCGCCAATTCACCAAATCACATGCAAATCGAAACTGGCGTTACTGAGTAGCGGGGAATTTGAGTTGAAACGCCTGTAATTTCCGTTTGCACTTGTGACGCGACGCTAACAGCACCCGTAATGGCACAGCCGGATTGCAGAGTTGAAGTAAAAATCCCGTGAATCGTCGAATCTGATACCAATGCAAAGGTATTTCTACCTTTGTTTAAATGATTTACACAGATATAAACAATGCAGAATGTAAAAGACGAAATCGAAGGAATATGAATACGGAATTTAGTAAACGAATGGAAACAAATGCAGGCCACTTAAGGTGGGCACACCCTTGCGCAGAGGCAGATGAAAATATAAAAAGATAAGATGAGATAATTCTTCAATTAATTTATTATGAACCCATATATAGTGAATTTTACACAATTGGATAATATAGCCGACTCTTCATGTTTGGAGTGTAACAGTGGAGATAGCCCTCTCTAGAGATTGGCCCGAAGGACATTTCTCTCCTTTGACCTTTCAATATTGGTCGTGTCTAGGGTGCACAAATGCATGTTTTGTATTTTATCTAGATATTTGACCAACAGTGGTGAAGGAACTCTCACAGTTGGGAAATTTTTTTAGGGTAGACATGAGTCACCTAAGAAAGAACGATGATTCAAGCATCAAGAAATAAATATTTCCACATCAAATAAAAGATAAGTATATCTAAAATATAACAAGAAATATAAATAAGACCTTCAATATGGATCAAGCAAAATAAATAAACAACAAAATATTTTCTAAGGTACCTATTTATTAAAAAATTATCTTTGAACATTTGAATAATTCTCAAAAAAATTAGAGAAATACTCTAAATTTGAACTAGCAACAATATTTAGTAGAAACATATAGAAGGGATTCGAAACAAGTCATTTTAATGTTAAAAATGGATTAGAAAAGCATTCTCCCAATAGGAAAATTTTCTTGACAAGGATTGGAAGATTATTTTTTGGAAGATGCATGCCTAAAAAGTTGAAATAATTCTACTTTGAAATAAGAAGAATACACACTTGAAATAAGAGGAAGACACTCATTTGAATAGAAGAGGAATGCATTGAGATCGGCTGAAATAAAAAATGTAAAATACTCACCCAAAGGATTAAAATATCTAGACACTTGGATGTTAAGCAAAGTTATTTTAGAAAGGAACATACAAAATATATTTTAAAGAACTATTTCCAAAAGGGTTAGGCATAAATTCAAAAGTTGATTTTAAATATTTTCAATGGTTGAAAAACAATATTCAAGATTTTTTGTATATTTAATATTGGGAAGAAAGGAAGAAAAAAGTTTATAAAAAAATGGAAGTTTTTTCTTGATTAAGAGAAGAGCAGAAAGAACTCACAAAGAAAAAATATATTTCTTGTTAAAATAAATCTGATTGGGTAGCAGCATGTGGGTAAAGGAGAAAAATATTAAGTAAAAAATAAAAGAGAATATAATAATTTAAAAGAATATTTTATAGAGGAAGAAGTATTCCTCCTATTGTTATTTTCTTGCCAATGACAAATATTCTCATAATTTTGAAGAATCATTTGAAATCCAAGTATAGGCATATATATACTCATTAGAAGGAGTTTTTTAATATGGATTTTTTTGGAGTATATTACATTATTTGGTACATTCTAATGTACCCCCATGGTACCTTCATGGTACATATTGTAAATATTAGATTAGGATTGAGTCTTAGTTTAGAGTGTGAGTAATATTTTTTGGTAATTTAAAGATTTTATATTTATGAGGCCATTTTAAAGGCACCCTAATGCCTTAATACATCAACTAAAAAAAAGGATGAAAATATCACAAAAAACAATAAGCATCCTTGAGGAACATAAAATAGTAAGGAAAACATAAACAAATTGAAACAGGGTTGGAAAAAACCCAAGGGAAACAAAAAATACAAGGCTACACCAAAGAAGCTAATTAGGTAGTGACAGAATCATCCTTGACATCTTTCTTAACATCCTTGATTTCATCCTTTGGGATATCCTTAAAGATATCCTTAGTGACTTCCACCACTTATTCAAAATTATCATAGAAAATAGGAGGTTTAGAGCATTCTTGTGCTCTTTCAATTGTGAAATTGCATTCTCCATGTGAGAAATCATGCTCGAGGTGGTTTTTATAATGTATTTCTGCAATAATCTTTCTACTGGGTCGTTTGTATCATCCTCAGTAGCATATTGCACCTTTCATTGATTCTATACTTCCTATGCTCCTTTGTCCTTGAGGTTCTACAAGCTCCTTGTGGTAGTTATCTCAATATTGGTCTTATTTTTTGTAATGAAATATGGATCTTGATGGCTCTCGATCACCTTATTTCATTTGGATCCATGACTTTTTGTAACAGGGGTGCAAGATGCATCCTCATCGATGTTATACTCTTATTGGTTATGAAAGAATGTTTTCTTGATGAAATTCATCCAAAATATGGATATACAACACTTTGAAGAGCTCTTGATGCAAGGTCCACTCATCCTCCTTTTTTTCTTGGGTTACAGTGATAGTATAGTTCATCGATAGATAAATAAATTTAGGAATGTTAATTTTCTTAACCTACATGAAGTGGTTGATGAAAGCCACATAAAATTCTCTAAGTTTTGAATTGGGATCATCCAAAATTATATACTCCATAATGGGCTTCATGACTTCCTTCCAAGGGGGGCAAGGTTACTGCAAAGCATCCCTAACTTGATGATTCTCTGCATGGGTTACTTTGACTCAAATTGATTCATCTCAACTTCCCAATTATGTTTATCCCTATGCATAGTCTGCCCCACCACCATTTGTCCAGTCACCTCTGCTATAATACCTATATCAACATAAAATTCAATGCCATGAACAATCACAATGCATTTCTCCCAGGTTGACATGAATTCTAGGTTAATGTTCTAGTCCCAGCCAAAAAAAACTTGAGAAATGGCTATTGAGAAAGGTGCAGCGACAGTATTGTCATTGTTGTCAACACAGTCAGATAGATCGGTTGATGCAGTGGATAGGATTTCAAAGGTTACTCAGAGTATGTACAATGATGTTAAATGCTTATGAGGATGTTTTTGATGTTTGGGTGAAGTTGTTATAGGTTGTCCAAGAAGACTAAAGTGGCCCATATGCAAAATATAAGCAAAAAAGAAAAGAAAAAAGTGTCGCGATATCGCGACATGTTGCATTTTCGTGGCCAAAGAGAAGAGAAAATGCAAGGAGAAAAAGTGTCGCGATATCGCGACATGTTGCATTTTCATGGGCCAAAGAGAAGAGAAAATGCAAGGAGGAAAAAGTGTCGCGATATCGTGACATGTTGTATTTTCAGGGCCAAAGGAAAAGAGAAATAGCAAGGAGAAAAAGTGTCACGATATCGCGACATGTTGCATTTTCACGGCCAAAGCGAAGAGAAAAGAGAGGAAAAAGTGTCACGATATCGTGACATGTTGCATTTTCGTGGCCAAAGCGAAGAGAAAATGCAAGGAGAAAAAGTGTCACGATATCGCGACATTGTGCATTTTTACGGCCAAAGCGAAGAGAAAGAGCAAGGAGAAAAAGTGTCGCGATATCGTGACATGTAGCATTTTTGTGGTCCAAAGCAAAGAGAAAGAGCAAGAAGAAAAGTGTCACGATATCGTGACATGTCGCATTTTCGACTCAAAAGAGGAAGAGAGAGAAGAAAAGTGTCATGATATCGTGACATGTCGCATTTTCGTGACTAAAGGGAGAGAGAGAAGAAAAAGTGTCGCGATATCGTGACATGTCGCATTTTCATGACTCAAAAGGGCAGGAAGGAAGAGAAGAAAAGTGTCACGATATCGTGACATGTCGCATTTTCATGACTCAAAAAGGGCAGGAAGGCAGAGAAACAAAAGTGTCACGATATCGCGACATGTCGCATTTTCGTGACTCAAAAAGGGAGGACAGAGTAACAAAAGTGTCATGATATCGTGACATGTCGCATTTTCTGACTCAAAAGGGAGAGAGAGTAACAAAAGTGTCACGATATCGTGACATGTCGCATTTTGTGACTCAAGAAGAGCCTCAAAATAGAAACGAACAGTCATGGAAAAGAAAATGAACAGTCATCGAAGGAGAAAACAAATGCATGCCCATGTGGAGAAAATGAACAGTCGAAGAAGGAGAAAATGAACAATCATCAAAATAGAAATGAAAAGCTTTTTTGGAAACCAAAACGCATGCATGCACAAAGGAGAAAATGAACAGTCATGACCGAGAAGACGAACAATCATGGTAGGAGAATATGGTGTCAATTCATTGCATGTAACGTGTTTGACGAAATGCCTACTCTATATATACAAAAGGAGTTACATAGAGAAGGTGTTACAATTGACAAGTGGCGTATGAGAATATGAAAGGAGTTACAACTGGAGTTACAAAGAGAAAGGATGGTTATAAAAGGAGTGTTGCTTGGAGAATTTTAGTGGGGATTTTATATCGTGAAGAGAGCGAGAGGAGAGGGAGAGGGGCGAGAGGCGAGCGAGAAGGGTGTGTGTTGTGTGAATTGTGGGCGATGTTGAGTAAGCAATAGACCAGTCAGGGTCTTGTAAAAGTGAAGGCATTTATATGTCAATCTTCTAGTTTCAGAATTGAAGTCCAAGTTGGTGCTTGGCATCAGGGGTTGGTGCTCCTTCCAGTTGGTGCTAGTAAATCGGGGGTTGGTGCTCCTTTCTATTGGTGCATAAATCGGGGTTGGTGCTCCTTTCTATTGGTGCAGATAAATCAGGGGTTGGTGCTCCTTCCAGTTGGTGCTAGTAAATCAGGGGTTGGTGCTCCTTTCTATTGGTGCAGATAAATCAGGGGTTGGTGCTCCTTCCAGTTTGGTATAAATCAGGGTTGGTGCTCCTTTTGTTGTGCAATTTAACATCGGGGTTGGTGCTCCTTTCTATTGGTGCAGATAAATCAGGGGTTGGTGCTCCTTCCAGTGGGTGTTGGTAAATTGATTGTAAAGTTGTTGCTTTGCAAAGGCTGGATTTGGATGGGAGTCCAAATAGTCAATTTTTGAGGAGTAGCCAAATCGGTGAACCTCGGTACATCTTGTGTTGTGTGATGCTCTCTTGTTATATTTGCTTTATTTGGTTTTAAGTTCTCATTGTTTTGGCTTTAAGAGTTGAAGATTTAAGTTTTAAAGAGCTACACTGATTCACCCCCCTCTCAGTGTCATTGTGAGACTAACAATTGGTATCAGAGCCAGTTTCCCTTGTCAGGCTAAATCAGCTAGGGTTGATCTTGGATTAGTATGCAATGGGTAAGAAGAATAGATCCTCCTCAAATAAGGCATCTCAGTCAGTTTCAGTTCCTGTGGAAGAGAAAATTGAACTAGAAAATATAGGAGTGAATTCTGAAGTATGTGATGAAAACCTTGAGGGTGAAGTATATCTAGAAGGTGAGTTGATCGCTGCACTTGAAGAGTTGGGTATAGAAAGGAAAAAGAACAAAAGACTATCCAAGAAGTTGGAAGAATATGGGGATAATATTGAAGATCTCTTCTTACAAATTCATAAAGCCAAGAAAATAGAAGAAGCCTTGAAGTCACACCTGGATGATAAAGGCGATGTATGTAGCAAACGTGAAGAGGAATCTAACAAAGTTATTAATGATCTAAAGCTGCAAGTAGAAGAGTCCAAAAGGATTGAAGAAACTCTCAGGTCACAGATCAATGAGAAAGAGATTGTTTGTTGCAAACAAGAAGAGGAGATTGTTTTATTGAGGAAACAACTAGAAGAGGCCAATACAAATCTCAAATTTGAGAAGAGCACAGAGTTGCTAGATAAAATGATAAGGCAACAAAGAAGCCCCATGTGTAAGCTTGGTCTTGGATGTGAAGCTGAACAACCTTCATCTTCTAAATCTATAGAGAAGAAGAAGTCCACTGTTGAAGGATCAAAGCAAGAAAAGCTTGAAGCTGAATCTTCAAAAGGAAGAAAATCTCAAAGGAGATCTACAACAAAGCAACCACAACAAAAGAGGTTCTATCACTCTCACTTTATTCATAATAATGCTTTTAATGGCTATTGTTTTAGATGCAACCATTATGGTCACAAGGCAATTTATTGTGGATTGAATAATAGATCAAAGAGTTATGCTGGTAGAAATACATCTGTTATTCCGGTTGAACACCATGTGCAATGTTTTAAATGTAATGGTCATGGGCACATAGCAAGGTTTTGTCCAAGAACTTTTGTATCTAATCTAAGGCAAGACAGTAGATTTCATCAGACACAAAGAATGCAACACAGACAGGGAAGAAATCATGTGCATCAAAGAAAGGAAAATAATCATCCATCAAGGATGCACAAGAGACAACCACCCAGTAGAAATGTTTTTTCACCTTTGATGGATTATAGAATGTTATAACTCATAATTTTGGGCACATTGCAAGAAATTGTCAAGTACATTTGCATCAAATCAATTTAGAAGAAAATTTCAACCAAATGGAATGAGACAAAATAGAAAATTTCTCAAAAAACATGCACAAGCTACTGAAAAAGAAAAGTCAAAACAAGAGCCCAAAATTGTAATCAAACCAGAGTGGAGAAAGAAAGAAGAGAGGAAATCATGTCTCCTTGGACTGAAGGAGACTACTCCTCTATTGCACTAAGCAACTCCAGGTAGCACATCCTCAGGGGAGCAATCTTAAAGTTTTATTTTAATGCTCCTATGTTGTTTGGTTATCCGAGGATGAAAGGAAAGTAGTCAAGGGGAGTTGTCGTATAGTTGTCAAAGTGTGTTTCAGTTCATGTAGTTGTTTGTGGAGGTAATAAGAGAGCATTAATTTTCTCTAAAGAAGTAGCCATTATCAAAGAGATGCCGAGTCAAAGCAAACAGTGGCACTAGCACCCAGTTGGTCAAGAGTGCCAAGTGGCACATGCAAGGCAGAGACGTTGAGAGAATAGCGCCCGGTGGTGAAGCACCAAGGAGGACAAGATGCCTATGCACCTAAGAAAGTCTTGCATTATTTGAGAAATGCGAGATATTGCCCGAGGAATCCCTTGATCGCAGCGAGGAGAAATGCTCCCTGGAATCACGTGAAGAACGTTCACCTAAGACATTGAGTAGCCCTGACATATGCCCTAGCAAGAAGCAGAATACCGAGTGTTGATGACTACATGCAGATTGAGGTTCCAACGCTAGATGTAACGGTCCACTGTCAATACCTACGTAGGTGATGAAAACATTCATGGCAGCCGTTAGAAACCAGAGACATTGAGCTGCACAACGGATGCGAGGCAAAGTCATCAGTCACGGAGGAGGTGGCAGTCAAAAGGCTGAAGAAATTACGTGCAGGCTGCCTGGAGAGTCGATCACTTTTGATTTGGGAGTAACTTTTGCGTAGTTGAGAGTTGCATGTTGATCAAACTATACTAAATAAGTAAAAGCAAGGTACAACAAGAATTATAATATGATGAGCAGAGATTAGAGTGCTTATCCAAGAAGACTTTATGACAGAAAGAGTACCAGTGGAGGTGCATTCTATCTTGGAGACAGGTTGGTCGCATGGCACAGTAAGAAACAAGAGTCAGTCTCCTTATCCATAGCAGAGGCAGAATATATTGCAGCGACAACGTGTTGTACGTAGGAGAAAGTTGCAGAAGGTGAGGTTAAGTTGGATTTTGTTCTAACAACAGAGCAAGTAGCGGATATCTTCACAAAACCAACATTGCCCAAGGAAGTCTTTGAGTACCTTCACAATAAATTGGGAGTGGTCATGCTTCCCAAGAATTGACTAGCTATCGGGACCACATTCTCAGGGGAGCATTTGTGTATTTGTTTATCTTTTTGCTCATGTTTGTGATTTTTGCTAAGTGTAATAATTTTTCTTGAGAATGTTGTGCATGGACTCAGGGGGAGTTTACAATAGCCCTTTGATATTGTTGTCAAAGGGGGAGAAGAGTTACAGGAAATTGCACGTGTGTTGCCAACAATTCCAAAGGGGGAGATTGTTGAGCAAGGTGCAGCGACAGTATTGTCATTATTGTCAACACGATCAGATAGATCGGTTGATGCAGTGGACAGGAGTTCAGAGGTTACTCAGAGTATGTACAGTGATGTTAAATGCTTATGAGGATGTTTTTGATGTTTGGGTGAAGTTGTTACAGGTTGTCCAAGAAGACCGAAGTGGCCCATATGCAAAATAAAAGAGAAGCGAAAAAGCAAAAGAAAAAAGTGTCACGATATCGTGACATGTTGCATTTTCATGGCCAAAAGAGAAGAGAAAATGCAAGGAGAAAAAGTGTCACGATATCGCGACATGTTGCATTTTCTCGGGCAAAAGAGAAGAGAAAATGCAAGGAGAAAAAGTGTCACGATATCGCGACATGTTGCATTTTCACGGCCGAAAAAGCAAGGAGAAAAAGTGTCACGATATCGCGACATGTTGCATTTTCACGGCCAAAGAAAGAGAAAATGCAAGGAGAAAAAGTGTCGCGATATCGCGACATTTGTGCATTTTCGTGGCCAAAGCAAAGAGAAAATGCAAGGAGAAAAGTGTCGCGATATCGCGACATTGTGCATTTTCACGGTCCAAAGCGAAGAGAAAGAGCAAGGAGAAAAAGTGTCGCGATATCGTGACATTGTGCATTTTCATGGTCCAAAGCAAAGAGAAAGAGCAAGAAGAAAAGTGTCACGATATCGCGACATGTCCATCTTTCATGACTCAAAAAGAAGAGAAAGAAAAAGTGTCGCGATATCGTGACATGTCGCATTTTCTGACTCAAAAGGGTAGGAGGAGAGAAGAAAAAGTGTCGCGATATCGTGACATGTCGCATTTTTCATGACTCAAAAAGGGAGGAAGGCAGAGAAGCAAAAGTGTCACGATATCGTGACATGTCGCATTTTCATGACTCAAAAAGGGAGGAAGGAGAGAAGCAAAAGTGTCACGATATCGCGACATGTCGCATTTTCATGACTCAAAAGGCAGGCAGAGAGTAACAAAAGTGTCACGATATCGTGACATGTCGCATTTTCAACTCAAAAGAGGAGAGTAACAAAAGTGTCACGATATCACGACATGTCACATTTTAGACTCAAGAAGAGCCTCAAAATAGAAACGAATAGTCATGGAAAGAAAACAAATAGTCATCGAAGGAGAAAACAAATGCATGCCCATGTGGAGAAAATGAACAGTCGAAGAAGGAGAAAATGAACAGTCATCAAAATAGAAATGAAAAGCTTTTTCGAAAACCAAAACGCATGCATGCACAAAGGAGAAAATGAACAATCATGGTAGGAGAATATGGTGTCAATTCATTGCATGTAACGTGTTTGATGAAATGCCTACTCTATATATACAAAAGGAGTTACATAAAGAAGGTGTTACAATTGACAAGTGGCGTATGAGAATATAAAGGAGTTACAAGCTGGAGTTACAAAGAGAAAGGATGGTTATAAAAGGAGTGTTGCTTGGAGAATTTAAGTGGGGGGATTTTATCTTGTGAAGAGAGGAGAAGGAGAGGAGGCGAGAGGCAGGGAGCGAGAAGGGTGTGTGTTGTGTGAATTGTGGGCGATGTTGAGTAAGCAATAGACCAATCAGGGTCTTGTAAAAGTGAAGGCATTTATATGTCAATCTTCTAGTTTCAGAATTGAAGTCCAAGTTGGTGCTTGGCATCAGGGGTTGGTGCTCCTTCCAGTTGGTGCTGGTAAATCAGGGGTTGGTGCTCCTTTCTATTGGTGATAAATCGGGTTGGTGCTCCTTGGGTAAATCAGGGTTGGTGCTCCTTCTATTGGTGAAATAAATCGGGTTGGTGCTCCTTTTTGTTGGTGCAGATAAATCGAGGGTTGGTGCTCCTTCCAGTTGGATAAATCGGGGGTTGGTGCTCCTTTCTATTGGTGCGGATAAATCGGGGTTGGTGCTCCTTCCATTGGTGTACGGTTGGTGCTCCTTTGTAAATCAGGGTTGGTGCTCCTTTCTGTTGGTGCAGATAAATCGGGGTTGGTGCTCCTTTCTATTGGTGCGGATAAATCAGGGGTTGGTGCTCCTTCCAGTGGGTGCTGGTAAATTGATTGTAAAGTTGTTGCTTTGCAAAGGCTGGATTTGGATGGGAGTCCAAACAGTCAATTTTTGAGGAGTAGCCAAATCGGTGAACCTCGGTACATCTTGTGTTGTGTGATGCTCTCTTGTTATATTTGCTTTATTTGGTTTTAAGTTCTCATTGTTTCGGCTTTAAGAGTTGAAGATTTAAGTTTTAAAGAGCTACACTGATTCACCCCCCTCTCAGTGTCATTGTGAGACTAAAAATGGTATGAATCCTCAATCGCTAAAGATATATTTAGCTACTAGTTCAATTTAAAGTGAATCTGGCTCAATGAAACTCATATTGATATAAAATAGAGTTAAATCCATAAGATACTAAAAAGGCTTTCTAGGACAAAGGAAGAAGACAAAGAATGAGCTTAATCCATTCTAAATAAGGCTTTTTTAGACCTTTAACAAATTTTGAAGTTTTTGGAAGTCACCATATTTTCTCCTTGCAAAAAGGAAAGTCCTAGAAAAGAGAAAATCTAGGAAATCATGGAAGACAGAGCAACATTCCACAAGCTATGTATAATCCCAATTTTTTTTCTTTTACAAATATAGAGAGGTGTGCCACTTCAATAAGGGATTGGTCTACCAAGTTTCATAATGTGAACCCTTCATGACACTAATAGATGCAGATGGACTCCAAGGGTTTTAGAAAATAGTGAGGAGTAGGAGAGATAGAAGATGTGAAGAACAAGTAACAAAATCAAGGAAATAAGAAATGTGGTGGGTGATACTGGAGGGGTAACACATGGATAGATGACCAAATTTTAAAAAATAATGATAAATAACCCTCCCAAAGGAAATATGAAAAAATGACAAGACTTGCAATTATTGGGTAAAATACGGTGACAAGGATGAGAGGCACGAGGAATAAGAATGACATGAGAGATGTGTGGAAGTAGCTAAAATAATAAGTGCCTAGAGAAAATAAAAATTATCATGGAAAAGGGCGGTTTAAAAAAGGTAATTTTGAAAAGAACCATGCTACATGATAAAATGAAGCTTAGAAAACACCACCTTTTTGATCTTGAGAAATTTTATCTCCATGTGGAAGAGTTCTCGTCTAAGTCAGCATCCCAAGGGAAAATACTCCTATGTTGGCAAGCTTGTACATAACCTCGTTAGCTTTCCTGAATACGTGTTGAACAATGACTTCATTTTGGATCAGGAATAAATTTTGAGCCTCCTCAATGAGACTTCTAACCTTCCACACTAGGGATTTATCATTTTCCAAATAATTGATAATATTTAAGGAATCCCCTTCTATTATAACCTTCCCTGGAAATTTCTTGATAAATTGAAGGCCCCTCCATAATGCTTTTGCTTTAGCTAAATGGTTTGATGGTTCTCCCAAGGGTTCTACAAAAGAAAAGATGAAATTTCCATTGTGATCCCTCAAAATTCCCCCTGCTTTAGCATTTTCTTTAGATGCTCCCAGGGTTATGCATAGTGGCTATTTATCGTCATATTGGCTAAAATTAGGATTTTCAAAATTTGGAATTGGCTAATATTTGGGACCCCTAACCAGGGCCCATTAGTCAAATTTTTCTAGATGCAATTTTTTTTTTGGGTTGATTTGCCCCAATTTTATAATAATTTGACCATTTTAAGTTTAAATTTCTAGTATTACCCCTAATAATAGTGAACCTTCTACACACGTTTGGAAATTATTCACCTGGATTTTGAAACAAATTTGCCATTTTTTTATAAATACATTTTGGAGCAAACCCCTTACGCATAACCCTAGCTGCTCCATAAAAATTGAACTTGACCTAGCCCTGTGGAGAAGGAATCCATTTGATGTTGCTTCTCAAAACTTGAGAATTACTTGGGTTAGGAATTTCTAAGGAAACTTGCAAGTATTGGAGTAAGGAAGCTTCAAAATGGGGGATGGGGAAAGGATCAAAAGGTGCTAAAAGAGCATTTTACTTAGCAAAAAGTATTATTATTTTGGTAATGGAATCTAAATCATTGACCTCTCTAGAAAAAATGTGTCTATTTCTCTCTAACCAAATCTGCCACAAAAAATGATGAAGATAAATTTTCCAAATGCCTTTGAGGTAAGGATTATGAAATGGGTTGGGCCACTAATAGAAAAGGTAAACTAAGGATGGAATTTTTACCCAAATAATTGGAACTTTTGAAATAACTTATTTAGGATGGAATTGGAATAGGGACAAAAAAGAAATATGTGATTTGTAAACTCTCAATCAGACGGGAAGAGAAAACATCTATTTAGGAGAGGAATTCCACGTTTAATAAGGTTTTCTATAGTAATTATCCTATATTAAATATCCAACAAATAAAATAAGGATACCTTTGGAGTCAAGTATTATAACCACACTAGTTTGAAAGGGATGAGAACTTCCTTAAGGACTAGGATGAGTTGGAAAGCTGATTTGACCAAAAATTCCCCTATATTTGAAGGTTCCCAAATTGGTTGATCTTTGGAAATACTTGATGGCACAATAAAGGTAGATAATAAGGCTTCTAAGGATGCACTTTCTACTGGAATATTAGGACATTTAATCCTTTTCCAATAATGGATTTAATTTGAGGTGGTTGAAAAATTAGCAACCTGATAACCAAACAAGGGGTTAGTGAATTATTTCAAATCTCTAACACCAAGGATTTCAACTATTGGATGGTATCCTAGCCATTTATCTTCCTAGAAGTTGGTTATTTTTCCATCCTCAACCTGCCATCTTAGGCCATTTCTTAAAATATTTTTTACTAAACTGATCGATTTCCAGAAGGCTGATTCCATAGAAGGCGCCTGATCACTAAAAAAATTAGAATGATGTAAATATTTCTTTTTACGTATATTGACCCATTCTAATTGATCTCCTAAAACTAGTATCCAAGTTTGCTTTGCTAGAAGAACTAAATTGAATAGATTAATCCTTCTAATACCAATTCCTCCTTGATCCTTTGGTTTGCAAACCTTATCCCATGCAACTAGGTGAAATCTATTCTTGTTTTTAGACCCTGTCCAAAGGAAATATTTTTGAATTTGTTAAATCCTTTGATAAAATTTTGATGGATATTTAAATATTGAAAGAAAATAAATAGGAATGGTCTGCAAACAAGTCATGGTAAGGATAACTTTTCCTGCTTGAGGTAGTATATTACCCTTCCATCCTACTAGTTTTTTATAACATCTTTCATTGACATTGTTCTATAGATCTTAAAAAGCATTTCCAACAAACAAAGGTAATCCCAAATAAGTGGCTGGTAAGGTAGAAATAACACATTCCAAAATTTTTACAATTTTGATTTATCTCCTAAAAGGAGTATGTAGGAAGTATAGCTTGCTTTTCTAAAATTTCACCTTCTACCCAGCCACTACTTCATATAGTAGAAGTAAATATTTAATGACCTGAGCTTCAACAACAGAAGCAAAAGTAGATAGTAAATTATCATCAAAAAATTATTGATGGGTGATAGGACTAGCTTGGGAAGTCATCTTGATTCCAGAGATTAATCCTAATCTTCTAACTGCATGGATTGATCTTCCTAATGCCTCAGCAATAATGATAAATAATAGCGGGGATAAAGGATTCCCTTGTCGTAAGACTCTGCTACTAGGAAAGTATCCAGTAGGTGATCCATTGATGAGAACAGAAAATCAAGTAGAATAAATGCAACCTTTGATCAGGTTGATCCAGTCTTGATGAAATCTATATTTGGTTAAAATAGCCAGTAAGAAATCCCAATGTAGCCTGTCATAGGCTTTGTTCATGTCTAACTTCAAAAGGAAAGCAATATTTTTGGTGTGAGAGGTAGAATGCAAGGCTTCATGAACATAAATAATTCCATCCAAAATGGACCTTCTTCAAATCGAGCTTCCTTGATAGTGGTTAATAATCAAAGGCATAACATTTCTCATCCTGGTGGCTAGAGCTTTGGTTAAGATTTTGTATACTATATTACAAAGACTCAATGGTCAAAAATCATTAAAGGATTTTGCATTAGGATCTTTTGGAATGAGCACAATAAAAGTGGAGTTGAAATTACATGGGATACTCTTGGAATATTGAAACTCTTTAATTACATCACACACATTGGGCATACAAAGTACCAAAAATCCTTAGAAAACCTAGGATAAATACCATCAAGACCAGGTGCCTTATCAGGTTTCATCAAAAAAATATCATGCTTGATTTCATCATTAGAAAGACTAGCTAATAACTTACCATTGACATCTTCTGAAATGAATTGTGGTATATGCTGGATAAAAAAATCTTTGGCATCATCATATCTAGGGTTAGGATTTGAGCTATCAAGCAATTCCATAAAATGCAAGAAATGAATAGTGTGAGTAATATTTTATGTAATGTTGTAATGTGTAGGAAATGCACAAGTATTATTTAAGTATGTATGTGTAGTAAATACACAAGTGTATTATATGTAAGTGTGCACAAGTATCCTTAGATTAGAGTGTGCCAAGTGAAGAGTCATGTATAGGTGTGCATACAAGATAGAGTCATGTGTATGCAATTGTCAAGTAGAGAAACCAAGATTCATGAGACTTAGCATATGGAAAGGAATAGTCAAGTATCCAAAGATTCATTCTACTATGGCTATATAGCACTTCATAGAGAAGCATTTGATGAATTCAATCAGTAATACAATTATCAAGAGTAGAGATTCAAGTCCTATATTTGTAAGAGAAAGAAGAGTAATAAAGATTACATACATTTTGAGAAATTAATATTGTAAGTTGTGCTATATGCTTTATACATGTATGATTTAGGCTATTACATTCATATTGTTTTTTATTAATGAATGTTAGTTGATATATTATAAGCCTTGATTTACATATTAATTTGCTCATATTATACTACTTACATTATTATCTTGATCTTACTATTTTGTAGATATCTAATATTTTATCCTATGGAATTTATCCAATGAGACTTTTATCTTAATATTAAGGTTTAAAAATATATCAGTGGTATCAGAGCTACTACAAGTAGTTTCTTACATAGGTTGAATTTATTTAGCTACATTTAAAATCGATTTTGTCTAGTTTGATAAAATTTGTTTAGAGTCTCTCTACTTTAAAGGAAGATAGACCTAGACTCTATTGTAAGGTCATAGTAACTAGAGGTTAGATTTTTTCCACAGTTTCATGAACAACTAACGAAGACTAGGACTCAACTATAGAGTAATTTCATGGTTGCAGAATAACTAGTGAAGACTAGGACTCATCTATAGAGTCTTTCCACGGTTATAACTAGTGAAGACAAGGACTCATCTATTGGAGGGTGAATCAAATTTAAGATAGTTGATCATTTAGGGACATAGCCAACCTTTGATATTAGAAGAATTTTAGGGACATATATATTCCTTGACACTAATTTCTATTAATTCATAAGGATGTTGAAGGATTTGGTACAATCAAGTCATATTATTTTATGATTGAGGCATCAAGGAAGTATGAGTCACCTAGATATAATTTGGGTTCTTAGGTGCAACCTAAGGCATTGCTAAAGATAGATCTACAATAGATATTGATCATTAGAAGAGTGATAAAATTCCTAAAATAGATAGAGAAGAATTTCATCTTCAAGTGCAAGAGTAAGAAAAAAAGAAGGATATATCAAGGAATGATGTATCTATATTATAGTCAGATTTCATCAAGAAAAGACTAATTTAAGTTGCAATATATTGAATATTTATGCCTTGGAGATAAATATTGACATACATACAAGGATTTAGGTCTTGAAGATAGAACTTGACATAATAGGCAGAAGATTTAGGTCTTGAAGACAAACCTTGACATAAGAGGTAAAAGATTCAGGTCTTGAAGATATACCTTGACATAAGAGGTAGAATATTTAGGTCTTGAAGATAGACCTTGACATAGATAAAAGGATTCAAGTCTTGAATATAAACCTTTACATAAAAAAATTTAGGTCTTGAAGTGAGACCTTGATAGAGATAGAAGAGCATCAAAATATCAAGGTTACCTATTCTAAAATATTATTTGAAATAGAGGTGGTCTATGAGAAAAAATATCTTGAAAAGAGGTCTTGATAAAAGAAGTTTTAGGTTTTTAACATTGAAAATAGGCTTTTCATGGGCAGCCATATAAATATTTCGTGAAGAAGATCCTAAAGCGACATAGAGTTTAAGAGAAGAAGGAGATTATGGATCCATTGTAATGGACCATGTTAGAATACAAAGTATGCATTCGAATGTATGATTGAGTGTAGCATATAAAGTGTCTAAAGAAATAAAGGGTAAGCACCATAAAAACAAAAATAATAAAGATAGGAAAAATGAATATCAATTAGCCAACAAGGATATGTTTATATAAGTGTAGACACTCAATTTTGACACGCTAATTATGACTTCCTAAAACTATTCCAAATCATTCAAAAACCTCCCAAAATATATTCTAACCTTCAAATTATCTCAAAATAATCATTCCCCATAAATACAAACACTTAAAAACACCCTTACCAAATTTACCAATCTAACAAAATTTGCCAATGGTGAATTTGGCAAGTAAAGTGGTAAATTTGGCAAGATTGCAAAGTTAGGTTTTTGTCCGCAAATTTAGTTTTTACCAAATTTTCCACACCTATGGTGAATTTATCTAGTGGAAAATTTGGCAGTTCTTTTCAAAATTTGAATGGTTACCAAATTTGCCACTTGGAACCAAATTCGCCACACCTATGGTGAATTTGGAAAATATTAGAAAATTTAGCAAAACGGCAAAGAATATTTCACATGAACTAGGTAGACATAGATTAATATTCTTTCCACATCCACCATTGATCCCACACTCTCCAAAAAGGTCTGATATTTTCTAGTTTGAATGCATTCTTATCCAATTCTCCCTCCAATCCCCCCTCCAAATCCTATTTAAGGACCTCCTTGGGTAGGCATTTCGAAAGTTTTTCCATTGTAGAAATTTATTTCCCTCATTGCTCTAGCATTTACATTTCTTATTTAGGCCCTCTTCAAATATTTTCATAAGTTTTCTCAAGAATTAGATTAGTTTTTAAAAGCATTGGAGGTAAGCCAAGCAAGGCTAGGGAGGGCTTGGAAGTGAGGAGGTCACCATTGGAGGAAAGAAGGGAAGCTATCCTAGCTCCCTTATTCTCTCCCTTCACCTTGTTTCCATAGCATTTTTACCATCCATGGTTGTAGCCTTGCTAACTTAATCTCTCACTTTATTTCATGCATTTCTTTTCATATGCTTAATATTTCTTCTTGATTTCTCTAACTCTTTCTTTGGCAACTTATAACCTAGTTTTTGTAGCCTCTTTTCATATATTTTACTTTTATATTATCATTCCTCACACTTATTTTATCTGATCTTTGTAACTTTTCATCTCTTTTACCATATTTAATGACTCTAGTCCTTCATTTTGTAGGGTTTTGGTCATATTTACAATAAACATTTCGTACTATCATTTGTCTCTAAGATCTTATTATTTTTACAACATATTGATCTAATTTCATTTCATTTTATGCTATCTTAGTGTTATAATTTGGTATTCTTTCATACATTGTCTCTTTATTTTAAGTATTTCCACTAACATTTTTATTTAGCTTGGTATGTGATATTTCTCACCATAATAGGAATATTATTTTCTCTTTGCTAGAATTTGAATCCAATTAGTACTTTCCTTATTATATCACATATGATTTACATGTATTTATATTTCTATAGAATTTAATTTTATATTTATGCTCTAACATTCACTTTGTTATTGCTCACTTGATTTGAAATTTTGAACAAGTTTCTTGATACATTTTATCAAATCCTAGGAATTATCTTCCAATCCATCCTTGTAGCATTGTTAAGAACTGGATTCACATTTTTTTAGCATTTCCTAAGCCTTTTACCTCCTCCCATAGCCTGTTACAAATATGATTTCTTAGATTTTCAGAGTTCCCCCTTAGGGATTTCCCTACTTTTACTATGAACAGTATTTTAGTTTATCAATTCTCCAAATTTGAGAGCTTAATCCCCTAATTTAGCTGTAAAAAGGTCTTTTGGATCATGTTAAGAATATTCCCTGTTAGTTTCAAATCAAAATCAACTTAGACCTACCATCAATTTAGCTTTGAAAACTAGAAATCTTTCCTAGTACCAAATTCACCATCCCTGTGGTAAATTTGGAAAAAACCCTACTTCTGAGACTTTTCTTCCTTATTTTTCCACTCACAGATCCTCCAGACTTTAGTGGGGACCCTCTTACAAACTTCCTCCTAAAAATTCATAGTATAACCCACTAAAATCAACCTCGAAATCTAATTTTCTCCACCCAAGACCAAATTCGCCACCCTTATGGTGAATTTGATGATCTGTTTCATAGAACCATATTTGCAATTTTAGACCAAATTTGCCAATGGTAGATTTGGTAGAACCCATTTGTGAATTTGGCAACAGGCTAAAATTACTCCAAAAATGGATTTCATGCTCAATTTGCATAAAAGGGGATCTGATCAATAGCAAATATAGCTTATCAACCTCACTTTCCTCAAATAGGCCCTTAAAAATAGGAAGCCTAATTTTTTTTGGTGTTTGTGTAGGTTTACCAAATTCACCATCATTGTGGTGAATTTGTCTAAAGTGGTGAATTTGGCTCTACACTGTGGTGAATCTGGAAGATAGACTTTGGTAGAGGTAACCTGACCACTTGGCCTTTCCTTAGCTTTGTCATTTCCCTTCTATACATTTTGTTTGTTGTTCTAAAATCTAAGACATACCTACTTTGTAAAATTAAGGAACCTAGATTAAAACACCATATTGTTTGTAAAACTTCATAATTTCATTACAAAAACATAGAAAAAAACTTTTTTAAACCTTTACAAAACTCAAAAATTCCTTTACTAAACATAGTAATTTCTTTATATAACGTAAAAAAATATTTACAAAAACATAGATAAAACCTTTGCAACACTTAGAAATTCCTTTAAAAAACAAATTTATTTACAAAATATAGACAAAAACCTTTACAAAACTTTACAAAAGTTAGAAATTATTTTACTAAACATAGAAAAATATTTATAAAACATAGACAAAAACCTTTAAAAATATTTACAAAACTTAGAAATATCTTTACTAAACATAGTAATTTATTTACAAAACTTAGAATTTTCTTTACTAAACATAGTAATTTCTTTACAAATCTTAGAAATTTCTTTGCTAAAAATAGTAATTTCTTTACAAAAAATAGACAAACCTTTACAAATCATAGTATTTTCTTTACAAAACCTAGAAACTTATTTATAAAACATAGTGATTTCTCTATAAAATATAGTAGTCTCTTTACAAAACTTGGAAACTTCTTCACAAAACATAGTGATATCTCTACAAAACATAGTGGTTTCTTTACAAAAACCTAGGAATTCCTTTTCAAAACTTAGTAAGTTATATCTGCATGATGTGGTCTACCGAAAAGGACGCCACTTACATTATCGGTGATGTGACCCGGGTTCAATCCCCACGACGGATATGTATATGTATAAGAAGTATTTACTCAATAAAAAAAAACTTAGTAAGTTAAGTAAAGAACCTTGGATCCTAGTATAGTATATATTTTATAATTAAGTACTTAGGCAAGAAATCCAAATTACATTTAGTTTTATTAGGCTAATCTTGTTAGATTGCATCCTTCTTTGTTTACCCTGAAAATGAAAATGTTGGATATTTTGAGTCAAAGTTGTCATTGATGTCAAGGAATATGTCAAGGAACAATGCAAAGGTTAATGACAAAAGAGCTTCATAATATTTTTAATATTATGTGGAAGCATAAGTAGGAGGGTTTTTATTAAAACCATGGATGAGCAAAATAAAAGGTTTTTCATAAAAACCCAAGGAAGTTTTTAAAGTCATGTTGAAAATCCCAAGGAGATTTTAATATTTATTTTATAAAATATTAAAATTCAAATTGAATTTAAATTTAAAAATAAATATTATTTATACAAAGTGGTAAGATCAAAGAAGTCTTTAATAAGGCCAAAAGGATTTAAAAGTTAATTTATAATAGCTAAATTCTAAAAGAATTTAAATCATTTATAAATTAATTATTCAAAATTTGAAAGCACCGACGTTCAAATTAAAGGAGGAAATTGGTATATAAACTACATGCCTTAGTAGCATTTAAATCATCCTTCATTCTAAAAGGATAAAAGTGGTAAGTGTTGTGTTGTGAGAATTCGTGCAAGGAAGAAGACAAGCTCCTTGTCTTAAATGCCAACGAAAGGGATAAAATCATCGAGGGCTAAACCCTCATAACCACTAAGGCAGTGTGGCCTAGTGGCAAGCGATCACAAATTAAGGCACTTGGGTGCAGAGTGGTTCACATTCGATTCCTGGCAAGAGTTTTTTGGCAGTGTTAAGGTTGAATCATTGAGTAAGGACACATGTTTTATTTTCTGATTGAGCGCCAGTGAAGAGTATATAGAGCATGTGGTGCTCTTTGGTTTTCAAATGAGTGCCTAGCACTCACGGTAGCCAAGGTCGTGGCTAGGACGCATGAGGATACGACGTCGAGGGTTCAAGTCTCACCTAGGCGAAGTTAATAAATTTTGCAATAGTTATAAATTGCCTAAGATGAAAACATAAGGTTTAGGGAGCTATAAGGAGGGTTATAAAAAGGTTCTTATTTTAATTATTAATTTTTGGTTAATTGGAGGAATAAGGATTTAGCTTTTTTTTTAAAATAAATTATTTGTGTCGCATTAGTTTATTGAAGATTTAAATTTTTGAGAGGACTTATTGCCATTGAATTATTTTGAAAAGGATATTGTATTGACATTATTATTGGTATTGAATATTATTTTAATTGGAAAATTATAAGGTGTATTTGGACAATTATTTTTTTGTATATGTTGATGGATGCTTTCTTCAAGATGAAGTGATAAGGTGTATGTGTGTTTTGATATTTACATTGTTTTTTTGAGAGATTTTATCATCTTCTAACTTATTTTGAGATTGGCAAATAAGTGTTTGTGGTTGTGGTATATTTTAGAGGTTCCTTCATCATCAAGAAAAAGGTATGAGCATATTCTTCCATAGTTGAGTTGATTGGTTGGTTTTTTGGAAAATAATTTTGGAGTGAAAAGGAATTGATTAGGGTTTCCTTTTTTAGTGTGTTAAGTTAATGCTTCAAGGTTTTATGGAATAAAAAGTTTTTGTTAAAACCTTGTTTTATAAGAATTATTGCTGAAGCCATTGGTTGTGTGAAGAACTTGATCTAGGGTTTGAAAAGAACATGAGTATCATTGTTATGTGAGATTGGCTTATAAGAATTGTTGGAAACATTTTGAGTGAGTGTTTATATGCTTGGACTAGGGTTTGTGAGCAAGGATTATTTCATTGAGTGATTAGTTAAGTAGAGTTGGTTGAGCCTAGTCGAGTGGATGTGTGAAGTGATTTTTCAAGTTCCATAAAATAAACTATTCTATATTATGAATTGCTTTGAGAAAGTGATTGAGCATTGAGGTGAATGTGAATCATATTGAGTCTCTAACAATTCTATATATGTTTCTAAAGGAGTTATTGAAAGTGATTGAGCATTGTGATGAGTATAGAGCATATTGAGTCTCTAAAAATTATCTTTGTGTTTCTATGAGATTGGACAAGTTATAGTGTGGAATTGTTGAGCAGATTTGAGGTAAGTCTTTGAGAAGACTTGTGATTCAGATTTGGGTAAGCTTATGTGGAAGCTTATAATATAGATTGAGAGCATATTTGGATAAGTTCATGTGAGGACTTATTGAGCATATTTGGACAATTTCTAGAAAGGAATTGATGATAGATTGGTGTAAGATTTTATGGAAGCTTACAAAGCAAATTTGAGATAAGTCTTTGTGAAGGCTTGTAAGCAGAGTTGATTTATTAATTTGTTCAAACCTTGAGTTAATATTTGGGACAGATCTAATATAGTTGACTTGATATTGAGTCAAGATTTGAGTTAAGGCTTGAGGATAGATTTGTGCTAGATCGAAGGACTATCTTTAGTATATATTTGAGGACAAATTTTGGTGTAGATTTGAGGATAGGTTTATGCCAGAACATATATAGATATTGAGAATAGATTTATGCTAGACCAAAGGAATATTTTTAGTACAGATTTGAGGATAGAGTTTGGTACATATTTGAGGATAGGTTTGTGCCAAACCAGAGACAGAGATTAAGGATAAATTTGTGCTAGACCGAAGGACTATGTTTAGTGCATATTTGAGATAGAGCTTTGGAGGTGATAGAGTTGAGGATAGAGATATCCAATCAGATTAGGGAGGACAAGTGTATTCTATGGATAGAGTTATATTTTCTAAGTCCAATGGAGGCAAAGGTCTTCTAGAGGATCACCAGCTAGAGCAAATTTAGGATATTGGTGTCTCCTATGGATAGATATCCACAAACTTTGATTAGAGTATTGGTGTCTCCTTTGGATAGAGACCCATAAATATTGTAATAGGGAAAGGATTCCCAAGATATTTATTGAGAAAAATTTAGTGAAATATTTTCTTTGTGGAGTATCCCACATTGGGTGAACCACGTAAATTTTGGTGTCTTTATTGTGTGTGGTGATTTGTGCATTTATTTGATTATTGTTATTGATATTACTATCTATACATTACATAATATTGATTGGGAAAAAAAAGTAAAAAATGGTCTTATGTTGTTCACCCCCATCTTAGTATAAGCTTGTGTTCTTCAATTGGTATCAGAGCGAGTTCCTTCAAAAGAGTTTAAAAAATTGAAAGCTAACAAGAACACAATGGATTCTAAGAATGGATCATCAGATAATTTAGCACCAATATTTGATGGAAGTAATTATGTATATTGGAGTTTAATAATTAAGATCTACCCAAAGGAACTAGGCAATAAAATTTGGGAAGCAATTGAAAATAGATACGACCCCTCAGTTGATCCACCTACATATAAGAAAGGTAAGCTTCTATAATATTACAATTCAAAATTAATGAATGCACGTTTGAGGGGTTTACATAGAACTGAGTCCATAAAAGTTATGCATTATCAATATGCAAAAGGAATGTGGGATAAGTTAGGAAATATATATGAAGGAGATAAAGGTATCAAGAAAGCAAAGATACAAAACCTCAAAGGAAAATTTGAAGAGTTAAGAATGAAGGATGAGGAAAAAATTAGTACTTATCTCCTTCGAATTGATGAGGTTGTTAATGCTATGCAAGGAATTGGAATTAAGGTTGAAGAATCAGATGTTTGTGATAAGGTCTTAATATCTTTTCCCTAAATATTTAGTGAAAAGATATCTGTTATAGAAGAATCAAAGGATGGTGATTATTTGACAAGAGATATGTTTCTTGGTATTCTTAAAACTTTTGAGTTGAGAACAAAATAACCTAATTCCCAGAAAGAAGAAGCCTTCAAAGCAATCAAGAAGACAAAGGGTAAGAAGTCAGAATCAAGAAATGAGTCATCCAGTTATGAAGAAGCTAATTATGGCAAAAGGAATATGGATTCAAGAAGATATAGAGATACAAAATCTATTATATATTTCAATTATGAAAAGTATGGTCATCATGCAATTGATTATCAAGAAGCAAAGAATAACAATGATGAAGAAAAATAGGATCATAGAAACAAAAGAATCAAAAAGATACTGGCACCAAAATAAAAGCAAGGATGGACAAAGCAGACAAGGAAATACGTTCTTTCAAAGGCAAAAGAGGAGCTACTATGAAAATAAGGCAAGTAAGTACTCAAGTGATATTTATGCTAGTTTTTTAGATATGATAGAGATGAAGTCCTATTTATTATTGAAGAAAAAGAAGTCCAGAAAAGGGCACCAATAATTTTCAAGTGTTTTAGATGTGGTAACTTTGGACATCTTGAAGATAGTTGTACAAGGAATGTTTATAGTTTCAGTGATGATGAATATGAGGATGCAATTGAAGGACCAGATGAAAATCTTATAATGGCTCTAGAGAAAGAAGAAAGTGATCCTATAAAAGACAAGTCAAAAGAAAATGAAGATGTGGAAAAAGGTAAATAAATACAGGAAGAATAAGATAAAGAAGGATATGATCTCAAGGGAGAAATTATTTATTCTCTTGAAACAGTAAATAAGGTAAGAAAGAAAAACTCTAAATTAGAATCTCAGTTGAAGAATGTGATGAAGAGAGAATAATTATTATACAAGGTCTAGACAAATCAAAGGCTAAGACAAAGAAGTTCAAGGATAAGCTAGAAGTAAAATTCTCAGAATATGAAAAGCTAGAAAAAGAGGCAGCTTCATTAAATATGGAAGTCAAAAACTCCAAATTCAAGCTACAAGGGTTCAAAAATAGCTCAAAGAACTTAGATAATTTCATCAAGATACAAAATCCTACATCAAGCAAGATAGATCTTGGATTTGAACATGAACAAAATAAATGAGAAGGAAAGTCAACCTCAAAATTTTATGGAGAAGAAACTTTAGAAAAATATAGTGTAAGAGAAAGTGAGACATCTGAAGATGAGTTGGATAACAGAAAGTTCAACAAGAATAGGAACAATGCACCAAGGAGAAACATATGGAATAGCAATCAAAATAGGTTAAGAGAAACTAAGAGACCAATGAGGTCAATACAAGGAAACTTCAATGGAAGATGTTTTTCATGTCACAAGTTTGGGCACATGGATTCATAGTGCATGACACATGAAAGACAAGAATATGGGAATAGATAAATTTTCCATGGGTATTTCTACTCATGTAATCAGTTTGGTCACAAGGCAATAGATTTTAGGGTTCATGATAGAAGAGGATATGGCTTCACTAGGAGAAATCCTAAGACATTTGCACCTCCAAGGAATAATAATATTAAGTGTTATAAGTGCAATAATGATGGGCACACAACAAAGTGATGTAGAGTAGACATCCTAAAATAAAGTATGAAAAAGAACAATAACAGGAAAAGAGATATGGATATGAACAGGAATAGGAAAAGGAACATGGATATGAACATGAAAATGAACAAGAACATGAATAGGAACAAGAAAATGGATATGGATAGGAACATGGACATGGAAAGGAACAGTCAGTGTAATTAGAAGGATCAAATAATAAGAAAAGAGGATAAATGTAAAGACCAATTCTTGCTAGGAGTAGAAATACTCCCACCCCAAATTAACCACCTCAAGAGGAGGTTGGGTAGTGGCTAAGCTAAGAGGCTCATTCTTAGCCCCAAGCCCCAAAGGTGACCCTTTGCCATTGATGTCAAAGGGGGAGAGATTTGGTATTTGAGTAAAGAGGAGATATTTGAAAAGAGCATTGAGCCAGGGGGAGCAATGTACCAAGGGGAGCAGAACAAAGAAAAGGTTAAGTTTATGGTAAAAAGAATCTAGATTGCCATTAATGACAAAAAGGGAGATTTTTAGAAATTTTGAGTCAAATTTGTCATTGATGTCAAGGAACGAAGTTGTCATTGATGTCAAGGAATATGTCAAGGAACAATACAAAGGTTAATGGCAAAAGAGTTTCATAATATTTTTAATATTATGTGGAAGCATAAGTAGGAGGGTTTTTATTAAAACCATGGATGAGCAAAATAAAATGTTTTCATAAAAACCCGAGGAAGTTTTTAAAGTTATGTTAAAAATCCCAAGGAGTTTTTAATATTTATTTTATAAAATATTTAAATTCAAATTGAAATTAAATTTTATAAATAAATATTATTTATACAAAGTGGTAAGATCAAAGAAGACTTTAATAAAGCCAAAATGATTTAACAGTTGATTTATAATATTTAAATTCTAAAAGTATTTACATAATTTATAAATTAATTATTCAAATTTTGAAAGAGTCAACATTCAAATTAAAGGAGGTAATTGGTATATAAACTACATGCCTTAGTGGCATTTAAATCATCCTTCATTCGAAAAAGATAAAAGTGGCAAGTGTTGTGTTGTGAGAATCCGTACAAGGAATACAACAAGCTCCTTGTCTTAAGCACCAAAAAAAGAGATAAAATCATATAGGGATAAACCCTCATAACCACCGAGGTAACATGGCCTAGTGAAAAGCGGTCACGAGTTAAGGCGCTTGGGTGTAGAGTGGTTCATGTTCGATTCATAGCAAGAGTTTTTTGGCAGTGTTAAGGTTGAAGCGTTGAGGAAGGACACAAGTTTTAATTTTTGATTGAGTGCCAATGAAGAGTATATAGAGCACATGGTGCTCTTTGGTTTTCAAATGAGCAGCTAGCGCTCATAGTATCCGAGGTCTTGGCTAGGATGCACGAGGAGGCAGCATCGAGGATTCGAGTCTCACCTAGGCAAAGGTAATAAATTTTGCATTAATTTTAAATTGGCTAAGGTATAAACATAAGGTTTAGGGAGCTATAAGGGGTTTATGAATAGTTGCTTATTTTAATTATTAATTTTTGGTTAATTGGATTAATAAGGAGTTTGCTTTATTTTTTAAATAAAGTATTTGTGTCACATTGGTTTATTGAAGATTTAAAGTGTTGAGATGACTTCTTGTCATTGAGTTATTTTTAAAAGGAGATTGTATTGACATTATTCTTGGTATTGAATATTATTTTAATTGGGATATTATAAGGTGTATTTGGAAAATTATTTTTTTGTATATATTGATGGATGCTTTCTTCAAGATGGAGTGGTAAGGTGTATGTGTGTTTTGATATTTGCATTGTATCTTTAAGAGAGTTTATCATATTCTAACTTATTTTGATATTGGCAAAGAAGTGTTTGTGGTTGTGGTATATTTTAGAGGTTCCTTCATCATCAAGAAAAAAGGTATGAGAACATTATTCCATAGTTGAGTTGATTGGTTGGTTTTCTAGAAAAAATAAGTTTGGAGTGAAAAGGACTTGATTAGGGTTTCCATTTTGAGTGTGTTAAGTTAATACTTCCAAATTTTTTGGAATAAAGAGTTCTTGTTAAAAACTTTTTTTATAAGCATTGTTGTTGAAGCCATTCGTTGTATGAAGAACATGATCTAGGGTTTGAAAAGAACATGAGTATCATTGTTATGTGAGATTGGCTAATAAGCATTGTTTTTTTTTTTGAAGTTACATGGTGGAATCAGTAGCCACCAAAAATCTGGGCAGGTTGTCCAACTTTTTATGACCGCCACAGTGTTCTATGTTGTCTGCCCCAGAAGCCGCCACATAGATATTCATGCAGTTCACCCCTATAACCACCATGCCACAATATTTTAAACCTTTTATGCCACTGAAATCACAAGGAAAGGGACAAGCGTTCAGTCCAGCGAGGCCCGATATTTGAACCTTGGACCTTCGCCCCCCTTATGGGGTTTGGATGAACCAATTGGTATACACCTTAGACCTGGCTAATAAGCATTCTTGGAAATATTTTGAGTGAGTTTTTATATTCTTGGACTAGGGTTTGTGAGCAAGGATTATTTTATTAAGTGATTGGTTGAGTAGATTTGGTTGATCCTAGTCAAGTGGATGTGTGAAGTGATTGTTCAAGTTCCATAAAATAAAATATTTTATATTCTGAATTAATTTGAGAAAGTGATTGAGCATTGAGGTGAATGTGAAGCATATTGAGTCTCTAACAATTGTCTGTATGTTTCTAAAAGAGTGATTGAAAGTGATTGAGCATTGAGCATTGTGATGTGTATAGAACATATTGAGTCTCTAAAAATTCTCTTTATGTTTCTATGAGATTGGACAAGTTCTAGTGTGGACTTGTTGAGCATATTTGAGGAAATTCTTTGAGAAGACTTGTGGATATATTTGGGTAAGCTTTTGTGGAAGCTTACAATACAAATTGAGAGCATATTTGGATAAGTTCTTATGAGTACTTATTGAGCAGATTTGGACAAGTTCTATAAAGGACTTGATGATAGATTGGTGAAATATTTTGTGGAATCTTACAAAGCAAATTTGAAACAAGTCCTTGTGAAGGATTGTGAGCAAAGTTGATTAATTGATTTCTTCAAACATTGAGTTAAGGTTTGGGGTAGATCCATCATATTTGACTTGAGATTGAGTCAAGATTTGAGTTAAGGCTTGAGGAAAAATATTGAGGACATATTTGTGCTATATTGAAGGACTATGTTTAGTACATATTTGAGGATAGAGTTTGGTGTAAATTTGAGGACAGGTTTGTGCTAGACTAGAGATAGAGATTGAGGATAGATTTGTGCTAGATCAAAGGATTGTGTTTAGTATAGATTCAAGGATAGAGTTTAGTGAAAATTTTAGGATAGGTTTGTACCATACCAGAGATAGAGATTGAGGATATATTTGTGCTAGACTGAAGGACTGTGTTCAGTGTAGATTTGAGATAGAGCTTTGGAGGTGATAGATTTAGGACAAAGATCTCTAGCTAGAGCAGGGAGGATAGGTTTCTTCTATGGATAGAGTTCCATTTGCAAAGGGTAGTGGAGGTAAAGTTCTTCTAGAGGATCACCAGCCAGAGCAGAGTTAGGATATTGGTGTCTCTTGTGGATAGAGATCCATGAACCTTAATTAGGGTATTAGTGTCTCCTTTTTATAGAGATCCATAAACATTTTAATAGGTAAAGGATTCACAAGAGATTGATTGATAAAATTTTAGTGAAATATTTTCTCTATGTTGTAGCCCACATTGGGTGAACCACATAAATTTTGGTGTCTCTATAGTGTGTGGTGATTTATGCATTGCTTTTATTACTGCTATTGATATTGCTATCTATACATTACATAATATTGATTTGGAAAGAAAAGTAAAAAGTGGTCTTATACTGTTCATCCCCCCATCTTAGTATAAGCTTGTGTTCTTCAAAAAATCCCCTTAGACTAGTGCATTCAAAACTTGAATTGCATTTAGGATAGCTCTTGTTTGTTTGCATTTGTGTGGATTAAGCTAAGCTTTGCATTTTATATGGTTTTGATGATTTAGGTTCAAATAACCATTAAGGCTCGATAAAGAGTCAAGATTACTAAGGATCCAAAACTTTTAGGTGATTGTCCTAATTGAACACATAAAACAC
Organism: Wollemia nobilis; assembly: GCA_028583015.1. Taxonomy (NCBI): domain Eukaryota; kingdom Viridiplantae; phylum Streptophyta; class Pinopsida; order Araucariales; family Araucariaceae; genus Wollemia; species Wollemia nobilis. The sequence continues at coordinate 1,571,950 of JAQPPZ010017192.1, forward strand.
CACAAAACAAGTATTACATCAACCTTTCATGACCTTGATAATTTATGAATAGTAGGGGTCTAGTTGTGTTGAGGATTCATATATCCTTGGGATCTCCTTTGGAAAGAGGTCCTCAAGTGGGGAAGCAGATATTCTGATGAATCTCCCCACACACACTTGACATTAATTAGATTAAAAATGGAAAAGAACACGAGGTTTTCCCACTGCCTACATAAATTGGTGAACCCGATGTGAACACTTCCTTTTGCCTTAACTAAGATAAAATTTTGTTGAACTTAAACAGACCACTTAATTTGTTTGCTTAGTTTACATCACATTAAATTAAGATAACAAGAACATAACCAATTGCTAATCCTACTAGGGGAAGGTTAACGATCCCTTGAGTAAACCGATGTATGAACCTTAGGGGAGCAATCTTCTTTGGCTAGTATATTATGGTGGATTAGTGGGAGTCATAAGGAGGGCTGCTTATCTGGGTGACATAAGGATCTCAAACATCTTCTCTTCTTTTCTATAAGTACTCTGGAAACAAAACTCTAATAAATTAACTCCCTCTTTGAAGCTAAGTCTTCTAACTATGTCTCAACATCCTTATAACACCCGAAACAAGGGTGTCCCTATTCCTTCATAGGAAGGATCCTCTTCTCAAGAGAAAATTGAACTAGAAGTAAATCCTTGGTCACAACAAGGGCCAAGAGAACAATTAGTGCTAGAACAAATCTCTCATCAAACTTTGGACCATGTTCGAGATTATATCAAAAGAAACAAAGACATCATTTTAGATGTTCTTAAATATGAAATTAGAGAACAAGTGAAAGTGGAATCCACCACAATGCATGAAAACTTAGGTTATTCTAATGAACAATCAACAACCACTCAAAATAACAAAATTCAAAATAACTTTGCAAGTCTCAATGTGGCTACGATGTGACCTACTGATTCTACAACACCTCCCACCTTATCCATAGAAATACCCACTTCAATAAACCCCTTTTCTAATGAAGCAACCAACACCACAAACCCTTTTCTCACTCGCAACATGGGTATTAGTCAAATTCCCCAAATCACAACTTCAAACCAAAACATCCCAACTCTTACAAGTATGCCTCTCGCAACCCACACATTTTCTCAATCACAAACTCAACCTCGATCAAACGATATCCAAGATATTAACACCAAAATTTTAGATCTAGAAAAGAGAGATGCCAAGTTTGAAGAACTTGAACGTCAAATTGCCTCCCTTCAAGGAACATCTAAACTCAAATACTCTTTTGAGGAATTTTACAATGAACCTTTGGATCCCAAAATTCTTAATCACCCATTTCCTAAGAATTTTGAAACCCCTAAGTTTCAAATGTATAATGGAAAACAAGATCCCATCAACCACTTAAGGCTATTCCAAATAGCGTGTAGTGACATTAACCATGATGAAAAACTTCTTCTTAGATTATTTCCAAAGAGCCTTAGTGGATTAGCCTTAGAATGGTACTTCCAAATACCTCATCATTCCATTAGAAAGTTTAGAGAACTTATGGAAGCCTTCGTTAAACAATTCTCAATCTATATAGAAGATAAGGTTACCATAGATGACCTTTACCAACTTAAACAAGGAAAGAATGAGAAATTTATGGATTTCTTGGCCAAATGGAGAGCCCTCGTAGGTAGACTCCAATACATTCCCCCTCCTAAATAACTCTTACATATTTTCCTATGAAACCTTCATGAACAATTGTCATACCCCTTGGAGATGACAAACTTAACCTCCTTCGAAGAAGCCATCGACATGGCTAAAAGAGTAGAGGCCATCCTTATAAGGTGAGGTCAACTCAACTATAACAAGAAAGAAGATGAAAACCCCCTAGCAAAGGATAATACAAAAACAAACATGTTGTAGGGGATGGTGTAACCGATTCTCGACAAAACAACAATGTAAATGCTACTCAAAATACTCCTCAAAAATTAGTCATCCAAAAGGAAGACAAACCTCAAAGGCAATACACAAACATGGGGTAAAGTCAAACTACCATGTTGAAAATGCTCCTCGAGTCCAAACTAATAGAACTTCCACCCGTTAGACCATGGGACTTATCAAAGGGGGCACCCATTTGGTATAAACAATATGAATACTATGATTATCACCAAATAGAAGGACATACTACCAACAAGTGTAGAACCCTCAAGAACATCATCCAAGACCTCATCAAAGAAGGAAAGGTAACAATCAATAGAAAACCAAACCCTAATAAAGATATGGGGATATTTCAAAATCCCCTACCAATGCATGACCAAAATATGGCTAACTTCATAGGTGCCATCCATCTATCAAGATCTTCTCATGCCATAACAAGGCAACAAGAAAAAATCAACTTTTGGACCAACCCCTAGTGGCTGTCCCAAAAGCAAAAGTCAACATCCCCAATAAATCACCTTTAGTGGTTACACCTTCTCAAAACACTTTACATACCTTTGATCTTCATCTACAATTAGAAGAAATACCCGCTAAAATATCCCTCTTAGAACTATTAAAGACATCACCTACCCATAGAGAGATATTGATAAAACTCTTGAGTGAACAAGAAGTCCCTCAAGACCTATCTCCAAATGACATCACCGACATGGTCGGATTTACCAAAATTAACAATACCATTTTATCCTTCCATGAGGAAGATGCTCCTCTTGAGACTATATCAAGGGATTCTCCCCTCTATATTATAATGCAAATAGGTGATAAATACATCAAAAGAGTCTTAGTAGATAACAAATCAGCCTTAAATGTGTGTAATGTCAAATTTCTATGAAATTTTGACCTAACTAAAAGTGACCTACAAATATCAAACCTCATTATTAGGGCCTTCGATAATGAAGAATGAGAAGTAATGGGCACCATTACCTTACCCATCAAAGTAGGACCTCATGTCTTGAACACCCTATTTTACATCATATCATGTGATGTAACTTATAATATGCTCCTTGGAAGACCCTGGATACATGCCATGAGGGTCGTCCCCTCTACCTTACACCAATGCCTTAAATATGAATATCAAGGAAGGGTTATCCACATCCCTAGAGACCCAAAACCTTTTGCCATGTGCAACTCCATAGACTTACAAGAGCTTAACCTTTGTCCTTCCATACAACCAGCCAAACCAAATGATCAAGTGAAAGTTGATAAAGGGAAGGAAATAGTAGAAGAGCCTCTTATAGACTTAGAAGAAACCCCCCAACCCTCCCTTAGCATGAATCAAATCAACCACATTTATCACAAACCATATCCTTTCATGGAACTAGTAAGCATGTTCCTCTCTCCTCGAGACATAGGAATGCCTAGTAGAAGGGGACTTAAAATTCAGATAGGATCCTGCACTTTCATCCATGGTGGAACCACCTTCGATGAAAATATTCAAGGATGTAATTTCTCACCCTCCGAATGAACCTACACCACATGTTACATGTCACCTGCGTACCCCCTAGTTAAACAAATGCTCACCAACATGGGATACCAAGGTAAAGGCCTAGGACACCATGAACAAGGCATTAAAGAACCTATGGAAGTCTTACCTTGGCCAACATGATGTGGGATTGGATTCATCCCTAACAAAAATGAACCCTCTCCTCTATCCGAAGAAGAATATGAAGATGACCAATATGGATCGATACATGGCTCTCAATGGGGTGAAGAGGATGAAGAAGAACTTTGGTCTCTCCTCAATAAAACCCCTCATAAAACCATATGATTTGAAAGCATCAACATGCTAGAATTAATTCATCCAGAGGCTATTTCAATCAATAAGGATCTCGAAGGATCTCTATATGATGGCCATATAGAAGAATCTCTAGACCATATCTTCAACCTAAATGCAGCCCAACCTCCTAGCCTAGAAGAAATATCTATGGACCCTCAAGAATTCAAAGAGCTAGGGATCATAGATGCCCCTCTCCATTTCGAGGATGAGTCATAAGCCTTAATTGAGGAAACCATAGAGGTTAACATTGGAACCGATCAAGATCCATACCTTATCAAACTAGGGAAGGTCCTGACCCAGGAAGAGCAAATGGAATACACAAACCTACTAAAATAATTCTTTAATATTTTTTCTTGGGGATACGATGATATGCTAGGACTAGACCCCTCATTAGTAGTCCATCACCTAGTGGTACACCCCGACATGAAACCCATCAAGCAAAAACTAAGAAAGATACATCCAAGAGTCACCCTACTAATAAAGGATGAACTCCAGAAACTACTAGATGTTGGGTTCATAAAAGCCATAGATTATTCAGACTAGATCTCCAACATTGTTCCTATCGCTAAGAAGGAAGGATCCATTCAAATTTATATTGAATTTAGAGACATAAACAATGCTTGTCCTAAATATGACTTCCCCTTACCCAACATAGACATGATAGTCGACTTCATCATAGGATCCAAGATGCTATCCTTAATGGATGGCTTCTCAGGTTACAACCAAATAAAAATTATGGAAGAAGACCAATCTAAAATGGCCTTCACCACCCCTTGGGGAACCTTATGCTATCAAGTCATGCCCTTTGGCCTCAAAAATGTAGGAGCAACTTATCAAAGAGCCATGACCTACATATTCCATGACCTTATGCACAAAATAGTAGAATATTATGTGGATGATATTATAGCTTGATCCCAAGAAAGAAAGGACCATACCCAAGACCTTAGACATATCTTCCAAAGACTACGAGACTACAAAGTCTGAATAAAACCCCTTAAGTGCATTTTTGGGGTAAGATCAAGAAAGATACTTGGGTTCATCGTATCCCGACGTGGTATTGAGATTGATCCCTCAAATATCACTGCCATAACCAGCATGCCACCTCCTAAAAACTTAACTAAACTATGTAGCCTTCAGGGAAAGCTACAAGCTATACGTAGATTCATATCACAACTTGCGGATAAGTGCCAACATTTCTCTAAATTGATGAAGAAAGGAGTAAAATTTGAATGGGATGAAGGATGCCAAGAAGCCTTCAAAACCCTAAAAACCTATCTCTTAACACCACCAGTTCTAGTGCCACCAAACTTAAACCAACCACTGCTATTGTACATAGCTACTACAGAACATACCTTAGGAGCCCTATTAGCCCAATATGATGATCAACATAGAGAAAGGGTGATCTATTACATCAAAAAACCTTGGTAAACTATGAAACTCACTATACACCCATCGAGAAGATTTGCTTAGCAGTAGTCTTCTCATCTATCAAATTAAGGCATTACATGCTTAGCCAAAAGACTTACATTCTAGAAAGAGTAGACCCTTTATGCTATCTGATGTCAAAACCTTATCTATTAGGAAGAACCGCAAAATGGGTCATTACCCTTAGTGAATTTGATATAGAATTCATAAACCAAAAATCACTAAAGGGGTAGGTTATAGCTGACCAACTCGCTGCTACCCCTTTAGAAGTTGAACATCCTATAAATATCTCTTTTCCAGATGAGATGGTTGCATCAATAGAGGCCCAAGAACCCGAAACATGGGCCTTATACTTTGATGGAGCATGATGCACAAAAGGCATAGGGGCAAGAATTGTCCTAGTCACTCCACAACAACAACTCATCCCATTATCATTTAAGCTCCATTTTTCTTGCACCAACAACATAGTAGAATATGAAGCTCTTATTTTAGGGCTTAGGGCTGCGATAAAACTAAACATTAGAAACATAACCATATATGGTGATTCACAACTAGTAGTCAACCAAACAAATGACACCTATCAGACCAAATATGAAAAGCTAAAACCCTATAAAGATATTGTAGACCTACTAAAAACTCACTTCGATCAAATAACCATAGAAGCCATACCTCACTCTAGCAATCACCATGTTGACACCATGGCAATAACTGCATCCCTCATTCCTCTAGAATTGGAGGATGAAGAAGTCACCATCATTATAAGGTCAATCAAGGAACCTTCTACCATGGAATCATGCCTCCTACCACTCAATATATGCAGTATCGATGCAATCATATCTCAAGCACCCTAGTATCAAGACATCTTCAATTTCCTCAAGGAAGGAATATTCCCTAAGGGATTCAATTCCTAGAAACATAGGCAATTTAGGCTAAAATCTTGTAAATATGTCATCATTGGAGATATCTTATATCGATGCTCCTTTGAAGGTATACTCCTCATATGCGTAAACTTAGAAGAAGCACAAACCCTCATAAAAGAAGCCCATGATGGATCATGTGGTGGTCACTTTAGTGGCTTAACCATCACCAAAAATCTCCTTAGGATGGGCTATTATTGGCCCTCCATGGAAAAGGATACTCACAACTACATCAAGAAATGTGATAAGTGTCAACATCATGATAATCTGGTACATACCCCCTCTCAAGAATTATAGCCTATAACATCCCCATGGCCTTTCTCCTCCTAGAGATTGGATATCATAGGTAAAATAAATCCTCAATCATCCGATGGACATAAATTCATTATAACTACCATAAAATATTTCACTAAATGGGTCGAGGCAATACCTCTGTCCTCTACCACTAGTATTCAAGTATCAAAATTTATCCTAAATCAAATCATTAGCCGATATGGTATTCCCTCAACTATAATCGTAGACAATGGCACCCCCTTTAAAAATAAAGAGGTCACCAAAATATGTGCCAAGTACAAAATCCAACAAATATGGTCCACCCCTTACTATCCACAAGGAAACGGACAAGTTGAATCCTCTAACAAAACAATAATCAAGATCCTTAAGAAACTAGTCAATAAAAATGGTCGAGACTGGCACCTACAACTTTACCCCACCTTATGGGCATATCGCACAAGTGTACGTACTCCCACTGGGGCAACACCCTATGCCCTAGTATATGGTATGAAAGTAGTCTTCCCTTTTGAACTCGAGATTCCCTCCTTAAGGGTCCTATTGCAAGATTCATCTGTAGGAGATGAATACCGAACAAACCGCCTACAACAGCTTGAAATCTTAGAGGAAAAATGCATCAATACTTTAGAACATCTTAGAACATACCATAATAGGCTCCGATGAGCTTACAACAAGAAAGTACGTCATAGGTATTTTGAAGTTGGGGATTTAGTCCTCAAAGAAAATCAAAAGAACACCCATGTTGACATTGATCTCAAAGGAAAATTTGAACCCAACTAGTTAGGTCCCTTTATTGTCACAACCAAATTTGGATCAGGAGCCTACCACCTAGCCACATTGGATGGTCAAGAACATAAAGAACCAATTAACATCATTCACCTCAAATGATACTATGCATAAATCACAATCGAGTCGACTGCTTGCTCATTTGATTGACACACGATAAGAATCATCACATAATCATGCACACTCTACCCCTTGCATGTTTACCTCATTTTCTTGATCATACCATCGATTCAGGAGGGTTTACTATGATGCAAAGGCCAAACCTTATTATAAATACATCTGCATTGCATCCACCTAGGCTAACTCATATGTTGAGTAAACTCTCTCAGTCCAAAAATATTGTCCTCTACTATCTTCTTCTATATGTCCTGCTTTGTTATCTTCATATTTCTTCTCTTCTTCTCCCTCTCTTGGGTTAAGTGATGTATGACGTGATCATCCATGGCCCTGATGACCCATCCTTCTCCCTTTCTTCTATCCCAATATTGGGGGTAATCAAACAAACAAACAACCATCAAATTTCTATCTACACTCTTTCCTCTACCCCTCAAAATTAAGCAATACATACAACCTACTTTCTTCTATCTTGCACATAATTCACTTCATCAATTTCAACAACATTCTACAACCCTATCAATAATATATAACTACACTTTTCAACAAAGGGATTTTATGTTTTCAACAACCCTCTGAAGAACACAAGCTTATACTAATAGGGGGTTTGAACAATATAATACCACTTTTTACTTTTGTTTACTCAAACAATATCATACTATATCAATGCAATATCAAAAAAAATAATCAAAATAATGCACAAATAACCACACACAATAGAGATACCAATTTAACATGGTTCACCCAATGTGAGCTACTCCACGGAGAAATATTTCACTAAAATTTTCTCAACAAATCTCTTGGGAATATTTTCCCTATTACAATGTTTATGGATCTTTGTCCAAAGGAGACACCAATACCCTAATCAATTTTTTGGATACCTATCCATAGGAGACACCAATCCCCTCTACTAGTTCATGGATCTCTATACATAGGAGAAATCCTCCTCCACTTTGGTTGGTGATGCTCTAGAAGACTACTACCTTCGTTGTGTTGTCTTTTGGATCTCTCTCCACTGAAGACTCTTGTCCTTACTCAAAATATATTTGTCCTCACTGCCTTGGCTAATAGATCTCTATCCACTGGAGACTACTATCCTCTACTCGATCACCTCCAAAGCTTACTTTTAGCTCTGCTCAATATCTATCTCAAATCTTCACTAAAAATAGTCTTTTGTCTATCACAAATATGATCAATATCTATCTCTGGTCTAGTACAAATTTATCCTTAAATAAGCACCAAACTCTATCCTCAAATCTATCCTCAAGCCTTAACACAAAGCTTGATCCAATCACAAATCAACTCTGCTAGATCTGCCCCAAACCTTAACTCAAGGTTTAAACAAATCAATCAATCAACTCTGCTCTTCAAGTCTTCTCAAATACTTACCTCAAATTTATCCAAAAATTCCTCTCAAGAACTTGTCCAATATGCTCAACAAGTCTTCACCAAGACTTACCTTAAATCTGCTCACAAGTCCTCTCTAGAACTTATCCAATATGCTCAACAAGTCTTCACCAAGACTTACCTCAAATCTTCTCACAAGTCCTCTCTAGAACTTGTCCAATTTTGATTGTAAGCTTCCAAAAAAGCTCACACAAATTTGTCCTTAATATTTCACAAAATATTTCTAAAATTTGTCCTTAATTCCACTCTAGGACTTACTCAAATCAGCTTACAAGATTTCTCAAAATCTTATTCAAAAACTTGCATACAAAACTCAACTCAATCTCTTTCATAAAACTTCTTCAATCACACAAACAAGTTTCACTCAAAATCTTGTTTAACCTCAAAAATATATAGATAATGGTTAGAGACTCAATATGTTTCACACTCACAAAACTCAACTTAATATCTTCCAAAAAACCTCTTTAATCACACAAAAAAAATTCACTCAGAATTTTGTTTAACCACATAAACATATAGAGAATTGTAAGAGATTCAATATATTTCACACTCACAAATCACTCTATCACTTTTAAAATATTTTCAAATCAATAAGGAACAATTTGTTTCATAGAACTTGAACTATCACGCCAACACTTTCAATCAGTTATGCTCAATCAACTCCATTCAACCAATCACTCAATGAAACACAACTTGCTTACAAACCCTAAAACAAGGTTTCACTACACTTCCAAAAACTCACACTATGACTCAAGATGATTTCACTTTCACATAACAATGATACTCATGATATTTTCACAAAACCTAATCATGCACATGAAGGTTTACTCAAATATTTCCAACAATGCTTATCAAACAATCTCACATAACAATGATACTCATGATCTTTCACAAATCCTAGTTCAAGACAGTTCTCAATTTCTCACTCAAAAATTCTCACAAACATTCACCTATCATGCATGTGAAAACTCACTCAAAAATTTCCAACAATGCTTATCAAACAAAAACCTTTTCACTCCAACTTGCACTTCACAACATTCAACAATATTTCACTCACAAGAATGATATACCCATACCTTTTATTTGATGAAGAATTGACCTCAAAACCTGTCTCAATCACAATCAACCTCTTTACCAATCTCAATGGTTAGATAGCAAAAATATTCACTCAAATATTTCCCTCAATATTAATTCACCATTACAAAAATTAACAAGACTCAAATACACCTTATTATCTCCAAACTTATCAAACAAATATTTCAATCACTCAATTTCACTATAACCCCTTTCAAAAATTTAATACATGAAATAATCCAGAATCCTACTTATGTATCCCTACTCAAAAATTGAATTTCCAAAAATAATTAACTTTATAAAACAAAAGTAATGCAATTTACTTTTTAACTCTCAATAATACTATTTACCACCTTTTGTCTAAGGTAAAAAATATTTTACCTTACCCTCCTTTTAACTCCCTAGGTGCTCACTAAATCCAATACACCACATTCTTAACTCACACCCACAATGCAAATTAAAAACTATGCTCTTTGAATAGTGCTAACCAAGAAAAAATTAAACCATTCACTTCAACCTAGCACCACCAAGAAACCATAGACCATAGAGCATATACCATGCACCTTTAATCAAAAATTAAATACCTTGTACGCTTCTTGGTGGGACTCTATCCCTTGTCGAACTATCTCCTGCATCCTAGCTGCGACCCAGTTGCCATGTGAGCTAGGTCCTCATGTAAGAGTAAAAAGCACTTTGAGCACTTTGTATCTTCCACCAGTGCCAAAGCCAAAAAGACTTTGTTCATTTACTGCCACCGAGAATCGAACACAACACCTTTGTGTTCCTAATACCTTACACATCAACAACTTGCCACTAGCCCAACTGCTTGGTTGGTGTTAAGTTCTTATGCCCTTGTCACTTTGTCCTCCGTGATTTTGGCTACCAATAAAAAACCTCTTTGTCCTTTACTCACAATTTTTTGCATTCCACAATAATAGCATATGCTCTAGGATATATTCAGAGACTTGCTTTTTTGAGTCAAATATTATGGTATTTATACCATATGCTTTTACCCTTCGACATTGGCGGGGGAATAAAAATTCAAATTGAATTTACGCCCAACCCAAATTTAGGTTTTAATAATATTATTTTTATAAATTTATTTATAATATAAATACTTTAAATTATTTATAAATTACCTTAGGCATTAACTTAACCTTTAATATTATAATAAAAATATTATAATATTATTTCCTTTAGGCATTTTCTTTAGGGCATTTAACCGTCCTTTTGACAAATCATGCGAATATTTTAAACCAAATATCTTGGGCTTAAAATATAAATATTTTAATCCTTCTTTTGCCAAGTCCTACACTATTTACTAACACTGACTCTTGACATCAATGACAATACAACTAACTCAAAATTTCCAACACCCTCACAATTATTCTATAGACTCCTCAAAGAAACCTATTTCCCTTCTATAATACGAGACAACTTATTGTATAAGATAATTCATGAGTAGTATATAGAATGTATCATGATATCCACACATCTCATTCTCCACATATAACTCATATGATAGTCCATTCAGGGATGGGAAATCACATTCAATCAATTTCTTGTAAACTCAATCATTTATGAATTCCACTAGTTACTGGTTGAATGAGGTTATCTTCCCTAATTGGCCTGTTAGTTGATTTCACAAAATCATACCTAATATATCAACATCTGCCTACTCATTCAATTGGTTGTGAGGGCCAGGAGTTCTTATATAGTCCATTCATATATGGATTAACAATTATTTGTCAAATTTATATATGAACGAATGATTAAGGGTACTCCTACCCTCTTGACATACCATTTTGGTATGAGATCAAACATAAATAAAATCCTCACACAATATATTTCCAATAAATCATAAGAAATGTAAGGTTCCCTTGATTTGATGATGCACTAATTTACAACTTACCCATGGGCATAAGTAGACACCAGATCAAGGTTACTTTTAATTCCTTTTGATCTATTGCATTGACATGCTATCAACCACATAAAAAATTACAATGAATACTTTCAATAGTACACAAGCGTATCATGGATCTTATTGATTCAATATTTTGTAGACCCATAATTACTTGTGTACCTCACTAGGTACTAAATCAATTTTATCTTCGTATCCTCCCGGATCATGTCGTACGCATTCCATAAAATAGAATCATGTCTCTCACAAACTATTTTTTAAAATGATCTATCTAACTATGAAGTCCTATGGATCCAATGCCTTGTACATGTGCAATTGCTTGTATGCTTTACCAGATACTAGATTGATATTGTCTGTATAGTTTCTTGAGCATCTACAACAATAGAACATCCCAAATAATACTCTCAACAATAGCTATTTAATTAGTAATGCTATTGGACCAATATATTTTTATTTCTAATCCATCATATTATGCAAATACCCAATCAAACATCATAAATTAAAAATTGGTCACCTATAAAATGGATATTCTCTATCTATCCATAGGAAATAGATAGAGAACTTCCTATTCCTTGATAGGTGATGGCAACTTATCAACTTATTATTCTAAAAAAAGAATATCCTGGCTACTTTATATACCCTTTGGAGGTATCAGGGGTTGGTAATCAGTAATTTACGTATCCATAATCAATTATGACTACATCAATCAGTCGATTACCAAATCCCTATGCATCCTAATGGCTTATAATATAGCATGGATGTTAAGATGACTATTCATTCGAATGAGTTCATTTGAACTCAAGGCACGGTTATCATATGCACATCCAAGATGAGGGAAAGTATCTCTCCCATATCCTACGCATATACATTTTTGTGTACATATGCTAAATACGAGAGAATGATATATTCTTCTCTAGGATTGTACATATGGGAAATCTGCCCTTAGTTTTGAAATATTTTATCCATAAAATACAAAATCAGCAAGAGCTTTCATGACTAACAAAATATCATCACAAAGCAATTACAGTACCAATTTATCATTATTTACAATATTTGTAAAAATAATTTTCTCTCATGTCACAAAACACTCATAAATAAAGCACAATCAAGTCATAAAAGCATGTGCAAAACCTTCTCATCACCTTACAAAGCATTTATGAAAGAGAATTATCCATAACTTTGTAAAAACATTTGCAAATATCTCTTTATAAAACATTATGAAGATCATTTTCCATCACTTTACAAAGAACGCAAAACCAAATCACATGATGCACTATTAACAGTCATCCTATTTATTTACAAAAACACTTGTAAAGACCATTACAAGAATACTTTCTACAATATCATCATTATTTTATGAAAAAAATCAGATATAAATCCTTATCTATGTAGTCGAATGATTTGTAGAGATCATCATTCAAACATTGATAAGGATCATACTACATATACCTTATCTATGCATTCAAACATTTGTAGAAAGTAATGTTTGAACACTAATAAGGATCATACTACATTTACCTTATCTACACATTTGAATGCTTGCAAAGAGCATCATTTGAATACTAATAAGGATCATACTGCATCTACCTAATCTACATAGTCGAACATTTGGAGAGAGCAACATTTGAACACTGATAAGGATCATACTACAACTGCCTTATCTATGTAGTCAAATATTTGTAGAGAGCAAAATTTGAACACTGATAAGGATCATACTACATTTACCTTATCTATGTAGTCAAAAATTTGTAGAAAGTAGCACTTAAACACTGATAAGGCTCATACTACATCTACCTTATCTATATAGTCAAATTTTTATAGAGAGCATCATTCAAATGCTGATAAGGATCATACTACATCTGCCTTATTTATGTATTCAAATGTTTATAGAGAGCAGCATTCGAAAACTAATAAATATTATACTATATCTACCTTATCTATGCAGTCGAATGTTTGTAGAGAACAACATTCAAACACTGATAAGGATCATATTATAGATACCTCATCTATGCAATCAAATGTTTGAGAGAGAAAAATTTTAACACTGATGAGAAGAAAAATAATATACTATATCATATTAGAGGTACCTCATCTACACAGTCAAATGTTCATGAGAGCAACATTTGAACACTGATGACAAGAAAAAATAAACTATCTCATATATAGGTACCTCATCTATGCAGCCAAATATTCGTGAGAGAAACATTTGAACATTGATGAGAAGAAAAATAAAATACTATCTCATGTACATATTAAAGGTACCTCATCTACGTAGTTAAATTTTTGCAAGAGAAAAATTTGAACACTAATGAGAAGAAAAATAATATACTATCTCATGTACATATTACAGGTACCTCATCTACGTAGTAAAATGTTCATGAGAGCAACATTTGAACACTGATGAGAAGAAAAACAATATACTATCTCATGTACATATTATAGGTACCTCATCTATGTAGTCAAATGTTCATGAGAGCAACATTTGAACACTGATGAGAAGAAAAATAATATACTATCTCATGTACATATTACAGGTACCTCATCTACGCAATAAAATGTTTATGAGAGAAAAATTTGAACACTGATGAGAAGAAAAACAATATACTATCTATTTTACATATTACAGATACCTCATATATGCAGTCAAATTTTTGCAAGAGCAACATTTGAACACTGATGAGAAAAAAACAATATACTTGTACATATTATAGGTACCTCCTCTATGCAGTCAATTTTTTGTGATAGCAACTTTTGAACACTGATGAGAAGAAAAACAATATACTATCTCTTGTACATATTACAAGGTACCTCATCTATGTAGTCAAATGTTCACAAGAGCAAAATTTGAACACTGATGAGATGAAAATATTTCATATCTCTTGTAAATATTACAGGTACCTTACTATGTTCTAAATGATATCACAAATACAACATTATAGGTCACCATTTAGACATAATGAGATCATATCCCTTCCTACGAGAATATTATGGCAAATATTGCTTCCTAATGAGTGCTATCCTATATGAGGACTAGAGACCACCGATTACATACAAACATATCAAGATGTTCATTCATCACTTAAATAATTCAACATATCTCAATTCGGGGTATCTCCCCCTCATTTGTAACATTCTATCTAAACATTAACAAAAGAAAATATTCACATCACATAGATACAAAAACATGTCATCATAACATGAAACAACAAAAAAATCATCATATATATATATATATATATATATATATATATATATATACGTCTCGCAACATACAAGTCGATAAGAGAAGATGCATCATAAGAGGAAAATGATGCTCTCATCTCATAGGAGGATGCACTAAAATCCCAAAATTAGTGCATTCAATCCCAATAATCCTAGAAGGTCCCCTAACTCAAGGCCTCGGTATTCCTAGAGTACCTTGCTATAGGAGGAGGGCATGGTTGTTGGAGGTCTATAGTCCTCCATGTAGAACTCACTATTGTAGCCCTCGATTGTGTACCTGATGGATATGGTGCTTGATTATATGTAGGTACCACTACATGATATAGGTCACAATATCGTAAGGTCCTACTTTGTGTCCACTCAACTCGAGCAATCAAGTGATGTACCTACTCTATAAAATTTTATCATGTAGCTAGTAGCTGTCACTCAAGTGGTACCATAATAATGGTTGTCATCCTACTATTTAAATGAATATCCACCACATCACGAGCCTCATCTCTCTCCCTCATCACCAACTATAGATTGATCTTGAGACCAAAAATGATTGCCTAATCAAGGGCCCACTAATCCATAACCTAGTCTAAGGAATACTGAAGCCTCGATATGACCTCATTACTATCCTTCTACACCCATGCCATCTCATCCCTGAGTAGAGATACCTCTATCAACTGAAGAGCCTTCAAAGTTGCTAACTATCCCCTCACACCCTCCAAGGTGTGGCGTAACACCCTCAACTCTACCACTATAACATCCACATCCTCCCCACTTAGATCTACATCTCCACCAAAGTTTGGATCTGCCCTGTTGGTATCCTATACACCTAAGTTCGATGCCCCTCCACTAGTTGGGGAAAATAGGAGAGGGATAGTAGCTAAATGATCCACATATAAAGGAGCTAATATCCTTAACCTCTATCTATCTATTCTCCTCTACCACCCCTCTCTCCTAGTATGATGCCTAGTCACTCATAAAACACTTAGTATATCTAAGAATATCTACCTTTGATCCCTCAAAGATGAGCCTACATTCAAATTATGGGATCTGAATCACCTATACCAACCATTTTAATCCATTGTCACATCCATGTATTCTAGCACAAGATTAAAAACCAAAGGATCATCCTTGTCGATCTCTAAAAATATAATAGGATCCATAGAATCCCAAGTCTTGTTATGCACTCATCATATCCAAACCTCTCCCTAAACCTGTATCCCATATACCTCTCCAAATTGGTGAGTCACACAATCATAAAAATACAAATCAAAAGTCTTATTCCCATTATCTAACCATTGAACATGCCTCACCCTAGCCAACTCCTTTCTGTACTTAGACCACGTATACACCCCTATCCAAGGATACCAACTAACATGAGCTATCCGTATATCATCAATAAGATACCTCACCCAAACCATATTACAAGAAGAAGAGAGAATACACCTATCCCACTAATAAAATATAGGAATTTCATGATCAATCTTCCTCATCACCATAATGGGCCATTGAATAGCTATATGTTCCTAGGCCCATACCTGGAGTAAGGTACAATAGGTCAAGCTCTAGCCCTAGTTATAAATCACTCTATATAATGTATGATATAATCTAGCTAAAATAGCCAGAGCCTAGGCATAGACTGTTTGAATATCTCTCATCCCCACTATGATGTGCCTCCATACCCATGGTATGAAGCTCCTGCTAGTATCACTCATCATCAACCTCGATACCACCACAGCCAGAAGTATCGTGCTCATGTCAATGTGCCCTCCAATATAGGCATAATTGATCCTCAAGATTTTCTACATACCTAAGAAATCACCATACTATAAAAATTCCAATATCCCTATGGCTAATTTCATCCACATATGAATGGGAAATCCTTGAACTAGTACTAATAGAATGCACCATACATTCTCTAAAGTAACTGTCATATCATCCATTGACAACCTGAAAGTATTAGTGGATGGATACTACCTCTCTACAAAGCTATTAGCAATGAACAATTAAAATTCAACTTAGGCATGTATCCAACATAGTACAACCCCATCGCTAAAAAGAGTGCCAAATCCTAAACCCTTTGATCACCCCATAAGATGCTCCCCAAGAACTTAGGATGATGCTGTCGACTAGTCAAAAGCTTCATCACCTATAAAGATCCACCACAAAGAATGAGTGAGATAAGGTGTCAAATCATTTCAAAATTTTATAAAAACACTACGATTAGATATCCCTCGAAGAGAGATTTTTGGAAAGTATAAATATGATTATATTTGCTTGTGTATCGAGGTCAAAAAGCACAAAATAAAATTAGGTAGTTTTGACCAAATTCACCACTGGCACAAAATTCGCCAGTGTCAAATTCTCCACTAAGATCAAAATCACTAGTGGCACCTCTACCATAATTACCACTAGCACCAAATTCACCATAGATTTCAAAAATCATGAAAAACATACCCTAGATAAGAAATTTTAGCATCGCGATTAGAACCTACCTCTTGATATCACTCTGACACCTCAATTGTCCCTCACACTATGTCAGCATGATGCACCCATCCTCGGATATTCACCATCTTCTCTGATAATTCCACCCCACTCTCTCCAACATTTTGTAAAAGGAGAAAAATGCAAATGAGGTTGCTTTCACCTATATTCTAGCTTTTAACCCTAAAACCCTAATTAATTCAAACTACTCCCCATATTAAAAACTCGCACCAAAATCTAAAATCTAGCATATGGGGTCTCAAAAGTCGTATTCCCAAAATAAAATTCTCACAAATCCTAACAATTCTTTTTGCCAATTATCAAGGCATCCAAAACAATATGTATATATACAAATCCTTTCAAACCAACTAAAATTTTCAATCAATCTCACGCAACAATCAATTATCATTTTAACACAATACAACATCAAAATTGAGTATTACAACTTAACTTTTGATGTAACATCTTGGATATCATGTCAAAACTGGGGTAAAATATAGAGACCCAATTTTGACAAGCTAATTGTGTTATTCTAGTAGTGACACTGAGAAGGGGGTGAATCAGTGTATTTTAAAATTTTCTTTGCTTTATCACAAAAACCACTTGCTAGCTATCTACTGAAACTGCAAAAAGCAATCACACAAGCCAACAACATGCAACACAAGATTTATAGTGGAAACCCAATGAGGGAAAAACCATTGTGCCAATGGACTGCTTGATCTCCCAATCAAATCTAGTCTATAAATGGTTGGTCTTACAAATTCGATAGCACCCACTATCAGGACTAGCACCTACTAACCCTCAATTCTGCAACACCCACTGCAAGGAGCTCCAACCCTTATCCAAGCACCAACTTGGTTTTTACAATCATAGAAGTTATGACATATCAGATGCCTTCACTATTCCAGAACCCTGAATGGTTCAAGCTCTATCTTCTTTCTTTGCTATTGCACTATCTCCTTCCTCTCTACTCTCTGTCTCCTCTCTAAAATTCTCACAACAATCTCTCAACAACAACAACCCCTCTCAGTTCATAAAACTCATTTTATATTATTGCAGCCACTTTCTATTTTTCATGCAAGCCTTTTCTTAGACTTTTAGTAAACTCTCTCTTATTTTTAATCGTATTTAGTTTATTTTTCTCTTCTCCTTAATCACTGCAGTTAACAACCTCTTCAACCTTCTATCTTTGGCTTCAAATAAATATTTTGCTATTCATAGAATATAACTTCTGCTTTTTCTATAATTAACTTTTTATTCTCTTTACTCCATGTCGACAGTTATTCTGTAACTATTAACTCCATGTTCTCACGATGCATGTATTCTTAATTGAATCATGCACATTTTAAATTTCTCTTGCTTGAAATAGATAGCTCCAATTATCCATGGTGATCTCTACAATTTTTCTCATGCAAAAACCTTAATTGTAACTATAACTGTAACTGTTGCAAACTTCACAATAAATGTAACTATCCTTTTTTTTTAAAAAAACATCACTCTTCATGTCAGGTGTATTTCAGATCTGAGGAATCATTTAAAACATTTTATTTCCCCAAAATTCATTTTGGTAGAGCACCGTTTAAATTTCTTGTTATAACTATCTTTTTCCCAAATTTTCCAGCTGTCAAAACATGCCCAACTGCCCTTTTGGAGTGCTCATAACTTGTGCCTCGTAACTCCAATGGATACCAAATTGTATCCACATGTTCTTGGTTGTATGAAATACATTTTTTCCAATTTTCAGCTCTTAAATCTTCAGTAATCACTCCCAGCATCGCTGTCAAGTTGGCCTCTAACACAGATTTTTCACCAGAATTTCCAGCTGTCAAAAAGTGTGAAACTATCATTTTGCGGGCCCCATAACTTCCAGATTACTTGTCCATATGCCCTCAAATTTGGGTCATGTGTTCTATATAATATGAAGTACCATTGGTCCAAATTTGGTACCTTAAATCACTTTGGATCATTCCTAGTAGATCCGCCAATGTTCCCCTTAACGTAGATTTGCACCTGTTAACAACTCCAGAAAAGACTAAGGCATGAACATTGAGTAAGCACAAGAAAGAATGAGCTCCAGAATGAATGAGCTTCAGAATGACTGAGCGCCAGAAAGACCAAGCTCTAGAAACAAGACAGAATGAGTTTCAGAAAGAATGAGTTCCAGAAACCCGAAAGAATGAGCTTTAGAAAGAATGAGTTCCAGAAAGATGTAACCTTCATAACTTTTTATCTACAACTCGGATTAACTTGCTTCAAAAATAAAAGTTGTAGTTCTCGATGAGAGGAATATTTTCATGCCATAAAAATGTAATTTTACTATAGTATGACACCATAATTGACATGATACTCATTTTTGACCTTTTACAAGTATACCTAGACTATGTTGACAACAATGACAAAACATCCTGACAACTTGAAAACAATGACAAAACAATCTAGGGCCTCCTTTACTCAACAATATCCCCCTTTGGCATTGTTGGCAACACACATACATACCTAGCAATTTTTACTATTTTTTCCAGTGTTCTTTCTCCCCCTTTGACAATAATGACAAAGGGTGTGCTCTAGCTTCTCCTTTACTCAAATCCTGCTCTGTAACAACTCCCCCTGAGTCTGTACACACCATCCTCAAATAACCAGTTAGATAAAACAATAAATACACATAGGAGCATAAGATATACATAAATTGCTCCCCCTGAGGATGTGCTGCCACCCTTGTGGCCTAGTTTTTGGGAAGTGTAGTAACTCCCAACTTCTTTCTCAGATATTCAAAAACATCCTTGGGTAGTGGCTTTGTAAATATGTCAGCTACTTGCTCTACTGTAGGTACAAACTCCAACTTGACATCTCCATCTACTACTTTCTCTCTCAAGAAATGATATCTGATTGCTATATGCTTGGTTCTTGAGTGCATTACTAGATTTTTGGAAATACTAATTGCACTTGTATTGTCACATAGCAGTGGAATAGGTTCACTGCACAGTATACCAAGATATTTCAATGTTTGCTTCATCCATAGCACTTGTGTGCAACAAGATACTACTGCCATGTATTCTGCTTTTGCTATACTCAAAGAGACTGAGTCTTGCTTTTTGTTGTGCCATGCAACCAATTTATCACCAAGATAAAATGCACCTCCACTTGTACTCTTCCTGTCATCCACACAACCTGCCCAATCAACATCTGAATAGGCTATTAGTGTGAAGTCCTTACCTATTGGATACCACAATCCAAACTCCATAGTGCCTTTCAGATATCTAAATATCCTCTTCATAGTTGTGACATGTGTCTCTTTAGGATCAACTTGAAATATGGCCACCATACACACAACCTACAGTATATCTGGTCTTGTAGCAGTAAGGTACAATAGGCTTCCAATCATGGACATGTACATTGTTTGGTCTACAGGTGGTGATTTATCCTCCTTGCTTAGCTTACACCCAGTTGTCATAGGAGTTCCAACTGGCTTACAATATTCCATTGTAAACTTCTTTAACATCTCCTTGACATATTTGATTTGAGAAATAAAAATACCCTTTTCTAGCTGATTTACTTGCAAACCCAGAAAGTATGACAGTTCTCCAATCATTGACATTTCAAATTCTCTTTGCATTTGATGGGAAAAATATTTACATATTTCATCCTTGCAGCCTCCAAATATTATGTCATCTACATACACAAAAACTATGATTTGATAGTCTTTCTCAGATCTAACATACAGATTACTATCAACCATACCCTTTTTGAATCTTTGTTGTAGTAAATAGTTATCCAACCTTGCATACCATGCCCTGGGTGCTTGCTTCAAACCATACAAAGCTTTCTTGAGCTTACACACTAGATTTGGATTTTCTCCTAACTGAAAGCCATCCGGTTGTTCTATGTATACTTCTTCTTCAATTTTACCATTCAAAAAGGCTGACTTCACATCCATCTGATATACTTTGAAGTTTTTATGGACTGCCAATGCCAGAAACATTCTGATGGCTTCCAATATTGCCACTGGTGCAAAAGTCTCTTCAAAATCAATACCTTCTACCTGAGCATATCCTTTGCAAACCAGTCTTGCTTTATTCCTCACTACCTGTCCATATTCATTCAGCTTGTTCCTGAAGACCCATTTGGTGCCAATAATATTCTTATTGGTTGGCCTCTGTACTAGCTCCCAAGTCTAATTTTTCTCAATCTGGTTGAGCTCCTCTTCCATTACCTTTATCCAGTGTTCATCTTGGCTGGCCTCCATCACTATTTTGGGTTCAATGTTGGACAGTAGAGAGTAGTTGGTGTACTCTTGTACTTGGGAAACTCTCCTTCTTGTCTAAACTCCAACTTGTGGATCTCCTATGATTTTATTTATGGGATGATTTATCTGAACATACCTTGTTGGTGATTTTGGAGTGGTTGGTTGTTGTTCTTGTTCTTATTCTTCTTGCTCCTGCTCATCACCTTCAATAAAATCATCATAGGTGGGATACTGCTCTCTATTGCTGACAACTTGTTCAGTTCCTTCATCTACTTTGACATCAACACTGTCTACCATTCTTCTTAGCCTCTTGTTGTAACACTGATAAGATTTGCTCTTTGAAGAATAGCCAAGGAATATGCCTTCATCAGCTCTGTCATCAAACTTCCCAAGATTTTCTTTAGTATTTTTGATATAGCATTTACTGCCAAATACTTTGAAATGTTTTATAGTGGCCTTTCTTCCAAACTAGAGTTCATATGGAGTTTCATCCGCATGTGGTCTGAGCATGCATCTATTTTGGATGTAGACAACAGTATGAACTGCCTCCTTCCAAAAATGATCTGCTACTTTGCTCTCACTCAGCATGGTTCTTGCCATTTCTTGAACTGTTCTATTCTTCCTTTCCACTACACCATTTTGTTGTGGTGTTCTTGCAGCTGAGAACTATCTCCTGATGCCATGTTTATCATAGTATTCAACAAACTCTTCTGAGATAAACTCTCCTCCTCTATCTGACCTTAGACATTTTATTCTTCTTCCACTCATATTTTCAGCCTGATTCTTAAATATCTTGAACATATCAAGTGCTTCTGACTTGTGTCTCAAGAACAATACCCATGTCATTCTAGAGTAATCATCTATGCATAACATAAAGTATCTATGCCCATGTGTGCTTTGAGTTCTTGTTGGCCCACACAAATCAGTATGAACTAGTTCTAATGGCTTGCTAGAGTAATGTTCTTTTGCTTTGAAGGTGACTCTAGTTTGCTTACCTTTTTGACATGATGAGCATATGCTATTTGCTGGCTTGGAGATGCCAGGCATGTCTCTTACTACTTTCTTTGAACTGATCTTTGCTAAATTATCAAAGCTAATGTGTCCGAGCCTCTTGTGCCATAGCCAGTTAACATCTTCTTGTGCAAGCAGGCATGACCCTTCAGTGGTGTCAGTAAGAGTGTACAGATTTCTAGTTGTTCTTGTACCTATGGCTAATAATATTCCATTATTTGCTCTTCTGATTTCATAGCCATGCTTTTTGAAAGTAACATCATTACCTTTGTCACATATTTAGCTTATACTCAGCAGATTATGTTTTAAGCCATCCAAAAACAACACTTCTTCTAATTAGACTCCTTTTCCATCTCCTGGCTTGACTGTACCTCTGCCTACAATTTTAGCTCCATCATTATTGCCAAAATTTACTGATCCACCTTCATATTGTTCCAACTTCTCAAACCTTTTCTTGTCACCTGTCATGTGCTTGGAGCATCCACTATCAAGAATCCATGGCTTAGTTCTATTGTTAGCTTTCAAGGTTGTTTGAACAATCAGGGACTTCTTAACATCTTCTTTCTCCTTGCCTTTCTCTACCCATTCCCTTTTAGCCTTTGGTTTTTGTTTGGCTATAGTATTTACCTCTGTTTTTTGATGCTCAACTATTTTCTCAGTGGACTGACTCTTCTGCACCCTAGGTAAATCATGTTGGCTTTATTTTTGTCTAGAAGAGTTGGCAAGATTACTTCTATAGAATCTGGCTATGTGACCATAATTGTGACATTTATAGCATTCAACATTATACTCAAACAAAGGAGTAAATGCATTCTATTGCACATAATTGACTGGTTTATTATTGAATCTACAATTTGCAATTTTATGACCATACTGATTACATTTGTAATAGTAACCATGAAAAGTGTAGCCAAAAGTGGGATAGAAATTGTGAGACCTGGTTTGCTGATAGTAATTGTTGATTGGTCTCCTTGGTGCTCTCCTTGCTTGCTGATCAACTTTGATGAACCCTTCACTATCCACCATTTTTCTTGGTTGACTGGTTGTTACCTTCAGTTCCTGTCTCTTGCCCTTCAATGGTTGCTTTATCTCAGTTTTGGAGTGTTCTTCATCTCCTAAATTCGAAGACTCTCCAGGCTCAAATCCTACTCTAGATTTAATGTCTGGATCTCTTGGTGACTGTAGTATCTCATTGAGCTTTTCTCCACTCTTCACAAATTTATAATTTTTCTTAACTTGTTGAGTTAGCTTTTCAATCTCCTATCTCAGCCCTACAATTTCTTCTTCAATATTATGACAAGCATCTATTCTGTCAGTCAATTGTAATTGCAGATATTCTTCTATCACTTTGGATTCTTCTATCTTAACACTCAACTCTTCAATTATGGTATTGGATTTTTCAAGTTTTTTGACCAGTTTCTTATTCCTCTTCCTTTCACTGTCCATATCATCTAAGGCAGCTGTTAGTTCACCTTCATAATCAACTACAACTTCTACCTCATCATCATCAACCTCATCATCATCAATTTTTGATTCATTCTTGCTTGTTTCATGAGCCATGAATAATGATTCATCATGCTTCTCTTCAGATTCTTCATCCTTTTCACTGTCATCAGTCTCACTTTCATTTTCTTGAGAGATGAAACTCTTCTTCTTGAAGTTGGATTTTCTAAAGTTCTTGGCTTTAGACTTATACTCATTATCTCTTGAATTGTTGGAAAAATTATTATTATTGTCTTTTTCTTTGTGAGGGTAGTTGCTTGTAAAATGACCTACTCTACCATAGTTGAAGCATTTAAAAGGAAGCTTACCTCTGTATTTGCCTTGACCTCTTTTGAGCCTTCTGATGAAGTTGGATTCTTCAAGATCTGATGCCTCCTCTTCACCAGAGTCTGATTTCATTTTGATGCACTTGGTTGCTTTGAACCTTGCTTCTCTATCCGAGAATTTTCCCTTTCCAATCCTCATCTCATAAGCTATCAAAGATCCATGCATTTCATCCAGTGAAAAAGTATTGAGATCTTTGGCTTCTTCAATGGCTAAAACTTTAGAGTCAAATCTTGATGGTAAGGACCTAAGCACCTTTTTGACAATCACTGCATCTTCTATATTTTCTCCCAGACCTCTGATTGCATTGATTACTTCATTAACCCTCAACATATATGTGGCTATCTCTTCTTCATATCTCATATTCAGGATTTCATACTGAGACCTGAAGGTTTGCAATTTTGCTTCCTTGATCTTATCGTCTCCTTCATGTATGCTTTTCAACTTGTCCCAGATCTCTTTGGCAGAATTGCAGCCCATGACCTTTACCAATTCACTGTCAATTAAACCACACATTATAGCATTCTTGGCCTTGGAGTCATTCTCAAAGAGTTTCTTCTGAGCTGAATCTGTTGGAGGAGTGGTAGGTGTTGTATATCCTTTTGTTACTGCCTCCCAAATATCAAACCCTAGAGCACAAATATATGTCTACATTCTGAGCCTCCAGTATGCATAGTTTGTTCCATCAAATAGAGGTGCTCTATTAGATGAGAAACCTTCACCACTGGCCATTGTGTCACTTCTTGGATCTCCTTAGTCGATTAGACCTGATAGGAACCTCGCTCTGATACCAATTGTTATTCTAGTAGTGACACTGAGAGGGGGGGTGAATCAGTGTATTTTAAAATTTTCTTTGCTTTATCACAAAAACCACTTGCTAGCTATCTACTAAAACTACAAAATTCAATCACACAAGCCAACAACATGCAACATAATATTTATAGTGGAAACCCAATGAGGGAAAAACCATTATGCCAATGGACTGCTTGATCTCCCAATCAAATCCAATCTATAAGTGGTTGGTCTTACAAATTTGATAGCACCCACTATCAGGACTAGCACCTACTAACCCTCAATTCTATAGCACCCACTGCAAGAAGCTCCAACCCCTATCCAAGCACCAACTTGGTTTTTACAATCATAGAAGTTATGACATATCAGATGCCTTCACTATTCCAGAACCCTGAATGGTTCAAGCTCTATCTTCTTTCTCTGTTGTTGCACTATCTCCTTCCTCTCTGCTCTTTATCTCCTCTCTGCAATTCTCACAACAATATCTCAACAACAACAACCCCTCTCGGTTCATAAAACTCATTTTATATTATTGCAGCCACTTTCTATTTTTCATGCAAGCCTTTTCTTAGACTTTTAGTAAAATCTCTCTTATTTTTAATCGTATTTAGTTTATTTTTCTCTTATCCTTAATAACTGTAGTTAAAAACCTCTTCAACCTTCTATCTTTGGCTTCAAATAAATCTTCTGCTATTCATAGAATATAACTTCTACTTTTTCTATAATTAACTTTTTATTCTCTTTACTCCATGTCGACAGTTATTCTGTAACTGTTAACTCCATGTTCTCATGATGCATGTATTCTTAATTGAATCATGCACATTTTAAATTTCTCTTGATCAAAATAGATAGCTCCAATTATCCATGGTGATCTCTACAATTTTTCTCATGCAAAAACCTTAACTATAACTGTTGCAACTTCACAATAAATGTAATTGTCCCTTTTTAAAAAAAAACATCACTCTTCATGTCAGGTGTATTTCAGATCTGAGGAATCATTTAAAACATTTTATTTCCCCAAAATTCATTTTGGCAGAGCACCATTTAAATTTCTTGTTATAACTATCTTTTTTCCAATTTTTCCAATTGTCAAAACATGCCCAACTACCCTTTTGGAGTGCTCATAACTTGTGCCTCATAACTCCAATGGATACCAAATTGTATCCATGTGTTCTTGGTTGTATGAAATATATTTTTTCCAATTTTCAGCTCTTAAATCTTCAGGAATCGCTCCCAGCATCGCTGTCAAGTTGGCCTCTAACACAAATTTTCACCAGAATTTCCAGTTGTCAAAAAGTGTGAAACTATCATTTTGCGGGCCCCATAACTTCCATATTACTTGTCCATATGCCCTAAAATTTGGGTCATGTGTTATATATACTATGAAGTACCATTTGTACAAATTTTGTATCTTAAATCACTTTGGATCATTCCCAGTAGATCCACCAATGTTCCCCTTAACGTAGATTTGCACCTGTTAATAGCTCCAGAAAAGACTAAGGCATGAACATTGAGTAAGCACCAGAAAGAATGAGCTCTAGAATGAATGAGCTTCAGAATGAATGAGCTCTAGAAATACCAAGCTCCAAAAACAAGATAGAATGAGTTTCAGAAATAATGAGTTCCAGAAACCCGAAAGAATGAGCTTCAGAAAGAATGAGTTCCAGAAAGATGTAACCTTCATAACTTTTTATCTACAACTCGGATTAACTTGCTTCAAAAAGCAAAGTTGTAGTTCTCGAAGAGAGGAATATTTTCATGCCATAATAATGTAATTTTACTATAGTATGACACCATAATTGACATGATACTCATTTTTGACCTTTTACAAGTATACCTAGACTGTGTTGACAACAATGACAAAACATCCTGACAACTTGACAACAATGACAAAACAATCTAGGGCCTCCTTTACTCAAAAATTGCAACTTCCAAAAACTAGTCCAAATCATGCCAAAACCTCCCATAACCTGTTCTAACCTTCACAAAATCTTAAAATCATCATTCTCCATCAATCCAGACACTTAAAAACACCCTTACAAAATTTACAAGTGTAACCAAATTCACTAGTGGCGAATTTGGCAAGTCAAGTGGTGAATTTGAAAAAATTGAAATATTAGGATTTTTGTCCAAAAGTTAGTTTTTACCAAATTCACCACACCTATGGTGAATTGTCTAGTGGCAAATATGGCAGACCTTTTCAAAATTTAAATATCATAACTCTAATCTGATTGGTTACCAATTTTGCCACTCAGAACCAAATTTGCCACACCTGTGGTAAATTTGGTAAACTATTATGAATTTGGTAAAACAACCAAAAATATTTCACAAACTAGGTACACACAGATTAAGCATCTTTCCACCTCCACCATTGATCGCACATTCTATAGCAATGTATGAGAATTTCTAGTTTGAATGCATCCTTATCCAATTCTCCATCCAATCCCCCTCCAAATCCTATTTAAGAACTTCCTTGGGTAGGCATTTGGAAAGTTTTTCCATTGTAGCAAAATTCCGCCCTCATTGCTCTAGCATTTATATTTCTTCTTTAGGCCCTCTTCAATAATTTTCATTAGTTTTCTCAAGTATTAGATTAGTTTTTACAAGGATTTGAGGTAATCCAAGCAAGGCTAGGGAGGGCTTGGAAGTGAGGAGGTCACCATTGGAGGCAATAATGGAATCTCTCCTAGTGCCTTTCTTCTCTCCCTTCACATTGGTTCCATAGCATTTTTCCCACCCATGGTTGTAGCCTTGCTAGCTTAATATCTCACTTTCTTTTATGCATTTCTTTTCATAGGCTTAATATTTCTTGATTTCTCTAACTCCTTCTTTGGCAACCTCTAACCTAGTTTTTGTAGTACTCTAACTTGGTTTTTGCAGCCTCTTTTCATATATTTTTATTCTATATTATAATTCCTCACACTTATTTTGTAGGTGCTTTGGAATTTGTCATTTCTTTTACCATATTTTATGACTCTAATCCTCCATTTTGTAGGGTTTTGGTCATATTTCCATTTACATATTTTCTTACTAATCCTTTATCTCCAAGCTCTTGTTATTTTTACAACATATTGATCTAATATCATTTCATTTCATGTTATATTAGTGTTATAATTTGGCATTCTTATTTCATACATTGTCTCTTTGTTTTAAGTATTTCTACTAACATTTTCTTTAGCTTCATATGTGAGATTTTTCACCATAATAGGAATATTTTACTCTTTGCTAGAATTGAAGGCAATTAGTAGTTTTATTATTGTATCACATCTGATTTACATGCATTTATGCTGATATAGAATTTAATTTCAGATTTGTGCTCTAACATTCACTTTGTTATTTCTCATTTGATTTGAAATTTTGAACAAGTTTCTTGATACATTTTGTCAAATCCTTGAAATTATCCTCCAATCCATCCTTGTAGCATTGTTAGGAATTGGCTTCACATTTTTTTAGCATTTTATAAGCCTCTGCCCTCCTCCCACAACCTGTTACAAATTTGATTTATTATATTTGCAAACTTACCCCCTTGGGAATTTCACTCCTTTTACTGTGAACAATATTTTAGTTTATCAATTCTCCAATTTTGAGAGCTTTATCCCCTAATTTCTCTGTAAACAGAACTTCTAGAGCTTTTTAAGAATCTTCCCTATAATGTTAAAATCAAACTCAAATCAGACCTGCCCTCAATTTGGCTCTGAAAAAAAAAATATCATCCAATACCATATGGTAAATTTGGCAAAGACCCTACTTCTAAGACTTTTCTTCCTAATTTTTTCACTCACAAATCCTATAAAATTGAGTGGGGACCCTATTACAAACTTTCTACTCAAAATTCATAGTATAACCCACTAAAATTGATCACAAAATCTAATTTTATCTACCCAGGACCAAATTCGCTACCCCTATCATAAATTTGGTTTTCTGTTTCACAGAACCAGATTCACCATTTAAGACCAAATTCTCTAGTGGTGAATTTGATAGAACCCAATGGAAAATTTGGTAACAAGCCAAAATTACTCAAAAAATAGGTTTTCATACTCAATTTTGTGCATAAAAGAGGGTCTGATCAGTATAAGAGATAGCATATCAACCTCATTGCCCTCAAATAGGCCCCCAAAAATAGAAACCCTATTTTTATATTTGTGTAGGTTTACCAAATTTGCCACCCCTGTGGTGAATTTAGCCCAAGTGGTGAATTTGGTTCTACACTATGGTAAATCTGGTATACATACTCTGACAGAGGTAACCCGACCACTTGGCCCTTCCTTAGCTTTGTCATTTCCCTTCTGTGCATTTTGTTTGTTGTTCTAAAACCTAATACATACCTACTTAGGTAAATTAAGGAACCAATATTAAAACACAATATTGTTTGTAAACCTTCATAATTTCATTATAAAAACATAGACAAAACCTTTACAAAATTCAGAAATTTCTTTACTAAACATAGTAATTTATTTACAAAACATAGAAAAATCTTTACAAAAATGTAGACAAAACCTTTACAAAAATTAGAAATTCCTTTAAAAAGGCTTAGAAATTTCTTTACAAATATAGACAAAAACCTTTACAAAACTTAGAAAATTCTTTACTAAACATAGAAAAATCTTTATAAAACATAGACAAAAACATTTATAAAACTTAGAAATATCTTTACTAAACATAATAATTTCTTTACAAAACTTAGAAATTTCTTTACTAAACATAGTAATTTATTTACAAAACTTATAAATTTCTTTACTAAACATAGTAATTTCCTTACAAAACATAGACAAACCTTTACAAAACATAGTAGTTTCTTTAAAAAAATTAGAACCTTTTTAATGAAAGATAATGATTTCTCTATAAAACATAGTAGTATCTTTACAAAACTTGGAAACTTCTTCACAAAACATAGTGATCTCTCTACAAAACGTAGTGATGTCTTTACAAAAACCTAGGAATTCCTTTTCAAAACTTAGTAAGTGAAAGCACGAGGATACGAAAACAAAAAGGAAAATGCCAAGTATGATGCGTGTAAAACCAAACTTAACGCTAAAAGCCTATATATTGAAAAATGCATGAAAGGAAAGAACATAAATGAATCGACACAAGATAAAAGTAATATGGAATATGGCCCTCTTTATTGATATGCTTTTAAAGTCGTGTTACAATACGTCTCCTTCCCTTTTAGGGGATAGGAGCATTAAATATGTTTCTTGTCACATCCATGGATAGCAATCCTTCTTCCGCGTGCCCACATGTAAGATGGGGGGACCAAAACATCACCGCTACTTGTGTATATGAGTGTTGACTCCTTACTGATCCTCTAATGTCAAAGACCTACATTCAAGGAAATAGGAAAGATTAGTAGCACCTACAGATAGAATAGAAAATGTGTTTCCCAAGGCCTACTGTTAGTGTATGCATGAAAATATTAAAACGATAACCAATAACATTAGAATGACCTAAAAAATTAATAGAAGCATGAATATGTTACTAGGAGGGTACTGCAAGTGGAACAATCAAGAAATTCCTCACATATTTGTATTCGCTCCGGGGTGGGACGAATAAACCTGCAATAAATTGTTAGAAAGCACCCTCTTTAATGTCCTATCCAGGAAGCTCCAAATGACCTAAAAAGTTGGGGTTAGCTAATTGGGGGTATTTTGGGAAGACCCAGAATGTCATATTTCTCCAATTTGACCTCTATCACCCAGATTTTGATGGTGCCATCTGCAAGTTAGTAAAGGCAAGAAATGATAAAAACATGGTAAAAAATGCTCAGAATGAAGTGAAATTTAAACTACAGCCTATTTAAATAACCTAGAATAAGATGCAAAAATAAAATAAAGGAAATATGCCATAGATTTCTAATCACTCCGGGATGGGGTGTTTAGAACTGTGACAGCTTGGGGTGCGCCCGAGGGCAAGACGCCCACCGTTTGGGACTCTGTTTTGGCACCAATCCACTTGGGATGGGTCCAAAACCTCTTATGGGGTGTTGTCGACAAATTTTGTGGGATATTGTGGCCAAATGTTTGGTTTTGAGTCTAGAATGTGCCTCCAATAATCACACAATAAGCTTCCTCCAAAAGAGAGATCAAGGATGTGAAAGCACAAACAATGGGTGAGGATATATTTTAGTAGCACTTCGTTGCTCCAAAAGCTCCTCTTTGTATATTCTTTTGGGTGAGAAGACTCACCAATTTATAGACCTAGGGTATCTTTGTTTGAATGCGCATGTGAGGGTGCCACTTGAGTTGATTGTCCTATTTTGAGAGAAAAGATTATTCCCTAATTTAGAGTCTCCTTGCATGAGGTCTCTAAAATAAATACATGCATGACTGAAGTCTCTCTTCTTGATTTGAAGTCGTTCCTCGCAATTGCATGTCTTGAAGTTGCAGTTAACTGGTGAACCTGTCGAGGTTTGAATTTTTTCCAGTTAAACCTGTTATTCGCCTCACCCTGGGGCGAATGCTGCTATTCCTCCCTCGATGGGATGAATACCAGTTTGTAATCGTCCCAGGGTGGGATGAGTAGGGAGAAAAGTTCCAAAAGGTTCCAAATTGACTCTTGACCTTCCAAACTGCTATTGGAAGTGGTTAGGACCACTGTTTAACCTCTGGGGGCTGCCATAGGGGCTATGTATGTCAATGCGATTGGTGCTTGTTGTCACATAATCGTATTGGTGTTGTTTTTGTGTCTATAGATGCCCCTTTTTGGGAAGCATTGTGCAAGGCGTAGCACTGAGCAAAAATAGATAACCAAAGCACTAATGATTAGGGTTTCTCAATAACCTAACCAAATATTGATACCCCAAGTATGGAAAGTGCATGAATTCTTGAATCCTTGCTTCTGACGAGCTAAGAAACTTCATTTAAGTGTTAACCTTTTTTCGGTGAGGTGTTACTTGAGCTTGGACATTGATCAGTCATGAATAGGCAAAGGGCACAACCTTTTGTCTGTGGGAACCTTGAGTTCATGATTCATGAATTCCAAGTGTTTTATTAGCTTGTGATTATTGCTTGTTTGCTGCCCCAAGTAGGGGCATGATTGTATTTATCAATGATCCTTTGAATGCGTGTTATTTCCTTGATTGGGTATGTCTTTGTTGATTGGTGACTAAGTGTGACTACCTTCTCAAGATACGAATCAATGAGGGAATTACCGACATGAGAAAAGAGATGAGTTGCTTGACCCAAGATGACTTAGGTAAGGATTCCTTTAGTTGTTTACCGTGGAATGCTTAAGCAATTTTTGAACATTTTGATCTATTTTTGGTGGGTTTTAACCCTTGTGACGCATTTTGGAGCTAAAATTGTCAAAAATTCATTCTCCCATGGAGCGGTCCAGCTATGGTAGCCTTCGTAGCGAGTAGTATAGTGACAATTTGTGACCTCAACATCGGTTTTGGATGCAAAAAATTTTAGGCACAAAGGTGCCTTCATTTGGCAATGTTATTGCTTTGTTTTGGTTGGGTTTTGACTCGTTTTGTGACACCGTTTGGAGATAAAATTCTTGACAATCCGTCATCCCGTGGAGTAGTCCGGCTATGGTAGCCTTCTTAGGGAGTAAGATAGTGAGGATTTGTGACCCCGATGTCTATTTTGCATGCCCAAAAAATCAAGTGCAAAAGCACTCTTATCAGACACTTTTTTTTGCCTGTTTTTGGTGTATTTTGTGCAGTTTTTGCTGTTTTTGAAGTTTTTGCTCTGTAATCGTCCCTAGGTGGGATGAATACCAGTTTAGTAATCATACCAAGGTGGGACGAGTTCTAACTAGAGCACTCATCCCAAGGAGGAACGATTACAGGCTCAAAAATCCTATTTAAAGGCTAAAACAAGGTTTTGGGCTCATTTGCATTTGTTTTTCCTAGCGATTTGGAGCTCTGATGAGGAGGAGGTCACTTCTGCGAAGCGAAGCACTGTCAAATTTTTCCTAAAACCATGATTTAATGGACCGGATCATCCAACGGTGGATCCAAAGTGATACTAGTGAATGCCCTTCCTCTTTATTTTGTTTGTGTTGTATGATACAATTTTTAAAACCGCAATTTGCTTTTGTCCTTTTGTATTTGGTTTTTCAAATTAAAAATGAAACCCTAGTCTATCAAAATTAACACTTAGCTTAAAACTTAGTTTAACCCTATTTAGACAAATATCAATGGTAGTTTAAAACTTAGCTAAAAAAATTAGTTTAGAACGTAACTTAAAAACTTTGCTTAACCCTAATTTAACAAAGATCAAAACTTAGGTTAGAAATGTAGGGTAAAACTGAGCTTAACCCTAGTGATTTTTTGTTGTTTTTGTTTGTGTTTAATTTATCAGTTAAAATTAGAGTTACAAAACCCTAGGATAGACAAATTATGTGCTTTTGAATTTTTGTGTTTTTTTTTTTAATTTATCAGTTAAACCTAGAGTTTCGAACCCTAGGGACTGAAAATTGTTTTTGAATTTTTGTTTTGGTTGTTAATTTATCAGTTTAGAGTTAAAAGCCCTAGTAACTGAATTTTTTTTTTGAATGTTTTTTGTTTGTTTAATTTATCAGTTTAGACTTAGAGTGAAAAACCCTGGGACTAACAAATTATTGTTTGAATTTTTGTGTGTTTTTAATTTATCAGTTTAGAGTTAAAACCCTAGGAACTGAAAATTTATTTTTTGAATTTTTTTGTTTGTTTTTAATTTATTAGTTTAGAGTTAAAAACCCTAGGATTGACAAATTATTTGGTCGCTCGTTATTTTTTTGTTTTTAGCTATACACTGTTTAATGCATTGTTGTATATTCATGTTATTGTTGTACAAATTTTCATTGTTTTAATGTTTTTATGTTGTTTTCTTTTGCAGGTTATGAAGAGCCGGTACCGTGTGCCCATGGTTTTTATTGAAGTGCATGAGGCACTAACTTTGGCTGACTTGGAGTGGCTTGATTCCCTTGGGCTCAATCAGGTGACTCGACTGGAGCCTGTGGTTGGGGATTGGGCCTATCTGATGTCCCTAATCAACCTGTGGGATTCCTGGACCAACACCTTCCATCTCCTAACAGGGGAGATGATGATGACCTTGGAGGATGTCTATCAGATTCTATGGATTTTGATAGACATATTTTCGATCTGTACGATGCTGTAGGATCAGAGGATAGAAGTGTTGACATGCTACTTCAGGCATGGGGAGGAGTTGGGTGTGGATAACCTAGTGGAGAGGGCAAAGGGTGATTGCCAGATCGGTGGCATTTTGGTTCAATGGTGGCTGGAGATGGGTGTGTTGGGAGTGAGGCATGCCATACTGATGGGCCTCATTTCCAACATGCTACTACCCGACTCTTCGGGTGCGAGGTTCCCATGGAACCTGTTGGAGGTAGTATTTCAGCTAGTGGAGTGTTCGACGGAGGCACCAATGATCATGAGATGGGGACAAACTCTGTTGGCACAACTCTATGATGATTTGTACAAGGTCTACTGTCAGAGGTGGAAGGGGATTGGTTGCAGTTACTTATTGTAGTGTTGGGCTTGTCAGCACATAGCAGTGGAGAGGCCAGTTAGGTTGCCATGGATGACACGGGCAGAGATGGTAGACCGAGATATTGGTTATGGGGCACTGTGGCAGTGGTCTGAGGAGTAGGGATAGAGTCGACGGAAGGCAGGTGTCATAGGATACTATGCCAATGCCTTCGCTTAGCTTGCTCTAAGGGAGGTGTTCTGGCACCCCTACCAGGGCTGTCCAGCCTAGCTTAAGGTTGGAGAGTGGCTCTGGTGGGTACGTAGGGAGCGATGGCTGATTGGGTGGCACAGGATTGAGTAGGAGTTCTTCTCGTATGGTTGGGTGACATGATAGTTTGGGGTACACCAAGGGTTTCCTGGTGAACCCTTGATCTATCGACATTGGGGGGAGAAGAGGACTCTGGTCTAGCCAGTAATTACACCGCTGGGTGAGGATTCAGATACTATGATTGACATCCTAGACATGGATGACTTTGGGAATACCACAGAGTATGACCAGTGGTGGACTTTGTGACGATGGCGAGGCAAGGGGCCTCTAGGTGGTGCAGAGGTGGCAACAGCAGGTGATGAGGGTGCATAGGCACCAGGTGAGGGTTGGGGGGTGTAGCACCCTAAAATTGGTGTAGTAAAACCTTAAATAATTACAATTACTCTAGTAAATATTCAAATTCAAATTTTAACCCCCAAAATCGCTTCCAAATCATCGTTTAACCTGTTTCCTCCTTTCTCATGCCATTTTTAGATTTTGTTTTGATCGTTTGATTATATCACCTCAGATCGGATGATTTCGTCTGGACTAGGACGTCCAGACAATCTTGTCCCAAAACTAATTTTTCTCAATTAGCCTATGTTCCAACGGTGTCTCTAATCCAGGCAGAAGCGTGTCTGCACTCTTAGAGACCCTCCCCGTTGGAAATCTCCCAAATTGGGATGATCTCCAACCTCCTAACCTCCCTCCTAAGCCTATTTAAACTTAGGACTCCCCCTTGGCTTTCCCCTGGCTAAAATTTCTTGTAACTTGACTTTACACGCACTAAAACATCCTGAATTACCATCTGCACTTGTCCTATCCAAATTTTGTTGTAGGAACCTTGTCATTCTTCAGTTGGAGCAAGCTCAGATCATCGCAGATGATCCTGTTCAATTCGAGACGATTTTGATTGCAATCAACATTGGGGGCAATCAATGCCTAGAGTTTGCATTTTTCTCTTCTCATATGTTGTTTTATTCTGCATCTAGTCAGTTTATTTATTATTTTTTGCTATTCTACATCTTGGAGTTCACCCATGTAGTTTAATTGCATAATGAAATCATGATTAACTATTAAAACATCGTAATTTGGTTGCATTCGTATTCAGGATTATCTTATTAACATTCTTATTATTATTTCACATCATTGCCCTCTGTTTGTATTGTTGCATTTTTTGTATTCTGTGCCTATTTATTTGTTTGCAATTCTTTGACAAATTCGTCAGATCTCAGACGATCCTGTCAGATAGGAGACGATCCTGTCAAATTCTAGACGATCTAGACTACTTCAAAAATCAAAATCTCCATTAGACATCCGGATCAGGTATGGCTCTGTAATTTAGCTTTTTCTCTCTATTTTATATTCAAATCTATTTGTTGTATTTCATTTAGTCTGCATTTTCATAATAGAACAACTTAGATTCATTTGGCCAAACCTAGGACTTGAATGTTTAAAGATAAAATTGAACACATTAAACACATTCCCAACCTAGGAGTGGAAACTGCCATTCAAACATAACCTGGTGAACCCACCATCCATCGAAAAATCACCATAATACACCTACCTCGAGAGGCGGGACCTTCGCAAGGCCTCTCAATTCGAGGTACCGTGCCATTCTTTTCCCATCCTCCTTCCGGGCATAGATCCTATAGCCTGAAGGTAAGGATGCAAAAAATTTGGAGCGATACATTTTGGTGAACCCAACGTGAATGCATTTAAAACCTTTTGAAAAAAAAAAACAAAAAAACATAGATGCATTTAAAATCATTAGAAAATACTAAGTTGCATATCATGTCTAGATGGTAGCTCCTAAGAAAATATTAGCAGTTACTATAAATGTTGAAAACCAATTAGCAGCCATAGAAGTTAATTTTGTGCTTAGTGTGCCTGAAACAGATAGAAACCAACTTATGTGGAAAGAAATTGATAGAAAACTAGGTGTCATTTCATCTAGGTCAACAAAACTTAAACAAATCAAAAGGCTTGTCCTAGATAGAATCCTGGATCCTCATCAACTCATTTTTTATCATGAACTGCAGAGAGCTTGCCATAGATGGTTAGCTTATAGGAGAGCTCTTGTGTCTTCAAAATTTTTCACCTTCGAGGAATACCTCAAGAACACAGCCGTGGTACGCCAATTTCTAGTTCATATAGAATTCCAAGAAACTAATATTATGATTAGAAAAATATGGAATAGAACTCCTAGAGCTATGTTGTATCATGAATATTGTCGTGAGAATTATTATTATCAACTGGAATCTGAAATACACGGTATTGCTATAGCCCTTTTCATTAAATTCTTGAAAGAAAATTTTCAATTTGAAGAAGAACACTTCATCACTCCTGAAGAACTTGAGCCCATTAATGATATTTATAAATTGTTTATAGAAAAATATATCATTGCTTTCATTATTATTATTTCCCGTGTTTTGTGTGTTGTTTGTTATCTTTATAATATTGTTATTAAAACCAAAAAAAAAAAAACAAGAAAAACTAAAAAACATAACAAAAACCAAAACATTTCATTTTAAATATTATAGTAGGTATATAATTAAAATATATACCTCTTAAGCTTGTAGCATATATATATATATATATATAAATATATATATATTTGTTGAAATCTAAGTTAAGCACAATGCCTAAACTTAGGAATGGTAAACAAACTGAAGGAGAAGAAGAAGATTGGTTAGGAGACAAAACAAGAAACCCAAATGTCCTTCCTGAGGATCCAATCCCGAAAGAAGAAACTCTAGACCAGCAATACGATGAGCTTGCTGTAGATGAACAAGAAGAAAATGTTAAAGAGGATGGATCCTCATCCCCTAGAATAAATCCAGATGGAACTATTAATTTTGATAACTTAGATCATTTTTGGAATTTTTTCAATAATAACATTGGCGCTCTTAATATGGTAGTTCGTATTGATAAAGGACAAATTAGTGACACTCAAGCAGCCATGGAAGATGTGTTTAATATACACACTAATCCCTTGTCCTTTGTTGATCAAGAAAGTGATAAGGCTAGACCATCCAATAAAGATATGGTCACTATGATTCAGAACATGCAAAAACAACAGGTTACCCAATCCCCTAAAGAACCTGTTATTGATCCTAAAATCATTCCCACACAAAAGAAACTTTCCTCCACTGCTTTACTTCGCCAAACTATTGATCAATATGCTTCAAATCAACAAAAACCTAAAATGAAGCCAAACATCAATTTTCAACAATCTAGGATACAGCATAATACAACTTCAAAATTTCTTCATAACACCCTTCCTACCAACAATTTACACAATAGTAATATAGCATCTAATATGCATGTCCCTCCATCATATGCTCACAAATCCCATATTAATGCCCTATCGAACCAATATGGTGGGAAAACCAGTAATTTGGAAGCCATGGTGAAGCAGTTAGCTTCCCGCATGGACCAGATAGATCCCTACCATCCCTCGTACAATTATCAAGAGATGTGTAGTCAACCTTTGGATCCCATAGTTGTAGCATAATTGTACCCTAAGCATTTTCCCATGCCCGTCTTGCCTATATATAAAGGAATTAAAGATCCCATAGAGCATCTTCACATGTTTAGGATAGCATGTCATGATATATCACATGATGACTTGCTATTACTAAAAATGTTCCCAAAAAGCTTAGGTGGAATGGCATTAGAGTGGTACTATCAATTTCCCACTCATTCTTTGAGAAATTTTGAAGAAACAGTTGAATTGTTTGTCCATCAATTTAGTGCTTACATTGAGAGGCATGTCACCATTAAAGATTTATACAACTTAAAACAAGACAAAGATGAATGTTTTTCTGAATTCTTAGCTAGATGGAGGCAGTTGACAGGAAAACTGCACTTTGTGTTACCTTATAGGGAAATTTTGGACATTTTTATCAATAATTTGCAAGAAAAAATCTCCTATGAGTTATCAACTGCTACTTTAACTACCTTCAATCAGGCTATAGAT
Source organism: Wollemia nobilis (assembly GCA_028583015.1). Classification (NCBI taxonomy): domain Eukaryota; kingdom Viridiplantae; phylum Streptophyta; class Pinopsida; order Araucariales; family Araucariaceae; genus Wollemia; species Wollemia nobilis. Next base: position 1,610,902 of record JAQPPZ010017192.1, read on the forward strand.
TTAGCTCAAAGAGTAGAAGATGCTTTTATTAGGAGAGTTCACCTCAAAAAGAAATATGATGAGAAAACATCCACAAATCAGTATAAAAACAAACAAGTCATAGGTGACGGAGTCACTGATAGCAGAAATGTTGCTAATATCAATGAAACGAAGACAACAAAAAAATTTATATTGAAACCTCCTGATAAACCTCCTCGAGAATTTACTAGATTGAATCAACCATTATCAACTATTTTACCTCAATTACTCGAAAGAGGTTTGATTCAATTACCAGCTATCTAGGAACCTGATCCAACTATACCCGGATACAGAGCCGATCTACACTATGACTTTCATAGAGGACCTGGACATGCTACAAATTCTTGCAAAATATTGAAACATAAAATACAAGATCTGATTGATAATAATGAAATGGAGGTGCAAGATTTCCAACCTAAAAAAAATGCTCCTAATAATGCTCAAAATAACATTCCCCAAAATCAAAATCAAAATGCTAATCAATCATTAGACATATTTCAACATCCTTTACCAAGACATGGTAAAGAGGTGGCCAATCAAATTGAGCATCATAATGTTCCTCCTCCTACCCGATATGTAGGAACTATTAGTGGACATTTACCTAATCATGATTTACAACAATTTGACACAAATTTATCCATGGTCACGACCAGGCCCCTACATAATATTCAAATACCATATCTCAATGATGTAGAATCAGATACTGAAAGTGACATGGAAATCACTTCAAACCAATCGAATAGTTTTGAAAATGAATCACACCCTATTCAACCTATCACAGATGCTATGGTTCCAGAAGAACCATTTCCTAGAAGATTTACTACTCGACCCTCTTCTAATCAATTCCTCCCTAATGAACAAGCCATAAACGCTCAACCGAGACCAGTTCAGCATCTTCAATATAACATTGTAGGTACCATCGGAGTCGTTACCCGACAACAAGCTCAAAATTCTCAACAAGAACCAAATCAGAACGATGGATCAACTCCATTTGTTTTGAAAAATCCCAATAAATGGAATCATGCTTCTAATGTTCAACCTAAACCCCCTTACAATATTAATGAGCAATTATCCAATACTACAGCCAAAATTTCCCTTTTGGATTTATTAAGATCTTCTCCTACCCATAGGGATGAGTTAATGCTTACATTAAGCCAAATGATGGTACCTCAAAATATTCAACCTGAAGCCATGGCCAATACTATCATCACTAGAGAAGTCGATTGTATTGACTTTCGAGATAAAGATATCCCACAACACAGTTTACATAAGGATAATCCCTTATATATTACTGCTCTAATTGGAGATGTAGCTATTAAAAGAGTCTTGATTGATAATGGTTCATCTCTAAACATTTGCACTTTTGACTTCTACCAATGGTTTGGCTTTAGAAGTGATGAAATGAAGAAAACTGACATGATCATAAAAGATTTCAATGACGAAACACAAGAAACATGTGGAGTTATTACCATCCCATTGCAAGTTGGTCCTAGAACCTTAGATACGATCGTGTTTATTGTACATTGCCTCACATCGTACAATATACTCTTGGGTCATCCTTGGATCAATGCAATGCGGGCTGTCCCATCCACTTTACACCAATGTGTTAAATTCGAATTTAAAAATCAGTTGGTCACTATCCATGGTGATCCTAGACCCTTTGATATGTGTGCTTTGGAAGAACCTGTTGGAGTTCAATTTTGCCCTGCTCTGTCATCCACACATCCTAATTCTTATTTTTCATCTAAAACTATGAAACACACTCCCATAGCTTCACCTATTTCTCCTCCATTAATTTCACCCTCATATATAGATCAACAATCTTCTAAACAAACCACTCTAGAACCTCAAAAAGATCTTCAATCCACAACCAATCCTTCATGTTCTATCCCTATAATTTCAAAACCTATAGACCCATTCATTAACACTTCCACATTATCAACATCTATCATACCTTCCACATCTAAAGATATAGGGAATGATCCTTCTACATCTTATGCTCTTTCTGATGAACTTTTACCAGATTTATCCACAATCTTAATATAAGAAAAAACAAATGCTTTCATGCAAGATTCAATTCTTTTAAATAACTTGCCACCATCTCCTCGTACTTTGGGCCTCCCACAACCTATGGGAAGTACTTACCAAGTCGGGAGTTGTGCCTTCATTTATAAAGGATATGACTAGGGAAGAATACCCCGAAATATTAAAACTCATCATGATGGATATGCTCGATGTTATTTTACTAATGAGTATATTAAAGCTAAACCTATAATGCTTAAAATGGGATATAAAGGGAAAGGCTTAGGACCTTTCCAAAATGGCATGAAAGAACCTTTCGAGGTAGAACCGTGGCCTGCCCACTGTGGTGTGGGCCTATTTCCTAGTAAGGGTCAACCCTTTCCTTTTGAAGATGATGATCAACTCATATGTTATCAAGATTATTTGGATAGGCGTGATGATTTGCCTCTAAAAAATCAGCCATTTACATGTAACATGCTATCCATAGCTTACCCTAAAATGATTGTTGAATCCGATGATGAGTTGGAAGGAGATATCTTCCATGATGTCTCCGTTGAAGAAATGTTACACAATGGATTTTATTTTGATGGTTCTATACCAACTATAGCCCAGCTTGAGGCCACTAATCCTCAAGATGAATTATCCAAGTTAACTTTAAAATAATTACAAGAATTGGGCGTCTCACCCACCCCACCTAATTTTGAAAGAGATCTACACATGGAAGTAGAAAACGTCATTAAAGTTAACATTGGAACTGAGGATAATCCTCACATAATCAATATTGGGTCAGAATTAAGTCAAGAAAAACAAGAGCAATACATTGCCTTTCTTAAAGAATATGAAGATGTCTTCACTTGGACATATGAAGATATGCTAGGTCTGGACCCTTCCGTAGTCATGCATCATCTAGTAGTCCATCCGGATGCTAAACCTGTTAAACAAAAACTTAGAAAAATGCATCCCAAAGTGGCCCTGCTAGTCAAAGGGGAGTTAGAAAAACTCTTGAATGTTGTTTTTATACAAGCTATTGATTATGTTGAATGGATCTCAAATGTAGTTCCAGTCACCAAGAAAGAAGCTACCAAAGTTAGGGTTTGCATAGATTTTAGAGATATTAACGTTGCATGCCCTAAAGATGATTTTCCTCTTCCAAACATGGACCAAATCATTGATTTTACTGTTGGGAGTGGGATGATGTCCCTAATGGATGGATTCTTTAGTTATAATAAGATCAGGATAGCTCCTGAAGATCAGGCTAAAATAGCCTTTATTACCCCTTGGGGTACCTTTTGTTGGAAAGTGATGCCATTCGGCTTAAAGAACGCAGGTGCAACCTATCAATGAGCTATGACTTATATTTTTCATGATATGATGCATGATATCCTACATGATTATGTAGATGATATTATAGCTCACTCTATTAATGAAGATAATCATTTAGATGATTTGAGAAAAGTTTTTAATCGATTAAGAGAATATCTTATTCGATTAAATCCAACCAAATGCATATTTGGAGTTAAGTTCGATAAACTATTAGGGGTTATAGTTTCTTTACGTGGCATCAAAATTGACCCTCTCAAGATTGCGGCTATCACTGATATGCCCGCACCTACCAATATATCTGAGTTACGAAGTTTACAAGGTAAGCTTCAAGCTATCCGTCACTTCATCGATAAGTTGGCGGACAAAACCGGTCCCTTTCTTAAGCTCCTTAAGAAGGATGTCCCTTTTAATTGGGACGACGAATGTAAAGAAGCTTTTGAACTTCTCAAACAATACCTCCTTAACCCACATGTGCTTTCTCCACCTAGACCTGATCGCCCATTTCTCCTATATATTTCAGCTTCAGATTTTGCCTTAGGAGCTATGTTAGCTTAGCTTGATGATGAAAAGAGAGAACGTGCTAATTATTATATTAGCCGAACCTTCATCAATTATGAAACCCGCTACACAGCATTAGAAAAACTATGTCTAGCAGTCGTATTTTCTATGCAAAAATTATGCCATTATATGCTCAGTCAGAAAACCTATGTCATTGCTAAATATGATCCCTTGAGGTATCTCATGAGTCGACCTTATTTATCGGGTCGTACAGCCAAGTGGGTTCTTGCTCTAAGCGATTTTGACCTCACGTTCATAGGACAGAAGTTTGTTAAGGGTCAAATCATAGTAGATCAATTAGCTGTTGCACCCTTAGAGTCTACCCATCCCCTCATCATTGAGTTTCCTGATGAATGCCTTCAATTAGAGGCAGACCATATTGAACAATGGTCCTTATACTTTGATGGAGCCCGATGCATGAGTGGGGCTGGTGCGGGTATTATTTTAATATCCCCGCAAAAACATCTTATTCCTCTGTCCTTCAAATTAACATTTGCTTGCACCAATAATACTGCTGAATATGAAGCTCTAATCCTTGGATTACGAGCTGCCTTGGTGCTAAAAATTAAACATCTATTAGTTTTTGGTGATTCTCAACTTGTTATAAACCAAATTAATGAAGTTTATCAGACCAGAGATGATAAACTGTGCCCATATAAAGCCTATGTTTTACAATTAATGTCTCTATTTGATCAAGTTACCTTGGAAGCTATTCCTCGAACTTGCAACCGTGCAACTGATGCTATGGCCGTAGTTGCATCTCTCCTGCCCTTGGAGTTAGATGACGAATATGCCACTATCATTATTCGTCGACTCCAGGAACCCGCTTCAAATAAGTCATGCTTAGAACCTTTGGATGTGTTTCTAATCAATGAAACTACTTCTGAACCTTGGTATACAGATATATTTGATTTTCTTCAAAATGGGACTTTTCCTACCAATTCTAATAGAAACCAGCGTCGGTTATTACGTAGACGAGCAAGTCAATTTGTAATAATTGGCAATACTTTGTATAGGAGATCTTTTGAAGGTATCCTATTAAGATGTTTGAATTTAGAAGAATCCAAATCAGCCTTGAGTGAAGCCCATGATGGATCTTGTGGAGGACACTTCAATGGTAGTGTCATTGCTAAAAAGCTCCTTAGGATAGGATACTTTTGGCCTACCATGGAGAATGATGCACATGAGTATGTGCGCCATTGTGACAAGTTCCAGAAACATGCTGACCTTGTCCATGCGCCTGCACAAGAACTACAGGCTATTTCATCTCCTTGGCCCTTTTCAAAATGGGGCTTAGACATTATTGGAAAAATTAATCCTGTGTCATCTGATGGACACAAATTCATCATAACCACCACCGAGTATTTCACAAAGTGGGTTGAAGCTATGCCTTTAGCTTCCTGCACTGGAACACAAGTTTCTAAATTTATTTTTAATCAAATCATTTGTAGGTTCGAAATTCCTACAAATCTCATCTCTGATAATGGAACTTGTTTCAAAAATAAAGATGTCAAGAAATTATGCCAAAAATATAAGATTCAACATCGCTGGTCCACTCCCTATTATCCTCAGGGTAATGGTCAAGTAGAAGCATCTAACAAAACCTTAATCAAAATTCTCAAAATATTGGTCAATAAATCTGGCCGCGACTGGCACATTCAATTATATCCAGCCTTGTGGGCCTATCGAACTAGTGTTCGAACCCCCACTTGAACTTCACCTTTTGTTTTGGTTTATGGTGCTGAAGCCGTTTTTCCCTTTGAATTAGAAGTTCCTTCTTTGGCTCTACTACTTCAAGATACCGAAGTAGGAGATGAATATCAAGCTGGCAGACTCAGTCAGCTGGAACTCCTAGATGAAAAATGCATCAATGCTTTGGAGCATCTCCGTGCCTACCAAAACAAGCTTAAAAGATCATATGCTAAAAAATTTCGTCATCGATCCTTTGAGATCGGCGACCTTGTTTTAAAAGAAAATCAAAAAAATACTAATGCAACTAAAGACCTTAAAGGTAAATTTGAGCCCAACTGGCTTGGACCATACATTATCACTGCTAAATTTGAATCGGGAGCATACAAATTAGCTACCTTAGATGGTAAATATTTAAAAGAACCTATGAATATTATGCATCTTAGGTGATATTATGCATAAAATTTAGTCATTTCATCATTTGTACATATTTTGCATGTTGTCTTATTTTAAAAATATATCAAACTATTTACATAGAAACAAAAACAAACAAAAATAATAAAAATAAAAATAGCAATATTCTTGACTCTTTCGAAACCAAAACAAAATAAAGAAGAAAGAGAGAGTCAACATTCTCAAACTTCCCAAAAAGTATTTGTATATATTTCTTCTTACAAATGTTGCAGTTATATATTTCAAATTATTTTGGATAAATTAGCATTTATTTGGAATCCCTCACTTTCACAAACACAAAATAAATATCTTGATTTTTATCTGGCATGATTACTAATCTCTCTTATATCAAAGTCCACAAAATTCAATTAAATAAAGTTTGAGCATAGAGAATTGATCTTGTTATTTACTTAAACCAAGCACATCCTTTCACAATAAAATGATTATATTTGTAATGTCCATGCTATGCTACATAGTAGAAGTGGTTTCTTGAGCGAAAAGTTTCCCCTGCTATCCTATCATGCACATGGTCTAGAATCTTTGAGAATTGGCAAAAGGACAAGCTCACCCCTACCCAGAATAAAAATCCCTTGCTCTACAGCTAATCCAAGCAAGTATCCCTAGCATAGGAAGAAAAGCAAAGTTCAAGAAAAAGAGAAAAAGAAAAATGTTATTTTATATCATTACAACAATGTTTCAAGCATTATCTCAAAAATCAAGCAAAAATACAAAAGAAAAGCAAAAAGAAAGCAAAAGCAAAAGCAATAAAATCCCTCTCCCTACCCATTGAAAAGAAAATAAGGGTTGATGAGCTTGAATCCTTGGAATTCTCAATTATTCAAAAACTGTGAGGTAAGCCCCATAACAGGTGGTTTGTGCCCAACCTTGCTTGGCCTTGGGTAACTCCTAGCATGGCGATATGTCTGTCACATTAGCGACCTTCTTTTGTACAGACCTATGTCTACTTATGGATTAGCTAGCTCTTGATAATCCGACTTACATAGTAGTCTGGTATGGTTATATGCATCTAAATCATGGTTAATGAACACTTATTGGGTTAATTCAAATCACTTGTATCAAATTACCTTGCTCAAAACTAGTAAATGCACAAAGCAATTGCACACACATTTGTATTTGAGAGATTTTGTGTATCATTATGATAAATCAAGATCGGAAATGAACTCACATACGCACATGGGATTCCTTATAAATCTAACTTTTGTCTTTAAGATACTTTGAAATATTTTTGCAAATTGTCTGGAATAATTTCATTTTCTTCTCTAGGAACAGTTGTTTCGTATAAAGACAACCACATGCATTAACACAAAAAATCAAAATCATTTTCAAAAATATGCAATAAAGTTACATATAACTTTTGACTTTTGTGATGATGGTATAGTTCTAAAACCAAAAGTGGAATTTTATGCCTAGCGCAAGTCCTCATCTTCATATTTTCTATTTATTCTCAAAATTTAAAAATCAACCATGCAATTTATTTTCTTCTTTTGGATTTCGCGATGATGGTATAAGTCTATACCTAAATATTCTATGCCTAGCGCAAACCATTGTATTAATTTTATTCCCCATTCATTTAAAAATCATAAAAACCATATGACTTAAATCACTATGTTTCACAATCATCTTTTAAAACAAGAATGCAACTTATTCTATTTTCATGTCATTATGTTCAAATTCAATATTACAACCATGGTATAATTTCTAAGGAATTATTCAACATTTTATCACACTTAGGAATTTATGCCTACCAAAAATCATTTTCTAAAAATATTTCATGCATAATATTTTCATGAAAAGTCTGAAAACAAAATCATCATCATCATCATTTGCATCATCACACCAAAGTCTTAAGACAGTCTCTTAAGCACTCTTTTACTTTTCTTTTTAACAATATTTCTATACTAGGATTAGCTTGATGACCGAGTGAGCGATGACTCCATGAAATGGTCTATAACAACGACAATGTCCTTTGAAATTATTGTTAAAAGTCCCTTTTATTTTTTATCAAATTATCATCACAACAACCAATTTGTTACATCAGATTATTTCATTTAAATTTTTAAAGCATGACATTTCAACCATAATATTTTCCAACGACATAATTACATGAATCATCAAATCAATCACACTTCAAACATTAAAGCATCATAAAAACATATAAACAAATCGTATCATCATAAGACAGGTCATATGATCAAAAATATGTATCATCATAAGACAGGTCATAGAAAACATATAAACCAGATGACATTGTCTACATCATCTCAAAACTAGATTGGTATGCCACAATCTACATCTTGGCATACTCAATCCTCTCAATCATATATCCTCTTTGTAGTGTCTCGAGAACCCCTCGAGCTCTCAGCCTCATCTCCTCCCCCACCCTGAGGTGGACGAGGTGGCCCCATCATAGTATGTGTGGTACTGCGAGTCCTAGTCGTCGATTGAGATGAAGTCCTCGATGACCCAATCCTGATCGGGTCAGCAATGCCGACTGGTAGCTGTACCCTCTGACCCTCTGGCACCATATGGAAGTAGATACCCTGGTAGAACATGGTCTGAGCAATCGACCGTGCCAGCTCCTGAGTGCTCGCTCCTTCGCTCCGTGCTCTGAGGCATGCAACCTCATCTCTGAGCTGTGTAGCCTCCGCTCGGTGTCGTGCAACCTCCTCCTGCAAAGTCTGCACCTATGCCTGGAGACGGATAGTCTCTACCCGGAGAGTAGCCATCTCACTACTCTCTCCTGTGTCCACACCCTTGCCCTTATCGGGCGATGGTGGTCTCTCTCTCTATGGAGAAGGGGGTCTCTCCTCCCTCCTCTCCTGCTATCGTGGCCTCTACTGAGCTTGTGGCCTCCTCTGCTCTCTCCCACCATGACCCTGTGCTACCTCAATGGCTGCCTGGCACCACCTCCCCATCTGATGCACAACTGCATGAATCGGACCCTGAGCCCTCATCATCCGAGGAGGGTAGATGCCTATGTACCAGGCATCGTAGCCATCGGCTACCCCAATGTCGTCCCCATCCACTGGCTGAATGGGGGCATCATCTGCATCTTGACTCTAGAATCGCTACATATCTGGAGCCCCACTAACTGTAGTGTTATCCCAGATAGTCCAAGAAAACTCGTAGTCTCTCAGAGATGGGATCCCCTGCTATAGACCGAACTGCCTCAAAACTCGGTCATACCGATGGAGCTCCACCTCTCCCCTCTCCATCCTCAGCCAGCAGACTCGCCTGATGCGAGCCAACTCTTGTCCATCCTCGGCCCACCCTGGATGATCTCTCCAAGGCCTCCAGGTGATCTGGTTGGAGACAAGGTCATCAAGTAGTCTCCGGGACGCTGGTAGATCTATCTGCCACTGTGCCCCTCTTTGAAGCCACTAGTAGAAAACTCGGGGCCTCTCCCCATCAATCCCTATCAGTGGGAGCCCTATCGGCCTTCGCATCACAATGTGCTCCCAGCACCAAACCTATAGTAGTGATGTCATAACCAGACATCGGTCGCCCTTGTATACGACCCCATGAAGGATCCTATACAACCGACAGAGTACAAAGCTCCCCCAAGCAAACCTATACCCGTGGTCTCTCATGTCACAGACCACATCTGTCAGTACCCATGGTACCTTGCATCCACTTTGGTGGCACAACAGAAGACCACCTACCACCCCAACAAAAACTTGTGTGAGTCTAGATGCCCCAGGCATCTGGCACAGCGACTCGATATTCACTTCGCCCTTCTCCAGGGCGAAGCTTGGATCGCCACACAGTCGCATCATCATGTGGCCTTGATTGGCCATGGGAGTGATCAACCATCCTTGTATGGGGATCCTCAAAATCCTCCATACATCCTCCAGTGTGGGAGTCATCTCCCCTATCGGTAACTAAAAACAAGAAGAACCCGGATACCACCTCTCTGCTAGGGCTGTCAATAGCCCCATATCTGTAGAAACCTATGGCATCTCTGCCACATGCTGCAAGCCGACCTGAGCCAGCTGATCTCGCTTTGCTTGAGATAGGGCAGCCAAGTCATCCTTTAGCCCACCATATTTCCATTCTCTGCTCTTTAGTAATCCTCTCTGCAACATAAACAAAATCAACAATAAAAATCATTAATAAATCATTAATTAAAAATGCAAGTCAAAATAAGTTCAATTTTATAAATGATGATATCGTCCACAATTGGACGATATCGTCCCCAATTTGAGCAAATTCGTCTCCGATTTTGCATGAGGAAATTGTCCCTTATTGGACGAAATCGTCCCCCTATCGTCGATTTCACCCTTAGACGAAATCGACGATATCGAGACGATTTTGATGAAATCGAGACGATTTCGACGAAATCGAGACGATTTCGTCTCGACGACGTTGACGGCCCAAAAACGGCCGTGATGGTCAAAAATCAATCAAATCTAATCTAAAAAGCATGAAATTCTAAAGTAAAGCATTCTAAATTCAGTTTAGACCCTTACCCGTAGCCTGCGTCGGACCTCTATTGATTTGTGCGCTGTCTCGACCATATTGTCTCCAGAGCTCTAAAAACTAGGAAAATGAACAGTAACAATGAATTAGGGTTTTACCCTATTTTTCTTAATTTTATTCAAAAACACTTAACAACTTTTTTAAAATTTTGCTTTTCCGCATTTTTACCTCAAACGTTCGATTTGGGTAAAAACACGGAGGGGGCACCATAGTAAGCTATCGTACGATTCGACCTAGAATCGTCGCCTAAAAATGGGAATAATTTTTGCTTTCTCGTAGATCGAGAAGAACTCATCTTTAACGCATTTTCTTCGAAAAATTCGCTAAAGAGGGGGCAAAATGTAGCACCCTAAAATTGGCACAGTAAAACCTTAAATAATTACAATTACTCTAGTAAATATTCAAATTCAAATTTTAACCCCCAAAACCGCTTCCAAACCATCGTTTAACCCGTTTCCTCCTTTCCCGTGCCATTTTTAGAGTTTGTTTTGACCGTTTGATGATATTTCCTCAGATCGGACGATTTCATCTGGACTAGGACGTCCAGACGATCTTGTCCCAAAACTAATTTTTCTCAATTAGCCTCTATTCCAACGACATCTCTAATCCGGGCAGAAGTGTGTCTGCATTGTTAGAGACCCTCCCCGTTGGAGATCTCCCAAATTGGGATGATCTCCAACCTCCTAACCTCCCTCCTAAGCCTATTTAAACTTAGGACTCCCCCTTGGCTTTCCCTTAGCTGAAATTTCCTGTAACTTGACTTTACACGCACTAAAACATCCTGAATTACCATCTGCACTTGTCCTATCCAAATTTTGTTGTAGGAACCTTGTCATTCTTCAGCCGGAGCAAGCTCAGATCGTCGCAGATGATCCTGTTCAATTTGAGACGATTTCGTACCAATCCGAGATGATTTCGACTGCAATCAACATTGGGGGCAATCAGTGCCTAGAGTTTGCATTTTTCTCTTCTCATCTATTGTTTTATTCTGCATCTAGTCAGTTTATTTATTATTTTCTACTATTCTACATCTTGGAGTTCACCCATGTAGTTTAATTGCATAATGAAATCATGATTAACTATTAAAACATCGTAATTTGCTTGCATTCCTATTCAGGATTATCTTATTAACATTCTTATTATTATTTCACATCATTGCCCTTTGTTTGTATTGTTGTATTTTCTGTATTCTGTGCCTATTTATCTGTTTGCAAGTCTCTGATGAATTCATCAGATCTCAGATGATCCTGTCAGATAGGAGACGATCCTGTCAAATTCTAGACGATCTGGACTGCTTCAAAAATCAGAATCTCCATCAGACATCCGGATCAGGTATGGCTCTGTAATTTAGCTTTTTCTCTCTATTTTTTGTTCAAATCTATTTTTTGTATTTCATTTAGCCTACATTTTCATAATAGAACAACTTAGATTCATTTGGCCAAACCTAGGACTTGAATGTTTAAAGATAAAACTGAACACATTAAACACATTCCCAACCTAGGCATGGAAACTGCCATTCAAACGTTTCCTGGTGAACCCACCATCCATCAAAAAATCACCATAATACACCTCCCCCAAGAGGCGAGACCTTCGCAAGGCCTCTCAGTCCGAGGTACCACGCCATCCTTTTCCCATCCTCCTTTCGGGCACGGATCCTATAGCTTGAAGGTAAGGATGCAAAAAATTTGGAGTGATACGGGGGTTCTGCTGGAGGATGCGAATATGGTAGAGGTGGATGATTTTGGGGGGGATTTTGGGGTTCTGGATCATCCAGAGACATAGGACATCCCAGAGTAGTGGGAGCCAGAGTAGGCCGCTATCACAGATTAGCCTATACACTAGGCCGTTTTAGAGGACACGGAGGTCGGGTTGCACGCTGAGAATGCATGATTGGTAGGACTGCTTCAAAGGCGATATGAGGAGTTGGGGGAGGATCTGCAAGAGAGGGATATCTTACGAACTTAGCTAGTTGAGCGGTAGAATGCATTGGCTGCATACCATCGACAATATGGGGATACAGATGCTGCACATGAGAGGGATCTTCTACGGACGTAGCTGGCAGAGAGGGAGGAGGTGTTGGCACAATGCGATGATGTAGTAGCAATGTATCGTCGATGGGAGGTGGAGTGGTTTTGACATTGGATGGACCTAGAGGGCAAGATCATCTATCTTGAGGGGCGAGTACCTGAGCCCTAGAGAGGTGGGTCTTCACACTGAACGAGGGGCAGCGATACTAAGCAGTCAGCATCGTCTCATCGTAGGTGATTGGATGAGGGGAGGGCTAGTGGGCATGATGCGGGCATGAGCAACAGTCATCTTGAGGGGTCCCATAGGACCCACACCATGGGGGGTAGTTCCCATCACACCGATCCTACGTGATCATGGTGGTCGACACCCTAAGCTTGGGGGTTTTTGATTTTTTGCTTTATTGCAAGGTCAGAGGACCGGTTCATTGTAGCCTGCGAGTATTTTTTTGGTGATATATATATACAGATGACTTTCTTTATTTTTATACACTTTTCATGGTTTTTTTTTTTTTTTATGCACAGTTATTTATGATGTTGTATGCATGTGGTATTATGAATGCGATGTGTTGAATTATATGATGTACACATATGGAATGAATGAAATGATTTGTTGATAACTTGTCGATGGTACCATAGACTGTACAAGATTTACTAGCTTTTGTACTTATGGGATGACTTTGTGGAATGAATTTGCATGTGATAACTTTATTTTTGTACTTTACATATTTTTTGATGGTGATGTACATAATGAAATGGTCCAGTTGGTTTTTTGTTAAAATGTAGTTAAGCTTTTTTGAGATTCAAATATTTTAACTAGCTAGCCAAAACTGTACATTTATCTTATAAGACTTTTGAACAAGGTATAAATCTGATTTGAGTTTAACCAAGGTATTTCACATCCTTGTGTGTGCAATTGAGTTTGTTTATGTGGTATTTGTCAGGATACCACCAGTGCCAGATAGGTTGTCAACCAAACCTGTACTGAGGATCACCTAATTAGCTCCACTAACTTTGTTGTTGTATTTAGTAAGATTAATCCATGGGACAATCTAAGGTACCATAAGCTAGCTCATCCACATGCAAACATTGGTCTAATCACACACAAAGCTAATGTGATAGACATATCATCATGCGTTTAGGATATCGCCATTACCAGGTAGGTTGTCCACCAAACCCGTAATGAGGATCACCTAGATGGTTTTCGAATGCTAAGAATTCCAGGGTTTCAAGTTCAAGATTTTTATTTGCTCAATGGTTTAGGATACTTGCGCGTATACATAGTGATGAAAATCATTGTTTATTTTTCTTTTTTTTCTTTTTCTTTTTGAGCAAGGATTTTGAATAGTGGTGATAACCACTGTTATTTGATTTTGGATTTTGAGCTTTGTAAGGTTGAGCTTGTAGGTTTGTGGCTTATGAATGGCCTTGATCCTTTTAGGCCTTAGGGATGACTACCCATCCTGTTCAGGGATGTGTAGTACGAATCCTTACGACTTTGGGAACCAAATGGGATTAGGGATACGATGAAGTAAGCGCATTGATATTTTAGGCCTTGGGGATGACTACCCATCCTATTCAAGGACGTGTAGTACGAATCCTTACGACTTGGGAGACCAAAGGTGATTGTGATGATGGCTTGTGGGAATTTTTTTTTTGAATGGCATCGATCCTTTTAGGCTTTGGGGATGACTACCCATCCTTGGCAGGGACATGTAGTATGAATCCTTACAACCTTAGGGACCAATGGTGATTGGGATTTTTACGAGTAGTGGTAAAAACCACTATTTATTATGGGGAATGGATGGAGAAGAGCTTGTCCTTTTGTCAATTCTTAGCACTCTTGAACCATTTGCATAGGGGGATGAATAGGCTAATCGTTCACCTATGGTACCCTAGACTGCTTTGTAGTTTTTTCTTGCATTCACACAAATTAGGAATTATTTTATGTGTTTTAACTTGTGTAGGGATGTTACATAATGAGGCGTGATCCAAGTAAAACTTTCCCTGTGTAAAATATTTTTAACTTTGTATAGTTTTTTGCTAGCAATTTAAAGACAACTGAATGACGAAAACCCTATATACATTAGGAGACAACTGACTATGTTAAAAATGTGGATGGTATTATTCTGAATGGATGTGTTTATAAAATGGATTTGAATGTGGAAAATGATGGAATTGCCAAGAAATTACAGTCTATGGTGCTTGTGACATGTATGACCAACAAATATGCAATGTGTAGATGTGATGCCTAATGCAACATATATTTTTGTATTTTGATTTTTTTGAGTATGCATGGAATGGAGATGCAATTTTTTGTTTATTTTTGATGATTTTATTGTTTTTTGTTTGTTTTTAAATATTTATGTTGACCAAGCAGTTATGTTAACCCTTGGAGCTTTTGGTGTGACCAAAGGGTTTATGGATACCTTTGGGGCATTTTTGGGGTTGACCAAATGATTGTGGGAATCCTTGGAGCTTTTGGGTTGACCAAAGGGTTTATAGATACCTTTGGGGCATTTTGGGTTGACCAAGCAATTGCAAGAATCCTTGGAGCTTTTGGTGGGACTATGGCTCTCTAAATGTGGAATGGCCTCAAATGAATTATGTTCAAGTGTTCTAGCTCCTTGATTCCTTTAAGAGAGGTGAGCCGGTATGTTCCAGGTCTTATTTTACTATTAATCACATAAGGACCTAACCATTTTGCTATGAACTTGTCCCTTATATGGGATGACAAATTAGAATTCTGTTGGCTCTCTTTTAAGATCAAGTCACCAACCTGAAAGTCCCTTAGATGAACCTTCATGTTGTATGCTTTCTTAAGTCGCTCTTGATAGATACACAAATGCTTGAGAGCATTGATGCGTCATTCGTCAAGCAACGTAAGTTGGTCTAACTGGGCCTGCTGCGCAGTGTCATCATCGATGAACTCTTGCATTGATATGCATAGTGAAGGGATTTCCAACTCGAGAGGCATGACTACCTCGGAGCCATACACCAATGAAAATGAATTTGCCCCAATGGGCATCCGAATGCTAGTGCGATAAGCCCACAAGGCAAGTGGTATCTGAATGTGCCAATCCTTATGACTATCTACGACTATATTTTTGAGGATGGCAACTAGCATTTTTTTTTATGCCTCTGCTTGCCCATTTGCCTACAGATAATAGGGTGTTGAAAAACTATGCTGAATTTTGTACTTTGTTGTCAAAGCACGCACATATTTATTCTTGAATGACGTCCCATTATCCGAGATGATCTTGGATGGAATACCAAAACAACATATGATGTTATGCAAAATAAACTCCATAATGCGGGTTCCAGTCATAGAGGTTAGCGGAATTGCTTCCACCCACTTGGTGAAGTACTCTATGGCCGTTATGATGAATGTGTGACGACTCGATGATGCAAGGGAGATATTTTCGATTAGATAAAAGACCCATTGCAAAAAAGGCCAAGATGATTGGATCGGTTGCAAGGCCTGAGAAGGTACATGTGTCAAATTGGCATGGTGTTGACACTTCATGCACTTCTTTACATATGCACAACAATCTCGCTCTAAATATGGCCAATAATAGCCCATGCGAAGAATGCGCTTTGCGATGGCCATACTTCTGAACCACCACATGTACCATCATTAGCTTGGATGATCACCCAAGCGGACTCTTGCTGGTCCAAGCAACGGAGGAGGATTCCTTCGTAGCTCCGACGATACAAAATGTCTCCTAATAAGACATGTTTTGCCACTTTCTATTTAAATGATCTTTTCATGACTTGTGTCAATCCAAGTGGGAGGTTACCTAGCTTGAGGTAATCCCATATGGGTGTGTATCAATCCTGCTGATTAGAAACCTCGATGGTATGAATGACCAATCCCTCTTGAAGGTCATCCCTAGAAAAATCTGAGCAAGAAAGAACTTGTAAAAATAGCATTGTGTTGCTATTAAGGGGAGTCAGGGAGAACAAGGACCCCCAGTTGGCTTGAGTCAGACAATTGTGGATTTGAGAGAACCTATCCTAAGATGGTTCAA
Source organism: Wollemia nobilis (assembly GCA_028583015.1). NCBI lineage: Eukaryota > Viridiplantae > Streptophyta > Pinopsida > Araucariales > Araucariaceae > Wollemia > Wollemia nobilis. Next base: position 1,627,520 of record JAQPPZ010017192.1, read on the forward strand.
TCTAGATCAAGTGGATTCCTGGTGTTAGGTCAGAGCTTGCACGCTCCATCATGGATTGCGATAATGTTTTGACTTGAATGGTTGTCATCTCATCGGAAGGGTCTTATGGTATTAGTGACCCCAAGGAGGCCATAGTGTCCGCAAAACGATTCGATGATCGAGGGAATGCCTCGATGTCATACCATTCAAGTTGTGCCAAGAATTTGTCCACAAGGGCTTTGTAGGCCTATAGAACTGGGCATTTACATTGTAATACCCCATTTACTTGATTGAAAATTAAAAATGAATCACCAAAGATGTTTAAACGTTTAATGTTCATGGTGATTGCTATCTAAAGACCTTTGAGCAAGGCTTCGTATTCTGCATTGTTGTTGGTGCACGGGAAGTCTAATTTAAATGATAGAGGAATTGAAGCCCCTTGTGGAGTGAATAATACAATTCCCATGCCACCTCCTTGCTCACATTTAGAACCATCAAAGAATAGGGTCATGTCAGCCTGTGACTCAGGCTCATCAGAATCTGGTGATTTTGAAACATGGAAGACCCCATCATCAGGTAGTTCTATGATCAGAGGCTGATCATCTTCAAGAGGAGCCTCTACCAATTGATCGGTGATGAATTGACCTTTTATGGATTTTTGTCCAATGAATTCTATGTCAAACTCCATCAACAACATGATCCATTTCACCGTGCGACTACTATGATAAGTATGAATCATCATGTATCGCAATGGATTCTCCTTAGACACAACATACATCGTATTGCTGAGCATGTAGTGGCATAGCTTTTTTGTAGCAAACACCACTGCCAAGTAGAGCTTCTCAACGTATGCATAGTTAAGTTCATAACTGACTAGGGTGCAACTAAGATAGTAAGTAGCCTGTTCTTTGTGTAGTTCATTTTTTTGGGATAGCATGGCACCCAGTGCCACCTCAGTAGCTAATAGGTATAAGTAGAATGGCACTCCTGGTCTAGGTGGTGCCAATACTGGTGATGAAGCCAAGTATTATTTAATGTCATCAAAGGATGACTGGCACTCATCATCCCAGTGAAATGCTACCCCCTTGTGCAATAATTTATTCATGGGTCGGCACTTGTCAGATAACTGTGCTATGAAGCGCTTGATTGATGTGACTTTTCCCTACAGACTTCTGAGCTACTTGATGGTAGTTGGGGAAAGCATTTCAAGGATCATCTTGACTTTGTGTGGGTCTACCTTGATTCCTCACTTTGAGACTATGTAACCCAAGAGCTTTCCAGATGTGATACCAAATATGCACTTCTTGGGGTTTAGTTTGACTTTATGTTCCATGAGGCGATCTAGGATCTTGCTTAAGTCATCGAGATGATCTAGGCGCAAAAGAGATTTGGCCAATAAATCATCCATGTAATCTTCCAAAGTTTTATGCATGTGATCATGGAATATGTACATCATGGCACGTTGGTAGGTGGTGCCAGCATTTTTAAGGCCAAAGGGCATGACCTTATAACAAAATGTCCCCCAAGGCGTTGTGAACACCATTTTGAGTTGGTCCTTGAGATTAATAAAAATCTGATTGTATCCCAAGAAACCATCCATGAGGGAAAGCATTTCATGGCCCACTATAGTGTTTACCAATGCGTCGATGCTAGGTAAGGGGAAATCATCCTTAGGACTCACTTTTTTTAGATCTCAAAAATTGATGCATATGCGAATCCTCTCATCGAGCTTTTTGATGGGCACCATGTTAGACAACCATCGTGGGTAATCCATGCAGATGACAAACTATGCATCCAACAATTTTTGCAGCTCATATTTTACCATTAAGGCTACTGTTGGATGCATATTACATAGTTTTTGCTTTATTGGCTTGACTGTCAGATCAAGTGTAAGATTGTGCGTGACTAGCTGTGGGTCTAGCCCCGAAATGTCTTTATAAGACCATGAAAAAACCTCCTTCTTCTCTTTGAGAAGGGCAATGTAGTCGGATTACTATTTAGAGGATAGAATTACCCCCAACTTGATGATTTGTAAATTCATTGGATCTGAGCTGATGTCTACGTCAGTCTTTTCCTCGATCGACATGTAGGACCCGTCCTCCAACTGGTGTGGAGTTGGGATCAAGTGAATATCATTTACTAAATTTAGATCATCATTCAGAACATCAGGTTCCTCTTCAGCATGGAAGACATCCTGAGTCTGTCCTAGGGTGAAATGGAACATCCCACCACAAGGCCAGTACTCTGATGGGGATGGAGGTGTGTTAGTGCAATCCTAGTCTATAGCATCTATATCTAGATGCAATGACCATATTGGGTCGACTGGATTATGCATGGGGGTGGTTAAATCAATGGAGATCATGTTGATGAAATGATTTTGGTATCCATTATCGTGGGTGTGGTTACTCAAACATCCTAGATGATCTTTGTGCTCCAGATATGGCTTTGTGGGTACTGGCACAAATGGATCGGCCCTGTGTGCATATAAAAGGATAGGGTCTACCCTAGGCACTGACGGCTCTATAGGGTCTCTAGGCAGAAGGTGCTCTCTGTATACCTAGAGTGGCAAGTGCAGTAATTGGTCCAACTATGCTAGTTTGAGGTGCCACCTATGCCTCGGCCCTATGTGTAACTATTCAAACATGTCATCTATGTCCAAGGGATATTGTTGTTGTCGCATATGATTGAGATAAGCCATCTCAATTTCATCTTCATAATCACTGTCAGAGATCCAAAGGCCTTCGTTGGCTCCAACAAATATTTATGACATATGAGGCTCATCTTGCTCGAGCAAATTAATATGGTCCCATCGAGGTTGTTTCGCTCTCTGTGGTGGGACTTGATTCTCTTGAGGTGGCATATGCTCAATTGGAGCATCCAAAGGGAACATTGTCAAGAAGCTCTCCCGATCATCATCCATGGGAGTCACTTGTGAATGATTTCTATCAGACTCAAAAGGATCCCAAGGTGCTACCTCATATTTCAACTCATCTTCTGAAGACCCTTCTTGGTCTTTTCCATATCCCTCTTGTAGGTGAGTCCTCGAAATTTCTCCCTTTTTGGCCAAAGGGAAAGGGTTGTTATGGTCAACAAGGTTGGTTGTTAGTAATGGGAGATAATCTCCCAATGTATATGTTGTGTTAGGATTGGCATATGGACCTAATGCCAACCTATCCTCGTTGCCTATCCCTAGGCCTTGCATGTTATCTACTAAGATTTATAGGGGCAGGGGGTGGTTGAATCCTACTCCTAACTTGTCATACGAAATTTGATATTTTGGTTGGCAAAGAACACACACTCCTTGCTCATACCTGCCCAACCCATATCCATGCCAATTACATTGGCCAAGATATATTAATGTGAAGTTTGGGTTGGACAAATAGTTGACATCCTTAGCAAAGGTCTCTTCATCTTCATCTTCTTGCATGTAAGGTTCAATGCCATTATCCAGGCCCCCATAAACAAAATTTGTTTGATTGGGTGGGTATCCTAGAGGAACCACAGAGCCGATGGGGAGTCGAGGTCTCCCCATATCCTGCATGGACTCAAATGCGGGTGTTGCTACAATGTTCTACACTAGATACTCCTCCAAGCCCATGTTGGCCATATCAATGGTGATCGTTAGAAGTTGAGGGGGAGTGAATGGGAGTCCTTCCTAAGTCCACTCCATGTGGGGCGAACTAGGCGTCTCGACTTCCATTTGGCTAGGCATCTCTTCGATAGAGATGGTTGAGACTAGGGGTGGTTCCTCTTCTAGGGGTTTCTTTCCCTTGTCCTTTGGTGTGGCCATCGTAGGTGGCATCTTTGGTGAAGTACCATATGAAGAAGATGGACCCTGTTAGGGATTTTATGGACTTGTCAATGGGGAGGCCTACAAAATCGGACCCTGTTTAGATGGATTCAATTGAAAATCCAAATGCATTGATGGAAGGGTCGATTGCAGAATTAGATACACTATATTACAGTATTTGAAGGGCTCTAAGTCTGTCGGGACTACATGCACCTGTCCTTCAAATGTATACTTTAGGAATTGATGAGCTATTTTAGGGACACACTTCATGTCCCTGATCCAAGGCCGACCCATCAAGATATTATAGGCCATATCACCTTCCAAGATGTGGCACAATGTATGAATAGTATTTTTTCCCACTTGGATGGGTAGGACAATTGTGCCAACCATCGAGCATATTGCATCATTGAATGCTCGAAGGGTATAGGTGGAGGCCATGATGTGAGATGATGGAAACTTTAGATGTTTCAATGTTGCTATTGTAATGATGTTACTGGATGAGCCAGTGTCCACCAAGACCCTCTTATACGAAATCCTGTTGACCCACGCAATGACGTGCAAGGGTGGATCTACGACATCACCAGTCACTGATTTCAATTCATCTTCTCTAAAGGTGATGACTAGTTCTATACATTATTTTACATGTCCCACAAAGTTTTTGAAAGAGTTTGCTTCATGGGGCTACAGCTCGATGGCTTTTAATATCTCCATTAGAGCCTCTCGATGGGGCACTAATTGTTGAATGAGCTCATATATGGAGAGCCTAGACGACGTGGTCATTAGACTTTGGGTAAGACTAGTCCAAATCGTGGCCACTGGTCTAGGTGGGGGAGGTTGCGTAGGGTGTTGTTGAGGTTGTGACGTCAATGGAACTTCTCCAGTGGCTGCCGTGGGGGTAGCTCCTAGGTACCTTCTGTTCCTAGTCACTATGCTTATCATCCCTACATACCCCTGCATAGGGTAATTCTATTGCACCTCATTGACTTGAAGGGGTTTTTCTTGCACATCATGGGTAGGTAGGGGGCCTCTAAAGACTCCCATATGTTTGTTGTTTGGCACTACGGGGTTGTCCACTACCAACGTCTTGTTGTCAATTAGGTCTTGCACCAAGCCTTTAAACTTCCAACATGCATTAAGGTCATGTCCCTTTCGCCTATGGAACCTACAATACAAGTCCTCTCGGTACCCCTTAGGCTTTGGTGCATTGGGGTCTATGGTTTGAATCTCTGGCAGGTTGATCAAGTTCGTCGCTAACAAGCGATCAAATAGGGATTATCTGGACTCTGTGTAATGTGTAAATTGTCGCCTAGGGCGACGCTACTAATTTTGTTCCTACCTCTAGTTTTCTCTATCATAATTGTTAGGAGGCACTACCTGATAGTTAGCATTTTGAGGTTGTGTTGCTTGTGCAAGCTTAGGGACGTTTATAGCAACCTGATTGACCACAGTGGGTTTCTGTTGTGTGGTCCTTATTTTTGTGTTCTTAGGCCATTCTTTCTTCTTTGGCTTGGCAATCTTGCCATCCTATATCTTGATCTCCTCAATGATTCTGGATTGCGCCAGAGGTTCCTCAAGAGTGGCATATTGCTGTAGCTGCAATAGCATGGAGATCGATCTCAAACATATCTTTGAGAACATTTGGGCCAAGTCTGACATGGGAGAGAGGTAGGGCAACTTTGAAAGCAACGTCCTCCATCGGTTCCCATATGCCACCATGGTTTCTTCCTCATACTACCTGAGGCTAGGTAGGTCGCTTAGTGATGCCTTTTTCTTGGTGTTGAAGATGAAGCGTTCGAGGAATGCATCCACTAGCTGATCCAAGTTATTGATGCTATGTTTTGGCAACTGAGTAAACCAATCTGAGGTAGGGCCTACAAATGTGGTTATAAATGTTCTTAGCAACAGGGAATCGTTATCCTGAATGCCAAAGCACTGTCTCAAGAATCTAGTCACGGGATCTTAGGCATCCTTCTCCCCTCTAAAGAGTGCCAACTGGGGTAGTTTAAAGTGTTCAGGGTATGGAGGTGTCGGCACTGACGGATGCACAAGGTGACTACGAAGTTGGCGTAAAGTAGGATTTTGGGGCCCAGAAGTCTTGGTCTCCATAGACTCTATGTGCTCTAACAACGCTTTATATGCATCAGAGGATTTGATCTCTTCCTCCTTGATTTCATCCCATTGTGGGTTGTGGGGAACTTGAGGCCTATGGAGGGGTGGCTGGATAACACCCCCTCTACCTTGGTAGGGTGTTTCATCCCACTATTCTTCTTGTTCATACTCCTCATAGGCTTCTTGATGAGTTCCTGGATGAGACCTATAAACATGGGTGGGTGCCTATGAAGGGTGCTCATTGTTGTTCTTGGGAGTGGCCTCCTGCTCAAGTCTAGGAGGCCTCAGAGGTAGCACTTGGTAAGGTCACGGGGACCTGTCTCGCACCAAGGGGTTGTGCATCTCATATACTTCTACTTTATGCGTGTGAGGGGTTGGGACCTTCTTAGGAACATTGTTATGAAGCAATTCGATTGTCTAACACTGAATGCACTCTTTGTTAAGGTGATACAGATCCTCTAACTATTGTTGATCTTGCATGAGCTGCATGATTTGTGCTTTGTGGGTGTCAAGTTAATTTGTTCTGCCATATCATTTTTAGGAAGCCTAGATGCCTCTCCTACATGTCTATCTCGATCATGGTGATCTGAGACCCCTATGGGTTTCTTTTCTCTATCGAGGTTAGTAGCATTTACCCAAGGCTTTGACCTCAATGGGTGATCCTGATACATAGCAGGTGTGGATTTGCATCGCTCCCACGTTGTGTACTGCTCTTGAGGAACATAGCGTTCTTCCTCGTACTGCCCTTCGTATGTGTGAAAGGTGTAGGCAGAATTGTCTTACCCTATCTGGAGAGCCTTGTGCTCTGGATTTGGTCTAGTGTTTCTAATAGTAATACGGGGTAGAGGAGGGATGACGAATTCATGTGGCCCCTCCTTATGGACCCTATGTTTCTCTAGCACTTCATCACTAGGCCACTCATAACGAGCATCTAAGGGAGGCATCATGTCTATGTTGAGTGCCACGTGTAGTTTCTCCTCTTGAAAGGATCTATGCTGAGTGGGGATGCCCCTCAAAGAGGTGCCTCTATAGTCTTGTTATGTAATGGCATGATGTGGACTATCTTGTGTGTCAAGCCACCAAGGCGGGATGACCAAGTCCTCAGGACTATATCGGAGGTGACTTGTCCCCCTTTGTACACTTTCTATAGTGCTTGCCCGTGATTGGGCTTGGCTACAAGTGTACACCATGGTGATGCTTACCTAAAGATGTGTACGTTTTTATCTTCTTTTAGGATTTCTTATGCTACACTAAACAGAAAGGAAACACACAATCAAAGCAATGGTTATCTTGTTTATAGATTAAAAGTGTGCCCTAAACCTGGTTTAGTGTGTTTTGATTTTGTTTTGAAAGCTTTTGTAAAGAATGTTTAAATGCAATATGATGGCTCTTATGACTCCCAAAAATGGTCACCCCTTCGATATACCATTGCCAGGCCGATATACCAACCTCTCTATATACTCGCCCTTACATGAGGGAAACTATTGGTACGTGAGAGCAGATGGTATGTGGAACATAGGCGGTATGTAAGGGGAATCACTTTGTTTATGACACCTACCATAGAAGAATTATCCTCATGCATTGGGAATCACCCCAGATATACTTGGTCAGCTTTCATTAGGATTTATGTCTAGCAACAGTCGTGATCGGGGTTATGTATGCAGTATCTCAAGCCAAGGTGGTGATGAAATCCACCGTTGGTCTTGCTCAAGGGTTGGGGTTTTACAACCAACTCCTTGTTTTAAATTACCATGTGGTGTGTGGGGTTCTTTTTAAGTTGCATAAATGAAGGAAACAAGCATTCAAACTCTCCTATGCAAGCAAATAACCAGAGAACAAAAATAAAAAATTGACAGAAAGTTTTTAGGACCCCTACCTCTTCTCTGCCCAAATCGGATGTCTCTGAATTTTTGCCCTAAAACTACACAGAGAGCTATTTGTCCCTGGATGAAATGAATAATAGAACAGTATTCATCACAAGGTGGGGTGAATGCCCATTCGTCCCTGGGTAAGATGAATTCTAGCTCTGTACTCATCACAGACTGAAATGAACAGTAGTCCAGCATTTGAAAACTTGGTACCTATAAGCAAAAACAAGCAACTTCTGATCAGAAAGTTAATATTAAAATCAAGGGATAGAGGTCCCACCATGATCGCCACTGAAATCACGAGGATATGGAAACAAAAAGGAAAATGCCAAGTACAATGCGTGTAAAACCAAACTTAACGCTAAAAGCCTATATATTGAAAAATGCATGAAAGGAAAGAACATAAATGAATCAAAACAAGATAAAAGAAATATTGAATACGACCCTCTTTATTGATATACTTTTAAAATCGTGTTACAATACGTCTCCTTCCCTTTTAGGGGATAGGAGCGTTAGATATGTTTCTTGTCACATCCATGGATAGCAATCCTTCTTCGGCGTGCCCACATGTAAGATGGGCAGACCAAAATGTCACCTCTACTTGTGTATGAGTTTTGAATCCTTACTGCTCCTCTAATGTCAAAGACCTACGTTCAAGGAAACAGAAAAGATCAGTAGCACTTGCAGATAGAATAGAACATGTGTTTCCCAAGGCCTACAGTTAGTGTATGCATGAAAATATTAAAACGATAACCAAATAAAATCAAAAAGACCTAAAAAATTAACAGAAGCACGAATATTTTACCAGGAGGGTACTATAAGTGGAACAGTCAGGAAATTCCTCACAGATTTGTATTCGCTCTGGGGAGGGACGAATAAACATGCAATAAATTGTTAGAAAGTACCCTCTTCAATGTCCTATCCAGGAAGCTCCAAATGACTTGAAAAGTTGGGGTTAGCTAATTGGGGGTATTTTGGGAAGACCCAGAATGTCATATTTCTCCAATTTGACCTCTATCACCCAGATTTTGATGGTGCCATCTGCAGGTTAGTAAATGCGAGAAATGATAAAAACATGGTCAAAAATGCTCAGAATTAAGTGAAATTTAAAATACAACCTATTTAAATAACCTAGAATAATATGCAAAAATAAAATAAGGGAAATATAAAATATATTTCTAATCGCTCCGGGGTGGGGTGTTTAGAATTGTGATAGCTTGGGAGGCGCCCGAGGGCAGGACGCCCACCGTTTGGGACTTTGTTTCGGCACCAATCCACTTGGTATGGGTCCAAAACCTCTTATGGGGTGTTTTCAATAAATTTGGTGGGATATTGTGGCAAAATGTTTGGGTTTGGGTCTATAATGCGCCTCCAATAATCACCCAATAAGCTCCCTCCAAAAGAGAGATCAAGGATGTGAAAGCACAAACAATGGGTGAGCATCCAAAAGCTCCTCTCTGTATATTATTTTGGGTGAGAAGACTCACCAATTTATAGACCTAGGGTCAATTTTTTTGAATGCGCATGCGAGGGCGCCACTTGAGTTGATTGTCCTATTTTGAGAGAAAAGATTATTCCCTAATTTAGAGTCTCCTTGCATGAGGTCTCTAAAATAAAGACATGCATGACTGAAGTCTCTCTTCTTGATTTGAAGTTGTTCCTTGCAATTGCATGTCCTGAAGTTGCAGTCAACTGGCAGACCTATCGAGGTTTGACTTTTTGCCAATCAAACCTGCTATTCGCCTCACCCTGGGGTGAATGATGCTATTCATCCCTAGGTGGGACAAATACCAATTTGTAATCGTCCCAGGGTGGGACGAGTAGGGAGAAAAGTGCCAAAAGGTGACAAATTGACTCTTGACCTTCCAAATTGCTATTGGGAGTGGTTAGGCCCACTGTTTAACCTTTGGGGGCTACCCTAGGGGCTGTGTGTGTCAATGCGATCGGTGCTTGTTGTCACATAATCGGATTGGTGCTATTTTGGTATCTATAGTAAGTTTAATAATATTTTAGTATATCATTTGTAATTAATTACTTAGGCAAGAAATCTGAATTGCATTTAGTTGCATTAGGCTAATCTTGTTTGATTGCATCCTTCTTTTTTTACCCTAAAAACAAAAACCCCCTTAAGATTAGTGTATTCAAAACTTGAATTGCATCTAGGATAGCTCTTGCTTGCTTGCATTTGTGTGAATTAGGCTAATGTTTGAATTTTATATTGTTCCTACGATTTAGGTTCAAATAACCATTAAGTCTTGATAAAGAGTCGATATTACTAAAGATCCAAAAATTTTAGGTGATTATCCTAATTGTACACATAAAACACCACAAAACAAGTATTACATCAACCTTTGACAACCTTGATAATTTATGAACCATAGGGTCTAGTTGTGTTGATGATTCATATATCCTCAGGATCTCATTTGGAAAGAGGTCCTCAAGTGGAGAAGCAGAGGTTTTGATGAATCTCCCTACGTACACTTGACATTAATTAGATTAAAAAGGGAAAAGAACAAAAGGTTTTACCACATCCTACAATAAGTAATGGGAATAGAGAGTCTAAATGGATAGAAAGAGATCATCTATAAAAATACAATAGAATAGAGAACATGCAAGTCAAAATTTAGTCATTAACTATTGCATTAGAGAGATCATAGCTGCAGGATCCATCTTTATACCCAAGGAAGATTGAGAAATATCAAGAAAATATCTCAAGCAAGATTAAGGAAATTGAGAATATTCCAATCTCATCTAAGAGAACTTGAAAATGTCCTAAGCACATCTAAGAGCTTGAGAAAATTATGAGCAAGCTAGAATTCATCTGATGAATAGTGCATGAAGAACAACTCAGCATCCAAACCACCTAAATAGTAGTGTATCATCCAAATTTTATCCAAGGAGCAATGCATTAAGAAGCAAAGGCAAGTAACAACGTAACCCAACACCCAAAATTTTCCAATGAATGGCATAGTATATTTGGTCTAATCAAAAGGTGTATCAAATATTCAATAAGGAGATATCCATTAGTAGATTAAATTATAGAAATCATAGAAGGAAAGTAACACAAGGTTGGTAGATTCAACGTTGGAAAGGAAGTAATAGTCATTAAAATAATTTGAAATGTGTAACAAAAATAATTTCTTAATGATTTACTTAATGCTTACCTAGATTAGAAGAGCTACCTTCCATTTGAAGGAGAATCAAAACATTCATTGCTTGCCTAGCATAGTCTCACCTAAAGAATAATCCAATACGTGCCACATGTACCTAGCCTATCTAGAAATGAATTATTAGCAGGGTAGTTCAAAGGATTGATGTTGGTAATGTATGAGCAAAGAGATTAAATTTAGATCATACAAGCTTGTTTAAAACTCATCTTTATAGCATTTAATAGAGATAGGGCGCATACATGTTAGTTGAAGGTAAACTCAAGTAAATTAGTTTTATTTAATTTATGCCATATGAGGTATAAGGTAGTTTTTTATTAAGGTCTGAATATTTATTGAATCTTATTTTAGAGTGATAATATTAGGAATTTTAGGAGTGATAAGTTAATTTATATTATTTGAGTGATAAGGTTCATTTAAAGTTTTTTTAGTTCTTTGAAGATAATTTTGAAATTCGGTTATTTTTATTAATATATTTTTAAATTTATTTAAATATTTTTTGAAATAAAATATTATTGCAAATTTAGTTATTTGGGAGTCAAAAGGAGTTCTACTTCAAACTTAGGAAAATTAAATTTGCAAAATTAATTATTTCTTAGTTTCTAAAATTATGGAGACAAGGATTTGTACTCAATAGGATTTAATTTAGAAATTTTAAATCAATCAAATCTAGGGAGACATAAGGTAGCCTACATCAAAGAAAATAATTTCTTAACATTAATTTCATATCATGGAAGAAATTGTTAAGAGCGAATTCAATAATGAAGATATAGAAAATAAACTAAAAGGCTATTTTCAAAAAATGATAGAAGACTTTGATAATAAGGAGAAATTAACAAGATTACAAAATAGTCAATATAAAACCTTATTGCTACAAAACCTTATTCTAGTGGTCCACCAATCTCAAAAATAGAAACTACTAAAAATATTGAAGACTTTCATCATCTACTATTTATCTACATGGAAAATAAGGAGAGAATAGCTTTGGTTGTACATAAATGGTTATGTTATTTTATTAAGAAGACAAATGAACTTGAATATCTTAAAAGGATGAATAAAGCAATACAAATACCATCAATATGTGTTTATTACAATAGAATTGGTCATGAAAAAGAAAATTGTTGGAGTCTTCATCCATGTAAATATTATGGAAGAAAATATCATTCATCTATTTTTTGTTACTACAAGGAGAAGTATTGTAAGATATTTAAAAAATCATTAATATTTAGATTAGATTGTCTTTTTTAAAAACTTATTTTAAAAGCATCTTCTAAAGTGTGCAATTTTTTAAGTATAGGAAGAGAAACCTTTCCAAAAACAAGGAAAAGGAAAATAGATCAAACATGGTCCAAATTTGTCTTACAAAGAGATTATATATCAAGGTCACTTGTAGATTGAAGATAAATAATGAAGACTATGATTGAAGACTAAAATATTCAATAGCCAAATAATGTAATATAGGGGGTTCTGGAGTATGTTCCATTATTTGGTACATGATAATATACCCTCATGGTACCTTCATGGTACATATTATAAATATTATATTATGGTTGAGTCTTGGTTTAGAGTATGAGTAATATTTTATGTAATGTTGTAATGTGTAGGAAATGGACAGGTGTTATGTAAGTGTATATGTGTAGGAAATGCACAAGTGTCATTTGAGTAAGTGTGCAAGTGTAATGTGAGTTTATGTATACAAGTGTCTTATATGTAAGTTTACACAAGTGTCCTTAGATTAGAGTGTGCCAAGTGAAGACTCATGTCTAGGTGTACAATATAGAGTCATGTGCAAGAAAGTGTCAAGTAGAGAAGCCAAGAGTGATGAGACTTGGCATATGGAAAGGAATAGTCAAGTATGCAAAGGTTCATTCTACTATGGCTATACATCACTCCATAGAGAAGCATTGAATGCATTCAATCAGTATTTCAATTATCAAGAGTAGAGAGTCAAGTGCTATATTTGTAAGAGAAAGAGGAGTAATAAAAATTGCATACATTTTGAGCAATTAATATTGTAAGTTGTGCTACATGATTTATATATGTATGATTCAGGATATTACATTCATATTGTTATTTATTAATAGATATTAGTTTATATATTATAAGCCTTGATTTAAATATTAATTTGTTAATAATATCCTACTTACATCATTATCTTGATCTTACTATTTTATGGTTATCTAATATTTGATCTTGTGGAATTTATCCTATGAGTTTTTATCTTAATATTAACTCTTAAAAAACCATAAAATCCAATAAAATAAGAATATTTGAAATTTGTGAAAGATTACCATGGCTAGTGGAGCACCAAATTTCTTGTTACCATATTTCTAATTGTTGGGGGAAAATAATTATGCTACCGATAAGACCAAAATCATGACACAAGTTGAGTTTGATGAAGTATGACAAGTAGTATATGGAAGCATTAGCCATCCTACTATAGAAGGAGAATATCAAACAAATTTTTACATGGAAGAAAAAATACTAATAATCATGTTTGGGGAGCAAATGAGGTCCAAGCATACATTACTGATATTACCATAGCCAAGGAAGAATGGGAGAAGTTGAAAATAATATTTAAAGCTAGGAATAAATCTGATTCTATTCCTCCGAATCCAACTCTATTGTCTAAATATGAAGAGTGGATATAGGATAGAATTATTCTTGAGAATACCAACATTGTCAGCATCATTTCAAGCATTAAAAACTAAATTATTTGATGAAATGTTAGCTGTAGTTTTGAGATAACTCCCAATAAATTATAATATTCTTTTGGATACACTAAATATTATTGAGGAAACACTAATATTTGAGAAGTTTGTGAACCTATTTCAAAAGGAAGAGGTATCACATCCAAAACAAAAATAAGAACAAGTATATATTAAAATGAGGAATCCATTCAGAAAAGGTATATGGAGAAATAATTCTCATCACAAAAATAAATATGCATTAGTTTCACATGCTCAACTCAATGATTTCTGGCATATTTATTTTGGAGCAACCAAGTACATGACAAAAAGAAAATATTGGTTTCAAAATCTATGATATTTTAGACATGTGGGAAAAATTTATCATGGGGATGACATATCCTATGAAATAAAATACATAGATGATATAAATTGTGACTTAGATCACACAAACACAAAATCACAAAAGTCCTATATGTTTTAAGACACCAAAAATGTACTCTGTCAATCAACTACTTGACCACAATTTAAAGGTCAAGTTTGATAAGAAAAAAAGATTTAAGGTTTGTATCATTGATGAGAAACCTAAGAATTCTAATATTATTACATATGGAATAGGAAACAAAAATATGTTTGAACTTGACACAATACATCATGACAACTTAACATAAAATGTTAACTCTAATGTATCTGCATCACTTTGGCATCGATGATATGGTCATCTAAGTTGTGGTCACCCTACTACATTGAAAAGTAAAAATATGGTCGAAGGTATTCCTAATTTATAGAAGCCTACACAAATTTGTCCTTGTTGCTTAGCTGGAAAGCAACATCGATCTCCTTTCAAGACCTAAAAATATTGGGCCAAGGCATCTCTTGATATAAACCATACCAATTTGTGTGGACCCATGGCTCCAAGTTATAATGAAAACATGTAGTTTCAATTATTTTTTGATGAGCATACCCAAAAAATATGGGTATATTTTTTGAAGAAAAAATATGAATATTTCTTATAATTTTGGCAATTTAAGTCCTGGGTAGATACCTCCATAGAAAAAATATCCATTTCCTCTACTCATATCAAGGGGGGAATTTACTAGTAATGAATTTCCAACATTTTTAAAGAAACATGACATTCAACGATATTTGGCAGTAGCCTACTCACCACAATAAAATGGTATTGTAGAACACAAAAACAACATGGAGATGGTATAAAGTATGTTGAAAAAATCATAACTTGGACATGCTTTTTGGAGAGAAATAGTACAATAAAATGGTATTGTAGAACACAAAAACAACATGGAGATGGTATAAAGTATGTTGAAAAAATCATAACTTGGACACGCTTTTTGGAGAGAAGTAGTACATACAACAATTTACTACTTAATCAAGCCCCCATTGCATCACTTGAACTATCACTCTAGAAGAAGCATGGAATGGACATAAACTATCAACATCTCATATTTAGGTATTTTGTTGAACAACATACATGCACATCCCAAAATAGAAAAGACAAATTGGATGAAAAATCTCAGTAATCCATCTTATTATGCCATAGTAATGAATCAAAAGCTTACAAAATATTTGTTTCAACTTCAAAAAAGTATATATAAGTCATGATGTTGTCTTTTATGAAGAAGGAAAATCATCATCATCATAAGAATATTCATAATATCCAATTCTAGTAATGATTGAAAGTGATGAATAAATTACAAATGAAGAATTTTTTAGAGATATCAATGATGAAGAAGATCTATCTACACCATAGCACATGATGAGAATGCTTAAGTGGTACACTATTACATTGAAAACATTTAGGATAGATGGAAATCCAGAAACCTCTTCTACAAGATCAAGAATAAAATATGGCTCTAATGAGTACAGTTGAGCCATCGAAAATACAAGAAGCTCTTAAATTAACTGGTTGGAAAAATTCCTTGCATACTAAATATAAAGCACTATTCAAAAATAATATTTGGAATCTTGTTGATCTTCGACTAGAGAAAAAAGGATATTGGATGAAAATGGGTTTTCAAATTGAAATATAAATTGAATGGTAGTATTAACAAGCACAAAGCAATAATTGTAGCAAAAGGATATGCACAAAAGGAAGGCATATATTATGAAGAAACTTTTTTCCTTGTAGAAAAAATAAAATCCATCAAAATTATTTTTTCTCTAGATGCATAATTTGGATGGAAAATTCATCAAATGGATGTGAAAGTGCCTTTATAAATGGATATTTAGAAAAAATATTTTATATGACTCAACAAGAAGGATTCATCATACCTTAAAAAGAAACAAAAGTATGCAAATTGGTCAAATCATTTTAAGGTCTCAAAAAAGCTCCTCAGGCATGGTATATAAAGATAAATGAATATTTTGGAAAGCATAGTTTTAAAAGGAATCCATATGATCCATGTTTGTATCCCAAAGAGCAAGGGGGGATATTGTATTCATAAATGTGTATGTAGATGACTTACTCATCATAGAAAAGTTTTAAAGTATTATTATAGCTACAAATAAAGACTTGAAGAAATATTTTGGCATGAACGATCTTGGGTTGTTACACTACTATCTAGGATTAAAAGTGAAGCAAAACAATCATCACATATTCATCTTACAAAGAAAATATGCCAAGAACTTCCTTGAGATATATCACTTGAAATATTATAAACCTATAGCAATTCCTATGGAATCAGATCTACAACTCTCACATTTTTATTTTTTCTTCTCCAACAAATGCAATACTCTATCTAAAATTAGTTGGGAGTCTCATCTACCTAACTTACAAAAGACCAGATATCAATTTTATAGTGAGTTATCTCTCACTTTTCATGTAGAAACAAAATATAACACATTCGAAGGTAGAAAAGATAACTATAATATACATACAAGGCACCACTAAGTGTGGTTTAGAATTCAAGAGAAGTGATTAGTTATTCTTAATAGGTTATACTAATGCAAATTACATAGGATGCATTGATGATAGAAAATCTACCTTTGGCTATGTTTTATTTCTAGGGTCTACACCTATATCATGGGGAAGAAAGAAATAACAAATAGTTATTTTATTTTCCACTAAAGCAAAATACCATGTAAGAGAGGGAGATATATATGAAGTAATATAGCTAAAAAATATGTTCATAAATATGGAAGTACCACAAGATAAACCTACAATCATGCATTAGACAACCAAGGATTACTAAAACTTGTTCATAATCTAGTATTCCATGGAAGTACCAAGCACATTGATATGTAGTGTCACTTCATATATGAATGTGTTCAACAATAGAACATCCAATTAAAATTTTATACTACTGAATAATAATGTGCAAACATCTTCACCAAACCATTTAGATGAGTAAAATTTGAATAATTCTAAAGTTTCCTCTCTAAGACTATGATGTAATAAAGGGGGACTATTAGGAATTATTACGTCAGAGTAGGTATTTATATAAGATTATTATACACTAAACACATGGTTTATATGATCTACTATAGGACAAAGGTATAAACATCATCATATTCTATTTGATAAGGCATGTGATATAACCACCCTTCATAAGGTCCATGCGTGTGTTATAGGACAAAAGTAGTTTCAAGTTTTTAATGCCTAAATAATGCATCTTGTCTACTTTAAATATCTATCATTAATGCAAAGCATCAAAACATTGAATATTAACAAGAAGTTTATGCAACCTAACTAAAAATAAAAGAAGACTGCAACCATTAAGCCACACCTAGTCCTTAAATTTTACAAGTTAATGAGAAGGATAATTTCTTCCTCAACCAACAAATGAATTATAATGAAAATTAAATATAAGGAATTTCTAATCCTAACTATTTACTTGATACTAACCAAGGCTTCCAATTATATAGGAAAACATCCTAAAGATCTAGCACTCATGCCAACCTCTTTCTTAAGAGATATTTGAATTTTAACTCTCGAGTAAGCTTTACATGCTAGTTATCAAAAAGCACCAATATGTTCTACCAAATCAAGGAAGAAGAGAAATATATTTCATGTCATAGTAAGGACCCACTCCAAGTGATAAGATATGCTAAATTCTACCAATATTTCCATATTCACAATATAGAATGAGAATTTTCACTAAAAATAAACAAGTGTTAAGTAACTTATCATAGAATGGGACCATATACCATACACCACTATGACTAACCATATGAAATCCTTACTTAAAGCGTATATTCTATTATTTATATATATATTTTTTTTTGTAGGTAAAAAAAAATATTTAATGATTCGGTTGAAGGGTCCCATCCCTGTTACATAGGGCATAAAAAGTGTTGATAATACAAAAAAAAACAGTTTTGGACACAAAAACTGAGGGTCCAACCCTTCCATCCTAGGAAAAACAAAAAAGCAGTCACCTAGTATAGAGCTTAAAAATTTTATAAAATCACCGATATTCCACCTGCCTAAGACTATCTTCCCCGGGCTACTAGGATACCTCTTTCTCATCCTTGTGATCAACATATTTCTAGATAGGGCCAAGGAGGGCCTCGAGTATGATAGGGAGATCCTGAAATTCGTTTATGGCATTGGATAGGCTGGTGCTGACCTCCGTGATGATGTTGAATGCTAACTTTAGGAGGTCCATAGTTCTGTTTATGAGAGAAAGGGTGGCCACACATAACACATATTCAGTAATTTTGGATGCTTCTTCATCCTAATCAATGATGAACTCAGGTATCTATTTTGAAGTGCTCGTATTATTTGTCTATAGTCAATGATATTTCTTACTTTTATAATAGGGGTGGACTAATTTTTGGTTGCTTCTCATGGGCTGGCCAGAGGAGTGACGATTAGATGGAGCAAAGGTCTTGGAAGTGGGATTCGGAGGTGAGGTATTCTTACTGCTGGAATGAGTAGGGGTAGGATATCAGAGTAGAATTAGTGGAGGAAGCTGACTATCGAGTGGTATCTATAGAAGTAGGGGATTTGGGGGAGCTATCCTTGTCCTTGTGAAGGGATGCAAAGGAAGGCTCGAGGCTGAGAGAGCGATCAAGGATATCCCTAAAGACCTAGTGTGCAAAGGTATGCTTTTAAAGGACAAGGAACAGGCCCTGGTGGTGAGGGAGCTTGGAGGACATGCTAATTCTAAGATTAATGATGGTGATGTAGATGGACCATAGAAGGAATTCTAGGAGATTCATTGGTTTGACATCACAAATATGGCTCACAAAATCTTGGTGGTAAGCACAATGAGGATGGTTGGGATTGTTGATAGTGATGTATTGTATGATAGGGATAATGAAATCATCCCAAGGCCTAGGTAGATATGAGCACAACACACCCCCATTATCCCACTCTAAGTCTTTCTCCTTATAAAGGAAGTTCTTATTGAGCAAGGTGCAACAACAGTATTGTCATTGTTGTCAACATAGTCAGATAGATCTTTTGTTGCAGTGGACAGGAAGTTCAAAAGCTATTCAAATGTAAAAGACATGAGTTCAAAGGTTATTTAGAGTATGGACAGTGAGTTTCCAAGAAGACCAAAGTGGCCCATTTGCAAAATATCAAAGAAAAATACAAGTAAGAAAAGTGTTGCGATATCGTGACATATACAGCAGGCAAGAAAAAATGTCATGATTTCATGACATGTTGAAAGAGAGAGAAGAAGCTGGAAAAACTGTCACGATTTTGTGACATGTTGGAAGAGAAAAAGGAAGCAGGAAAAACTGTCATGATTTCATGACATGTTGGAAGAGAAAAAGGAAGCAGGAAAAACTATCGCAATTTCGTGACATGTTGGAAGAGAAAAAGGAAGCAGGAAAAACTGTCATAATTTCGCGACATGTTGGAAGAGAAAAAGACAAGTGGAAAAACTATCACAATTTCGTGACATGTTAGAAGAGAAAGAGAAAGCAGGAAAAACTATCGCGATTTTGCGACATGTTGGAAAAGAAAAATGCAAGTTGAAAAACTGTCACGATTTCATGACATGTTGGAAGAAAAAGAGAAAGCAGGAAGAAGTGTCACGATTTTGCAACAAGTTTGAAGAAAAGAGAATAAGTTGGAAAAGTGTCACGATTTCGTGACATGTCGCATTTTCACGACTAAAATAGGAGAGAGAAAGTTCATTGGAAAAATGTCATGATTTTGCGACATGTCGCATTTTTGCGACTCGAAAAGCGCAGGAAGGAAGAGAAATAAAAAGTGTCATGATTTCGTGACATGTCACATTTTTGCGACTCAAAAAGCGTAGGAAGGAAGAGAAATAAAAAGTGTCGTGATTTCGTGACATGTCGCATTTTTGCGACTCAAAAAGCATAGGAAGGAAGAGAAAGAAAAAGTTTCGTGATTTCATGACATGTCACATTTTCGTGACTCGGAAAGTGCAGGAAGGAAGAGAAAGAAAAAGTGTCAAGATTTCATAACATGTCGCATTTTCGTGACTCAAAAAGGGTAGGAAGGAAGAGAAATAAAAAGTGTCATGATATCACGACATGTTGCATTTTTGTGACTCGAAAATTCCAGGCAAGAAGAGAAATAAAAGTGTCACGATATCGCGACATGTCATAGTTTCACGACTCAAGAAGGGTAGGCAGGCAGAATAACAAAAGTGTAGCGATATCGCACAATGTCGCTCTTCACGACAAAGGCACAGAGAAAGTGTACGGAGGCAGAAGTGTCATGATATCACGACAAAAGAAAATATGAAGGATACGAAGGTGAAAGTGTCACGATATCATGACATGTTACAGTTTCATAGGCCAAAGCTATGAGAAAGAGGAGAGAGAAAATAGTGTCGCGATATCACAACATGTATTTTCATGGGCCAAAGCAAAGAGAAAGAGGAGAGAGAAAATAGTGTCATGATATCGTGACATGTTGTATTTTCATAGGCCAAAGCTAAGAGAAAGAGCAAGGAGAAAAAGTGTCGTGATATCGTGACATGTTGTATTTTCATGGTTCGATACAAAGAGAAAGAAAGAGAAAGCGAAGGTGTCATGATATCGCAACATGTTGTATTCTTGTGGTTAAGTTGAAGCCGATGAAGACCGATGAATAGCCTACTAAAATTAGGGTTTATAGTTGTCATGAAAATCGACTAAGATTAGGATTTATAGTCGACTAAGATTAGGGTTTTCATCTCAAACATTCTATTATAAAAGGAGGGTTGTTTGGAGATTTGGTGTGTTGTTGAGGTGTGCGAAGTTTCAGTCAGAGTGCATAGAGAGCAAGTTGTATCGAATCAAGCTAAGTGAAAAATTCATAAATAGAGCAGAGTGCATGAAAGGGAGAAGATGATCATGAAGGTTGATTGTAGCGAAGCAGAGTGTGCGAAGTGATTGTGTAGAGAAAGCAAAAGGCGCAATGCGGTTGTAGATCACAAAAGTGTGCAAAGTGTCTGTTCTATGAATAGTGAAAGAGATTGGGTAAGCAATAGACTAGTCAGGGTCTTGTAAAAGTGAAGATATTTTTTGGTAAACTTCTAGATTCAAAATTAAAGTCCAAGTTGTAGCTTGGCATCAAGGGTTGGTGCTCCTTCCAGTTGGTGCTGGTAAATCATGGGTTGGTGCTCCTTTTTGTTGGTGCAGATAAACAAGGGGTTGGTGCTCCTTCCAGTGGGTGCTAGTAAATTGATTATAAAGTTGGTTCTTTGCAAATGCTAGATTTGGATGGTAGTCCAAGCAGTCATTCTTGAGTAGTAGCCACATTGGTGAACCTCGTTAAATCTTGTGTTGTGTGATGTTCTCTTGTGATACTTGCTTTATCTATTTTTAAGGTTTCATTATTTCTATTTTAAGAGCTATGAATTTAAGTTTAAAGAGCTACACTAATTCACCTCCCCCTCTTAGTGGCATTGTGAGACTAAAAATTGGTATTAGAGCCAAGTTCCTGTACAAGCCTAATCGGCTAGGGTGATCTTGGAAGTAACACAATGGCAGGTGGTGAAGGGTTCTCATAAAACAAAGCACCATTGTTTAATGGATCTAATTACGCGTTCTAGAGAATCAGGATGTAGAAATATCTCTGTGCTTTGGGTTACGACATCTAGGATTCAGTAGTTAGTGGATACACAATACCCATCACTCCTCCAAAAGAGGCTGACAAAAAGAAATTGTTTGAAAACAACTCAAAAGAAAAAAATGCTCTCATGTGTGGATTAGCAGACAGTGAACTAGTAAAGATCATGAACTATAATACGACAAAAGAGATATGGGACAAACTAAGGAGTATTCATGAAGGAGACGATAAGATCAAGGAGGCCAAGTTACAAACACATCGAGCTCAGTTCGAAGCATTGAAAATGAATGATGATGAAAACATTAAGGCATATATGTTGAGAGTCAATGGAATCATTAATGCGATCACAGGACTTGGCAAGGATATTGGAGACTCTACCATCATGAAAAGGTACAAAGATCTCTTCCTCAAAGGTTTGATTCCAAAGTATCAGCAATAGAAGAAGCTAAAAATCTAAATTATTTTAGTATAGATGAGATGTATGGTTATTTGACTACATATGAGATGAGGATAGGAAGATCTAAAACCACAGACAGAGAAGTGGCTTTTAAAACCCTTAAAAATAAAAACACTAAACAAGAGTTCGAGGAAGAAGGGACATTAGATGAAATGGAAGCAAACTTTGTTAGAAAACTAAAAAAGGGAAAATGAAAATACAGAGGGAAGCTACCATTTAAATGTTTCAACTATGGAGGCATTGGGCATTTTACGACTAAATGTCCACTTAAAGAGCAGAACAAAAATGATGAAGGATCGCACCATGAAAGAAATGACTGGAAGAAAATGAATTTCGGAAAAGGCAACTTCAAGAAGAAAAGTTTCATCTCCAAGAATGTCAGTTCATCAGAAGACAACTCAAGAGAAGAGTCTGAAGAGGAAAAAGATGAAGCTCTTTTCATGGCATTTGAAGAAGAAAAATCAGAAAAGGAATGAGTGAACTCTGAAGTATGTCATGAAAACCCTGAGGCTGAAGTAGATCTAGAAGGTGAGTTGATCTCTGCACTTAAAGAGTGGGAGACAGAAAAGAAAAATAATAAGAAACTTTCAAGAAAGATTGAGGATGCAAATGAAATCATAACTAGTTTGAAAGTATAGATAGAAGAATCCAAGAAAATCTCTGAAGATCTCGAAGTGCAAATAACCATGAAAATAGATTATTGTAGTAAGCTAGAAGAAGAGATTGTTGGTTTGAGAATGCAGCTAGAAGATATGAATAAGAAAATTAGTTTTTATCACAAATGTGAAGAAAGTTCTATGAAGCTGGATAAGATCATAAATGACCAAAGGCCTACAGGCATCAAGTTTGGTTTGGGTTTCATCGAAGGATAATCATCAAGTGGATCAAAGGTCAAAAATGTAGAATCCATAAAGAATGAAGATAAGAAACATGTTGATCAAGGGAAAATGTCTCATGCAAAAGAAATCAGTAATACTAGGCACGAAAGGAGAACTAACAATGATGGATTCACCAATGTCACACATCAAATAAGAATAAGACCTATGGCTCCTACGACAAAATGGCAAAGACCATCTCCCAGGTTCAATTATCCCTTCTCTGGTTTCTATTTTAAATGCAATGGCTATGGACATAAAATCTCAGATTACAAATATAATGTTAGACCAAGGAATTTCACCAGTAGAAATGCTTTTTCTCCTCTGATGAATTATATAGTAGATTGTTATAATTGTCATAATTTTGGGCACATTACAAAAAATTGTAGAAGCACATTTGCATCAAATCAATTTTAGGGAAGAAAAGTTCAACCAAATAGGATGAGACAAAATAGAAAACTTCTCGTAAAACATGCACAAGTTGTTGATAAGGGAAAGGCAAAACAAGAGCCCAAAACCACTATCAAAATGGAGTGGAAAGAAAAGGAACAACTTAAGGAAGAAAAGGAATCCTTAATCGTACAAATAGCTTTTAGAGCATAGAATAAATATGTACCATGGATACTTGATAGTGGATGCTCTAGTCATATGACAGGTAACAAAAAGAAGTTTGAGAAGTTACAGAAATATGAAGGTGGTTCAGTAAAGTTTGGAAATAATGATGGAGCTAAGATAGTTGGCAAAGGTTCAGTTAAAATTATTGACAAAAAAATTAAGTCAAAAGAAGTCTTGTTTGTGGTTGGTTTGAAACATAACTTGTTGAGTGTAAGTCAGATTTGTGATAAAGGTCATGAAGTAGTGTTTAAGAAGTAGGGTTAGAAGTCAGAAAAACAATCAATGGAAAATTGATAGCAATTGGATCAAGGACATCTGGAAACCTGTACACGCTCTCAGAGACTTCAGAAGGAGCTTGTTTTATTGGATAGGAAGAAGAAAACTGGTTGTGGCACAAAAGACTTGGACATATCAGTTTTGATAATCTAGTAAAAATCACCTCAAAAGGAGTAGTGAGAGATATTCCCACTATCAGAAAACCTACAAACAACATTTGTGCTTCATGTCAAAAGGGGAAACAAACTAGAGTCTCATTCAAAACAAAAGAATACTACACAAGAAAACCTTTGGAACTAATACACACTGATTTATGTGGACCCATGAGAACACAAAGCATAAATGGTGACAAATATTTTATGTTATGCATTGAAGACTATTCCAGAATGACATGGATATTTTTCTTGAAGCATAAATCAGAAGCTTTTGATATGTTCAAGATTTTCAAAAACCAGGTTGAGAATGAAATAGGAAAGATGATCAAATATTTAAGATCAGATAGAGGAGGAGAATTCATTTCAGAGGAGTTTGCAGAGTACTGTGAAAAATATGGTATTAGGAGATAGTTCTCAGTAGCCAAGACACCTCAGCAAAATGGAGTGGTAGAAAGAAAGAATAGGACAGTGTAGGAAATGACATAGACTATGTTGGATGAAAGCAGAGTAGCAGACAGATTTTGGAAAGAAGTAGTTCATATTGTAGTGTATATCTAAAATAGGTACATGCTGAGAACACATGAAAGCAAAACTCCTTATGAATTGTGGTTTAGTAAAAGGGCAAAAACAAAATACCTCAAAGTTTTTGGCAACAAGTGCTATATCAAAAGAACTGAAGACAATCTTGGTAAGTTTGAAGATAGAGCAGATGGAGGTATTTTTGTTGGTTATTCGTCAAAAATCAAAGTTTACAAATGCTACAACAAGAGGCTAAAGAAAATTGTGGACAGTTTTGATGTTAAATTTGATGAAGGTAGAGAATGAGTAATTAGCTATGAAACAAACTACCCAATTTATGAAGAGGTTATTGAAGGAGATGAGAAATATGAAATGGAAAAGATACAGAAAAGTGACACAGATGATTTAAGTTGTGATTCAGAAGTGGAAGAAAATAAGAAATTCAAAATAGGTAGCTAGCAAAAAAATCATCCTAAAGAGCAAATAATTGGAGACCTCAAAGTTGGTGTTCAGACAAGAAGAAGAGTAGTTAGTAACTACTCCCTATTATCCAACATTGATCCCAAAAATGTTACTGAGGCAAGCAAAGATGAAATTTGGATGAAGGCAATAAATGAAGAATTAGATCAGATCGAGAAAAATGAAACTTGGGAGTTAGTTCCTAGACCTACAAATAAAAATATAACTGGAACTAAATGGATTTTTCAAAACAAATTGAATGAAGACGGACAGGTAGTTAGAAATAAAGCAAGATTGGTTTGTAAGGGCTATGCACAAGTTGAATGCATTGACTTTGAGGAAAATTTTGCACCAGTAGCTAGACTTAAGGCAATTAGAATGTTTCTAGCTTTAGCATTCTACAAGAATTTCAAAGTTTATCAAATGGATGTGAAATCAGCATTTTTGAATGGAAAACTTGAAGAAGAGGTTTATATTGAGCAACCAGATGGTTTCCAACTTGGTGATGATCCAAACTTGGTTTGCAAATTGAAGAAAGAATTATATGGCTTAAAACAGGCACCCCGAGCATGGTATGCAAGGCTAGACAACTATCTCACTCAACAAAGATTTAAAAAAGGTATGGTGGATAGTAATTTTTATGTCAAACCAAAAAATAGGCATCTTATTGTTCTTGTTGTATACATAGATGATATCATATTTGGCAGTAGCAAATATGAGTCGTGTAAAGATTTAGCAAATAAGATGCAGAATGAATTTGAAATGTCAATTATTGGTGAACTATCGTATTTCCTCAGGTTGTAAGTTAATCAAAGTGAAAAGGGCATATTTATTTCTCAAGTTAAATATGTAAAAGAGATGTTAAAGAAATTCACAATGGAGGATTGTAAGCCAGTTAGTACTCCCATGACAATAGGCTACAAGTTGAGCAAGGATGACAAGTCTCCACCTATTGATCAAACCATGTATAGATCTATGATTGGGAGCTTACTGTACCTGACAGCTACCAGACCAGATATTTTGTAGGCAGTATGCATGGTAGCACGATTTCAGGCAAATCCCAAGGAGACTCATGTGATAGTAGTAAAGAGGATTCTTCGGTACCTCAAGGGTACTATGGAGTATGGGTTATGGTATCCAAAAGGTAAATACTTCACCCTTATTTCATATTCAGATGCATATTGGGTAGGATGTGTAGATGACAGAAAGAGTACCAGTGGAGGTGCATTCTATCTTGGAGACAAATTGGTCGCATGGCACAGTAAGAAACAAGAGTCAGTTTCTTTATCGACAGTAGAGGAATAATATATTATAGTGAAAACATGTTGTACATAGGTATTGTGGATGAAAAAAACCCTGAAATATCTTGGTATTAGCTTCAGTGAGCCAATATTAGTTAAGTGTGATAACACCAGTGCCATTAACATCTCCAAGAATCCGGTTATGCATTCACGCACAAAACACATTGCTATCAAGTATCACTTTTTGAAGGAGAAAGTTGTGGAAGGTGAGGTTAAGTTGGATTTTGTTCCAACTACAGAGCAAGTAGCAGATATATTCACAAAACCATTGCCCAAGGAATTTTTTGAGTACCTTCACAATAAATTGGGAGTGGTCACACTTCCCAAGAATTGACTAGCTACAGGGATCACATTCTCAGGGTGAGCATTTAAGTATTTGATTATATTTTTGCTCATGTTCATAATTTTTGCTAAGTGTAATAAATTTTTCCTGAGAATGTTGTGCATGGACTCAGGGGGAGTCTGCAGTAGCCCTTTGGTATTATTGTCAAAGGGGGAGAAGAGTTACAGGAAATTGCACATGTGTTGCCAACAATTCCAAAGGGGAAGATTGTTGAGCAAGGTGCAGAAATAGTATTGTCATTGTTGTCAACACAATCAGATAGATCTGTTGATGCAGTGGACAAGAAGTTCAAAAGCTATTTAGATGTAGAAGATAGGAGTTCAAAGGTTATTCAGAGTATGGACAATGGGTTTCCAAGAAGACCAAAGTGGCCCATTTGCAAAAGATCAAATAAAAAGACAAGTAAGAAAAGTGTCACGATATCGCGACATATACAGTAGGCGAGAAAAATTGTCGTGATTTCGTGACATGTTGGAAGAGAGAAGAAGATGAAAAAATTGTTGCGATTTCATGACATGTTGGAAGAGAAAAAGGAAGTAGGAAAAACTATCGTGATTTCATGACATGTTGGAAGAGAAAAAGGAAGCAGGAAAAACTTATCACGATTTCGCGACATGTTGGAAGAGAAAAAGGAAGTAGGAAAAACTGTCACGATTTTGCGACATGTTGGAAGAGAAAAAGACAAGTGGAAAAATTGTCATGATTTCGTGACATGTTGGAAGAGAAAGAGAAAGCAGGAAAAACTATCACGATTTTGCGACATGTTGGAAAAGAAAAAGGCAAGTTGAAAAATTGTCATGATTTCGTGACATGTTGGAAGAAAAAGATAAAGCAGGAAGAAGTGTCACGATTTTGAGAAAAGTTCGAAGAAAAGAGAATAAGTTGGAAAAGTGTCACGATTTTGTGACATGTCGCATTTTCGTGCCTAAAATAGGAGAGAGAAATTTCGTTGGAAAAATGTCATGATTTTGCGACATGTCACATTTTTGCGACTCGAAAAGCGTAGGAAGGAAGAGAAAGAAAAAGTGTCACGATTTCATGACATGTCACATTTTCGTGACTCAAAAAGTGTAGGAAGGAAGAGAAAGAAAAATTGTCGTGATTTCATGACATGTCGCATTTTCGCGACTCGAAAAGCGCAGGAAGGAAGAGAAAGAAAAAGTGTCGCGATTTTGCGACATGTCGCATTTTCGCGACTCAAAAAGGGCAGGAAGGAAGAGAAAGAAAAAGTGTCACGATATCATGACATGTCGCATTTTCGTGACCCAAAAAGGCTAGGCAGGAAGAGAAACAAAAGTGTCGCGATATCACAACATGTCGCAATTTTGTGACTCAAGAAGGGCAGGCAGGTAGAATAACAAAAGTGTAGCGATATCGCGCAATGTCGCTTTTCATGAGAAAGGCATAGAGAAAGTGTACGACGGCAGAAGTGTCGCAATATCACGACAAAAGCAAAGATGAAGTATACGGAGGCAAAAATGTCATGATATCATGACATGTTGCAGTTTTGCGGGCCAAAGCTAAGAGAAAGAGGAGAGAGAAAATAGTGTCGCGATATCGCGACATGTATTTTTGTGGGCCAAAGCAAAGAGAAAGAGGAGAGAGAAAATAGTGTCACGATATCGCAACATGTATTTTCATGGGCCAAAGCTAAGAGAAAGAGCAAGGAGAAAAAGTGTCACGATATCGTGACATGTATTTTCATGGTCCAATACAAAGAGAAAGAGAGAGAAAGTGAAGGTGTCACGATATCATGACATGTTGTATTCTCACGGTTAAGTTGAAGCCGATGAATACCGATGAACAACCGACTAAAATTAGGGTTTACAGTTGTCATGAAAATTGACTAAGATTAGGATTTATAGCCGACTAAGATTAGGGTTTTCATCTCAAACATTTTGTTATAAAAGGAGGGTTGTTTGGAGATTTGGTGTGTTGTTGAGGTGTGTAAAGTTTCGGTCAAAGTGCGCAGAGAGCAAGTTGTGTCGAATCGAGCTAAGTGCAGAATTCACAAATAGAGCAGTGTGTGAAAGGGAGAAGACGATTGTGAAGGTTGACTGTAGTGAAGCAGAGTGTGCGAGGTGATTGCATAGAGAAAGTAGAAGGTGCAGTGCGGTTGTAGATCGTAGAAGTGTGTGAAGTGTCTATTCTGTGAACAGTGAAAGAGATTGGATAAGCAATAGATCAATCAGGGTCTTGTAAAAGCGAAGGTATTTTTTTGGTGAACTTCTAGATTCAAAATTGAAGTCCAGGTTGTAGCTTGGCATCAGGGGTTGGTGCTTCTTCCAGTTGGTGTTGGTAAATCAGGGGTTGATGCTCCTTTCTATTAGTGCAGATAAACAAGGGGTTGGTGCTCCTTCTAGTAGGTGCTCGTAATTTTATTATAAAGTTGGTGCTTTACAAAGGCTAGATTTGGATGGTAGTCCAAGCAGTCATTCTTGAGGAGTAGCCACATTGGTGAACCTCGTTAAATATTGTGTTGTGTGATGTTCTCTTGTGATACTTGCTCTATCTATTTTTAAGGTTTCATTATTTATATTTTAAGAGCTATGAATTTAAGTTTAAAGAGCTACATTGATTCACCCCCCCACTCTTAGTGGCATTGTGAGATTAACAGTTCTCTAATTATTCTTTGAAATTGTGCTTGTCCCTTTGAAAACTTCTGCTACCCAAAGATAAACCAAAAAATTTAGTGATAAAGTGGACACTTACCTGAAACCTAAGGCCATGGACCTAAAATTTACCTTCATTCCAAGAACTGACAAAATCCCTGGTCACTTTATCATCCATTTCGATGAAAATATTGAAGAAAATGGTGAATCTATTAGCTTTGAGCAAAAAAAAATTTAGAGTTAAAAAAAATTTTAGAGTTAAAAAAAAAATTAGAGTTAAATTTTTTTTCAAAGCATCACTGGCAGCTTCTGAAAATAAACCAAACCATAGTGAGACAAATTTCATATCAAGTAACAAGAAAATTTCATTATAGAAAATGAAATATTACAAGTTTCTCATTCTTTGTTCCAAACCGGTTTCGCGGAAACTACCGCTCATCAGTTGAACTTGAGAAAGATGTTACAAAATGAAATTCTTTTCTAGAATATATAGGGATGAGAGGGTATGAATCTCAATGGTCACACCCTTTCAACCACCAACGGTCACACCCTTTCAACCGCTAATTATGACTTAATTAGCAGTTAATTTTTTTTTTAGCGGGTGTATTAATTTTTAACCGTTACATAACGTTTAAAAAAATGGACCGTTACATAACATCTAAAAAAAATGAACCGTTACATAGCATCTAAAAGATCAAGGAAATCTACTCCGCATGATAAAATATCCAAGTTTCCTTGTATTTCACCAAAAAACTCTCGAAAGTGGAATATGGTGTAGTGCGAGAACTTCTTGGAAGAGCCGATGAAGTGTAGGGTTTAGGGTCGCCCCCAAGTTTAATGCTTTAGCCGAGTGACTAAAGTTTAATTTGAAAAAAAGGGGGGTCCTCTTACTCTTTCGAACTGCAGAATGTAATTGATGAAGTAGCACTGATTTATCCTTCTGAGAGACTTGACGAAAGCATTGGAGCAAAAAGTTCCTTGGATAGCCACGAGCCCGAAGTATGAAATAGAGAAGCCTTCATAACTGAGTAAACCCAGTAGGATCAGATTCACGAACCAAGTATCTCTTAAGCTCATTTATCACAAATGAACGCTTTTGATGAAGAGGGTGCCATGAATATAATGGAATGTACTGATAGGCATTGAGCGGTTTTTGATAACACTTGGTGGAAAGAATACCCACAGTGCTAAAATTTGACCCTTTGAAGAAAGTGATGTCCAAAAGGTCCACAAAAACTCGAGAGATAGTTGGAGTGATTTTGATTTTCGGATAGAAACTCTAATAAGCTGTCAAGGCTTGATTAAGAGAATCTTCAGAGCCTATCCAGATACCAAAGGCATCATTGATGAACCTCTTGTAGAACAACAGATCAGAAAGGTCAAAATTGCTTGCCCATTATTTTTCAAGATGACAGAGGAAAATATAAGCATAGACCACAGCAAAATTACTACCCATAGCAGTACCTCGAATCTGCTTGTAGAAATAACCATTGAATTCTAAATAATGCTCCTTGAGAACCAACTCAGAAAAACTCATAACAAGATCAATTACACTAGGATCAAGTGAATGTTCCAAAACAAATTTAGAGACCATACTTCTGAAAGTAGCAAGACCAGTAGAAGTGGGAATGCTTGGATACAAATATTCCACATCGAAAGTGAATAGAAGACAGTCTGGTGGAAGAGTGAGAGTATGAATTTCTCGGAGGAGAGATAGAGAATATGGAAGATGGTTCTTTTATTTCAAGAGGACAGGGAAGAGAATGGAGTGAAGCATTTTGGATGTAGGTTCAAGCATGTAACCCGAATAGGAGCAGATTGGTCTCTTAACAACCATAGGCTTATGAAGCTTAGGCAAGAGGTAAAAAGCACAAGCTCTAGAATGGGAAACAGGATACTGTAGAAGAAAATGCTTTATTGACCTCAAAATAGAGAATTTATTAGTCAAAAAATAAAGCTTACTCCAAAGCAACTTCCATGGAATTTTAGAGACTTCTTCATAAATAGCAGAATCAAAAAGTTGTCGAAGACCCTCATTAGCATACCAGGAACAGTTGAGAATGATGAGTCCAAGATTTTTATCCACAGGCTTGATGGTTATGGAGTCATATTTTTTTAGGTCCTTGAGACACTTCATGAGCCTTGCAGGTAGAAGAGGATGAACATCAAATGAGCAGAAGGCAATCTGGTTCTGTAGCAAACACTCGCACTTCTGAATGATCTCTTCCAATTCAAGGTTGGGCTCATCAGGATGCCAAAAAGGATTAGGCATACGAAATTGATGAGGAAAAAGACCCTAAAATGGAAGAAGAGCAGCATCAACATCTGGATTAGGAATATCATCAGGATTATCTAGTCCAAAGAAGGCTCTAAGATGCAGAAGGCGAGCAAAAGCATGAAATTTAGAGTGAATTTTGGACATAGTCATCGAAGGAGGGCATGGGATGAACTTCACACCCATACCGAGCAATTTACGTTCTTCATAACTCAGTTGTCTTGATGAGAGATTATGAATTGCCATATTGGAAATTTGATTATCAATCTCAGTAGGAGACTTACGGGAGAAGAAGATACGGGCAAATAAAGCTTGGTCGATGACAACTCCCTAGAAGCTCAAGTGAAATCACGGGCGTTGGAGGCCCCCACATTTCGGTTTGATTGATTCTAGTGAGGAACCTAATTCTAATTTCAACCATGACCCTGAACCTAACTTCTATTTGATGCACCATGTAGTCCAGCAGATGGGGCAGCATTGAAGTTTAGTTGTCTAGATTTTGGCTCTGATCGCAACTGACCAGAGGCAATTGAAGTGGTATTCTGAGGAGGACCCCCAGAAGGCACCCCATTTTTTGGCTGAGAGGGCATATTTTGTGGAGGAGGTTTTTGTTGCTTCTATTTTTGAGGCTTCTTCTTTTGAGGAGGCTTCTTATTCTTCTTATTTTTATTATCAGGTTGATTGAGGGCTGCTGTAGATGCATATCCTGGATTCTTAGAAAAATGAGCACGAAGATCCTTCAATTATTTTTGAAGAGAATTGAATCTTTGATTCAAATTATCATTAATAAGCTGAGAGATGGATGGATCTTTAAGAATATTGTTTGCATCAATCATGGCTTCTTCCTGAGAATTTTGATGAACAATTGTCGCTTGATCTCGAGCATTTTTTTTAGGACTTTTTGAAGAAGAAATTCATTGGCCTGAGATTCAAATTCAAATTTTCCTTCAGAAAACCAAGAAGAGGTAGGAACTGAAAAGGTTCCAATGAAGGTCTGTTGATTAACAGAGTCGACAACTTCATGAAGGGAAGATTAAAAAATTTTCACCACTTGATCAATAGAAGAGACATGGTTGGCACAAGCTTTTTCCATAGCCTTAATGTAGGCTTTAAGAAAAGCTTTGTTCGCTTCAGCTTGGAGAGACTCGAGCTTAGCTGAGAGCAAGGTATTACCCTCAAGATCATTTATGGAGATCTTGGGGGCTTTTACCTATAAATTTTTGGGTAGAGTGATCATACTTTGACAAAGCTAGAGTTTCTTGAGATATTCCCTAGATCTATCAGATTGTAGATGGCACCATTTGAATTCTTTAATAGTGGAAGATATTAAAGAGACAATGGGTGCAGGGAATTTCTTACTTGGTGGATCGGTGTTCACAGGAATGTCCATGGGATGAGGGCTATACACATGGGGTGAATCCTGGTGCGGTATCTCTAGAATAGAAGAATTTTGAGAAGTGCAAGGAACACGATCAGGTGAAGATTCTTGGCCTTGTAAAAAATGTTGGCCTTGCCACAAAGAAATTTGTTGGATCTGAAACATCATTTGTGTGATCTGTTCTTACAATATTTCAAAGGCTTCAAAATTTGACTCGATGCTTTGGATATGCCTTTCTAGAACATGGGAAGGTGCCATCTGAGTGAACCTAGAGCCAGGTGCAAAACCCTGATGCACGCCCATGTTGAGGGGGTCCATATCTGTAGGTCGAAGTTGTTTGTTGCCTTGGAAGATGAATGGGCTAGGTTCTCCTTGGGTATTCGCAGTGGCTGAAACTAGAGCTACGTGACCTTGAAGCGGAGAATCAGGTACAATCGATGGTTGATTTTCAGTGGCCATCATGAAGAAAAAATATTTTTAGAGTTAAATTTTTTTTGAAAGCATCACTGGCAGCTTCTAAAAATAAACCAAACCATAGCGAGACAAATTTTATATCAAGTAATGAGAAAATTTCATTATAGAAAATGAAAGATTACAAGTTTCTCATTCTTTGTTCAAAACTGGTTTTGCGAAAACTACCGCTCATCAGTTGAACTTGAGAAAGATGTTACAAAATGAAATTATTTTCTAGAATATATAGGGATGAGAGGGTATGAATCTCAATGGTCACACCCTTTCAACCACTAATTATGACTTAATTAGCAGGTAATTTTTTTTTTAGCGAGTGTATTAATTTTTAACCATTACATAACATTTAAAAAATGGACCGTTACGTAATGTATAAAAAAAATGAACCGTTACATAGAGGCTAAAAGATCAAGGAAATCTACTCTGCATGATAAAAGATCCAAGTTTCCTTGGATTTCGCCAACAGACTCTCGAAAGTGGAATATGGTGCAGTGCGGGAACTTCTTAGTAGAGCTAATGAAGTGTAGGGTTTAGGGTTTAGGGTTTAAAAATAAATTTAGAGTTAAAAAAAAAATTTACAGTTAAAAAAATTTTGGAGTTAAAAAAATTTTAGAGTTTCAAAAATTTTTAGAGTTCAAAATTTTTTTTAGAGTTAAAAAAAAAATTAGAGTTAAAAAATTTTTTAGAGTTAAAAAATTTTTTAGAGTTAATTTTTTTTTTAGGGA
Organism: Wollemia nobilis; assembly: GCA_028583015.1. Taxonomy (NCBI): domain Eukaryota; kingdom Viridiplantae; phylum Streptophyta; class Pinopsida; order Araucariales; family Araucariaceae; genus Wollemia; species Wollemia nobilis. Next base: position 1,661,577 of record JAQPPZ010017192.1, read on the forward strand.
ATAGAGGCATGACAAGAGCGGAGGTGAAAGCTGATGAATTTTCAATATGACACGAGCTGAGCAAACCACATGGGTGGTCGTACAAGTGAAACATCGGGAAGTGATGGAGATTAGTGAGCTCCTGATGATCATGGGGTTAAGAGAACACCTTTTTAGTATTGAAGGAACACCTTTGTGGCTGCTAATGTTGTCGTTTGTGACATTATTTATATTTGTTATGGTGTTGAGAAAAAACACCTTAGGTGTTAATGAAGTTACATTGTGGCAGCTAGTACTACTCCTTACGAATGCACCTTGCATCATGATTGGCTACCGTTTTGAATTCTTGGGGGAAGACATCTTACCAAATTATCAGGTTGTCTTGATTGGTCACTATGTTGGCCAAGAGATCTGCCACATTATTAGCTTATCTGAAAATATGAGTGGTCACATTTTAGGGACACTGTCAGAAGGAAGTCTGACAGTCTTGGATTATGTTTTGGATGTTCCAACCCCCATTGTTGTTGTTGTTGATATGATTAACCATAATGAGTGAGTCACCCTCAAATATTATTGGATTAACCATGGTTTTGTTGATCTGAATACACATCTAAAGATCCTAAGCTTCCACGTAGTTGTTAGTTTGAATCCCCACATTTTTTGTGAAGGCCAAAATCATGTTGCCCACAAGGTTCTTGATAACTCCTTCGACCCTCGCATCTCCTGGATTATCTTTGGAAGACCCATAAAAATTGTCCTTGAGCCAACTGGGAGGGGGAGGAATCCATTTGACGTTACTCCTAGAGTTGGGATAATTCTGAGATCTGGAACACTCAATGGAAATACCCAATCTCTTGACACTACAATATTCCTTCCATAATAATGCGGATCTGTGCATAGGATGATACTAGAATTTTTCAAACCAAAACTCAAGGCTTTGTTGGCAATAGCTTCAGGGATCCTAATTAAATATGCGATTGTTTCACTCCAACCAAATTTACTAGAAGAAATGGTGCAGCAAGGTTTTCCAGAGAAACCTGAGTCTTAGGTTTTTGAAGACGTTGGGCCACTGGGTGACCAAGTCAAGGAAAAAATTTGGATAGGCCCAACTCACTTGGAACCTCCTCGTCAAGAAGGAAAAAAACTCAACGGTGAAGGGAAAGTCAATGAATAAGTGATGAGTGGACTCCCAAGCCTGGGTGCAAAGGTAGCATCTATTGGGGACTATGATCCCGCTCTTGATTAAGTTGTCTGTGGTCAGAATTCTATTGTGGACTATGAGCCAGTAAAAGTGAGTGATTTCATTATTTATATTTATATCTTTGAGTGGCCCTCATAACCAACTTTTACATAATAATTTTATCCTAGGGGTGTTATTAATAAGACCAAATCTTTTCTTGTATAAATGAATTACAACTGGCCCAAGGGAATGAGTTCAATATTATTGATTTATCATATGTTTTCCTTATATAACTTCTTATTTTTTTGGTAAAGTTTGAGTATTTAGTTTGAGATGGAATCCAACATAGAATATAATAGATAAGGGTGATAATTAAAATTATATTGCTTACTTCAAACTTGTCAATAATAGGCAAGTACTTGTTGGACTAGTCATTCAACTTTATCATAAAAAATCCTAGAAACTACTACCCTATCATTGTAGGAGAAGCTCTAAATCTAAATGGAACCCTCACGTATCAAATAACCTCATCATGATTAAATTATCATCAAGATTTTAGAATCCATGGAGACTCTATTTATCCATAGGTGAGGATGAATTCCATTTTGCTCAATGATAATTTTATGCCAAACACTATGTAGTAAAGTTCAAGGATCTATGAGACACTCTCATTTCCTCAAGAGTAGTATGAAGGACTAGTAGTAAGTCATTAAAAAATCATAGTTTATAGTGGTGCCTAATATGAAACTAATTTTTTTTAGTTAAAGAATATTAAGAAAGAGTGCAAGTAAGAAATAACAAAGTATAGCAAATGAAAACCCATAAATATATGAATAATATAACATAATGATTGTATTACTCAAAGAATAGAGTACAATCCAATTAATATCTAATAAGAGATGTGAGGTAGTAACATTACATCTATTGCACGTGATTTTTGTAGTGGAACCTAATGTTGGTCATGGCATTGCTTGTAATTATAATTTATCTTCTCCAAGAGATCATGGACCTATTTTTGGATATACTAATTGTATTCAACAATTAGGGCAACATTTTCTACTTCATTCTTCCTATGAGGTGAGAATCCTATGGGTTGTATGAGGAGAGCTACATTAGTGGGTGCCAATGGTTGGAACCAAAAAAATAAATGAAATATTCTATGTTTTGTAAATTTGTGTAGAGCTTGATCATAGAGACTATGTTTTGTACCCATGTTGAACATAGAGAATGTTCTCATCCCATATGCATGGATGCTTGGAATTATAAATTCAAATAAGTTGTATAATTAGTGGAGTCACACATTTTTTCTTGTCATTAGTCTAATAATCGAAGGTTATAGATATTATTAGGTTGGTGACCATCATGCTCCATAGGGTGCACCAAAAAAAGCTCAAATTAGAGACAATGGACTTCAAGGTAAGCCAAAGTTGATCCACACATGACTAAAATAGATCTTAGAAATATCCTTAGTTGAAATAAATTTCTTATGATAACAATTTTTAAAAAGGATCAACTAATAGAAAAACATAATCACTATCATACTTATATGTGGGTAAACCTAAGAATAAATATAAACATATCACCAAGGCTTGAATGATACTACCAATGGTGTATGGAGTAGTTACTTATTATTTTTTGGTTATTCAATAGAGTAAGTGGTATATAATTTGATGTACTTCTTGATGTAATTACTCATTCTTGGCCAATAGAAGTACTTTTAAATAGTTTCCAAATTTTTCTCCATCCTAAACATACCTATTAATTTATTGAAGTATGATTCCCAGATAATGTTTGAGTGTGTGCAAGCTAGTACACAAATCTATCATATGTGATAGAGGATGTTATGATATAAATAAAAATAATAAACATGCTTACCCATATTGAAAGCATAATATGTATCCACAAAATTTGAGTCTACTTCATATAAGGTGGACCAATTGGAAGTATGATGCCAACATGAACTAATAATGGTGGTGAGTTCTATGATTAAAGGTTAGCTCAAATAGTTTATCATTTAATTGATACTTCCTTTCTTGTACATGAGAATAATATGGAACTTCTATAAATGTGTGGCCTAGTTTCTATGTTCTTTATTTCTTATCTTACTCTACATCTGAATGAACTTTAAAGATCTATGATCTATATGGATGATGGGTTTTTTATCCAAGATGTAGTGCTTCCACTATTTATATGAATGGATAATAACATAGAGCTCTTTATCATATGTGGCTAACTTTTGAACTACATTGAAATATTTACTATGATTGGCAACTAGATGCCCATGTTATGTAAGAACAATTCCCTATGCATAATTTTATGTATTGGTCATTACCTCAAAAGGTTGTTATCAATAAAGTAGGGAAAGCATAAGAGCTAAAAATAATTGGTCCTTAACCTCTCAAATGATTTTTGTTGTATATATCCCCAATGGAACTTGGATTTGGTACCTCCTTTGGTCACTTGTTATAGTGGGAAATAAATGTGTGAGAACTTGAACACAAATCTCCACTAGAAATTGACAAGATTGAAAAACATGTCAAGCTCTATTAGAGCCTTTGGGAGAGTTCAAATCCCTAATTACCCAAATAATTTTAGGGATAACATGGTCTCATTTTTCAACAATGTACTCGAGGTACTAAATCTTCATCATGCCAAATTAATAATAGCATATAGGTTATATTTTCAAAGAGTTTAACATACCTATCAAAAATTTTGTATATGCTCCTCTATTATCTTATTATAAATGAGAATTACATCTAAGTAGACTATTAAAAATGAGTTTGTGTAGCTATGCAAGATGTCATCCATCATCCTCATGAATGTGGTAGGAGCATTGGTCAAGCGAAAAGGCATAATCAGCCACTCAAATAAATCCTGCTTGGATTTAAATGCAATATTCCATATGTGAGTGGTATCAATGGATATTTGATGATATTTAGATTTGAAATAAATTTTGGTAAAGCATTTGGTACCATAGAGTTGATCTAACGAGTCATATATTTGATAGAGTGCATAATTATTCAAAGTTATTTTATTCTAAACCTCTATAGTTAATATAAAGTCTCCATGTTCCATATTTCTTTAAAGCGAAGATAATTGGACTACTACATGGTGAAGCACTTGGTATGATATGCTATTTCTAAATAAACACTTGGATTTGTGTCCTAATATTATTTTAAAGGAATAATTTATAATAAATAATTGAATTAGGTAATAATAATTGAGAACTAATAATGGAATGTTTTACATTGTATTAAAGTGGATTCTTAGCTAGTGACTTAAATAAGTTATTATATTCTACAACAATTTGATCCATCTACTTTTGTTATGAAATTCATTTGAATATGTGGCAATAGCCCTCATTTTGCTTTATGGCTTTATCATAATCATAATGTTTTTTTTTTGGTTTTGCTATCTTCTTGCATTGTTTGACATTGACCAAAGAAATGGAGGTAAGAGGAGATACCTCTAGTATCCTAAAGCACTAACAATTGATAGTTATTAGTAATAATTCATGGACTAGAATCATATATATTGTGGCTCTTTTGGATGAATTGTTCGACTAAAATCATATAACAAACTTTCAAGGGAATAATATTATAGAACTTTATATTTGAAGAGTTTGATGGTATAAGAGAGGATATATTGTTGACTACATGAATGTCTCTCCCTATTGTAACCATCTAACATTATATGGTTGTGGGTGTCATGTGACAATATGGGTCCAAAAAATATCATATTTGAGGACCATTTTTGGCATTATCTTCCATGGTTAAAAGTTCCATTATATGATTATTCATCATTTTATGTCTATAAACTAGAATAAAAGAGCATTTATAGGGATTTTTGGTTGAAAATTTAACTATGGTAAAATTTAGCAGTGCTATGGAAGCCATCCATAGTTATAGGACCAGTTATGAAAGCCATCAATAAATAAATTACCAACTATGGAAGACATCCATTATTACAAATTCAACCACATAAGCAATTTGTAGCTACAAAATCAGATATAGGTGGATTGTAGAACTATGGATGGACACGATTACAGATGGACTATAGAAATATGGATGGACAAAACTATAGATAGAACTATGGATACACTCAAGAACTATGAATGGACTAAAAAACTTTAGATGAAACAAACTATTGATGGATTGTGCAAAGATTTTTAAATCTATAACATAATTCTACAATAACAAAATATAAGCCCAACTAGCTTCGAAACAAATTTGGAGATAGAAATTAAATTTGTTGAAATTAATTTTCAACTAATTTGGTTGATAAAAATTAGTTAAATGTAAATCAAATTTATTGATATTATTTTTCAACTAATTTGGTTAGTTCTAAATTAAATAGATGCAAAACAAAATTGTTGAGATTTTTTTCCAACTAATTTGGCTCAATCCAAATTATTTAGAAACTTTACCAACCTATTTTGATTGCTATCTCATTTAGATGGAATTGGTTGGATTTATTTTGAACTGATTCATATTTTATATCTTCCATTATAGTATGATGTTAATGATTTTTTTGGTTTAGCTTCTCTATAAAAGAGAAGGTATGGTACATTATAAAGGTTAAAGATGATACGTCCAAGCATTGAATATAAATTTTCTTCATTTTTCTTTTATTGTTATTTAAGTAATATTATGAGTTACGTAAAGGAATGGATAACTTTTTTGGATGCAACAGGGAAGGGTCCCTTGTCTACATAAGTAGAAGAAATTTATAGCACATTAAAGTAGGATGAGTGCAAATTTATTTTAGTTTTATTAAATAGGTTAGTAAGTAATCTAGATATATTAAGATATGTTAGATATAAGTTTCCTTTATGAATAGGTGTATACAACACATGCCTTGGATTTATTTATACATTCCAAGATTGATAAAGTATGATGATCACATATTTAGCTAGTCATATTGTTATCAAGAAAATATCATACCTAGTTGGGTTCATCCCTTGGTTTGGAAGAAATATTTTTCAAATTGTTGCACTTGGTGGTATCATAATATAATCCTATGCAATTGACAGTTGATATGTAAGCCCATAATTTTGGCACCATTGTTGTGGAGCCAAGCACCAATTATAACTCCATTCTTTGTTGAGAAGGTCACTTAGTATTTTATAGAAGATATTGTTACTGGAAAAAAGTTCTTGATTGAGGATATGGTGGTCAAAGTGAGTGAAAAACATGAAGCCTTCTATCAAAGAACGAATCACAAGAAAGTAGGTAGGAATTTTAATTTTTGGATGTGTGTGTTTACTAATTTTTAAAGTTTTATTTCATTTTTTTGGAGAATATTACATTATTTGGTACATGCTATTGTACCCCCATGGTATCTTTATGGTACAAATATAAATATGTAATAGATTAGAGTTTGTGTCTATAGTTTATATGAGGGATTTATATTTCCCTTTTATGTAAGTGTCATGTAAGAGTGTAATGTATAAGATATGTATGAGTGTCATGTAAGTAAGAGTGCAAGTGTATATTGAGAGAATGTGCACAAGTATCTTGTATTAAGAGTGCATGTACGAGAGTAAGAGTCATGTAGAAGCGTGCATGTGTCATAGATTCAAATATAAATGTAAGAAGACAGTGAAGAGTCTTGTATACAAGTGGCAATATGAGAAGCCAAAGTTCGTAGGAGTTGTCATATGGAGAGAAATAGTTATGAAAGTGAAGAGTCATCTTCTATGTCTATATTATGGAGATAAAACTACATACAATGTAAGGAAAACACCCTATAGCAATCACCGCATAGCAAGAATTGATAATAAAGCTTGTATACATATTTTTGAGCAATTTTATTGTAAGTATTATTCATGCATGTACATGAATGATTTTTGCTATTTACATTCATATTTGATATTATAAGTGAATGATATTTCATTATTATATTGGCCTAGATATATATTTCATTGCTTATCTATATAATTCTACTTTTGATTATTGATATTTTAACCTACAATATTTTGGCTTCTTTATATTGGGACCTATGATATTTTGAGATAGTAAGGATTAAAAGCCAGTATTTTTAGCAAGTGTGTTTTTATTTCTTATAAGTTTTCTTTTCTTTTATGAATGTGCTTTTATTATTTGTAATTATATTTTTTTAACAAGTGCATTTATTTTATTTCTATATATTTTTCAATGCAACATTATATTTAGCAAATAAAATTGAAACACCCCCATTAAATTTAGGTAACCTCATGATTCTTACTTTTTTATTTATATATAGGGGAGTTGGTCACATCCAAACTATTTTTAGTAACTACTAAGAGTAGGGTTCAAACTACAGGGGCTTATCCCAACAAGCATATACCACCTCATTATTGTTTACCAAACATACTACTAGTTCAATTGATATTTTTTATCTTTTTAAATATTTAATTTTATTTAAATAAATAAACTTAAAAATTTATCTGCTCATGTAGAGGAGTTGAAGAGCAAGTGGGTAGTTAAAACTCTTCAGTTGAAATCGAGAGGCCCAGGTTCAAATCTCTCCCCTCACATGTTGTGGATATGCTATGTAACGATTATATTATGAACACATAATACATATTTACCCCCTTTAAAAAAATAAAATAAACTTAAAAATTTAATATTATTGATTATTAAATTATTATAAGGTAGAATCTTGTCAATCCAATAAAATTTAAAAAATATTATTTTTTTAATCATCAAACAAATCCTTTTTCACCATAGATATTAAAATTTTATTTAGAAGATTCTTGAAAAAGACCAAAAAACAAACCACCACTTTAAACATGGGGTTCCCTCCAATCCCATCTATTGCATTCAAATCAAAACCAATTTTTATGGCAAGAAAAGAAAAAAGTTATGCACCTCAACAATCACCTAGCGATATATATTTTTTATTTATTGGTGGAAGGGGGTTTTGAAAGGGTCCCCAAAATTTTTACAAAGCAAACGAAAATAGGAAATGGGTACCACAAAGGGGAGCCCACACAGAGACCAAAAATATATAAACCTCAAGAAGAGAGAGGCTGAAACTACACAACCTTAAAGAAACATACCAACCTAATGACAAGAGGAAAAACCTAAAAGGAAGACCAACCTAGAGATTATCCCAAGGTGGTGGGATGATCTTGGATTCCATGATCAACATTTTTGCAAGCCTACAAACCATGGTTCAACTCCAAAATCAAAATTAGGGTAGAAGTGCTTGTATCAGGGGGGGAGGGACCAATTAGGGCTAAGTAGACCGATATGGGTTCCTCAGGATCATCTTACTTTGATTCAAATTGATATGAGTGGGCATTAACTATTTTTGATTTGGATAGACAGGGCACCTCCTTTGAGCTTAATAATTTTGGAAATTACCTTGGATGATTGGGTAAGCAAGGAATTGGCTCGAGAAATTAGGTCATCCAAATTTGTTAGTAATTCGACTTCTTTAGATAGAGGCCCTTGATAGTTTGGCCCACCAAAAAGTAGATAAGACTGCAAAGTCATTTCATGTAGGAGTTTCTTGCGACTGGCAAGAGGAGTGTCCAAATTAGAATAATATTGATCAAGAATGACAATACCTTTGTGTTTATCTCCTATCAAGAGGTTTCAGGGAGAACACCTACAGGGGATGGGAGTGGTGTCCTTTGGAAACAAGGGTTTCTTTCTCCTCACTTTGGATGAGCCTGTAATGTCTAATTTTGCTTCAAAGTCATTATCGTCCTTCATCATGGGTGAGTCATGAATATTCTAAAGAACATCAGAATGGATATCATCCATGATAGGGGTGTAGGAGCATGAGGTTGATGTTACAAGTAATGCTTAAAAATCATCAGATGTAATCCTTAGTTCTTTGGATGGGAATATTTCCCCTCCCTAACACTAGTCGCAGATAATTCCATCGAGTGATAGAGGTACTCTAGGATGTTAATGAACTTGATATCCTTGATATGGTTCACAAATGCCAGGTGGACGCTCCATAGCGATGAATTGGGATCATCAATCGTGAAGTACTACATGATGAGGATAAGCATCCAATTCTAGGGTATAGTGATGTCCTACCGTACAATGTTGTTATTCTACTTCTTGAGGTGTTTGTCTTTGTCAATAAAGTGGTGGAGCTCAAAAAAAATGGAATGCTTATCCCTATGAATAGTGTCTCCATCATTAACCAACTCGATGACCTCCATATTCAACTAGATGGTGATCTAGAAGGACACCCTACAGATGGTGATGGTGCCACTATCCCAAGAGTGGGCCAAATCCATAGATAGGTCAACATAACATCCATTAAAATTTTCTCAATAAATGGAGGAAACCATGGTATTCAAGAATTTCTTCCACAATGGTATCAAGCTCCAGGACCTCCTGTTCAAGTAGTGCCATGACAAAAATTTACCTTACACTTTGCTCATATAAACTAGACTTACATATCTCACCTTTGCTTAGAGAGGATACAACTATAAAAATAGGTATGTGAGAGCAAGCTTTAAAATAATTTTTGAGCGAACCAACCAGGATGAGGGTGTTGATAGTCATACCGTAAAACATGGAGCTCAAATCATGCCAAGATAATTGATGAAGGGTCATGTTCCGTAAATATCTAGTCATATGGATCAAAGCAAACTTGGAGCTAAAGGAACCAATAGGAATGCAAGTGAGGTGCTGGTAAGGTATGTGGAAAATTAAAAAGGTGCCACGCAGGAGGATTTTGGGATATGTAGGGTCATGATGGGCAACCTTGTTCTCCTACCAAAGATGATTACTAGGATTGGCACAATGTTAAAAATTTTGATGGTATACCAACAAAGAAGCCTCAATCATTAGGGAAAGGAAGAACTGCTTATCAAGAGCAAATGCATAAAGTCCACATTGGACTAGGAGCCATTTCTAGATGTGACGGTTAGCCACATGTGATGGATATTGGTATTGTGATTGAGAGTCCAATTTGATGATGCAGAAGTCACTTCAAAAACCCACCAGTCTCCAATCAAGATGAGGGACACCATGGGACACATACCATGATACCACCTTGAAGGATGACATCTAGGGACTCCACTGACATTAATGTCATGATTAGTGGACTTGGAGTTTTCTGAATCAAAGTTTAAATTAAGGTTCAACTTAGGGAGGCTCAACCCCCAATTATCAATGTTTGTTTTAAAAAAATATTTGTGACATAATTTGTTAGATCTGAAAATAGAAATAATATCATGCTCGAGTGATCTCCACATGGGATGGGTGAAGACAAAATCAAGGTGATACATAGCACAAATTATGGAGGAAAATAGGTGTGGCCACCACGGTGGATGAAGAAAACCACTAGGACTCAAAAAAATATTCACCAGCATTCTAGAAAACACCACTATAATTTTGGTAGGCCCTTGAGTAGACCAATACGAGTAGTGAGACTAAGGTATTAAACAAAAATACCACATGTTATTGGTACAAGTGATGATAATTTCGGTTAGGGCTTAGAAACCCTAAAATCTAATGTTGAGGTGGTGAATCCACTCTTTCATAGAATTGTATGAATTCATGGGGAAAGTTGTCAATCCATACACGGAGGCCATTCTGAGACAACCCAAGGTTAGCAATGATATCTGCTACACCATTTCCTTCTTTGAACACATGTTGGATGATGGATCTCACAAACCTATCACCCAAGATTTTGGATTCCTCGCTCAAATTGGCCATCGTCCAAGCTGGGAAGTGGGACCCTTTGACATAGTTGATCATGTTTTGGGAGTCTCCCTCAACAATGATACTCCTAATACAAATATCATATGCAAGAGATAAACCTTTGAATAGAGATCTGAACTTGACCATGTTGTTGGAGAAGGTCCCAATAGATTCAGCAAACACCATGATGATTTTATCTTGGTCATCTCTTGTGATTCCTCTAGAGCTGGTATTACTAGGATTACCTTTTGAGGCTCCATAAAAATTGAGCTTTAGCTATCTGATGGGAGGAGGGGACCAACGAACCTTTGATCTATCAATGTTAGAAAACTCAGGAGGATTCAGGCCAGCTAGAATATTAAAGGAACAAATTATATTGGCTTCGAGCCAATGACAATGATTTTCAAGAGAAGGAACAAGAATGGCATTCTTAGTAGCCAAGGAGAGGATTCTGGATTGGACTGAGAGATGGTCCTTGGAAGAATCATTTAAGGCTCTTCTATTTCTTTCAAGTAAAATCTACCACAAGAAGTGGGGGAGGCAGAAGGACCAAAATAATTTAAGGTGCATATGATTAAAAGGATTTGGCCATTGGGTGAAGATATCAAATATAGAGTTAGGCAGGGCCTAGGAGATATGAAACTTTGAAAGGAGCAAGGAAAGGATAGATAAGGATAAAGGGCATTCAATGAATAGGTGGAAGACCAACTCCTAGGTGGACTGGCATAAGTAGCAATGATTGGGTATGATGAGGCCAAGGATGGACATGTTGTCTAGAGTAAGAACTCTATTTTGGACCACAAGCTAAAAGAAATGGGTAACCTTGAGGATAAGGTGATAAAGCCATATAATATTGGTAGGAAACCAATTGGGCTAGGACTCTTCAAAATAAAGTAAGAAGACTTAATAGTGAAGAGGCCTTGGTCATTAGATTTTCAAAGGATAGAATCTTGGATGGGGAAACTCAGAATGATAGTGGTTATGAGCAAAGAAGTTAGTGTTTGTGCAAAAGCCTACTGGGATGGATTAAGGCCCAAAGTAGGGATTGGTTTCCACGAAGGACGGTGTGGGTAGGCAAGCAAAAATTCATGGACCAAACTACCAAAATGGATATCGCAGATGGGTTTGAGAGTTTAGAGGGAAGGATTTGAAAGGAGGGGTTGGTCAGAGATCCAAGAATCCTCCCAAAAATAATAAGCAATTTTTTTCCCAAATGCCATCTGAGCCCTCTTGAGAGAATGGTTTTAGTCCTGTTGATGACTTTCCAGAAAGCTAAACTGTCAATACAAAAATTTTACTCCAGAAAGGAACAATGTTGGAGATATTTACTCTTGACAATTTTGACCCAAGAAATATTTGCATTGGTCACAATTCTCCATCCTTTTTTACTGAGTAAATCCATGTTCATTATCGAAATTTTTCCAAACCCGAGCCCTCCCTAGGACTTCTATGAACAAACTTTGTCCCAAGCCACCAAAGGATATTTGAATCTACTTTTTAGACCAGACCAAAGAAATTTTTTTTTTAACTTGCTTGATATTAGTGCATACCTTGGATGAAACATGAAAGACAGAAAAGAAGAAAATAGGTATGCTTTGAAGGTAAGCCTAGACCAACGTAGCTTTATCAACTTCATTGAGGAGATCACCTTTCCATCCTGCCAATTGTTTCATGATGTGTTGGATAACATTGTTCCACATTCCTTCAATAGGTTTCCCATGGAAAATAGGGAGGCCAAGGTTATTGACAGGGAGGCTTGCAATGTTGCAATCCAAGATTTAAGTAATTTTGGATTACCTTTCTAGGGGAGTGTTGATGAAGAATAAGTTACTCTTGAGAAAATTGATCTTTTGACCAACGACTTTCTTCATACAAATTAAGGATGTGTTAGTCTTACAATGACACTGAGAAGGGGGGGTGAATCAATGTAGCTCTTTAAACTTGAATTTACAGCTCTTAATACTACATCAATTAAAACTTATTACTAGATACAACAAGTATAACAAAAGAGCATCACACAACACAAGATTTAACGAGGTTCACCAACGTGGCTACTCCTCAAAATTGAATACTTGGACTACCATCAAAATCCAGCCTTTGCAAAGCACCAACTTTACAATCAATTTACCAACACCCACTAGAAGGAACACCAACCCCTAATTTATCTGTACTAACAGAAAGGAGCACCAACCCCTGATTTATCTGCACCAATAGAAAGGATCACCAACCCCTAATTTACCAGCACCAACTGGAAGGAGCACCAACCCCTTATTTATCTGCATCAATATAAAGGAGCACCAACCCCTAATGCCAAGCTACAACCTGGACTTCAATTTGAATCTATAAGTTTGATAGTAAGATACCTTTGCTTTTGCAAGACCCTGACTGGTCTTCTTCACCTTTGCATTCTCTACACACTCTGCTCTCTCTATGTAATCACTTCGCACACTCTGCTTCGTTACAATAGATCTATACATGGTTTGATCAACAGGTGGAGATTTGTCATCCTTGCTCAACTTGAAACCTGTCGTCATGGGAGTGCTAATTGGCTTAAAATCCTCCATTGTGAACTTTTTTAACATCTCTTTCACATATTTAACTTGAGAAATAAATATGCCCTTCTTATTTTGATTAAATTGCAACCTGAAGAAATACGAAAGTTCACCAATCATTGACATTTCAAATTCTTTCTGCATCTTATTTTCTAAATATTTACACGAATCATCTTTGTTGCTGCCAAATATGATATCATCTATGTATACAACAAGAACAATAATATGCCCATTTGTTGTTTTGACATACAAATTACTATCCACCATACCTTTCTTAAACCCTTGTTGAGAGATAGTTCTCTAGCCTTGCATACCATGCTTGGGGTGCCTGTTTTAAGCCATATAATGCTTTATTCAACTTGCAAACCAAGTTGGGATCATCACAAAGTTGGAAACCATCTGGTTGCTGAATATAAACCTCTTCTTCAAGTTTCCCATTCAAAAATGCTGATTTCACATCCATTTGATAAAATTTAAAATTTTTGTAGACTGCTAAATCCAGAAACATTCTAATTGCATCTAGTCTAGCTACTGGTGCAAAAGTTTCCTCAAATTCAATTCCTTCAACTTGTGCATAACCCTTACATACCAATCTTGCTTTATTTCTGACTACCTTTCCATCTTCATTCAATTTGTTTCGAAAAATACATTTAGTCCCGATTATATTTTTATTTGCAAGTCTAGGTACTAACTCCCAAGTTTCATTTTTCTCGATCTGATTTAATTCTTCATTTATTGCCTTCATCCAACTTTCATCTTTGCTTGCGTCAGCAACATTTTTGGGCTCAATGCTTGGATAATAGAGAGTAGTAACTTACTACTCTTCTTCTTGTCCGAACACCAACTTTGGGGTCTCAAATTATTGGCTCTCTAGGATGATTTTTCTGCCAGCTGCCTGTTTTGAATTTCTTATTTTCTTCCACTTTTGAATCACAACTTAAATCATCTGAGTCAATTTTTTGTATCTTTTTCATTTCATTTTCCTCATATCCTTCAATAACCTCTTCATAAATTGGGTAGTTCTTTTCATAGCTAATTACTCGTTCTCTACCTTCACCAAATTTAACATCGACGTTGTCCACAATTTTCTTTAGCCTCTTGTTGTAGCATTTGTAAGCTTTGCTTCTTGATGAATAACCAAAAAAAATACCTTCATCCGCTCTATCTTCAAACTTACCAAGATTATCTTTAGTTCTTTTGATGTAGCACTTGCTGCCAAAAACTTTGAGGTATTTTGTTGTTGCCCTTTTACCAAACCACAACTCATAAGGAGTTTTGCTTTCATGTGTTCTCAACATGTACCTATTTTGGATATACACCTCAATATGGACTACTTCTCTCCAAAATCTATCTGCTACTCTACTTTTAGCCAACATAGTCTGTGCCATTTCCTACACTGTCTTGTTCTTTCTTTCTACCACTCCATTCTGCTGAGGTGTCCTGGTTGCTAAAAACTATCTCCTAATACTGTATTTTTCATAGTACTCTGTAAACTCCTCTGAAATGAATTCTCCTCCTCTATATGATCTTAAACATTTGATCCTCCTTCTTGTTTCATTCTCAACTTGGTTTTTGAAAATCTTGAACCTTTCAAAAGCTTCTGATTTGTGCTTCAAGAAAAATATCCATGTCATTCTAGAATAGTCATCAATGCACAACATAAAATATTTGTCACCATTTATGCTTTGTGTTCTCATGGGTCCACATAAATTAGTGTGTATTAGTTCCAAAGGTTTGCTTGTGTAGTACTCTTTGGTTTTGAATGTGACCCTAGTTTGCTTCCCCTTTTGGCATGAAGCACAAATGTTGTTTGTAGGTTTGTTGATGGTGGGAATATCTCTCACTGCCCTTTTTGAGTTGATTTTTACTATATTATCAAAAATGATATGACCGAGTCTCTTGTGCCACAACCAAATTTCTTCTTCATGTCCAATAAAGCAAGCTCCTTCTGAAGTCTCTAAGAGCATGTACAGGTTGCCAGATGTCCTTGATCTATTTGCTATCAATTTTCCACTATTTGTTTTTCTGACTTCACAACCCTGCTTCTTAAAAACTTCTTCATGAACTTTATCACAAATCTGACTTACGCTCAACAAGTTATGTTTCAAACCATACACAAACAAGACTTCTTCTGAATTAATTTTTCTGTCACTAAATTTAACTTAACCTTTGCCAACTATCTTAGCTCCATCATTATTTCTAAACTTTACTGAACCACCTTCATATTTCTGTAACTTCTCAAATTTTTGTTTGTCACCTGTCATATGACTGGAGCATCCACTATCAAGTATCCATGGTACATATTTATTCTATGCTTTAAATGTTGTTTGTACGATTAAGGATTCCTTTTCTTCCTTAAGTCGCTCTTTTTCTTTCCAATCCGTTTTGATAGTAGTTTTGGTATCTTGTTTTGCCTTTCCATTATCAAGAGCTTGTGCATGTTTTTCAGGAAGTTTTCTATTTTGTCTCATCCTTACCCAAATAATTTTAGGGATAACATGGTCTCATTTTTCAACAATGTACTCGAGGTACTAAATCTTCATCATGCCAAATTAATAATAGCATATAGGTTATATTTTCGAAGAGTTTAACATACCTATCAAACATTTTGTATATGCTCCTATATTATCTTATTATAAATGAGAATTACATCTAAGTAGACTACTAAAAATGAGTTTGTGTAGCTATGCAATATGTCATCCATCATCCTCATGAATGTGGTAGGAGCATTGGTCAAGCAAAAAGGCATAATCAGCCACTCAAATAAATCCTGCTTGGATTTAAATGCAATATTCCATATGTGACTGGGATCAATGGATATTTGATGATATTTAGATTTGAAATAAATTTTGGTAAAGCATTTGGTACCATAGAGTTGATCTAACAAGTCATCTATTTGATAGAGTGTATAATTATTCAAAGTTATTTTATTCTAAACCTCTATAGTTAATATAAAGTCTCCATGTTCCATATTTCTTTAAAGCGAAGATAATTGGACTACTACATGGTGAAGCACTTGGTATGATATGCTATTTCTAAATAAACACTTGGATTTGTGTCCTAATATTATTTTAAAGGAATAATTTATAATAAATAATTGAATTAGGTAATAAGAATTGAGAACTAATAAATGGAATGTTTTACATTGTATTAAAGTGGATTCTTAGCTAGTGACTTAAATAAGTTATTATATTCTCCAACAATTTGATCCATCTACTTTTGTTATGAAAATCATTTGAATGATGTGGCAATAGCCTTCATTTTCCTTTGTGGCTTTATCATCATCATAATGTTTTTTTTTGGTTTTGCTATCTTCTTGCATTGTTTGACATTGACCAAAGAAATGGAGGTAAGAGGAGATACCTCTAGTATCCTAAAGCACTAACAATTGATAGTTATTAGTAATAATTCATGGCCTAGAATAATATATATTGTGGCTCTTTTGGATGAATTGTTCAACTAAAATCATATAACAAACTTTCAAGGGAATAATATTATAGAACTTTATATTTGAAGAGTTTGATGGTATAAGAGAGGATATATTGTTGATTACATGAATGTCTCTCCCTATTGTAACCATCTAACATTATATGGTTGTGGGTGTCATGTGACAAGATGGGTTCAAAAAATATCATATTTGAGGACCAATTTTGGCATTATCTTCCATGGTTAAAAGTTCCATTATATGATTATTCATCATTTTATGTCTATAAACTAGAATAAAAGAGCATTTATAGGGATTTTTGGTTGAAAATTTAACTATGGTAAAATATAGTAGTGCTATGGAAGCCATCCATAGTTATAGGACCAGTTATGAAAGCCATCAATAACTAAATTACCAACTATGGAAGACATCCATTAATACAAATTCAACCACATAAGCAATTTGTAGCTACAAAATCAGATATAGGTGGATTGTAGAACTATGGATGGACATGATTACAGATGGACTATAGAAATATGGATGGACAAAACTATAGATAGAACTATGGATACACTCAAGAACTATGAATGGACTAAAAAAATTTAGATGAAACAAACTATTGATGGACTGTGCAAAGATTTTTAAATCTATAACAGAATTCTACAATAACAAAATATAAGCCCAACTAGCTTCGAAACAAATTTAGAGATAGAAATTAAATTTGTTGAAATTAATTTTCAACTAATTTGGTTGATAAAAATTAGTTAAATGTAAATCAAATTTATTGATATTATTTTTCAACTAATTTGGTTAGTTCTAAATTGGTTAGATGTAAAACAAAATTGTTGAGATTTGTTTCCAACTAATTTGGCTCAATCCAAATTAGTTAGAATCTTTACCAACCTATTTTGATTGCTATCTCATTTAGATGGAATTGGTTGGATTTATTTTGAACTAATTCATATTTTATATATTCCATTCTAGTATGATGTTAATGATTTGTTTTGTTTAGCCTCTCTATAAAAGAGAAGGTATGGTACATTATAAAGGTTAAAGATGATACGTCCAAGCATTGAATATAAATTTTCTTCATTTCTCTTGTATTGTTATTTAAGTAATATTATGAGTTAAGTAAAGGAATGGATAACTCTTTTGGATGCAACAGGGAAGGGTCCCTTGTCTACATAAGTAGAAGAGATTTATAGCACATTAAAGTAGGATGAGTGCAAATTTATTTTAGTTTTATTAAATAGGTTAGTAAGTAATATATATATATTAAGCTAGGTTAGATATAAGTTTCCTTTATGAATAAGTGTATACAAAACATGCATTGGAGTCATTTATACATTCCAAGATTGATAAAGTACGATGATCACATATTTAGCTAGTCATATTGTTGTCAAGAAAAGATCATACCTAGTTGGATTCATCCCTTGGTTTGGAAGAAATATTTTCCAAATTGTTGCACTTGGTGGTATCATAATATAATCCTATGCAATTGACAGTTGATATGTAAGCCCATAATTTTGGCACCATTGTTGTGGAGCCAAGCACCAATTATAACTCCATTCTTTGTTGAGAAGGTCACTTAGTATTTTATAGAAGATCTTGTTACTGGAAAAAAGTTCTTGATTGAGGATATGGTGGTCAAAGTGAGTGACAAAAATGAAGCCTTCTATCAAAGAACGAATCACAAGAAAGTAGGTAGGAATTTTAATTTTTGGATGTGTGTGTTTACTATTTTCTAAAGTTTTATTTCATTTTTTTGGAGAATATTACATTATTTGGTACATGCTATTGTACCCCCATGGTATATTTATGGTAAAAATATAAATATGTAATAGATTAGAGTTTGTGTCTATAGTTTAGATGAGGGATTTATATTTCCCTTTTATGTAAGTGTCATGTAAGAGTGTAATGTACAAGATATGTATGAGTGTCATGTAAGTAAGAGTGCAAGTGTATATTGAGAGAATGTGCACAAGTATCTTGTATTAAGAGTGCATGTAGGAGAGTAAGAGTCATGTAGAAGTGTGCATGTGTCATAGAGTCAAGTATAAATGTAAGAAGACAGTGAAGAGTCTTGTATACAAGTGGCAAGATGAGAAGCCAAAGTTCATAGGAGTTGTCATATGGAGAGAAATAGTTATGAAAGTGAAGAGTCATCTTCTATGTCTATACTATGGAGATAAAATTACATACAATGTAAGGAAAACACCCTATAGCAATCATCGCATAGCAAGAATTGATAATAAAGCTTGTATACATATTTTTGAGCAATTTTATTGTAAGTATTATTCATGCATGTACATGAGTGATTTGTGCTATTTAAATTCATATTTGATATTATAAGTGAATGATATTTCATTATTACAGTGGCCTAGATATATATTTCATTACTTATCTATATAATTCTACTTTTGATTATTGATATTTTAACCTACAATATTTTGGCTTCTTTATATTGGGACCTATGATATTTTGAGATAGTAAGGCTTAAAAGCCAATATTTTTAGCAAGTGTGTTTTTATTTCTTATAAGTTTTCTTTTCTTTTATGAATGTGCTTTTTTTATTTGTAATTATCTTTTTTTAACAAGTGTATTTATTTTATTTCTATATATTTTTCAATGCAACATTATATTTAGCAAATAAAATTGAAACACCCCCATTAAATTTAGGTAACCTCATGATTCTTACTTTTTTATTTATATATAGGGGAGTTGGTCACATCCAAACTATTTTTAGTAACTACTAAGAGTAGGGTTCAAACTACAGGGGCTTATCCCAACAAGCATATACCACCTCATTATTGTTGACCAAACATACTACTAGTTCAATTGATATTTTTTATATTTTTAAATATTTAATTTTATTTAAATAAATAAACTTAAAAATTTATCTGCTCATGTAGAGGAGTTGAAGAGCAAGTGTGTAGTTAAAACTCTTCAGTTGAAATCGAGAGGGCTAGGTTCAAATATCTCCCCTCACATGTTGCAGATATGCTATGTAACGATTATATTATGAACACATAATACATATTTACCCCCTTTAAAAAAATAAAATAAACTTAAAAATTTAATATTATTGATTATTAAATTATTATAAGGTAGAATCTTGTCAATCCAATAAAATTTAAAAAATATTATTTTTTTAATCATCAAACAAATCCTTTTTCACCATAGATATTAAAATTTTATTTAGAAGATTCTTGAAAAAGACCAAAAAACAAACCACCACTTTAAACATGGGGTTCCCTCCAATCACATCTATTGCATTCAAATCAAAACCAATTTTTATGGCAGGAAAAGAAAAAAGTAATGCACCTCAAAAATCACCTAGCGATATATATTTTTTATTTATTGATGGAAGGGGGTTTTGAAAGGGTCCCCAAACCTTTTACAAAGCAAATGAAAATAGGAAAGGGGTACCACAAAGGGGAGCCCACACGGAGACCAAAAAGAAATAAACCTCAAGAAGAGAGAGGCTAGAACTACACAACCTTAAAGACACATACCAAACTAATGACAAGAGGAAAAAACCAAAAAGGAAGACCAACCTAGAGATTATCCCAAGGTGGTGGGATGATCTTGGATTCCATGATCAACATTTTTGCAAGCCTACGAACCATGGTTCAACTCCAAAATCAAAATTAGGGTAGGAGTGCTTGTATCAGAGGGGGAGGGACCAATTACGTCTAAGTAGACCGAGATGGGTTCCTCGAGATCATCTTACTTTGATTCAACTTGATCTGAGTGGGCATTAACTATTTTTTATTTGGATAGACAGGGCACCTCCTTTGATATTAATAATTTTGGAAATTACCTTGGACTATTGGGTAAGTAAGGAATTGGCTCGAGAAATTAGGTCATCCAAATTTGTTAGTAATTTGACTTCTTCAGAAAGAGACCCTTGATAGTTTGGCCCACAAAAAAGTAGATAAGACCGCAAAGTCATTTCATGTAGGAGTTTCTTGCGACTGGCAAGAGCAGTGTCCAAATTAGAATAATCTTGAGCAAGAATGACAATACCTTTGTGTTTATCTCCTATCGAGAGGTTTCAGGGAGAACACCTACAAGGGACGGGAGTGGTGTCCTTTGGAAACAAGGGTTTCTTTCTCCTCACTTTGGATGAGCCTGTAATGTCTAATTTTGCTTCAAAGTCATTATCATCCTTCATCATGGGTGAGTCATGAATATTCTCAAGAACATCAAAATGGATCTCATCCATGATAGGGGTGTAGGAGCATGAGGTTGATGTTACAAGTAATGCTTAAAAATCATCAGATGTAATCCTTAGTGCTTTGGATGGGAATATTTCCCCTCCCTAACACTAGTCGCAGATAATTCCATCGAGTGATAGAGGTACTCTAGGATGTTGATGAACTTGATATCCTTGATATGGTTCACAAATGCCAAGTGGACTCTCAATAGCGGTGAATTGGGATCATCAATCATGAAGTACTACATGATGAGGATAAGCATCCAATTCTAGGGTATAGTGATGTCCTACCGTAAAATGTTGTTGTTCTACTTCTTGAGGTGTTTGTCTTTGTCAATAAAGTGGTGGAGCTCAACAACAATGGAATGCTTATCCCTATGAATAGTGTCTCCATCATTAACCAACTCAATGACCTCCGTATTCAACTAGATGGTGATCTATAAGGACACCCTACGGATGGTGATGTTGCCACTATCCCAAGAGTGGGCCAACTCCATAGACAGGTCAACATAACTTCCATTAAAATTTTCTCAAGAAAGGGAGGAAACCGTGGTATTCAAGAATTTCTTCCACAATGGTGTCAAGCTCTAGGACCTCCGGTTCAAGTAGTGCCATGATAAAAATTTACCTTACACTTTACTCATATAACCTAGACTTACATATCTCACATTTGCTTAGAGAGGATACAACTATAAAAATAGGTAGGTGAGAGCAAGATTTAAAATAATTTTTTAGTGAACCAACCAGGACGAGGGTGTTGATAGTCATACCGTAAAACATGGAGCTCAAATCGTGCCAAGATAATTGATGAAGGGTCATGTTTCGTAAATATCTAGTCATATGGATCAAAGCAAACTTGGAGCTAAAGGAACCAATAGGAATGCAAGTGAGGTGCTGGTAAGGTATGTGGAAAAGTAAAAAGGTGCCATGCAGGAGGATTTTGGGATACGTAGGGTCATGATGGGCAACCTTGTTCTCCTACCAAAGATGATTACTAGGATTGGCACAATGTTAAAAATTTTGATGGTATACCAACAAGGAAGCCTCAATAATTAGGGAAAGGAAGCATTGCTTATCAAGAGCCAATGCATAAAGTCCACATTGGACTAGGAGCCATTGCCAGATGTGACAGTTATCCACATGCGATGGATATTGGTATTGTGATTGAGAGTCCAATTCGATGATGCAAAAGTCACTACCAAAGGCCACCAGTTTCCAATCAGGATGAGGGACACCATGGGACACATACCATGATACCACCTTGAAGGATGACATCTAGGGACTCCACTGACATTGATGTCATGATTAGTGGACTTGGAGTTTTCCAAATCAAATTTTAAATTAAGGTTCAACTTAGGGAGGCTCAACCCCCAATTATAAATGTTTGTTTTAAAAAAATATTTGCGACATAATTTGTCAGAACTAAAAATAGAAATAATATCATGCTCGAGTGATCTCCACATGGGATGGGTGAAGAAAAAATCAAGGTGATACATAGCACAAATTATGGAGGAAAATAGGTGCGGCCACCACAGTGGATGAAGAAAACCAATAGGACTCAAAACAATATTCACCAGCATTCTAGAAAACACCACTATAATTTTGGTAGGCCCTTGAGTAGACCAATACAAGTAGTGAGACTAAGGTATTAAAAAAAAATACCACATGTTATTGGTACAAGTGCTGATAATGTCGGTTAGGGCTTAGAAACCCTAAAATCTAATGTTGAGGTGGTGAATCCACTCAACATTGACATAGTTGATCATGTTTAGGGAGTCTCCCTAAACAATGATACTCCTAATACAGATATCATATGCAAGAGATAAACCTTTGAATAGAGATCCGACCTTGACCATGTTGTTGGAGAAGGTACCAATAGATTCAGCAAACACCATGATGATTTTCTCTTGGTCATCTCTTATGATTCCTCCAGAGCTGGTATTTCTAGGATTAACTTTTGAGGCTCCATAAAAATTGAGCTTTAGCTATCCGATGGGAGAAGGGGACCAACGAACCTTCGATCTATCAATGTTAGAAAACTCAGGAGGATTCAGGCTAGCTAGAATATTAAAAAAACAAATTATATTGGATTCAAGCCAACGACTATGATTTTCAAGAGAAGGAACAAGGCTGGCGTTCTTAGTATCCAGGGAGAGGATTATGGATTGGACTGAGAGATGGTCCTTGGAAGAATCATTGAAGGCTCTGCTATTTCTTTCAAGTAAAATCTACCACAAGAAGTGGGGGAGGTAGAAGGACCAGAAGAATTTAAGGTGCATATGATTAAAAGGATTTGGCCATTGGGTGAAGATATCAAATATAGAGATAGGCAGTGCCTAGGAGATATGAAACTCTGAGAGGAGAAAGGAAAGGATAGATAAGGATAAAGGGCATTCAATGAATAGGTGGAAGACCAACTCCTAGGTGGACTGGTATAAGTAGCAATGATTGGGTATGATGAGGCCAAGGATGGACATGTTGTCTAGAGTAAGAACTCTATTTTGGACCACAAGCTAAAAGAAATGGGTAACCTTGAGGATAAGGTGATAAAGCCATATAAGATTGGTAGGAAACCAATTGGGCTAGGACTCTTCAAAAATAAAGTAAGAAGACTTAACAGTGAAGAGGCCTTGGTCATTAGCTTTTCAAAGGATAGAATCTTGGATGGGGACACTCAGAATGATAGTGGTTATGAGCAAATAAGTTAGTGCTTGTGCAATAGCCTACTGGGATGGATTAAGGCCCAGAGTAGGGATTGGTTTCCACGAAGGACGGTGTGGGTTGGCAAGCAAAAATTCATGGACCAAACTACCAAAATGGATATTGTAGATGGGTTTGAGAGTTTAGAGGGAAGGATTGGAAAGGAGGGGTTGGTCAGAGATCGAGGAATCCTCCCAAAAAGAATAAGCAATTTTTTGCCCAAATGCCATCTGAGCCCTCTTGAGAGAATGATTTTAGTCCTATTGATGAATTTCCAGAAAGCTATACTGTCAATACAAAAATTTTACTCCAGAAAGGAACAATGTTGGAGATATTTGCTCTTGACAATTTTGAACCAAGAAATATTTGCATTGGTCACAATTCTCCATCCTTGTTTACTGAGGAAATCCATGTTCATTATGGAAATTTTTCCAAACCCGAGCCATCCCTAGGACTTCTATGAACAAAATTTTTCCCAAGCCACCAAAGGATATCTAAATCTATTTTTCAAACCAGACCAAAGAATTGTTTTTTTAACTTGCTTGATCTTAGTGCATACCTTGGATGACACATGAAATACAGATAAGAAGAAAATAGGTATGCTTTGAAGGTAAGCCTAGACCAACGTAGCTTTATCAACTTCATTGAGGAGATCATCTTTCCATCCTGCCAATTGTTTCATGATGCGTTGGATAACATTGTTCCACATTCCTTCAATAGGTTTCCCATGGAAAAGAGGGAGGCCAAGGTTATTGATAGGGAGGCTTGCAATGTTGCAATCCAAGATTTAAGTAATTTTGGCTTACCTTTCTAGGGGAGTGTTATTGAAGAATAATTTACTCTTGATAAAATTGATCTTTTGATCGACAAATTTCTTCATACAAATTAAGGATGTGTTAGTCTTACAATGACACTGAGAGGGGGGGTGAATCAGTGTAGCTCTTTAAACTTGAATTTATAGCTCTTAATACCGCAACAATTAAAACTTATTACTAGATACAACAAGTATAACAAAAGAGCATCACACAACACAAGATTTAACGAGGTTCACCAATGTGGCTACTCCTCAAAAATTGACTGCTTGGACTACCATCCAAATCCAGCCTTTGCAAAGCACCAACTTTACAATCAATTTACCAGCACCCACTGGAAGGAGCACCAACCCCTGATTTATCTGTACCAACAGAAAGGAGCACCAACCCCTGATTTATCTACACCAACAGAAAGGAGCACCAACCCCTGATTTACCAACACCAACTGGAAGGAGCACCAACCCCTTATTTATCTACACCAACTAGAAGGAGCACCAACCCCTGATGCCAAGCTGCAACCTGGACTTCAATTTGAATCTATAAGTTTGACGATAAGATACCTTTGCTTTTGCAAGACCCTAACTGGTCTTCTTCACCTTTGCATTCTCTATGCACTCTCTCTCTCTACGCAATCACTTCGCACACTCTGCTTTGTTACAATCAAACTTCACGATCATCTTCTCCCTTTTGCGCACTCTCTCTCTTTGCAAATTTTGCACTTAGCACGATTCGACACGACTTGCTCTCTACGCACAACGACCGTATTTCACACACATTCAACCATTCTTCAATTCTCCAAACAACCCTCCTTTTATAACAATATTTTTTATGATGAAAACCCTAATCTTAGTCGACTGTAAATCCTAATCTTAGTCAACTTTCATAACAACTGTAAACCCTAATTTTAGTCAACTGTCATCCTTCTCATTTTAGTTGGGTTCTCCTTCTTGACTTGCGCATTTATGACCTATCACGAAATCATGACATTTCTACCTCTCGTAGCTTCTTTTGTTGCTATTGTCACGAAAATACATGTCGTGATATCGTGAAACTTTCACCTCCTTTCTCTATTCTTTTATCGTGATATCATGACATTTCTTCCTCACTTCATTTTTCTTTTGTCATGATATCTGCACATTTTTCCTCCGTATACTTCTCTTTGCTTTTGTCACGATATCGTGACACTTCGCTTCCATAGACTTCAACTTTGCTTTTGTCATGATATCATGACACTTCTCCTCCGTAGTCTTCAACTTAGCTTTTGTCACAAAATCGTGACACTTCTACTTTCATACTTAGCTTCTTTGCTTTTGTCACTGAAATCGTGACACTTCTACTTTCGAAGTCTTCTTCTCGCTTTTGTCATGAAATCATGACACTTTTCTTCTACTTCTTCTTTCTTTTGTCAAAAATCATGACACTTCTTCAATCTTTCTCTCTTTTTTCAATCTTAAATCATGACACTTTTCAAACTTACTTTCTCTCTCTATTTTAGGTCACAAAATTGCGACATGTCACAATATCGTGACACTTTTCAAACTTACTCTTCTCTCCTATTTTAGTCGCAAAAATGCGACATGTCGCGAAATCCTGACACTTTTCAAACTTACTTTCTCTCTCCTATTTTAGTACTGAAAATGCGACATGTCACGAAATCGTGACACTTTTCCAAATTACTTTCTCTCTCCTATTTTAGTCGAAAAATGCGACATGTCACGAAATCGTGACACTTTTCCAACTTACTTTTCTCTCCTATTTTTAGTCGCGAAAAGTCACAACATGTCACGAAATCGTGACACTTTTCTTACTTGTTCTCTTTCTTCGAACTTGTCGGGAAATCGTGACACTTTTTCCTGCTTTCTCTTTCTCTTCCAACATGTCACGAAATCGTGATAGTTTTTCCACTTGCTTTTTCTCTTCCAACATGTCACGAAATCATGACAGTTTTTCGTGCTTTTTCTCTCTTCCAACATGTCGCGAAATCGCGACAGTTTTTCCACTTGCCTTTTTCTCTTCCAACATGTCACGAAATCATGATCAGCTTTTTCCTACTTTTTCTCTCTTCCAACATGTCACGAAATCATGACAATTTTTCCTGATTTTTCTCTCTTCCAACATGTCACGAAATCATGACAGTTTTTCCTACTTTTTCTCTCTCTTCCAACATGTCACAAAATCGTGACAGTTTTTCTTGCTTGCTGTATATGTCGCGATATCGCGACACTTTTCTTACTTGTCTTTTTCTTTGATCTTTTGCATATGGGCCACTTCGGTCTTCTTGGAAAATCATTATACATACTCTGAATAACCTTTGAACTCCTGTCTTCTGCATCCGAATAGCTTTTGAACTTCCCGTCCACCGCATCAACAGATCTATCCGACCGTGTTGACAACAATGACAATACTGTTGCTGCACCTTGCTCAACAATCTCCCCCTTTGGAATTGTTGGCAACACATGTGCAATTTCCTGTAACTCTTCTCCCCCTTTGACAATAATACCAAAGGGCTACCTGCAGACTCCCTCGAGTCCATGCACAACATTCTCAAGCAAAATTTATTACACTTAGCAAAAATCATGAACATGAGCAAAAAGATAATCAAATACTTAAATGCTCCCCCGGGAAGTGTGACCCGTAGCTAGTCAATTCTTGGGAAGTGTGACCACTCCCAATTTATTGCGAAGGTACTCAAAAACTTCCTTGGGCAATGGTTTTGTGAAGATATCTGCTACTTGCTCTGTAGTTGGAACAAAATCCAACTTAACCTCACCTTTCGCAACTTTCTCCTTCAAAAAGTGATACCCGATAGCAATGTGTTTTGTGCGTGAATGCATAACCGGATTCTTGGAGATGTTAATGGCACTGGTGTTATCACACTTAACTGATATTGGCTCACTAAAGCTAATACCAAGATCTTTCAGGGTTTGTTTCATCCACAATACCTGCGTACAACATGTTGTCGCTGCAATATATTCTGCCTCTACTGTCGATAAAGAAACTGACTCTTGTTTCTTACTGTGCCACGCGACCAATCTGTCTCCAAGATAGAATGCACCTCCACCGGTACTCTTTCTGTCATCGACACATCCTGCCCAATCTGCATCTGAATACGAAATAAGGGTGAAGTCTTTACCTTTCGGATACCATAACCCATACTCCATAGTACCCTTGAGGTACCGAAGAATCCTCTTCACTGTTGTCACATGAGTCTCCTTGGGATTAGCCTAAAATCGTGCTACCATGCATACCGCCTGCAAAATATCTGGTCTGGTAGCTATCAGGTATAGTAAGCTCCCAATCATAGATCTGTACATGGTTTGATCAACAGGTGGAGATTTGTCATCCTTGCTCAACTTGCAACCCGTCATCATGGGAGTGCTAACTGGCTTACAATCCTCCATTGTGAACTTTTTTAACATCTCTTTCACATATTTAACTTGAGAAATAAATATGCCCTTCTTATTTTGATTAACTTGCAACCCGAGGAAATACGAAAGTTCACCAATCATTGACATTTCAAATTCTTTCTGCATCTTATTTGCTAAATCTTTACATGACTCATCTTTGTCGCTGCCAAATATGATATCATCTACGTATACAACAAGAACAATAAGATGCCCATTTTCTGTTTTGACATACAAATTACTATCCACCATACCTTTCTTAAACCCTTGTTGAGTGAGATAGTTGTCTAGCCTTGCATACCATGCTCGGGGTGCCTGTTTTAAGCCATATAATGCTTTCTTCAACTTGCAAACCAAGTTGGGATCATCACCAAGTTGGAAACCATCTCGGTTGCTCAATATAAACCTCTTCTTCAAGTTTCCCATTCAAAAACGCTGATTTCACATCCATTTGATAAACTTTGAAATTCTTGTAGACTGCTAAAGCCAGAAACATTCTAATTGCCTCTAGTCTAGCTACCGGTGCAAAAGTTTCCTCAAAGTCAATGCCTTCAACTTGTGCATAACCCTTACATACCAATCTTGCTTTATTTCTGACTACCTGTCCGTCTTCATTCAATTTGTTTCAAAAAATCCATTTAGTCCCGATTATATTTTTATTTGCAGGTCTAGGTACTAACTCCCAAGTTTCGTTTTTCTCGATCTGATCTAATTCTTCATTTATTGCCTTCATCCAACTTTCATCTTTGCTTGCGTCAGCAACATTTTTGGGCTCAATGTTGGATAATAGAGAGTAGTAACTTACTACTCTTCTTCTTGTCTGAACACCAACTTTGGGGTCTCCAATTATTTGCTCTCTAGGATGATTTTTTTGCCAACTGCTTGTTTTGAATTTCTTATTTTCTTCCACTTCTGAATCACAACTTAAATCATCCGAGTCAATTTTTTGTATCTTTTCCATTTCGTTTTCCTCATCTCCTTCAATAACCTCTTCATAAATTGGGTAGTTCTTTTCATAGCTAATTACTCGTTCTCTACCTTCATCAAATTTAACATCGACACTGTCCACAATTTTCTTTAGCCTCTTGTTGTAGCATTTGTAAGCTTTGCTTCTTGATGAATAACCAACAAAAATACCTTCATCCGCTCTATCTTCAAACTTACCAAGATTATCTTCAGTTCTTTTGATGTAGCACTTGCTGCCAAAAACTTTGAGGTATTTTGTTGTTGCCCTTTTACCGAACCACAACTCATAAGGAGTTTTGCTTTCATGTGTTCTCAGCATGTACCTATTTTGGATATACACCGCAGTATGGACTGCTTCTCTCCAAAATCTGTCTGCTACTCTACTTTCAACCAACATAGTCCGTGCCATTTCTTGCACTGTCCTGTTCTTTCTTTCTACCACTCCATTCTGCTGAGGTGTCCTGGCTACTGAAAACTGTCTCCTAATACCGTATTTTTCACAGTACTCTACAAACTCCTCTGAAATGAATTCTCCTCCTCTATCTGATCTTAAACATTTGATCCTCCTTCCTGTTTCATTCTCAACTTGGTTTTTGAAAATCTTGAACCTTTCAAAAGCTTCGATTTATGCTTCAAGAAAAATATCCATGTCATTCTGGAATAGTCATCAATGCACAACATAAAATATTTGTCACCATTTATGCTTTGTGTTCTCATGGGTCCACATAAATCAGTGTGTATTAGTTCCAAAGGTTTGCTTGTGTAGTACTCTTTTGTTTTGAATGTGACTCTAGTTTGCTTCCCCTTTTGGCATGAAGCACAAATGTTGTTTGCAGGTTTGCTGATGGTGGGAATATCTCTCACCGCCCTTTTTGAGATGATTTTTACTAGATTATCAAAACTGATATGACCGAGTCTCTTGTGCCACAACCAACTTTCTTCTTCCTGTCCAATAAAACAAGCTCCTTCTGAAGTCTCTGAGAGCATGTACAAGTTGCCAGATGTCCTTGATCCAGTTGCTATCAATTTTCCACTATTTGTTTTTCTCGACTTCACAACCCTGCTTCTTAAAAACTACTTCATGACCTTTATCACAAATCTGACTTACGCTCAACAAGTTATGTTTCAAACCATCCACAAACAAGACTTCTTCTGACTTAATTTTTCCGTCACTAAATTTAACTGAACCTTTGCCAACTATCTTAGCTCCATCATTATTTCCAAACTTTACTGAACCACCTTCATATTTTTGTAACTTCTCAAATTTTTGTTTGTCACCTGTCATATGACTGGAGCATCCACTATCAAGTATCCATGGTACATATTTATTCTATGCTTTAAATGTTGTTTGTACGATTAAGGATTCCTTTTCTTCCTTAAGTCGCTCTTTTTCTTTCCACTCCATTTTGATAGTAGTTTTGGGCTCTTGTTTTGCCTTTCCCTTATCAATAGCTTGTGCATGTTTTTCGAGAAGTTTTCTATTTTGTCTCATCCTATTTGGTTGAAATTTTCTTCCCTAAAACTGATTTGATGCAAATGTACTTCTATAGTTTCTTGCAATGTGCCCAAAATTATGACAGTTATAACATTCTACTGTATAATTCATCAGAGGAGAAAAAGCATTTCTACTGGTGAAATTCCTTGGTCTTACATTATATTTGCAGTCCGAGATTTTATGTCCATAGCCATTGCATTTAAAATAGAAACCAGAAAAGGGATAATTGAACCTGGGTGATGGTCTTTGCCATGTTGCCGTAGGAGCCATAGGTCTTCTTCTTCTTTGATGTGTGACATTGGTGAATCCATCATTGTCAATTCTCCTTTCGTGCCTGGCATTATTGCTTTCTTTTGCATGAGACATTTTTCCTTGATCAACCTGTTTCTTATCTTCATTCTTTATGGATTCTACATTTCTGGCCTTTGATCCATTTGATGATTCTCCTTCGACGAAACCCAGACCAAATTTGATGCCTGTAGGCCTTTGGTCATTTATAATCTTATCCAACTTCATAGAACTTTCTTCGCGTTTGTGATAGCAACTAATTTTGTGATTCATCTCTTCTATCTCGCATCCGTAAACCAACATTCTCTTCTTCTAGTTTGCAAGAATAATCTATTTTCATGGTAATTTGTACTTCACGATCTTCAGATATTTTCTTGTATTCTTCTGTCTGTACTTTCAGACTAGTTATGATTTCGTTTGCATCCTCAAGCCTTTTTGAAATTTTCTTATTCTTTTTCCTCTCTATTTTCCACTCTTCAAGTGCAGAGATCAACTCACCTTCTAGATCTACTTCAGCCTCAGGGTTTTCACCACATACTTCAGAGTTCACTCCTTCCTTTTCTGATTTTACTTCTTCAAATGCCATGAAAAGAGCTTCACTTGCCATTGTGTTACTTCCAAGATCACCCTAGCCGGTTAAGCTTGTACAGGAACTTAGCTCTGATACCAATTGTTAGTCTTACAATGACACTGAGAGGGGGTGAATCAGTGTAGCTCTTTAAACTTGAATTTATAGCTCTTAATACCGCAACAATTAAAACTTATTACTAGATACAACAAGTATAACAAAAGAGCATCACACAACACAAGATTTAACGAGGTTCACCAATGTGGCTACTCCTCAAAAATTGACTGCTTGGACTACCATCCAAATCCAGCCTTTGCAAAGCACCAACTTTACAATCAATTTACCAACACCCACTGGAAGGAGCACCAACCCCTGATTTATCTGCACCAATAGAAAGGAGCACCAACCCCTGATTTATCTACACCAATAGAAAGGAGCACCAACCCCTGATTTACCAGCACCAACTAGAAGGAGCACCAACCCCTTATTTATCTACACCAACAGAAAGGAGCACCAACCCCTGATGCCAAGCTACAACCTGGACTTCAATTTGAATCTATAAGTTTGACAGTAAGATACCTTTGCTTTTGCAAGACCCTGACTGGTCTTCTTCACCTTTGCATTCTCTACACACTCTGCTCTCTCTACGCAATCACTTCGCACACTCTACTTCATTACAGTCAAACTTCACGATCATCTTCTCCCTTTTGTGCACTCTGCTCTCTTTGCAAATTTTGCACTTAGCACGATTCGACACGACTTGCTCTCTATGCACAACGACCGTATTTCACACACATTCAACCATTCTTCAATTCTCCAAACAACCCTCCTTTTATAACAATATTTTTTATGATGAAAACCCTAATCTTAGTCGAACTGTAAATCCTAATCTTAGTCGACTTTCATAACAACTGTAAACCCTAATTTTAGTCAGTTGTCATCCTTCTCATTTCAGTTGGGTTCTCCTTCTTGACTTGCGCATTTACGACCTATCATGAAATCATGACATTTTTGCCTCTGTAGCTTCTTTTGTTGTTGTTGCCATGAAAATACATGTCACGATATCACGACACTTTCACCTCCGTACTCTTTCTCTATTCTTTTGTCATGATATCATGACACTTTTCTCCTTTACTTCTCTTTTCTTTTGTCATGATATCATGACACTTTCACCTTCATATACTTCATCTTTGCTTTTGTCACGATATCATGACACTTCTGCTTCCATAGACTTTGACTTTGCTTTTGTCATGATATCGTGACACTTCTACCTCCGTAGTCTTCAACTTAGCTTTTGTCATGAAATCATGACACTTCTGCTTTCGTACTTAACTTCTTTGCTTTTGTCATGAAATCATGACACTTTTGCTTTCGAAGTCTTCTTCTTTGCTTTTGTCACGAAATCGTGACACTTCTGCTTTCATACTTTACTTCTCTTTCTTTTGTCATGAAATCAATCATAATTTACACTTTTCAAATTACTTTCTCTCTCCTATTTTAGTCGCAAAATGCTGACATGTCGTCGAAATCGTGACACTTTTCAAACTTACTTTCTCTCTCCTATTTTAGTCGAAAATGCGACATGTCACGAAATCGTGACACTTTTCAAACTTACTTTCTCTCTCCTATTTTAGTCGCAAAATGCGACATGTCACGAAATCGTGACACTTTTCAAACTTACTTTCTCTCTCCTATTTTAGTCGTGAAAATGCGACATGTCGTCGAAATCGTGACACTTTTCCAACTTACTTCTCTCTCCTATTTTAGTCGCGAAAATGCGACATGTCATCGAAATCGTGACACTTTTCTTACTTGTTCTCTTTCTTCAAACTTGTCACGAAATCGTGACACTTTTTCCTTACTTTCTCTTTCTCTTCCAACATGTCATGAAATCATGACAGTTTTTCCACTTGCCTTTTTCTCTTCCAACATGTCACGAAATCATGACAGTTTTTCTTGCTTTTTCTCTCTTCCAACATGTCGCGAAATCACGATAGTTTTTCCACTTGCCTTTTTCTCTTCCAACATGTCACGAAATCGTGACAGTTTTTCCTATTTTCTCTCTCTTCCAACATGTCGCGAAATCATGACAGTTTTTCCACTTTTTCTCTCTTCCAACATGTCATGAAATCATGACAGTTTTTCCTCTTTTTCTCTCTCTTCCAACATGTCACGAAATCGTGATAGTTTTTCTTGCCTGTTGTATATGTCGCGATATCGCGACACTTTTCTTACTTGTCTTTTTCTTTGATCTTTTGCATATGGGCCACTTCGGTCTTCTTGGAAAATCACTGTACATACTCCGAATAACCTTTGAACTCTTGTATTCTACATCTGAATAGCTTTTGAACTTCCTGTCCACAACATCAATAGATCTATCTGACTGCGTTGACAACAATGACAATACTATTGTTGCACCTTGCTCAACAGGATGCATTTGATGTTCTTGACTTTGGGGATGGAGGAGTGAGAATCTAGGATGGTGTCATTAATGAATTGGTGGTGGGAAATGGGGTCAAGATGAGAAGAAGCCTTGATTCTAGAGATGAGACCAGAGGTGCAAGTTGATTTTAAGGATCTCCCTAAAGATTCAACAAGGATGATAAAAATATAGGGAGACAAAGGATCACCTTGCCAAAGATCTTTGAAACTTATGAAATAACCTATAATGGATCCATCAATGAGAAAAAAAACCATGCTGTGGAAAGACATTCTTTGATGAGGCTGACCCAATCCTTGTGAAAGCTAAACTTGGAATGAACAACCAAGAGGAACTCCCAGGACACCCTATCAAAGGCTTTGTTCATATCTAATTTTAGGAAGAAGTTAGGATTTTTGCTTTTAGTGGTAGAATGAATCAATTCATGAATGGTGATGATGCCATCCATAATCAATGTTCCTTGAACAAAGCTTCCTTGGCACAAATCAATGATAGCAGGGATAATACCTTTAAGACTGTTTGCCATGGTTTTTGTCAAGATTTTGTACAAGACATTGCACAGGATGATGGGGCAGTAATCTGAGAGGGAATTGTATTCTTGGAACTTGGGGACAAGGGAAAATAAAGTGGAGTTGACATCTTTGGGAAGGGATTTGGATTTCTGAACTTCTTGGATGGCAGTTGATAAATCAGGCCCAATGATATCCCAAAAGATTTAAAAGAATCTAAGGGAAAATCCATCTGGCCCTAGAGATTTTTCAGGAGACATGGAAAAAAGGACATCCTTGATTTCCTCCATAGAAAAGGATCTAATAAGCTTTGTATTGCAATTGATAGAAACTAGACTAGGAATATTCTGGAGGAGGGCATTGGAAACAAAAGAGGAGCAAGAATTTAAATGTCCCAGTAAGTCCTAAAAATGATTGACAACCTCAACTCTAATATCAAAGATATTGCTAGTGGTGGATCCATTTTTTTTCATAGTTGTCTAATCCTATTAGAGCGCCTATGTCAAAGGGTAGAAGCATGAAAATACTTGGTATTGTAATCCCCTTCTTTGAGCTAGAGGGCTCTATATTTCTGCCTACATAAGGTCTCCTCCTCAGCCAAAATATTATGGAATTTTGAGAGGAGGGTTTTTTTAGTATCTCTAAGATCAGGAGGAGCAAATCCAAAAGTGAACTGATCTTCAATCTACTTATGGTTGGCTATGACTACCTTTTTTCATTCAAAAATATTATCAAAAATGACTCTGTTCTAGACCTTGATATTCTCTTTTATGAGCCAGAGTTTCTTTGCAATATGAGTGATACGAAAGCCATAAAAACCATGCTACCACCATTCAATAATTTTACGTCTCAGATCATAGTGTTGTAACCACATGGACTCAAATTAGAATGGTCGCTTGAAGGAGAAGGTATGATGTAGCCCTTTTAAGATAAGAATATTATGGTTGAAAGTAATCTTGGGAAGAGAGAGGAGAGACATTTCATCGATGAAAGAAATGACTTCTTTGGATATGAACACCCGATTCAGTATCAACTAAATGATATTATCTACAGTATTATTGCTCCATGTAAAATTAGGACCCTTGAGCTCAATGTCCATGAGTTTGTTGGTGTTGATGAAGTCGACGAAATCCTCATAAAACTTAGAGGTGATAGGATTGCCTTCAAGCTTATATATGGGGTAGAGGGGATTGTTGAAGTCCCTGGACAAGACCCATGGATCACTAGAGAAGGAATTTTGCATCTAGGATATGTGATACCAAAGAGCAAAGCAGACAACAAGAATGTTGGGAGTGTAGACATTGGAGAGGGCCCATCTAAAGTTGGTGTTTTTGCAGATGAAGAGGATATTCACAACCCTTTTAGAGGAGGAAATCAATATTCTTTCAAAATTTATCAGGTCCCAGAGGCATAGCAAATTGCCATAAGTGCCAAAGGCAGGCTAGAAATCGAATCATAACCATTCCAAAGCGTTTGAACAACTTTTTGAGTATTATATGAGTCAATTATGGACTATTGAAGCATAATGATACCACAATTCTTGTCTTTCCTCAAGGATATTACTTCTCTTTGCTTGGTGAGCCCATTGAGGCCCCTCACATTCCATGAGAGGAGCTTCATTTCTAAGATTTGGATGAGAACTTCTTCCCCCTTTCCCTTGATCCTAGGGGGTTTTTGCCTATTTCCTTCCACCTTGGAGATGAGAGAGTCTGAAAACTTAGAATTTGAGGATAGAAGAGTAGCTTGGTTCTCGTTGGCAATGGCATATTCAATCTCTTTTTTTCTTCTATCTTGGAGAGAGGGTCTCCCTTTTTTTCTCTAAAGACCACATTAAATAGAACCTTAGAAGGACTCAAAGGGTTGGGGGAGGTAGGACAAGGGGATTTGCCATAAGAAAAGGAGTGGATAAGCTTGGTGAGAGGTGGGCTAGAAGATTCACCTTGGGTGGGGGAGTTGAAGGACTTAAAAGGAGAGGGACCAAAGCCTAGACGAAGGGGAACTTGGGGTCAAGAATGACCTAAACCAAAGGGGGATAGCAAAAGCTTTGAACTGGGAGAAGCAACACAGGGGGAAGCAACGATGTCCTTCTTAGAAATAGGAAGGGTTTGGAGAGGAGGATATATCTGCTCCAGAATTGGAGAACCTACAAGACTGCCTTGGTGATAGTTGATAATGGTGGGGTTCAAAGGGTTGTCTAAGACATCCCTAGAGTTAGACAAATGAGAGAATAAGTTTGGGCATTCGAAAGGAGAGCTAACTTGGTTGGGGTCAGGCATCAGATCCAGAGGGGAAAGAAGAGACTTGTAAGGGAGGGTATCTTCCTGAGAGGAGACTGTTGGAGAGGGTTGAGACACCTTGCCCACTGCAGGTTGGGAATATTGCAGCTCATTATCTGTTGTAGCAAAAAATCTTGTGACTACTTATTTCTAAGAGTTGCTGCTCTTGAGAGGATATTAGCGGGAATGATATTCCCTGGGTCATTTCCTTAGAGACGGGCATTAAGATCTTAAGTGACCTTGGTTCTGGCATTCGGCATAGAAGACATGCTTGTTCTCATATTCAAACTCTTATCGCAAATGGTAGGATCCTGAAACCAGATCGATGGACGTAGAAAGCTCCATGTCGAGGTTGGCGGTAACGTAAAACCGAGCATAGGGTATTCTGGATTGGGTCTTTGAAGCTGGGTCTAAAGCAATGAGATCTCTAATAGATTGAGTGATGTTATGAAGGATGCCTTCTTCCCAAAACTGGACTAGGAGATCTGGGAGCCTCACCCAAAGGGGTGCCATATTGATGCTCTAGGTTTTTGAATTAAAATCAAAATCTCAGCATCTGAGGAAGAGGCTACGATGTCTAAATAATCAAGGTCCTCTTATGAGGATACAACTGGTTCTGCTACGGTTATTCAACCTGATGAGAAAGAAAACCCTAGAGAAAGGCCACTAGATCCATGTGACCAATCAAGCGATATTTGTTTAGGGTCCAACGCCTCATAGTCTCCATATCTGGCCACGAACCAACAAACTTACTCACTAAAGAGAGGGAGTTCCCAAATATTATGGAAGCCATTACTTCTAAGGAAATGTCTAGTTACTGGCGATCAACTGCAAAGGAACCGATTTTGGGAGCAGAAAGAGAAGAGAATGAGGGTGAACCTCGCTTAAGGGTTTTGGTGAAGGAAACATTTTTAGGGCGGGGTGGGCCATTCTAAGTGGTCCCTCCAATGCTTATCATTTCCAATCCACCATTCGCATCATTTTGATTCTTTGGAACTACTCTCGGGGCTACAATGCTAGGCCCATGATCTGTAGAACCTCCATATGGAGCTCTTGATCCATTCCCATCCTTTACAAGTTCAAAAATCTAGGGCGGTCCCATTTCACGAGCTCCATTCTCTGCACTCATGATCATTCATAATTCACCCAGTGATATGATAGTGATGTGTGTGATTGTTTAAAAAGATAATGATAAATTTGACAATGATTATCCAGTAAATGTTGGAATTATTAAACCAACCCTCACACCCGCAAGCGCTTCGACACGAAGCAATTTTAAATTGCCTTCGAAAAATGCTTTGCCATGAAGTACAAATCAGTAGCCCCTTGAAAACACTTCACCGCGAAGCTCTTCAACCTTGCCTTTGGAGGATGCTTCGCTGCGAAGCAGCAAATATTTGCCCCCCGAAAATGCTTCATCGTAAAGCAATATCATTTCGGCACTTCGCACTTCAAATTGCCGAAGCAAAAATTCGGTGCGAAGATCGAGGCATTAATTCTCCAAGCGTGTGAGTAGTTGGGGTTTCTCAATGATTGGACAGGAACCCTTCCTCGACATTTAATTCTTGTCAGCCAGTTGGTGACTATATCCCGCATTTTGTCTTCACCCCTCGCCTATAAATACTGGGCCATTTGTCATTTTGTGTAGTTGGAGGATAGAGGCTGAAGGAGAGCGGAAGAGAGGATTGGAGAGCCCAAAACATCCGCAGAGCTAGGGTTTCGACCAGAAGAGTCATCGAAGAGTGAAAGCTACAGCCGCCAATGGTCGAAGAGTGGAGCAGCAATCTCCCATCAAATTCGTGGGTTTATCCCACAGATATTTTATCTAGCAAAAGTTTATAACCGCTTCAAAAAGAAGCTCTGTAATCCGACATTATATTTAATATAAAATATTTATTCTGCTATTTGGGTCTCTGTGTATTATTATTTGTCTCGGAGTATTGTTTAATCCATAGAAATTCTTCAGCGAGGGTTTGCCCCGAAGTGGAAAAACACCCATCCGATCCAGGAGGGAAAACTTATTTATTTGTTTGTGTCGAAGAAGCACTTCGGCACTGTCTCCCCAAAGTGGAATCCAATAGCCACTTCGTCGAAGTTGCCACGAGCTGCCATGCTTCACAATTTTCCTGTTCGAAGCAGTCACTTCGTCTAGAAAATTCCCAAAGTGATTTGACTTCGAAAGAAAACTATGCGAAGTAGTTGCTTTGCTGGGAAATTTCCCAAAGCAGTTTTACTTTGGCAGTTTTTCCCCCCGAAGTGCTAACTTCGAGAATATCTTCTCCGAAGTTCCTCTCGAAGCTCATAACTTTACGAAGCGTCTTTTGACGTGATTTTAACACGATTTAATTTTTATTCCTTCAAATTGGTATCAGAGCTTGTGGTGCCGTGACACGAAGATAGAAGCATGGCTTTCGAAAAAAATTCCCTCTAGTTGTAGATCCCACGATTTAATGGCAAAAACTATGATTACTAGAGCATCTAGATGAAGATTCTATTAAGGTCTCAGGATTTATGGGATTTCGTCGAGAATGGTTGCCCAGAACCGACAGATACAGCAACACTGGACACCCTCTCCCACCCTCTCCCAAGTTGACAAAGATATTTTGAAGGAGAACTGAAAGAAAGACCAAAAGGCCCTGTTCTATATTATGCAAGCCATTGAAGAGACCATCTTCCCACAGATCGCATTAGCCACCAAGGCCAAGCAGGCATGGGAAATTTTGGCCAGTTCGTACCAGGGCACCAACAAAGTGAAGTTGGTAAAACTGGAGTTGCTCAGGAGGGAGTTGGTAAAAGTGAAGTTCGTATGAGTGAGTTCGATACGATGAGCTACTTTTTCACCCAAACGACAAATGTCATCAACTAGATGCGGGTCAATGGTGAAATAGTGCAGAACCAAAAGATCATGGAGAAAATTCTATGAAGTTTACCAGTAAAGTTTGACTCTGTGGTAATTACAATAGAGGAGTCAAGGGATTTGACAATCCTTTCAATGGATGAACTCATGGGCTCTCTGCAGACACATGAGCAGAGGCTGAGCCGCTCAACTCAGTCCTCTTTGGAGCAAGCATTCAAAGCGCAAGTCTCAGTCCGAGACAACAACAAACAAGAATCCCACCATGGCACCTCTAGTTCTCAAGGTGGAAGAGGCAAAGGCAGGCATGGGAGAAGTAACAAGCAAGGAGGGAGATCAAACCCTACTGATAGTGAAACCAGCTACAACTTTCATCAGCAAGGAGGAAGAGGCACTAGAAAAATTAGAAAAGGGGATTTAGTCAGAAGGACATGTCAAAGGTCTAATGCTACTACTGCAAAAAGTTTGGCCATTACATCTCACAGTGTAGAAAGAGGATGGTGAACGAGAATCAGCAACAAGACCATTATACGAATGAATCCAAAAATGCGGTAGGAGGAAATATGTTGCTGACTTGCAGTGTTGAGGAGGAGAGCAAGAAAAACATTTGGTATCTTGACAGTGGGTGCAACAACCACATGACTAGGAACAGAGAGATGTTCTCACAACTGGATGAAAAGTCCAGTATGAAGTCAAGATGGGGAACAACAACAAAGTTCCTGTGATGGGGAAAGGAAAAAATCCTCATCTACACCCGACATGGAGAAAGAAAAAAAAATTGTGATGTTTATTATGTGCCTGGGTTGAAACATAACCTGCTAAGTTTTGGACAGCTTGTGTAGAAGGGACACACTATACAGTTCAAAGACGGTGTCTGTTCCATCAGAGACAAAGTGCATGGACAAATAACAACCGTGTCCATGATGAAAACCAAAATGTTTCCACTGTAGATTCAAAATGAATTGTTAATGTCTCTGAGTGAAGTTGTGAAAGATGCTACCTGGTTGTGGCATCTCAGATTCGGTCACTTGAGTTTCAATGGCCTGAATTTGTTGCACAAGAAGCAAATGGTGAAGGGTTTACCCCTTATTGAGCAACCAAACCAAGTTTGTGAAGGTTGCCTGGTCGGTAAGCAGCACATGGATGCATTCCCTATAGGACAGTCTTGGAGAGCATCACGACGATTGGAGCTGGTGCACTCAGACATTTGCGGTCCCATGCAGACCAACACATATGCCGACAATAAATATTTCTTGAATTTCATAGACGACTTTAGCCGAAAGACATGGTTTTATCCCATTAAGCTGAAGTCAGAGGCATTTGTGAAGTTCAAGGAGTTCAAAGCTCTGGTTGAGAAACAGAGCAGGTATTATGTCAAGACTCTCAGAACTTATGGAGGAGAATACATATCCAACGAATTCCATAACTTTTGCAAGCAACATGGAATTCGAAGGCAGTTCACTGCCAGATACACACCGCAGCAGAATGG
This sequence comes from Wollemia nobilis, assembly GCA_028583015.1. Classification (NCBI taxonomy): domain Eukaryota; kingdom Viridiplantae; phylum Streptophyta; class Pinopsida; order Araucariales; family Araucariaceae; genus Wollemia; species Wollemia nobilis. Next base: position 1,702,388 of record JAQPPZ010017192.1, read on the forward strand.
TGTAGCTGAAAGGAAGAACATGACTATCATGGAGATGACACATAGCATGCTAAAGGAAAAAAGTTTGCCACATGCATTTTGGGCAAAAGCTGTGTCATGTGCATTTTATCTGCTAAACTGATGTCCCACCAAGAGTGTGAAGGACAAAATTCTAGAGGAAGCCTGGAACAATCTGAAGCCAAGTGTGGCTCATTTGCGAGTTTTTGGGTGCATTGCATATGCACATGTTCCAGATGAGAAAATGCAAAAGTTGGATGACAAAGCTGAAAAATGCATTTTCACGGGGTACAGCGAACAAGCAAAGGTATACAGGCTGTACAATCCTGTGACGAAGAAACTTGTCATCAACCGAGATGTGAAGTTCTTGGAGGAAGAAGCCTAGAACTGGAAATCAAAGACTGGTCAACCTGAACCAGCAATTGTTGAACCTATAAACTTGGAGGATGATAATGTACAACCACCTATACTTTCAAGTAGCAACAGTGGTGCAAGCGTTGCTGCTGCTGCTGGTGACAATAAGAGAAGCGTTGATCCAACTCTCTATAAAAGGCTAGTTGGAAGCCTGATGTACTTGACCGCAACCAGGCCAGATTTAATGTTTGCTATGAGTTTATTCAGTCGGTTTATGGAGTCACCCAAAGACACTCACTAGCAAGCAGGCAAAATAATTTTGCGATATGTCAATGGCATGAGGAACCATGAACTTCACTATGCTAGACAAGACCAGCTTGAGTTGATTGGCTACACTGAAAGTGACTGGGTCGATAGCATAAATGACTGGAAGAGCACTTCTGGATATGCCTTCCATTTTGGGTCTGACGCTATTTCTTGGTCCTCGAAGAAGCAGCCAATAGTTGCTTTATCTACAACAGAGGCATAATACGTTGCTGCCACCTCAGTCGCTTGCCAGGCAGTCTGGTTGAGAAGAGTGAACTACATCATCCGCTCGAAGCAACAACAACAATATTTTGCGACAATAACTCTACCATCGCACTATCGAAGGACCCAGTCTTCCACGACCGGACAAAGCACATAGATATCTGGTTTCATTTCATCAGAGAGCTGGTGAAATTCGATGAAGTATAGTTGTAGTTTTGTAGGTCCAAGGAGCAGTTAGCTGACATCTTCACAAAACCCTTGAAGGAGGAGGACTTCGCCAGACTGCGAGAGATGCTGGGCATTAGAGAACTCATGAAAGTTGGTTTAAAGGAGGGTGTTGGAATTATTAAACCAACCCTCATGCCCGCAAGCGCTTCGGCACGAAGCAATCTTAAATTTCCTTCGAAAAATGCTTCATCGCAAAGTACAAATCAGTAGCCCTTTGAAAACACTTTGCCGCAAAGCTCTTCAACCTTGCTTGCGGAGGATGTTCCGCTACGAAGCAGCAAATATTTACCCCCCGAAAATGCTTCGTCGTGAAGCAATATCATTCTGGAACTTCGCACTTCAAATTGCCGAAGCGAAAATTTGACGCGAAGATCGTGGCATTAATTCTCCAAGCGTGCGAGTAGTTGGGGTTGCTCGACGATTGGACAGGAACCCTTCTTCGACATTTAATTCTTGTCAGCCGGTTGGTGACTTTATCCCGCCTTTAGTCTTCACCCCCCGCCTATAAATACTAGGCCATTTGTCATTTTGTGTAGTTGGAGGATAGAGGCTGGAGGAGAGTAGCAGAGAGGATTGGAGAGCCTAGAACAGCCGCAGAGCTAGGGTTTCGACTAGCAGAGTCGCCGAAGAGTGAAAGCAGTAGCCGCCAACAGCCGGAGAGTGGAGCAGCAGTCTCCCATCAAATTCGTGGGTTTATCCTGCAGATATTTTATCTGGAAAAAGTTTGTAACTGCTTCAGAAAGAAGCTCTGTAATCCGGCATTATATTTAATATAAAATATTTATTCTGCTATTTGGGTCTCTATGTATTGTTCTCTGTCTCGGAGTATTGTTTAATCCGCAGACATTCTTCAGCGAGGGTTTTCCCGAAGTGGCAAAACACCCGTTCGATCCAGGAGGGAAAACTTATTTATTTGTTTGTGCCGAAGAAGCACTTCGGCACTGTCTCCCCGAAGTGGAATCTAGCAGCCACTTCGCCGAAGTTGCCGCGAGCTGCCGTGCTTCGCAACTTTCCTGTCCGAAGTAGTCACTTCGGTTGGAAAATTCCTGAAATGATTTTACTTCGGAATAAAACTGTACGAAGTAGTTGCTTCGCTAGAAAATTTTCCGAAGCAGTTTTACTTCGACAGTCGAAGTGCTGACTTCGAAAATATCTTCTCCAAAGTCCCTCCCGAAGCTCATAACTTTGCGAAGCTTCTTTTGACGCGATTTTAACGCGATTTAATTTTTATTCCTTCAGTAAAAAGTTAATGACATGTGCCACATTTTTTATCATTTTATGTGCGAAACAGAAAAGTAAAAAAAAAAAAGCAACATCCATTAAAAAGACAATGAAATGGGCCATACATGATAATGATGGTGACCGTTAAATTTGAGAATGACATGAGCCACAGATCTCAAGATAGGAGTGTCCCTAGGCTTACCTGAAAGGCTGTAGGAAGGCTCAAGAGTGTCCCTTGGCTTACTTGAAAGGCTGAATTAGGATTGGTAATTACTGGCTGGCTGTACAAGTTTCCACTCTCTCGTGACTAGTGAACCAAGGGTTGATGCATGATATTTGGACCGCTACCTGAAAGGCTGTAGGAAGGCTCAAGAGTGTCCCTTGGCTTACTTGAAAGGCTGAATTAGGATTGGTAATTACTGGCTGGCTGTACAAGTTTCCACTCTCTCGTGACTAGTGAACCAAGGGTTGATGCATGATATTGGGACCAGCGGTCCATGTACGTTAATCTGTGGTCTCGTTCCAAGAGTCGCAGTAATAGTATTGCAGGCAAGGGCCCAAAGCGGACATAAAATTAAAGTACTCGTCTATTTCTTTTTTTTAGTGGATAATGATCTAAGCAATCATTTCAAACATAGTGGCTTCTTACATTGTCGTCACCCTATTTTTTAATTAATTTTTTTTTTTTTTGGGGTCATAATAGGCCATAATAAAAAGAAATTGATGTGTTTTGCTTCCAGTTAGAATCCTTTAAACGAAAGAAGAAAAACATTATCGATCTTTTATTTTAAATCAGCTTATAAAGTTGATGCCCAAATTTAATTAAATTTACAAAAGAGAAATTGCCCGTTGGAGATCAATGCAAATTTTAAGCCGGGAAGCAAGTGCATGTACTAAATTTCAATCTGTAGAAATTTAAGTTTATTTTGTTTATTTTAAATTTCAAATTTGAAGGAAATTTGTATTTTATAAACAAAGTTTAAATATTGTAAATTTTATATTATGATAAATTTTATGAAATTGATTGACTGCTTTTAGTTAGTAATGGTATTACAATAATGTATGTATGGTTTGATCAAAGGTATTCTCTTTGAAAGTAACAGAGAAGGAAAAAAAATTCATGCTTTTTGATCATTTTATGTGCGATTGGAGTTGACACAAAGTAACAAAGAAGGTAATGGTATTACAATAATGCATGCTTTTTGATCTTTATGTGCGATTGGAGTTGACACAAAGTAAAAGAGAAGGTAAAAAAAAAAAAAGCAACATCCATTAAAAAGACAATGAAATGGGCCATACATGATAATGATGGTGACCGTTTAATTTGAGAATGACATGAGCCACAGATCTCAAGATAAGAGTGTCCCTAGGCTTACCTGAAAGGCTGTAGGAAGGCTGAAGAGTGTCCCTTGGCTTACTTGAAAGGCTGAATTAGGGTTGGTAATTACTGGCTGGCTGTACAAGATTCCACTCTCTCGTGACTAGTGAACCAAAGGGTTGATGCATGATATTAGGACCAGGGGTCGATGTCCGTTAATCTGGGTCTCCTTCCAAGTGTCGCAGTAATAGTATTGCAGGCAAGGGCCCAAAGCGGACATAAAATTAAAGTACTCGTCTATTTCAATGATCTAAGCAATCATTTCAAACATAGTGGCTTCTTACATTGTCGTCACCCTATTTTTAATTATTATTATTATTATTATTATTATTTTTATTTTTATTTTTATTTTTATTTTGGTTTTTGGGTCATAATAGACCATAATAAAAGAAATTGAAGTGTTTTTCTTTGAAGAAAAACATTATCGATCTTTTATTTTTAATCAGCTTATAAAGTTGATGCCCAAATTTAATTAAATTTACAAAAGAGAAATTTCCCTTTGGAGACCAATACAAATTTTAAGCCGGGAAGCAAGTGCATGTACGAAATTTCAATCTGTATGAATTTAAGTTTATTTTGTTTATTTTAAATTTCAAATTTGAAGGAAATTTGTATGTTATAAACAAAGTTTAAATATTGTAAATTTTATATTATAATAAATTTTATGAAATTGATTGACTGCTTTTAGTTAATTATACAGGATATAAAGAGGTAATGGTATTACAATAATGCATGTATGGTTTGATCAAACTCGAATTTAGGTATTCTCTTTGAAAGTTGAGCAATATAGTTAGTTTAGCTAATGTTATTTTATTTTCAACCAAATCTATTTATTGTTTATGGATTTTTAATTTTCTTTTAATTAATGAATTTAGAAATAGTATTATAGGGAGAGACTCATCCTTATAGCATACTTTTGCATTGATCATATTAATGTATGGATAGATCATAGCTATAACCTAATCTAATGACTTAAACTCTAAAGATCTATTAGTAAAAAAATCAATATGAAATTTCATAAAAATATATTCCCAATTTTTTTGCAACATTTAAAATTTGTCAAAACTACTAAAAATTAATTTATTTTGTTATAAATTTGAAGGAGGGACCAACTAGATGAATATTTAAAATATGTTTCTACAAGATATTGATAAACTAATACCTACAAACCAATTCTCCCATTTCCCATTTACCATTAGTGTGCATTTGTCATTTTTCACTTTCATTCCCTCCATTGAATATTTGATGGACTATTCCAAGTTCTGAATTGAAATTATTGCATTTTGGAAGGAACTTACATAAACCATAAGGCTAAAAGATAGTACCTAGAGATAGTTTAGAAAAAGTGCTAAATTAGGAACCCTTTAAAATTTTACATAGAATCCAAAAAAGGTGATAATTTATTTGTATCTATTATGGTTTACCCTACATGACTCATTTAATGAATGCAATTAATTAGGAGATCCTCTCATGCCTATACAATAAAATATTTATTGGACTATTTTAGCAACTATGTCAAGTAGTTCGAAGGCCTTTGTTTTCAAGACTTTATTTTATTTTATTTTTCATGATGTCCAAGAAGTTTATCCTTTTATTTATGCTACAATTGGACACGAGAAACCAAAATAAAAAATTGTAAAAGTGTAATATGATTTATGGCTAAGGCCAAAAATGTATGATGAGATCTTGTATAGGCTTAAAGGCAATCATTGTACAATGTATTAAATTTATTGCAATATTTTATCATGTAATCCATATGGGTCGTGATTAACCTTGTATGGTTAAACTCATATTATAGATTTTAAATTCTTCTTGTTATATAATATTAGGTTAAACTTATTTATATAATTTGATTACTAGATATTGATATAAATACCGCACAACCATTCCATTTGTTACATTGGAGTGTCATCTATGTATAATACAATGATTATTTATGGTGCTATGGTTGCATACTATTTTTTATCTTTTTAATATTTTTTATGTTTTTTGTATAACATTTGAGTGGATGGATTGTTTTTGTTCATTTTTGGAAATAGGCATGAATTCTAATAGAAAAGAAAATAAATATTTTGAAAAAAAATGTAAAAGACAAATGAGGTTTTCAAAAAAACTTTAAAAACTTTTTCTTAAAACTAAGGCATCCACTTAGTCAAAGATCAAAAGAAACAAAAATAATTGAGTGCCAATGAGAGAAACAAAGGAGACGTTGGTGAATATTTCCCCTTCACCAATGGTTTCTATCAAAAGAAACAAATCTATTGAATTTAGTGAGATCCTTATGATCCAAGTTCACCTATGGTTTCATTCAAAAATATTTTTTTAAGTCCCACCATCAACTTTATAAAAACTCTTCTTAACTGCTACACATTTAGTTGTCTCTAAGAGAAGCCATTGAATCAAAATTATCAATAATAAGAAATTCAGTAATGGAAACCCACACTTGCTATGATATCATGTTATATTTGATAATAATTTCTAGAAATAAATGGAGTCAACATATTACCTTGTATTGCTGAAAAATAAATACTTACAAAGAAATGCATATAGTATATAAGGTGTTCATAGATACCGGATTATCTTACTATCAAAGAATATAATTACTCTCTAACCAATAAAAAAAATTGTTAGTAGGATGGGGCATTTATTCTCAAATGCAAGTTAAATTTATGTCAAATGACTAATCTTAAGGGTTAAAATAATAAAATATTAAAAGAAATATCTTTTTCAAGATTTGCAATGGCCAAAAGAGCAAATATGAACAATGCAATATAAAATTCAACCATAGCCTCAAGAGAAGCTTAGCTACCATCTATTACATCAATAGGGACAACACCACATGGGATATTATATGGAACTTTTTATACGATACCTCTATGTTAGAATTAATTTTAAAATAGAGTTATCATTGCACCTTAATTGTTGAAGAAGATGGAAATTTAGGTGGCTTTAATCAAGAAAGGAATTCAACAAGCCTAATATACTTAAAAGAGCTACATGGATGCATAAATATTAAAGATGAGTTTTCATATGGATGAAATGGATTTATTAGAATTCAACATCATAAAATATTTATAAATATTAGAAAAAGGATAACATGTGCATCTCAATTTGAGGGTCCTTTTGAAATTTTTGAAAAAATAGGATCTATAGATTATTGTTTTGATCTATCACCTAGTTTGTATCATATACATAACACATTTTATATGTTTATATTTATAAAATATATGTTAGATACCTATCATGTGCTTGATTGGACTCCTTTATAGGTGGATAAGGATGGGGATCTAGCATTGAGCCAATAAGTATACCCAATCAAAGAAAAAAAAAACTTAGGAGTAAAATTGTAGATCATATCTTGGTTTAATATGATAGCTATAACTAGAATTTGGATCCATCAGAAGACATGAAATGTTACAAATTTAATCGTACCTTTGACTAACTTCTAGGAAGAATTTCTCACAAGCAAGAGGGGATGCAATACCTATTTGTTATATCCTTTGTTAAATTAAAACTCTATGGATGACTATTGGTATAAAATAGATGGTATAGAGTGTGATATGGTTCATTAAATGATGAAGGAATAGGGGGTATTAATGTGATGTCTTTATGACATTTTTTTAGATTTATTATGGTGTATTATCTTGATATAAATTCGTGCAATAGTTTTGATGTATGATGTTAACATATTATAATGTATATTAATGATGACTTTATGGATTTTATTAATCATGTGAAAAATAAAGGTGTTCTAGTGTTTTACAGATGAAGATCACAATTAAAGGTAAGATAAAGTAATTAAAAATATATCAAGATTTTTTATTACCATCATATTATTATGGCATTTCTTAGAACCTACAAAGCCATAAAATCCATCATATTATAGAATGTAGTAGTACTATGAAAACCATCTGTAGCTATAGGACCAATTACGAAAGCCATCCATAATTATAGCACTAGATATGAAATCCATTCATAGCTACAAAGTCAACCACACCAACAATTGGTGGCTAGAAAATTAGCTATGGGTGGACTATAGAACTATGGATGGACTATAAAACTATTGATGGATAAAACTATGAATGTATATAACTACATGTTGCACTTGTACAACATGCCCTATTATACATAGAATAGGGATCCACATTTTTAATTTTAGTAAATTTTCTCTTGTTTTCTTGGGCTTGTGCATAACAATCAACCATCCCAAAACTCAAGTTCTTAGTTGATCATGGATGTTCAATTTTTGTGTACCTTGAGTTTATCACGATGCTTATTGCTATGGCTATGTATGGTAAACTCTTTAAAATGAAAAATAACCTTTCCCGGTAGAAAAAGTCTCGAATAAAATTTCCAACAAGCATCCATATGCCTATGTTCCCATAGCATTAGCACCTCAAACGTACTTAAATTAAAGGACTACAGACTTGGAAATACCATTGGTAGCATAGATGGAGTCATTTTAAAGGATTATATCTCCTTAAAATCTCAATAAAAATTCATGAAACCATATCCATTAGATGTAATTCAAAAAGATATTTTCAACAAATATAAATTTTCCTATGTTCTAAGAAGAATTGACCTCCTAAATGAGTTATTTTTAGCATGCTATATGGTTGCCTTATTTACGGTATTGTCAACCTAATCACAAAACACTATATATTTTGCAATACTTAATAAAAATTTATGAATCCATCTCCATTATTTGTAAATTGAAAAGAGCTTTCCAATAAATATAAATTTGCTTCTGTTTCAAGAAGGTTTGAGACTTCAAATTATATATAAGGGTAAATCATATTAAAATCCCATAAATTAGAGATCCAAAAAAAAATTAAGACCTCGCTAGTAACAAAATCCCAATAAAAGGATATTTGCAAGGAAATATAAAAGCCATTGAAATTAAAAGCCCTACTAGCACCAGAACCGTGATAAAAGGATATTTGTAAGAAAATATAGAAGCCAATAAAATTAAAAATCTCACTAGCCAAAAACATCATCAATTGAAGATTTATGGAGAAATATAGAAGCCAATAAAAATAAAACCCTGATAAAAGAAGATCTACAGGTAAATTAAAAGCCAACTAGCCCAACCAAATGTCTAATAAAGCATGAATTGGTAGAATTTCCATAATGTGCATAGGGGAAATTAATTTTCCACTTCCTTGAGATCAACGATCCAAAACATACAAAGAGACAAAAATACAGAGAGAAATAAGAATGTGTGGCCCATAGGGAAATATATATTAAAGTGAATCCAACCAAGGGAAACCTAAAAATATAAATAAACATAGGGAAAATTAAATTGTAATTTTAGTTTGTATTGCCAGGGATCCATGGGGAATAAAAAATAATCATGTGCTGCCAACGAGACCAAAAGCACCGTAAATTGAAAAATTATGAGGAAATTAAAATCCCACTAGATTAGAACCATAGTAATTGGATATTTGTGGGGAAATTAAAAACCTACTAACTAGAAGCCCCATAAACTTAAAATTTACAAGGAAATATAGATGCCAACTAGTTTAAAGTACTTATAAATGGAGTTTCATGAGGAGAATAAAACTTGCTAATTAGAAGACTCGTAAACCAAAATTGTGGGGAAATTATATGCCAACTAGTTTAAAGTCTTATAAATGGATATTTGTGAGAAAATTTAAAACCTGTTAACCAAAAGCTACATAAACCAATTTTTTGGGGGGGATATAGATACCAACTAGTTTAAATTAACAGTAACTAAAATAACCTAAAAATATAGAGGAAGACCAAAATGCAAAGAGAAATATAAGTGTGTGGCCCGTAGAGAAATATAGATTAAAGTAAAGCAAGAGAACATTTTTACTTTTGGTTACTATTTTTCTATGTGCAATGCCATCTTAAAGTTTTTTAGAGTTTCAATTTTTGTCCTTTTGCAAGCAAAATTGCTAGAAGATGACAAAACTAGAAAATGCAAGAAATTACCAAAAAAGGGAAAAATTACTTAAAAATACATGAATTGTTGAAAATTGCAAAAATGTCCTAGAAGTGCAAAATTTATTGGAAAAAAGAGAAATTTACTAGAGGGAGTAGAAAGAAAGCCAAAAAATATGAAAAACACCAAATAGTGTAGATTATTACTAGGACATATGAAGAAGAACAAAAAAACAGTGAGAAATTAGAGATTATTGGAATAATGCAAAAAGAGAGAGAAAAAGGCATGGAGGATATATGTATATATAAATTAAAAAAAAATAAAAAAAAAAGGTAATAAATAAATTTTGGCACCTACAATTTTTTACTTTGCCTCAGACCAAATATTTGTCTTGTAGGTTGTTTGACATAGATGCTTAAAATTCAAAAAATATAGATGTGATGAAATAAGATCACCCACTTGTAGCCAAAAAGGTACATATAAAATAACTTTGAAGCCAAAAAATCCCATAATTTGTAGATAATTTAAATTTAATTAGGCATAGCAGAAGCATGGTCAACAGATTTGCAAAGCATGAAAGTAAGAGAAAATTGATGAAACATTCACCTGCTATGAATGGGAGAGCAAAAATCAAACCACTTGAGATAAATCGAGCATAAGCGATCCTAAGATATTTATCAATTTGCAATTTAATATAACATGATCAAAAGTGCAATAGAAATAATCTTTAGGAACTCATATCAAGAAGGTTTTGAGAATATAATCTTGGGTTTGATACACCTGAAAGGAAGATAACGACAATTAAAAATTTGTAAAAGTGAGGCCCCAAATTGTATAAATACTAACTCAATATGAAAACCAATGTGTCACAAATCATCCATTATCTAGCCAATAGACATAGTTTATTTCTTGCTTATTTTTTGTTTGTAGTTTGGTGACTTTCTAAACCAAGCCTAACATTATTTTGAGCTATATTTTTGCAATTCACCAAAGTGGATAAATCTGAATCTAATGTACTCCATGATTATCATTTCAATGCATGTATATTAAAAGTTTTTGTATTCAATTTGTTCATAATGATGGTGATTGCACTCAGTCTATTTATCCTCTAAAGATTGCACTATCTCAAACCTTGGGTTGTGTGAATACTAGTCAAACTTGGGTTGGTTTCAAATTGAAATTACCTCTTTACTAGATCGAAAGTGAATTCAAGGAAGTAATAGGCTTGTTTTTTTTCTTTATTTTCTCTTGTCCTTAACCCTTTTATTTTTGTTGGAGAATGTTTAGATTGGAAATAGATTAATTTTAGTTGAAACTAATTTTCTAAAATTCTATTTTTGTTGAAAGTTAATCATTTGAGTGTAATGAATATTAATTTGGTAATTATAGTTTGCATGATTTAAATTGAACTTATTTTTTTCTAGTTCCAAATACCACACACTTTTAGGTTTTATTCTCTATTTTATAGGAAGTCCATCATTGACATATTATGTTGCACTCTCTCCAAAAGGATTTTCATCCAGTTAAGCATTTAATGATGAGATATTGTGCCTAGGAAACCTATCTCTTGGAGTCATACTAGCAAAGGCCATTTGAAGGAACAACTATCATCAACCTCTAGGTTTATCCATGTCGACCAAGATTTGTCCATAGAAAAGCCTTTGGGAAAACATTTTTTTTTTGAAGAGGGAACATGATCTATTACAAGTTAGTTGGCTTACCTCTGACACACCAATAGTTGGCTTCTACCTCTTCACGCCTAAGAAACCTATCTCTTGGACTCATACTAGAAAAAGCTATCTGTAGGAGAAAATATAATCAATATCTAGGTTTACCCATGTCGGCCAAGACCTAGTCATACCAAAACCAGGGGAACATGATTTATTCCAAGTATGTTGGCTTACCTATCACACACCAATAGTTAGCTTCTACCTCTTCATACCTAATAAAACTAGAACTAGGGGTGAAGTTAGAGTGCTTCATGTGCATGCTCAATAAGAGTGGTAGTAGAATGAGAGCCTATAGACTCTAAAAAATAAATTTTCCTTAGTATAGTGTTTATATTATACATTTTATTCTTCAAGTTGGAATCAAAGGTCATCATCACTGGGTTGAATTTAGTTGTATATGAAATTGAATTTATTAGCCTTTTCCTATATAAAATATCCAAATATAACAAAGGTAAACCTATATTTCTAATAGTCCCTAGAGTTTTTATTCCTTTTGTTGACCCTTTCACATTTCCCTAAAATCCACTAATGGCAGCTCATACTTCACGTTTGGTAAGAAGTAGTTCTTTAAACATACCAACGCTTGAATATGATATGCTTAATAATTCTAAAAGATATATCCTTATGTATAAGCATGATGGAATGAGGTTAGTTGAAGAACATAGGAATATAAATATTGCTTTAATCTATTCACAAATTGAACATGAGGATGTTGCCTATCAAATGTTTCCACACACATTGGATGAGTTAGTATATGACTGGATGAGTTTGTTTTGGCTATGTTCTAGTCTAAATAACATAAGTATTGACTACATATCTAGGATTTTTGAGTATCCTTTACTGATTGTATGGCATTGTTGACAAGTAATATAAATTCATAGTTTTATCTTACATGCCTTTTGATCTTGGAATGATGGAATGATGTTTTACAGATTAACTTTGTTGCATGTACTTATTTATGGTTGTTATTGACATTTAATGAATTTCTATGGAAGAATTGGAATAAACAAGCATTGGTGTGACCCTTATGAATGATATGTGATGAGGATGATATCAAGGAAGACATATTGAAGGCTATTGTATAAAAATTGGATATTGCATTGAATAAAAATGTCTCAAACCTTGATGATCTGACTTGCATGTTGGTAGAAACAAATTAATTCTTGTTTCAGACCTTTACAAAACTTAGTTGAGAGAGATTTGTATAAAATAGTATCCAATTTGGCACCTTGATGCACCTTCATTTCATATAAATTATACACCATAGCTCTTACAAATCGTACAAGAGAAAATTACCCTATTTGGTAGTTTATGCGATAGAAGGAAACTTAGTCGATTTGGTAGTATTGGTAAATTGGACAATTTAGTTACAAAATTGTATACAAAAGCTTGTAAAAATGAATCTGAAGGATTGGCTAAGTGTAGAATCATACTATCCCTATCACTATATTATTTGGGACCATACAGTGGTATGATTTGGGATCCATACAAGCTATTTTATTATTGTAAATTGATAGTTTTGAAGATTATACGACTGTAAAATTTGGCTCATTGATTGGGAATAGTAACTTGATGATGTAGGAGCATCCAGCAACAACAAAGCAATCTGGCATCGACCAATTTTTTTTTGAGTTTTTAGAGGACAAGGCAGAGGTTGGTCGCGATATCGCGACGTCATGAAATTGCGACGCAAAACGAAAGCAAAGGTGGAGGAGCAGGGAGGTCACAATATTGCGATGTCGTGATTTCACGACATCACGATATCATGACAACAGAACAACGACAAGGCAAAAGTGGAGAATTGTAGCAAAATCATGACATCACGATTTCACGACGTCGCGATATCGTGACAGCAGAACAGTGATGAGACGAAAGTGGAGAATTGTAGTGAAATCGTGACATCGTGAAATCATGATGTCAGAATGGGACGAAGGCGGAGGCTGGTGGTGAAATCACGACAACCAAAAGGCGAAGGCGAAGGTGGAGGTTTTTGTCACGATATCGTGACAACCAAAAGGCAAAGGCAAAGGTAGAGGTTTTTGTCGCGATATCGCGACAACGAAAGGAAAACCAAGGCAAAGCGGGAGTTGGTCGCGATATCGTGACATGTCACGATATCACGACCAAAAGTGCAAGGAAGCGTAGGTAGGCAAGAATGTCATGATATCGCGATATGTCACGATATCACGACAAAGAGAGAAGAAGGCGAAGAAGGAGAAGAAGATGGCAAGAAAATCGTGACAGGCAGTATTTTCGGGGACCATTTAAAGACAACACGTGGCACCAAGGTGCAGTTAAAGCGGGTGATTACCCAGGAGTGCGGGAGACAAAAAGGATGGGCGTGAAAAGTTTTCTAACGAAAGCGACAGTGACAGGGACCGTGCGGAGTGGGGTCTTAAATCGGGTTGGTGTCCTAATTTTTGTGTTGTTGTTCCAGAGGGTCGGGGCCTCTATAAAAACCTAGTATTTGTAATAAATCGGGTTGGTGTCCCGATTAATGAGTAAGAGGGTCGGGGCCTCTATAAAAACCTAGTTTAATGTAATAGTCGGGGTGGTGGATCGAAGATTGCACGTAGAGTGTGAAAGTGAGAAGACCAAGCCAAGCGTTGGTCATTGTAAAGCCTGCAGGCTGCATTTGTATGATTTTCTAAATTTAATAGAAAAAGAAATTTTGGGAATCGGGTGGTTGTGTTTGCATGTGATCTTCCCGTCCCCCATTAGTGGTATCAGATCTAGTATTCCTGAGTTCGTAAACAGATCGTCGACCATGAGGTAGTTTGTGCCAAGATCTATGGGAGGGTTCTGAGAGAGGAGAGAGAGTTTAGGATCCTTGAGTGTGTAACAGATCGCCGGACGTGAGGCAGTTACACCAGGATCAGTGGGAAATATGATGACAATGAGAGAGTTCAAGGCATTACAGAGGCAAGTGCAAGCCCTGTAGGAGGAACTGCTCATAAGAGATATGTAGAGGCAAGTGAAGGCCCTACAAAAGGAGCTGCATGAGGATAAACTAAAAAGAAGAGGCCAGGGAGAAGGAACTGGCAGAAGAAAATATGGAGTGCTTCAGAAGTTGAAGCCATTAAAGTCTATAGACAAAGAGGTGTGCAGCAGTGCCGGGACCTGCCTGGAAGAAGACAAAGATTTTTTTGGGCAAGAGAAGGAGTGTAAGTAGGCTCGTCGAAAAGGAAGTGTGCAGCAGTGGCAGAATCTGTCCGGTAGAAGACAAAAGTTATTCTAGCCAAGAGAAGGGGTTGGAACAGACTACAGAGGCAGAGAAATGTCTAGAGGTGTTGCAGGAGGTAGCAACCAGACCATGCAGAAGTGAAGATCACTTCTTCACTTACCCTGGGTTTCTGATGCAGGAGCATATGATAACAACAGAGCAATTTGGCATCGACCAAATTTTTTTTGAGTTTTTAGAGGACAAGGCAGAGGTTGGTCGCGATATCGCGACGTCGCGATATCGCGATGTTGTGAAATCATGACGCAAAACAAAAGCAAAGGCGGAGGAGTAGGGAGGTCGTGATATCACGACGTCACAAAATTGTGACAGTAGAACAGCGACGAGGCAAAAGTGGAGAATTGTAGCAAAATCATGATGTCATGATTTTGTGACGTTGTGATATTGCGATAGTAGAACAGCGACGAGGTGAAAGTGGAGAATTGTAGCAAAATCATGACGTCGTGAAATTGTGATGTCAAAATGGGATGAAGGCAGAGGTTGGTGGTGAAATTACAACAACCAAAAGGCAAAGGCAAAGGCAGAGGTTTTTGTCATGATATCACGACAACCAAAAGGCAAAGGTGAAGGCAGAGGTTTTTGTCATGATATCGCGACAGCGAAAGGAAAACCAAGGCAAAGCAGGAGTTGGTCGTGATATCATGACCAAAAGTGCAAGGAAGCGTAGGGAGGCAAGAATGTCACGATATTGCGACATGTCACGATATCGCGATGGAGAGAGAAGGCGAAGAAGGAGAAGGAGATGGTGGGAAAACCATGACAGGAAGTATTTTTGGGACCGTTTAAAGATGACACATGGCTTCAAGGTGCAGTTAAAGCGGGTGATTACCCAGGAGCACGAGAGACAAAAAGGATGGGCGCGTAGAGTTTTTTTACGAAAGCGGCGATGACAGGGACCGTACAAAGTGGGGTCTTAAATCGGGTTGGTGTCCCGATTTTTGTGTTGTTGTTCCAGAGGGTCGAGGCCTCTATAAAAACCCATTTTAATGTAATAGTCAGGGTGGTCTATCGGAGATCGCACAAAGAGTGTGAAAGTGAGAAGACCAAGCCGAGCGCTGGTCATTGTAAATCCTGTGGGCTGCATTTGTATGATTTTCCAGATTTAATAGAAAAATAAATTTTGGGAATCAGGTGGTTGTGTTTGCATGTGATCTTCCTGTCCCTCATCACTTGATCATTATAAGCCCTTGAAAAATACCTCTCCACCAAGAATACTACACTCCTACGCTATATTTAGCACCGTTGCCTTAACGAACTTGGTATGTTTGTTAAAATGGGTCAAATTGATAAGTAAATATATTACAAAACTAGAGGTGAATGACAGACACGAGTGTGCAAATGTGTAGGATATGGAAAGTATGAGAGAACATTCCAATAATAATGAGGACAAGAATTTTTCAAAGAGATAATGCAAGTAATTTAGACCATAGTACACATGAATGATAAATAGAACAAGTTTGGGCATCTGAAGGAGATTTTGAAGCACTATTGATAGAGGCAAAAGAGGAGGTATCAGAACCACCTAACGTAGAGAATTGAGTTGATAGATAAGTAGTGAATGAGGAAGGAGAGTGGATGGTGACACCTGAGAAAGCAACAAAAGGGTTGAAAGAGAGTTCAAAGGATGAGAGTCAGGCACTAGGGCAACAGAACACAAGGTCTCAAGAAGAAGGACCAAGACCATCTCCCTCACATAAGCGAAGAAATTCACAGAGTGAATATGCACATGAGTTTGGTCAATGAATGGTGGGATAGAAAAATATACCTTAGATAGAAAATTATAAGAATGAGTGTAGCAAAACACCCCCAAGGAGGAATCACACAGAGATTCCATGAGACACATCAAGTGACAAGGACAATTCTCTGAATATGGCTAACAAGGTAGCCAAGAAGAGATGTCCACATTTTATAGGTGAGGGTAAGGAAGACTCCATAAGACATATTGGAACCTGTATAACTATTTGGAGGGCAAATAGTGTATACTAGCCAAATGATTGGTTGACTTTATTTCCTACTACCTTGAGAGGATTGGTAATAGATTGGTATCTGAAAAGGGAAAATACAATATATTTTTAGACTTGGAATCAAGTGAAGGAGAAATTCATTGAATAATTTCACCCATTGAAGGATGATGGAGAAATTATTGTGGAACTTTGCATGACAAAGCAAATCCCGATGAAGATGTAAAATTATACAATCGTAGACTAAAGCAGTTAGTAGCTAAGATACAAATACCGTTGGAAGATGTATTGGTGAAGCGATGGTTTGTAGATAGATTTCTATTGAAATATAAGAAAAATATGAAGGAAGTACCATAAAAAATATATGAGGAAGTTGTAAAGCATACAAATAATTTCAAAAGTGAATTGAAATATATGTACATAGAAATATTATCTCATCCCAAGTCCAATGATTCAAATAGTGGAGAAGAAGAGACAATAAAAAGAATAGTAGCATCATTTAGTTAGGAATTCGATAAGATCATAAATAACAAAGAAGAAAGCCTGAAAAGAATGGCATTTGGTGCGTAGAATATAAATCTAAAGGCCATAAAAATGTAAAGTGTTCATGAAATGATTACTATCATATCTGCAATGTGATGGGACACGAGGTGATGTTATGTTCGTATAATGCAAGAGTACGACCATAGGTCCTAAAAATATAGGAGCAGGAAGAGAAACCAAAGACCCTAGGAAGTAGGCAACAAGCAACAAGTGGTGGTTATAGAAATAGCTAGTGAGGTGGAAGGCCAAACCAGGGAAATCAGTAAGGAGGATAGAGTCATTTGTAGTATGATTCGTAAGGGAGGTCGATCGTACAATGTCGTAATTACCATGAATGGGGGTATTTCACAAAAAAATATCCTTCACCTCAGATACAAGGTACACAACAAGCAAACACTACACATATGTGTAGGTGGTGTGGTCCAAGTAACCACAATGAGGTAAATTATCCCAAGAAGGTGAGTTTAAGTAACTCGTAAAATGTAAATTATTTAGATATCTAGGTTCCTCAAGTTAAAAATAAAACCTAGGAAGTTTTAGCCATGACAATGAATCAGGCTAAGAAGGATAAGTATCCTGAGCCAGCAAAAGAAAAGCAATGTTGGAAAGTAGCAAAGAAATTGCTACAAGATAAAGCATAAAAGGCTAAACAAGTGAAGTTAGCAGAAGAAAAGGAACTAAAAAAGCCATTAGAAGAGAAAGAAGTTATGTAGAATCTAGAAACATAGGTTTTGAACACCACTATGGAGATCAAAGTGGCTAACCTGTTGGAGGTTATTCCATCATTACAAAAGTAATGGTTGAAGAGATATAACCTCATAAGGTCATGGAAGTGTAGAGTCAATCGATTCAAGAAAATAAATAAAAATATCAATTCATAGATCCCACCATATTGATTATTGATGTGGGAAAGAAACCCACATTAGTTCATATGGAGATCCTAGGGTACAAATTGACAAAAGTTATTGTGGACAGAGGATACAAAGTCAATGTGCTACCTAAAAGGTCTTGGCTAGAACTGGGCACTCCATCTCTATGAACATTGAGTTTTTGATTATATGGTGCTAACTAGTATGGTATCGATACAAAGGGAGTCTTGATGGCACACCAAGTGGTGATATATTACCAATAGTTCATCTTGAATTTCATTGTGATTACTATGCAGAAGCCTACATATGATGCTCTGTAGGGAAGAGGATGGCTACGTGTAGCCAAAGTTAATAGAAACTAGGAAAATAATCAAATCACTTTCAAGAAGGGACATCATAAATATATGATTAAATTGACCAATAAGAAGGTTAGTGAGGATGTAGCCACAATCGATGAGTTAAAAAATTCCTTAGGAGATGAAGAATACGAAATAAATGGAGAAGGAATGTTGTACCTAGATGAATGTAGTGAAGATGAAGCTAGATATGATAGCATACTTATTCATTGGCAAATGGAGGAGTACAAATTTTTTTAGCCCAAATACCTCTGTATCAATTCAAAGAAGATCAAGAAAAAATAAGATAAATCCAAAGGCAGCTTGGAACCTAAGAAGGAGATAAAAGAAAAATAGATGTTTCTAAAACATTTTGCAGAATATACTGTAGGAGATGCAGAAATTGATGTAAGGTCAACATACCGAAAGAATATGGAGAAAGCAACAAGTGAGCTGGAAAACATAAAATACAAAGGACCTCAGATAGTGGACATCAATCTAGGGATAGAATATGAACCTATGATGATTCACTTTGGTGATGATTGGAACCTTGTATTGAAGGTGGAGACCATATAGAATGAACCCAAAATATGTTGCATTAGTGAACACAAATATAAAGAAGATGTTGGAGGTAGGAATCATCTTTAGAGTGACAACCAATGAATGGGTATCACCTATAGTGGTCACCTTGAAGAAGCAAGTGGAAAAAATCAGAATATATGTGGACTTTAGGAGTCTAAACGTAGTGATTATTAAGGACACCTTCCCTATTCCCTTCACAAATTCCATCCTGGAGGAAGTCACATGATATGAGATCTATTCATTTTTGGATGGATTTTTAGGTTACAATAAAATAAGTATAGCCAAGGAGGATAAGCTGGAGACCACATTTATTATGGAGAATGGCATCTATGCATACAATTGATTGTTATTCAGGCTCTGTAATGCCCCAACTACATTTCAGTGCATCATACTGTATATATTTGATCAGTTAGCAATAGGAAACTTCAAAGTATTTTTGGATGACTAGAAAATTTATGGGAAGATCAAGGAGCATATTCCTACCATTAGTGAATGCATTATTAGATGTATAAATGCACAAATCTCATTAAATATTGGGAAGTACTACTTGATGGTATCGTATGGGAAGTTTTTAGGAAACATAGTGTGTGAGGGATTAAAAATAGATCTTGATAATATCCATGTGATATTGCACATGGAATAACTATATGATGTGTTTTCACTTAAGACCTTCCTTGGATCAATGAGGTATTATCGAATGTTTATCAGGAATTATGCACGTATCCTATCCATTGGATTTTTTGACAGATAAGAATGTTCCTTTCAGATGGACATAGGAGCACCAATGAGCCTTTGAAGAGTTGAAGGTCAAGCTTGTCAATAGCCTGATTTTGGTGTTCCCAAATTGGGATAAGGAATTCCATATGCACATTGATGCTTCAAATTTTGCAATCTAATGTGCTTTGGCACAAGAATGATAGTTCAGGCTGGATCAACCTATTTTCATTGATAATCACCTATTGCCAAGGGTAGAGAGAAACTATAGTACAAAAAAAAGAGAATATTTGGGAATGGTATATGCAGTATAAAATTTTAGGCATTACCTACTGGTGAATCTCTTTGCTTTTTATATAGATCACCAATCCCTTTTGTACTTAATAAACAAACTAGTGACACAAGGATGGGTTAGCAGGTGGATCATTACCCTATAGGAGTTTGTATTCTAAGTAGTAGTAAAACCTGGTAAGAAGTATGTAATTGCAGACCAATTATCTTGGATATAATGAAGAGAACCTACAAGGATAGGGGTTCTAGATGAATTCCCTAATGCACAGTTATTTGCCATCAATGTTGTTTTGTCGTGGTACAAGTTGATCGACTAGTATCTATACATTGGAGAGTTACCACAAGAAATGATGGCAACTAAGAAAAATAAAATGATTATGAAGTCAACACATTTCCAATTGATAGCAGGATTGTTGTATAAAATAGGAAGTGATGGTATCTTACAAATATTTTTGATGAAGAAAGAAGTTAAAATAGCATTGAAAGAAGCTCAGGAAGGCTTAGAAGGAGGGCACATAGGACCAGATGCAATCGCTAAGAAAATATTACTAGCAACATTATGGTGGTCCATACTATATAATGATGCAAAATAATACGTCAAATCATGCAACACTTGTCAAAGGACAAGGAATCCAATAAAGAGGGACTTTATGCCATTACACCCATCACAACCCTAGGAACTGTTTGAAATATGGGGATTGGAATTTTTCGGATCATTGAAGACATCTGATAGAAGGAAGTGCAGGTAAGTTGTGGTAGAAAAAAAATACTTGACAAAGTGGGTTGAAGCAAGAGCATTACCTAACAATGCAGCCAAAAGTATAACAAAATTTTTGTATGAGAAGGTAATTATGAGATTTTGCATTCTGCTACAGATAACTAGTGATTGAGGAGGGCACTTTGTAAATGATATTATCAAGACACTAAATATAGAGTTCAATATTTTGCATTCATTATCTAGTTTATACTATCCCAAAGTAAATGGGTAGGCAAAAGCAAAAAATAAAGTCCTGGTATCTCCTTTGTATAAAACATTTGGAATAGAAGAAGCATATTGGGAGGAAATGTTACCATATGTTTTATGGGTATACATAATAAATTTTAAACTAACAATAGAGCATACACATTTCTAGTTAATGTATGGACAAGAGGCAGTGATGCAAATTGAATTATTAATACCAAGTTTGAGAGTCGTGGTAAAGCATCGTTTTAGTGATCAAGAAAATTTGGAGGAGCAATTGACAACACTGATAAAGTTAGATGAAATAAGAGTTATGGCACAATGGATAATCGAGGCACCCTAGAAAATAAGAAAGATATGGCATGAAAAACACTTGAGAAAACTATAACTTAGTCTGGACGACTTGGATCTAAATTTTAATAGGAAGTACGAAATAAAGCCTAATAAGTTGAAGACACTATGGCTTGGTCCCTAGAAAGTGGTAGAAGTAATGAATAATGGGAAGTTCAAGTTGCAAAAAATGGAATGGGACTAAGGTACCTGACACTGTAAATGGTGCATTCCAGATTTGCAGATGGGACCGAAAGAGCGACAAAGAAAGAAAAATAAATTCCTCCAAATAAAAGAGGACATCAGGAGATAGTACTATTACCTAGAAATAGAAGAAGGTAAGAATAAGCACCTTAAGTAAATATGAACACAATGTATCCTTGAGTGAAGCGTAGAGAAATACCCCTACAAGCAGAAGGGTGAAGAAGGATACAATTAACATTACTATATGAAGACAAAGTGGATACTTTTGAAATAGAAGTTCTAGAAGAGAATGGAAATGAGATCATTAATGAAGAATTGGCTGGACTTACTCCATTAGCTCAGATAGGGCTATTACAGCAGAGAATGTGACTATAGACTTAGAAACTATAGGAGGAATATCAAACATTGTGAGGTCATAATGTAAGGTTGAGAGAATAGACCATCCAAGAATTGGATAGTACAATACGAAGGCTGGATGAACAAAGAACTAGGCTACAAGAAGTAGAAGGTGAAGCTAAGGATGATGAGGGGATAACTACAAGGAGTGGTATAATAAATGATGGTGTAAACACAAGTTCACAAGTACCACCAAGTGATCCACCAATGATGAATGAAGATGCAAAGATGCTTTGGTGAGATATTGAGGAAGCAACCACGTCACCTGAATCACAAGGTAATGCACGAGTGGATTGGATTTAACCCAGTGATGAAATAATACCTTGGCTAGTAAGGGAACCTAGCATAGAAAGTAGTGATGATGATGATTACCCAGAGAGACCTCAAAATTTTCAAGATAACCATGATCCCCCAGCTTGTACAAAAACACATTGACAACTAGGAAGATCATAGGAGCGCCAAACCAACCTATATATGCAAGCATATACAATAGCCTATCAAAAATTAAGAAGATAAAGGAGAGAAGTAAGGATATTAAAGAGACTAATAAATTTACCAACAAATTGGGTGGAACAAAGAAAAGATAATAAGAACGACTCAAGTTCTGAGATAATTTTTTTGATGCATATAGAGAGATCCAGGAAACCTCATCTCCACAAATATGCTTCAAGGAAATAATATGGAGACGTCACTTAGTACGTGTAGATTGAAGAATTAGAATACTATGATAATTATCACCAAAAAGAAGTTGACTAGCCAACATTATTTTGGTATAGATAACTCTTGATAACCAAGCAACAGGAGGAAGGAATCGACAAGGACCCCTAAGGCTTTAGCCAAGAAGGGGAGGAGGTATTCGACCATGGAATGAACAAAGTCAAGGTGATGTCACAACTAGAGGAGGAAGAGGACGAGGAAGGTTTTGATCCCCTACTCCTAGATGGATGGGAGATGTACCCTTATTATGTATGGACTGAACAAGGAATATACAAGGTATACCAAGGATGAGAGGAATGCTACCAAATCCTATAGGGTAGTATCCATTGGGACGACCACCCCTAATTTGATGAGGACCGCAAAGAGTGGTAGGTGATAGAGGATTACTCCAAGGTAGGTAGAAATCACCACTGACACAAATAAGCCCGATGTAAAGAGGAATAGAATGGGGAAGACACTTGCACGGTAGAGGCCTTGCTAGTAGAAGAAGAGTGTCGTTCATAGAGGAAAGAAACCAGGGACAAAAAAGGATTTGATCATCAAGTCTAGATCCAAAATTGATTCAAAGAGATATGGAAAGAAGTTGCTCAAATGATAGTAGAGTAGTAATTATACCACTACCAATGGATCAATCACCTGCATGACAAGAAGAGGGACACCAGGTGAAGATACTCTAGATTGTAATTGTACAATCCCAAATTGTACTCCTTGTAGTGGGAGGCAAGGGAACTCAATAACATCACAAGTGGCGCTAGAGGACACAACTAAGGATATTATGGCCAAATATCCAAGAGAAGAATCATATGGGGTCATGCAAGTGAATGTCACTGTGTAACTCCCACGTTGGTAAAATTGTAAATAGGTTCGAAAATGAAAAAAGAAAAGAAAATAAAAGAAAATAAAAAATAAAAATAAAATGCCTTAGTTGTGAAAATACCATAGGACACAATTAAGAAGGAAGTGGGTTGAAAACCAAAAATGACAGCCTCTTCAAGAGAGAGAAAATAGAAAAAAATTCTCTAAGTAATAGATTATACAGATCAATTTTAAAGCTGAAAATGTATAAGTAGGCGATCGTACAAGCATAAATGGAAAAAGTACATGTAAAATCATACAAGGAAGCATGTTATATGATTTAGATCATACATTGTAAGATTTTAAAAGTAGTGGTACAATTTTCAACCGTCACATTTAATGTTTTCATGAGTGGAATAATGAGATTGAAAAAAGAGCAAAAAAATATGAAATTGCATGGGAACATCAATGAGTTATCAATAATCTAGGAAAGGAAGACAAAAAGATATGCAAAGTGGTGTAATTTTAAATTGGAGCAGTTAGGGTTTGATAGCAATTTAAATAAAGGACTAATTTTAGTAAATTTGTAATTCGTACAAGGAGAAATTTAAATTTTTTAGGAGAATGAAGGTGAAAATTATTCAACTAAATGAAATCTATAGCATGGAAATATAAATTCATTAGTGACTACAATATTGCATGACCCATTTCTAAAGTTACACCAGGGAGACTTTTCACATTCAAGAAAATCAAACCGGAGGAGAAAAGCAAGGGTTTTGACTCCATGAAAATGATATTTCAAATTTCAATTGAAGAAAATGGTTTTTAGAAGAAGGTATCCAATCAAGAACTGGATTGTGAAAAACTGTACATCACAGTTTGAAGAAGTTGTAGATGGGAGCCAAAATAAAGGAATTGTAGGAAAAAGGATATTACAAGCCGTAATATGATAAAAGTGGATAAAAACAAACTCAAGAAGGCAAAGGAAAGGAAGGAGAAGTTTGTACAAACCTAGATAATAGCAAAGAAATTTTATTTTTGGGGAAGAATTATGTCAAGTAGTGAAAATTTGCATATTTGCCCTGAAAATGCATTGAAAAGAGAGATCGAGACAATTCGACAACTAGGTCGGTGAGAAATCATGGAGAAGAAGTGAAAAATATAAGTCTTAGGTGAACATGGGTTTTAAATGATGTGTTGTATGATTTAGAAGGTAGATTGTACAATATTAGGAAAACATTATGCGATTTCAAGAAATTTTAGGCTAATTTGAGCTTTTTGAGCAAATCGTATGGAATCATACGAAAGCATATGGATTCAGATTGTATAGAGTGGTATAGGCCTTGTATGTTTTTGTGTAGCAGATGTACGATTTGCAGTATATTGAATAGTTTGAATCAGTTGAGGAGATTGTATGATTTGGAGGTGGTTTTTGAACTAAAAACCATACATGAACAAGCTAGAGGGTGTACTGTATGATTTATAGTAGCACTATATGATTTTTAGAGAATTTTTAATTGCATAAAAAGTTATGTACGAATAGTAAGCTAACCAAAATAATGGTAATAAAATGATTTTAGTTGAAGAGTTCCACTATCAATTAAGAAGAATTGCAACCAACATAGTGGAACAGTCACCAAGACCCCTACACAAGAGAGAGTCACATCCACAACAATACCAAGGGTGATAGTTTTAGTCTTGTAGTTTTTGTGGTGCTCATCCTTGGAAGGGAGGAGGATACAGGTCATGGAGACAAAAAAGGCATTGGAGGGTTGATCAGAGAAGGACACCACCCAGGTTATGAGAGGAGGAAATGACACAGGTAAGAATTTTGAGGAGGGAGTTGCATAGTGAAGTCCATTACCCAGATCTAAAGGAGGATCTGAGTAGTGAACTAGAGGAGAGATAGGTTGAGATAACAAAAATATCATTCGTATAATATGGAGGAGATACATGCAAGAAGTAATGGAGTAGTGAGGAAAATAAGACCCACCCTTAGAGGAAACAGTTTGAGAAGGATGGTGTAGCTGCAATAGCACAAGTGCCACTACACCAGAAGAGCTTATTCTATAACTACCTACTGTAGATAGTTTAGGCATATAATCCTACAACCATACTTACCTATGTCAATGTGGGCAAGCGGTCAGTGAAGATAGAATTCATAGCAGAGGCATTCAGGAAGATATTTGGATTTCCTGCATATGGCACAAAGGTAGTTAAAAATTTTGTTGATCCAATTAAGACACATCACATCATCACTTCACTTACCAATGTGAAATCATCAATCGATGCGAAGATCTTGAGTGTAGGAACTTGAGGAATTAAACAAAGTCAGTTGATAGAGAAATATTGGCTATGTGCCATGAATATTGTGATGACTTGACTATCAAGGAAAACATGAGCCACGAATATGTCAATCTATATGGCTTAGTATGTGGAAGGTATCACCAAAGAAATCTGATACGATTAGGGTACCTATCTAGAGAAAATATGCATGATGTAATGAAAAAGAGGCCTAAGAATTTTGGGATGACTTTCCATGTTATTGGATTGTTATTGAATGCTATTACAGAGATGGGAATCCCTTTTCTAGGTTTGATAAAACCTAGGAATATTGAGGCAGGGAAGCCAACCATTTTGATGTGGGAAAAGTCAGTACCAATTCAGAAGGAGAGTCCAGATAAGTCTCAAACAAAGAAATCATAGTAGGCCACTACAATACATGACGATACTTCTTCGAATGAGGAAGTACACCATTGAAGGAAAATTCCTAGGTAGTTGGAACCTGAACTAGAAAAATAAGCACATCAATAATGTAAGTAGGAGTAGCCTTCAGTTCAAGAAAGGGAGGAAATTGTGGGGAAACAATCCAACCTACTACAAATGAGAACAATAAGACAACAAGAAAGAATGGCAAATAATCCCATATCAAAAAAACAAGTCGAGTCTGTACAGAAGAATTAGCAAGAGGAAGAAAAATCAGACTTGGAGAAGCTATATTTGCACGAGTGGAATTGGATAGAAGTAGAAGAGATGGTGGAATCTCCACATATTTTCTAGCATGATAATTTTGAAATTTTGGACTCTTCAAAATTTTTGGATTATACATAAGTGAGGCAAATAGCACAAGAAGTAGTTGCCACAACTCAAGAGGAAAAAGAGAAAGAAACGGTGATAGTGGAATCCTCAAAAGAAGAGTCAAGAGAGAAGTATAAAATCATATTAATGATGGAAGGAGGTACAAATCAAACTGATTAGGGTGATGCACGAGAAGATACAAAAGAATCATAGGAACAAGAAGATCTTGTTGTTAAAGAAATCACAATAATGAAAATCCAGTAGAGTCGAGAAGAAGAGAAGGTAACAGAAGAAAAATAGGTGGACTTAACTGAACAAAAGGAAGTCCAAGAATCTATAGGGTAGAAGCAACCTAATAAAGAGATTACAAATATGGAAGAAGAGGTGGAAGTGGAGAGGACTATGAGACAGAATCCACCACATAAAAATATAAACACAGAGAGAGCATTACTGGAACTTGGGGAAGCTCTAGTCACCACATAGGAGAAGAGGAAGAACAAGCTCCTATAGAGGAAGAATTGCAGATAATACAAATAAGTTACCTTTTGGAGGTACTGTAGTTCTAAAATATTTAAACTTAGAAGGATGCACAAAGAGTAGAAGATAATGTGGAGCATTTATTCTCTTAGATAGGTAATGCCACAGCCAGAACCAAATTTTAGTTTTGTATTGGATACGTGAGATATTTAAAGCTATGGGAAGAACAAGTGTTTATCAAGTTGAAAAATATAACAGAATGGGTGAGTAGTAAGGAGCGTACAAGAAAAATTATGGATATTCATGTACAACATCCATGAAAGTTACCTAGAAAAGAGGTAACAACAATGTTAGGAAGATATGACTTGTCAAATGAAGTGAGAACCAACTACAAGTAGCATCTGAGGTTGTACTTGGATAGAAATAATCATCTAACTTGTTCATTGAATACAACAAAATTGGAATATAAGAGGGTTACTATGGGATTGGTGATCACTCTAAGGAAATTGAACTTCCTAACACATTAGATTGAGTGGTTGATCATAGTATTAGAGAAGATATATCAGCTCATGAAAGCTCATAAAGAAGAGGTAGAGGCCACTCAGAAGGAAATGGTTGCAATGGAGGAAGAATTTCTGAAGAGTAAGGTTATGGCAGAAGAGAAACTAAAGAAATTGGAAGAAGAACTGCTAAGTAACAAGGCTAATTTTGAGGCCAGAATTAGTTCCCTAGAAGAGGAGAAGTGATAGGTCTCACAAATAGCAGAAGATAGGATCAAGGAGTTGAAGGCTCAACTAAGAGCAAAGGATGAACAACTGAGAACACAATTGCTCACAAAATATTATCAAATGGTAATACAAGATAAAAATATATAAGAGCTCACATAGGACAATAAATGATATAATTATATGGTCCTAGATAAGCAAGTGCAACAAAATGCTAAGGAAGATAATGTTCGTACTCTAGAGGCTGATATTAATCACCATTTGAAGACCATTATAGATAAGAATGAAGAGTTATAAGTGGCAACTCGAACAAAGGTACAATTTTAGGAGAATTTGAAGAAGAGTTCTACTAAGCACAAACAACAATTGAAGGAACTCTTGAATATTATGAAAAAGAACATCAATCAACATGGTATGAAAGCAGTGGAAATGGGCAACTACACAACCAAGTTACAAAATCAACGCATAATTCTTAGAAACTAGGTAGAAGACGTGGAATATGTAGTCAAATATTATGATGTGCAGCTAAAAAAAAAGGATGAGTCAGTAAGGACACCGACCAAAGTAAAGGGGAGGGTAGATGTAGGTAGCAAATCCACCTCCTAGAAGAAGAAGTGATAAGAGTATTTGCCTAGTTTTGACAATTTTGACAAGTTTTTGTAAACCGTACAAGGAGGATAGAACCATACAAGTAAGAGGTAAACCATACAAATTGAATGGCAAACCATAAAATGTACAATGAAATGCAAATAAAATGTAATTTGAGTTGTAATTTTACATAAATTTGATAAATAATGTGTTTAGACTTAGTAAAAGTCATAATTATACATTCTGTTATGCATGGTTAGTTTTGAATAATGAATCACCTTAGGAAACACTTGGGAATGGCCTAGGCAATGTTATATAAGGACCCCTTTTCATTTTTTATATTCTGGTTAGTCTGGTTATGTTATGGTTGTTTTGGCTATGTTCTACTCTGAATAACATAAGTATTGACTACATATCTAGGATTTTTGAGCATTCTTTACTAATTCTATGATATTTTTGATAAGTAATATCAGTTCATAGTTTGCTCTTATGTACCATACAATCCTTGTATGGTGGAATGATGTTTTGTAGATTATCTTTATTGTATGTACTTCTTTATGGTTGTTATTGACATTTAATGCATTGCTATGGAATAATTGGATTAAACCAGCATTGGTGTGACCCTTATGAATTATCTATGATGAGTATGATATCAAGGAAGACATATTGAAGGATGTTGTACTATTTTTGGATATTGCATTGGATAGAACTCTCTCAAACCTTGATGATCTTACTTGCATGTTCGTAGAAATAGATTGTCATTTTAGAACTTTACAAAGCTTAGTTGAGAGAGATTTGTACAAAATAGTATCCAATTTGGTATCCTTTTGCACCTTACTTTTGTGCAAATCGTACACTAGAGCTCTTACAAATCATACAAGAGAAAATTACCTGATTTGGTAGTTTATGTGATAGAAGGAAACTTACCCGATTTGGTAGTATTAGTAAATCGAACAATTTAGTCACAAAACTGTGTACGACATCTTGCAAAACTGAATCTGAAGGATTGGTTGAGTGTATAATATTACTAGCCCTATCACTATATGATTTGGAATTTGCACAAGCTATTTTATTGTCGCAAATTGATAGTTGTGAAGACTGTACAATTGTACGATTTGGATCATTGATTGGTAATAGTAACTTGATCATTCTAAGCCCTTAAAAACCACCTCCCCACTAGGAACACTACACCCATGTACTACAATAAGGGGGGATGTTAGGCTATAGGCTATAGATATTTCATTATTTGATTTATTGTAATGCACGTCATATTGGCATTCTAGAAGAACGTGGATAAATTATAAATGTTAGCTAAGGCTAAGATTAGGTGTGTTATTCTTGGAAGAGAATATTTTTATTTATTAATTTGGCTTTATCTATTACAAGCTAATCTAAGCAATAATATTGTAAATAAATTCAACACTCATGAATGGAATTCTTGTTCATTTACCTACAATCAATATTAATTTTACCTTCAAATAAGGAATATCAAAATTCACCTAGACCTTAAAATATGTGGGAACAATGAATAGTTTTAGGGCAATGCGAGCTTATATAGAGAAGGTTGTAGAGTTTATAGTAGGGAGTCATTGAAAAATGAGCATATTGATCTATCTTCTCATTCCTCTATTTTGTGAGGACTTTGTTTAACATATCCTTGAAAGGATTTATTATATTTGTATCATCCATTCTAATTCCCATATGCGATCACATAAAAGTGTAAGGGAGGTAATTAGAGGGATTTTGCATCTAATACCCAAAAATTTAATATTTTGATATTATGTTTATGGACATAAAATCAAAATATAAAGTAATATTATAACACTAATCTAGAACATAAATATTGAGCTAAAGAACATGAAGAAAGAGTGCAATTTAAAAATAACAATGTAGAAAAAAATAGAACACATAAATATATAATCAAAATAATAGAATATTTTTATTCCTCAAAAAATAGAAAACAACATAAACATATCTAAGAAGATATGTGACGCTATAACATTGCATATATTACTCATTATTTTGACAATCAGGAGTGCATCTCTCTTAATACAATATTTTTGGTGTGTTGTAAATCCACCATGTTGAATATGAATGGTCTTCCATGTAGAAATATGGTGATTCACCTTCTATGAGTTAGAAATAAACCCATATGAAAATCAAGATATTCATATTCCATGAGTTATAAAGTGCATATTACATAACAATTACATACATATAACTTGGCATTTGCATTAATATGTCAACATGGAAAGAGATGCATTTTGGCTCTAAAAATCTAAAAATTCAAAATTACTATTTTTACAAAATATTTTGCTTTGCATTTTTTAGTGCCTCTATAGCATTTTTCATATAAGTACGAACAACCTATCTATAACAAAGTTACCAAATAAAATTGTTATTCTTCCTTTAAGATTTCCAACACTTCTTGGATGGATCAAAATAGAGTTTTTAGCAAAATGTTATGCCTTAATAGTGGGTTTGGGATACAAATAGGTTCTTAGGCATTCTCTAGCATAAATCTATGTCCCAAAAAATATCATATACCTTGATAAGTACCTCCTAGAATAAATATTCCTTGAATAATCCTATTATGAGGGGCCCTCTCAAGCATGTATCCTAGGGCATCTACAATAAGAAATTAGAGAAAAAGGGATAAGAGAATATTTGGTAAATAGAAAATTATAGGGGCCCATTAATAACAATAAATATAGAAACATCCATAAAAACCAATGAAATTTGGTTTAGAGAATGATACCCAAAAAAAAAATCCTAGCACATTAATAATAAAAAATCAACTAATATAATCATATGTATCAAAGTTAGGGTTGGTAAAAACTACATCTTGTTTTGTGGATGCATCCTAGTTCATCACTACCTATGCAAGGACTGAGTTATTATGAATAAATTACCCATGTAGAAAGCATGTTTATTTGGATTGAACAATATATTGAGAAATCAAGGTCAATGCTTTTGTAATAATTTTATATGTTATGTTTAGTATGGTTACAAGTTTCCAAGGCTTGTTAGTTGGAATGATATATATAATCAATTTATTTATATTGAAATAATTTGTATTTCATTTTTTTAGACTTGTGTTCATCTTGGATTAAGAATAATATTATATAACTTAGGTCCTTTATAATTTTATTTAAAGTGTTCTTGTCCTTACTATGGAATCATATATTAGATCTTGTTGATTTTTGTTTTCCTATATTTATATGAATCATTATTTTTATCGATTATAAGTGGTATGTGTCTTACTATCCACTTGAATAGACATAAAATTTTACAAATTATGTAGTGAATTGGGTAAATTTAAAGTTATAATATTATTTTAAAATTACCCATTACATTTGGGACAAGCATAAAATAAAATTTAAAAAATGGATTACTTTATATCTATCATTATTATTAAAGAAATAGGTCAATTTATTTGGGATAAGAGATTAAGAGTGAGAAGTTTTACACCATAATCCAAGGTTCCAAACCCATAGATGAAACTTAACATTATCCAAGAACTTTGAAAAATCAATGGTGAGTGAGGAGTTTTGGACCATAAAACAAGGGTCCAATATTATTTATGGACTTTAATATTTATTATTCTCTTCATCTATTTAGAAGCACATGAAACTTTGATCGAAATCCATGTGAAGGCTATAACGCTTCTTGTGCAAATCAATATATTCGTTGAAAAATGAAGGATATATTTTTTTTTAAATAAAGAGGTAAAAATTTATTGATAAAAAGTTTGGATTACAAAGTATAGCTGAGCCCCCACCCAGGACTCAAATAAGCAACAAGACAGGCTAAATCATCAGACAAGGTCAACTCCTAAAGAAAACCAAAAAAAAAACAAACCACGTTAAGTCTGAACATCCTTATGGATCAACTCCCGTAGGTGTTGAGAATCCCCAGACGGGAGACTCTCCTAGTTATCAATATTCTGTCCTGAATAAAAACCACATTCGGAGAATGAACACGAATCAAATCACGAACAACTTTTTGTCTGGGGATGCTGTTCAACCCCCTTACATTCCATGAAAGTATAATCATTTTTGGGGGTTATAAAAATGGGAGTCCCATGTTCCCACCAAACCTGACTCTACCAAAGTCTCCCCCATTAACTTAATTTTATCCTGGTCTTTCTTTCGACCCACCTTCATATTCTTATCTGAAGCATTTTTTAAATTATTTTATGCTGCAATCCCAGCACCGTAAGAGTTTTACAGTCCATGGATGACTGCATCAGTGCCTGGATAGGAGAGGGAACATCTAAGTATGTGCCATTTTCTAAGATAACTTCACTTCCAGGGCTAGGGCCAACCATATCACCTATACTTGAAACCAAAGCCCTTTGTTCTTCATTTAAACCCCCTGTATATGGTTCCCTTGGTTCCACCTCATGAAGAGACAACTGATTTGGTCCTGTTATATCTATAATAGGTAGCGATGTTTCAAGTATCTCCACGCACTGATCAAGATTCTCTAGAATTTCAAAATGATTGAGCTGAGCATCTGGCTGGTTATCCTTAATGTCTCTTTTTGCCTTTCTTCCTTTGTTTCGAGGTTTTACCGTAACAAAGCCTTCCTTATCTTGATCCCCCTCCTTTATCGGGGCTTTTCCTTTATCCATATTTTGTACAGCTTGAGATGGCCCAGGATTTGAAGCCACAGGCAAGACAAACTTAGGGCATTTTCTTTGTAAGTGGCCATATTCATGGCAAATTCGGCAACGAAATGGAAGGGCTTCATAGTCAAGTTTTTGAACCCATGTGGTTGATCCAAACTGTATTTCAATAGAATCTGGAATAGGATTGTTTAAATCAATTTCAACACAGATACGGGCAACGGAGATTACCTTTTTATCCAGCGTCTATCCTGACGGCCCAACCAGCTTCCCAAGTAGAAGGGCAATCATATGCAAGATGTCATTTCTCCAAAATTCCAAGGGGAGCCACAGAAGCCGAACCCACACCGAAACCCATGACGGTCGCTCCTCTGATGGGTTGAAACCCACATGCCAGGGTTTAAGAAAGAGTCTCGCTTGGTTACAAAAATAGGGACCTCCTTCAAATGCTTTGTTATGATCCGCAAGACAAGAAAAAACCACCATAAAATACTTGTTTGCACTTAGCATCACCTCCACATCACCTTCAGGGTTCGAAGTCTTCCTAACCCAAGCCTCCACAAAGGGAAGAGAAATTCATATGCCCATAAATTTACCAATAAGCGCATGTTTGGTTAAATACTCCACATCTTCTGCCATCAAGTCTGGTTGAACCACTAGAACCGGCCTCGCTTCACATCGTTCCAAACATCCATTGTTCTTTAACAAACGATTCCCGGCATGCAATGGGAAATCCTGTTCCTGCCAATCATTTTTAAAAGAAATACTAGCCCTAGCATGCACGCTCTGTGATGGACCTGATGCCATCACTACATTCCTCCAGTTGTTCATACCTCCTCTAAATTGCTGCCATCCTCGTAGAGCCCACCAGATAGGTCTCAAAAAAATTCTAGCAAAGCAGCTTTCCTCATCAAACCCTAGCAGAGCGAAAAACTTTTTTTTCTTCCTTGTCTTTAAACACTTTTCGAAAAATGAAAGATATTTTCAATTGAGAGGGATTCACAATTTTTTATTAATGTTATAAAAAAAATTGAATGTGAATATTGGATCAATAGTACATTATTCATGATGTCGGAGATAAATATTAAATAAAATTTTATACAGAAAAAGAAAAACGATAAAAGATAACATAGCGAATTATGATATTGATTTTTATATTGATGAAATTGATGGAATTTAAATTTTAGATTATACTTGGTTAGAGGGAGATTCTCTTATTTGTCCCTTGCACAAGTATAATGTCCTAGACACTCCTTTTAACTAGGGGAGTTCCTTTGACCAATCCTATAGTTGATTTGTTTCAATTGACAAGATATTTAGCTTTACTACAAAACTATGAAATTTCTATTTTTTAATTTATTAAATAAAAAATAGGTCATCTAAAATATTTCTGAACTATCCCTTCAACATAACATCAATTATATTTGTATTTATTATAAGTGAAATACTTGGTAATATTAAGCGTTCTTAGAGGTTAGGTGTAGATCAATTGGTTCAATCGAACCCATAAGGGGGTGTAGGTTCAAGGTTCAAATATCGGACCTTGTTAGAGTGAACACTTGCTTTTTTCCTAGTGTTTCAGTGGCTTAAAAGGTTTAAATTAATTG
The DNA here is from genome assembly GCA_028583015.1 of Wollemia nobilis. Classification (NCBI taxonomy): domain Eukaryota; kingdom Viridiplantae; phylum Streptophyta; class Pinopsida; order Araucariales; family Araucariaceae; genus Wollemia; species Wollemia nobilis. The sequence continues at coordinate 1,736,776 of JAQPPZ010017192.1, forward strand.
TGCCATGGTGGTGGTTATAGGGCAAATTATGCAAAGAACTATGTGGCGGCTTTCTATTATGGTAATTAATTGTGCCATGGTGGTTATAGGGGCGAAGTATGCGAAGAACTGTGTAGCGGCTTTCTATTATGGTATGATGGTTATACAGGTGGACTGTACAAAAAACTATGTGACAACTTTCAAGGTGGATAATGCAGAATATTGTGGCAACCATAAAAGCTAGATAACTTACTCGGATTCATGACAACTACCGATTCCACCATATAAATTAAAAATAATAATATTAAGATTTTTCCAAACATTGATTGTGACAAAGTGGTTATAAGGACAAACTATACGAAGAAATGTATGACGACTTATGATTATAGCATGGTGGTTATACGAGCGAACTATAAGAATAACTGTGTGATGACTTCCAAGGTGAACAACATAGAATACATTAGCAACCATAAAAAATGAATAGCTTGCTCGAATTTGTGGTAGCTACCAATTCCACCATATAAATTAAAAAAAAACAAATATTAAAAGTTCTCCAAACATCCTTATGCCTCCATGTCATTTCCTCATTCCTTACCATGAGATAAGTGAGATAGTTATTTAAACATTTTAGTGTATAAGTGTCCTATTCTATTCCTAATTTTGAGCATATGCCACATTAGTCATTAGGATTCACTTAGATGACTGCATAATTAGAAGGAAAATATTATCCATGTTTGAATGTTGTATATGTTGGCTTTGTTTAGTACATTGTCTTTGAACAAATAAATATTGTTATATTTTTTTTGATGTTCTAGGTTAGACATTATATTGAACATTTGCGCCCATAAATTTTTTCATGATCAGATATTTAAACTTTATAAAAATTTAAAAATATTTTAATAAATTTATTTAAAAAAATAATTTAGAAAACTTAGTAAAATTGAATATGATCACTTATCTATGGTCAAATATTATTATATTTATTTATTTTTTATGGGTTAGGTCAGGCATTACATTGAACATTTGTGCTCAGAAATTTTGTCTTCATAGTAAATTTCAAGTTTATAAAAATTTAAAGATAATTCAATACATCAATTTAAAAATATAATTTAGAAAACTTAGTAAAATTGAATATGATCACTTATCTATGATGAATTTTTTTAGTGCTTCATATTTGAAGCAATAAAAATCATTGCATATTGTTTTTTATTGTAAGCATTGCACTAAAACATTTATACATGTAGATTTTACATTCTTGAAAAATTTAAATCCTTAAAATTTTAAGGATATATCAACACGTCCATCTAAAGATATATTTTTGAAAACTTTATAGAATAGAACATTCATTAATCTATGTCAAATTATATTATAATAAAGCAAAGAATATCTTCATCTTAAGATATTTTCTTCTCATTTATCTCATTTTCAATGAAAATAACATACCCATGTTATATATATATATATATATATATATATATATATATATATATAACTACTACTATTATTATTATTATTATTGAAGTTAATATGAGAAACCCCTATGAGGGATTTTTACGATTGGACATCTTCATATCAACCATGATCTCTTATAAAGGTGAAAGGTAAGCTTATCCAGAGCGGCCAAACACACAACCATACACACCCATCCCTTCACACTGGCACGCTGCAGCAGCGGTTTGAACTTTGGACTTCTCATCCCATCACACACTTATCCATGTCAGAACGGTAGTTTAAACCTTGGACTCCTTGAAGAAAACCAAAACCCAAAATGCTATATCATGGACTTTTACCTTTTATTAATGTACTCTATTTTTTTACTTTTCACTTAAAATTTTGATTTATGCTAAAGTTTTGATTGATTGTTTATTATTTCAACGTTTGTTTTTATTCAGTGATATGTTAGAAAACGCTACGACTTACATGGCCATATGCATTAAATATTAAATTTTAATTTTCATTCATAGAAAAATTCAGTTTCTTAGGGTTTATGTATACAATTATGACTGATTAGAACATGTGACACATCATTCATACCAAGATAATTTTTTTTTAATAACACAGTACTATCAAAAAGATTTTGAAGATTATTTAGTTAACAATAAATTTTTTTAAAATAAAGTTTGCTATTTAGTTAATCTGCACAATGCACATGGTTATAATGGTTATTTTAACCATTATTGCATAGCGCGTGAAACATTTCCGAATTTTGAGCACCGTGGCTCTCTATCTAAACAGATTTAGCTTGGGTCGTCTTTATTCTTCGTTATTGGCAACTCCATAGAAGTGCATTAATTTCCACGGGTTATCCCATAGACAATTTCCACGCATCACACCAAAGACAATTTCCACGCGTCGTCCCATATACAATTTCAAGGGTTCATCCCATAGACAATTTCCACGAGTTGTGTGATTGTTTTTTAAATCCAAAAATACTCTATTATTGGGAGCGCGGGGTACGTATATGCACTTGTCCTTTACGAGCCCAGAGCTTCTATAAAAACGGACTCCAGCCCATTTACACGAAACGGGTTGTCTTTCTTCTTCTGTAGCCATGGCCACCGCCTCTCTTCTCGCTCTGCTTCTTGTTGCTCTCTTTGCCACATCGGTTGTAGCATCGAGTAATGCCAAGTTTGATTATACAAGGAAGCCATACATTGTTCACATGATCAAGTCCATGAAACCTGACCCTTTCGCTCTCCATGAGCACTGGTATGCTTCGCTCCTCCGTGGAGTTTCAGGCTCCCAAACCGGTCACAGTCGATTGTTGTATACATATGATACAGTCTTGCACGGCTTTGCCGCCAAATTGAGCAGCACAGAGGCCCGAAATTTGGAGAGGATGGATGGCACTTTGGCTGTCATCCCGTCCTCCCCCGTTCAAATGCATACCACACGCTCGCCGGAGTTTCTGCGCCTCACAACCTCCACTGATGGTTTATGGTCGCGTTCTAACTATGGCAAAGATGTCATTGTTGGCGTGTTGGACACCGGTATCTGGCCTGAGAGCAGAAGCTTCCAAAACGAAGACCTTGGACCTGTTCCTTCCAAATGGAAGGGCGAATGTCAAAGCGGGGTGAAGTTCAATTCTTCACACTGCAACAAAAAGATTATTGGGGCTCGATACTTCATTCAAGGATTTGAAGCGACACATGGTCCACTTAATGAAAGCCTCGAGTACAGGTCTCCAAGAGACGCTGACGGCCATGGTACACACACTGCTTCTACTGTTGCGGGATTTCCTGTGCACGGGGCGAGTCTCGCCGGTTTTGCCAATGGCACCGCCGTAGGGATGGCCCCTCAAGCCCGACTGGCTGTATACAAGGTCCTCTGGGGACCCGGAGGAAGAGGCGATTCCAGTGACATCGCTGCTGCCATTGATACAGCCGTAGCAGACGGTGTTGACATCCTTTCTTTGTCAATTGGCTTTTCACCCGAATCCTTTGGTCAGGTTGACTTCGCAGCATTTGGGGCCATGGAGCAAGGTGTATTTGTTTCCATGTCAGCCGGGAACGATGGCCCTTCTCCATATACCGTTGGAAACACGGCGCCTTGGGTGATTACTGTTGGTGCGAGCAATATTGACAGAGAATTCCCCGCACCTGTGATTCTTGGAAACCTTATGAGGTACAAAGGCTCGTCTTTTTACAAAGGAGATGGACTTAAAAACGTGTCTTTGGTGTATGTATCGCATAACGAGAGTTCGAAGCGTTGTCATTCCGGCAGTCTTCCTCACGACCTGGTCAAAGATAAAATTGTGGTGTGTGATCAAGGGTTTGTTTCTGGAAACAACTCGATCTCGGACTCGTCTCCATCGGAAAAGGGAACTGTGGTGAAAGAGGCTGGTGGAGCAGGAATGATCGTGGCCAACGAAAAAGTTTACGGAGCTGAAGAGTATTTGAACGTCGGCCTTTTCGGCACTGATCTGCCTGCTACCATCGTAAGTTTTTGGAGTGGGCAGAAGATCAAAGCCTACATTGAGAGCACCCCGACGCCTACGGCCACCATCAATACAACGGGATCCACGGTGATAGAAAAACAAAAAGCTCCCATGGTTGCGGCCTTTTCTTCCAGAGGGCCAAGCAGGCTATTTCCGGATATTGTTAAACCGGACCTCATTGCTCCAGGTGTCAACATACTTGCAGCATACTCTGGAGGAACCTACGCACTATCATCGGGAACATCAATGTCGTGTCCTCACGTCAGTGGTGTTGCAGCGCTTATACGAGCAGTTCATCCCTCATGGAGTCCCGCCGCCGTCAAATCTGCTCTCATGACTTCCTCGTATCTTCGTGACAACAAAAAGCAGTTGATCCAAGACGTGGTGACCCTTGAACCCGCCGACGCATTTGCTATGGGTGCAGGCCACATAAATCCAGGAGGTGCTGTGGATCCCGGACTCGTCTATGATCTGGCACCTCAAGACTATATCGATTTTCTTTGTAGTCTGGGCGTCACCAAGACAGAAATTGCTTTAATCGCCAGGTCGTCTGTCTCCTGCCCCAACCCGAAGCTCACTACGTTGGAAGCAGGGGATCTCAATTACCCATCATTCTCTGTGCTCTTCGATTCCCAAAAGTCCGTTCATGTGAAAAGAAGAACAGTAACAAATGTTGGGGCCCAAAGCGCGGTTTATAAAGCGCTTGTGAAGAGCCCTATGAATGTGAAAGTAAGCGTGGAGCCTAACACATTAGAATTCAACAGGCAGAATGAGAAGCTGAGCTATAGTGTAAGATTTGAAAGCTTGGTGAATGCAACAGATTACACCGGCCAAGAGTTTGGACACATAGCGTGGAAATGTATCCGCGGTGGAAAGCACGTTGTTCGTAGTCCCGTTGCCATCCAATGGCCAGCGAAAACGAATTAGTAGAGTTATCTACACCCAAGGGTGGTGTTTGAGTCCCCAAACTCTACTACTTAGTTTGGTCAACGTTTCCCAAATGTCACTCTTTTATATTATTAGGTTGGTTTCTCATTCTACTCCTCACTTTGGTATATGTTGTAGACTTTTATATGTTAAGATGTGTTTTATATTTCCTGGCAACTCTTGTATGGAGAAAAGTCTAAATTAATGTCTGCAGTTTCTCTGTTTCTTTGGGAATTAGTCTGTGCCTCGTAGTTGTGTTCTTTTTCCTTTGTTTCTCCAGGACTTCTCTTTCCCCTTTATACTTAGTTTTTTAGTGTTTTGTTAAAGGCCATCCTTTGTTCTGATTACTTTTACTTTACAACCTTCTTCCGCGGCTATCCTATTTCTTTTTGTACTCAGGGTAAGAGTCCATGTTAAAACCCCTCTTTTAATATATACCTCATATATTTAACCGACCAAAAAAATGTGTGTTTTATATTTCATTGTGACTTTGTGTTTGTCAGCCTAAAGAGTTCTACATTGCATGCTGAATTGTTCAGGTGATGTTTTAGTTTGCAACAAGGTACAGTTTTTTTTTTATGAAGCAAATAAAAGAGGGGAGAGGGGATCAGTTATAGGTATGTCTGTTAGAGTAAATCACTATATAAAATATATTTATATAGAAAAGAAATTATAGTGTTTCAAACTTTAATGGCAGAATTAAAGAAAAATTAGACAAACACACACAGAAGAAGAGACAACGATTTTAACGTGGTTCACCCAATGCGGGTTACATCCACCGATAATTTGCAGTCCTTCCTTTCTCAATCCAAGCAATAGAGGGTTACAACCTACAGCAAACATCTGCTGTAATTTCCTCTCTATTTTTCCAAGGAATCAACACAGTAATTTTCTTTGTCATCATACTCATCTCTGTTTTTCCTCACAACTATATATAAGAAAAAAACAGAAAAACAAACTGCTTTTCTTAATACATTCCAAGATTAACATTGAGTTCCCAACATCTAATTTTGGGATAAAAGCAAAAAAAACTTTCCTTGGCTGTCCTGTTGAAAATCTGGAAACTTTCTCTGGTAGACTAACAGACTGTAAATCTGGAAACTTTCCCTGCCCGTCCTGCAGTAAATCCAAAAAAACTTTCTCTGTTTAGCCTCCTCATAATTAGGCTCCATTCCTAACAATCTCCCACTTGGAGACTAATTCCATTGCACCATACTGCAACCAAGGACTGAAAAATTCTCATCATGGCCTCTTATTCCTTAAGGCCAACTGAAGTTGAGCAAAAGCTCAACTTTTCTCTTGACACCACTTTTGTAAACATATCAGTAGGATTTTGTGATGTGTGAACCTTCCCTAATTTCAAAGATCCATCTTCCACTACTGATCTAATGAAATGATACCTGAGTTTGATGTGTTTAGTTTTTGAATGGAATGCTGAATTCTTTGCAAGGTGTATAGCACTCTGGCTATCACTCCACAACCTATTATCCTCTTGCTTCTTCCCCAGTTCCTCCATTAGTCTTTGCAACCAAACCATCTCTTTGCTTGCTTCGTAGCGAGCAACATATTCAGCTTCGAGTGGTTGAAAGGGCAACTACGTGTTGGAGTTTAGAAATCCAACTAACCGCTCCTCCTCCTATAGTAAATATGTAGCCAGTAATGCTCCTTCCACCATCAAGATCACCTGCCATATCAGAATCTACAAAACCTTTCAAGCATATATTAGAGCCTCCAAAATTCAAAGAATAATTTGAAGTTCCTCTCAAGTACCTGAGTATCCATTTTACCGCTTGCCAATGTCCTTTTCCTGGATTACTCATAAATCTACTCACTACTCCCACTGCATGGGCAATATCTGGTCTTGTACAAACCATTGCATACATCAAACTTCCAACTGTTGATATATAGGGAACCTTAGCCATATGCTCTTGTTCCTTTTGTGTCTTGGGACACAAATCTTTGGTGAGTTTGAAATGCTTTGCCAATGGAGTAGCAACAGACTTTGCATTGTTCATGTTGAATCTCTTAAGCACTTTTTCAATGTATTTTTCTTGTGATAATTTCAGAGTGTGACTCTCCTTGTCTCTTGTTATCCTCATACCAAGGATTTGTTTGGCTTCTCCCAAATCCTTCATGGCAAAGGATTTAGCCAACTTCTTCTTGAGCATGTTTATATCTTGCATATTTGTTCCTGCAACTAACATGTCATCCACATACAATAGTAAAATAACATAGTTACCATTTCTAGTTTGCTTAAAATATACACAATGATCACTTTGACATCTTTCAAACCTTTGATTAGCCATGAACTTATCAAATTTTAAATACCACTTGTCTAGGAGCTTTTTTAACCCATACAAGCTCTTTTTCGGTTTACATACCCAATCCTCTTTACCTTTCACCTGAAAGCCTTCTGGTTGGTGCATATAAATTTCCTCCTCCAAATCACCATGAAGAAATGTTGTCTTCACATCCAATTGCTCTAGAAACAAATTTTCTATAGCTACAAGACTCAAAATAGCTCTAATAGAGGTCATTTTTACAACTAGAGAAAAAATCTCATCAAAATCAATACCTTTTTTCTGAGCAAATCCCTTGACCACTAGTCTTGCTTTGTATCTCTTATGCCCTTCATTCTCCTCTTTAATCCTGTACACCCATTTATTGGTCAAAGCTCTTTTACCTTTGGGTAGCTCAACCAAATCCCAAGTTTGGTTGTGAAATAAAGATTCCATTTCTTCATTCATTGCAAGCTCCCACTTATTCCCGGTATCCATTTGTAATGCTTCCGAAAACATTCGCGCTCACCAGCATCAGTATACAAAACATAATCAGAGAAACATTAAGGAATTTTACTTATCCTTGTAGAACGTCTAACAACACTTTCTGGAGATTGAGGTTCTTGTTGTTGCTGCTGTACATTTTGATCTTCTACCACCTTTGGAGTTACCTTTTCTATGTGTCCATCAAGGTCTATGTATTCAGAATTTTCCTCTTCTCGTTTCTTTCCCCTGCAACCGATATTTATACAAGTTTTTTTCATTAAATATGAGATCCCTACTTCTAACGACTTTTCAGTTATCACAATCCCATAATCTGTAACCCAAGCCATCAATACCGTAACCAATAAAATAGCACTTTTGGGCCTTAGCATATAACTTATTTCTATTCTCTTTGTCTATATGCATAAAAGCCTCACATCCGAATACCTTAAGGAAAGAATAATTTACTGGTTTATCTGTCCAAAGCTCTTCCGAAATTCCTCCATCCAAGGCACTAGACGGTCCTCTATTAATCAGATATACTGCAGTATCAACAGCATGAGCCCATAAAAATAATGGTAAGTCTGCATGTATTCTAATGCTCCTAGCACGCTCCATGATGGTTCTATTCATTCTTTCTGCAACCCCATTTTCTTGAGGTGTTCTTGGAACTACCTTGATTCTTCTAATTCCATTTTTAGAAAAAAACACATCAAATTCTCTCATCGCAATATTCTCCACCATTATCCGACTTTAGACACTTTAACCTTTTTCCAGCTTCATTTTCGACTAATGCTTTCCAATTCTTAAAGGTATTAAAAACATCACTTTTATTCTTAATGCAATATATCCATGTTTTCCTTGTTGCATCATCAATAAAAAGTACATAGTAAGAGGAACCTCCAAGAGAAGTTACCTGAGCTGGGTCCCAAACATCTGAGTGCACAAGCTCCAATTTATCTTTCTTCCTTTCCTTGCCATCCTTGAGAAATCTAACTCTCTTTGCTTTACCATAAACACAATCCTCACAGAATTCCAAATCAATCTCTTTTAACTTAGGCAATAACTTTCTTGAATGTAAAATTTCCATACCTTTTCCACTCATATGGCCAAGTATTTGGTGCCACAAAGATGCACTCTCACTTGTAGAAACTAAATTCATGGAGCAGTGAGAAAAATCAATAAGTAAATAAAGAGTACCCACCAATTTACCTCTAGCTACTATCAATGAACCTTTAGTAACTTTCCAAGCATTTTCTTCGAATGCAACCGTGTATCCTTCACCATCAAGCTTACTTGCCGATATAAGATTTCTCTTTAAATCTGGTATGTGTCTCACCTCTTTAAGAGCCCATTGACATCCATTTGGGGATTTAATCAAAATCTTTCCAATACCCACGATTTTACATGGTTGGTCATTTCCCAACATAACCTGTCCATAATCTCCAAAAACATAATCTATGAAGTATTCCCTATGTGAGGTAGCATGGAATGAAGCACCACTATTAATTACCCAATAATCACTATTTCTATCAAGAGATAAGATTAAAGCATATTGTAGAATTTGTCCAGTAATATTGGCTTCTGAAGTGTTACCATTATTATCATTACCTTCATTTCCATCACCCTTTCTTTGCCAACAATCCTTCTTGAGATGACCCTTTTTGCCACAGTTCCAACACTGTAGCTTTCCTTTTCCACGTGATTTGGATCTGCCTTTGAATTTTCCACGATGTGAACTCTTGCCTCTTTCTCTTCCTCTTCCTCTATTCTCAATAGTTAAGGCGGTGCTAGATGATTCTCCTGTGGTTTTTCTTCTCATGTCCTCACTGAGTATCACACCAACCACATCATCAAATTCTAATTTATTTGAACTCGAAGCAGAGTTACTTACCGCCATTACCAAATTGTTCCAACTTTCTGGAAGAGAGCATAAGATTAATAAGTCCCTAAGCTCATCATCAAAATCCAATCCTACTGAATGCGATTGATTAGTGACAGTATTAAATTCATTTAAATGATCATGCACAGATCCTCCTTCACTCATTTTCATGTTAAATAACATTTTCATTAAGAATACCTTATTTGATGTCGATGGTTTCTCATACATCTTGGCCAACTTATCCATGACTCCCTTGGTAGTCTTTTCATCGGAGATGTTGAAGGCTACGATGGCTCCCAAGCACGACCTCATAGTACCCAATGCCTTTCTATCAAGGAGACTCCACTCCTCATCAGACATAGATGAAGGTCTCTCTGTTTCCCCCTCAAGAGGTAAGTAAAGATCCTTCTGGTACAAGTAATCCTCTATCTCGCATCTTCAAGAATTGAAAGTTCGGCCATTGAATTTTTGAACTCTAAACCTCCCTTATTCCGCCATTGCTCCCACTTGATCTAGAAATTCTCCTTCTGTCAAGTGCACCCAACAAAACAACCGCTCTGATACCACTTGTTAGAGTAAATCACTATATAAAATATATTTATATAGAAAAGCAATTATAGTGTTTCAAACTTTAATGGCAGAATTAAAGAAAAATTAGACAAACACACACAGAAGAAGAGACAACGATTTTAACGTGGTTCACCCAATGCGGGTTACATCCACCGAGAATTTTTAGTCCTTCCTTTCTCAATCCAAGCAATAGAGGGTTACAACCTACAACCAACATCTGCTGTAATTTCCTCTCTATTTTTCCAAGGAATCAACACAGTAATTTTCTTTGTCATCATACACATCTCTGTTTTTCCTCACAACTATATATAAGAAAAAAACAAAAAAACAAACTGCTTTTCTTAATACATTCCAAGATTAACATTGAGTTCCCAACATCTAATTTTTGGATAAAAGCATAAAAAACTTTCCTTGGCTGTCTTGTTGAAAATCCGGAAACTTTCTCTGGTAAACTAACAGACTGTAAATCTGGAAACTTTCCCTGCCCGTCCTGCAGTAAATCCAAAAAAACTTTCTCTGTTTATCCTCCTCATAATTAGGCTCCATTCCTAACAATGTCTTTTTTATATGTATTATTTTTGTTTTGGTTATGATAAATGATGGTTGCCCTATTTTCTCTTAAACCGTGAATTATAATTTTTGTACAAGAATGTGAATTAGAAGTTTCTTTTACAATATAACTGTATTGGATTAGATATTAATGTCGATTGTATATAGTTTGTGCTGTTCGTGAAGAATATATATGGGAGCCTTTAAAATAGCATACAAGAGAAGTTGTAAGAACTATTTTAGTAGTAATCAAGAAAAATTATAGAATCCAAGTTATGAAGTTATTTTTGCTATTAAACATAAAGCAATGAAGAAATTATGGAACATTTTATTAATTTTTTTTTCAGTTGTTTTTGTTAAAACTTTGTTGAAATGTTCATGTACTTAAAAATAAAAAATATTGTATTTATTTTTATTCAGTTAGTGTGAGAAACCCTTATGACCACCTCACAAGGTTGAGCAATTTCCTTCCAACCATGACCCCTTATAAAGCCGAAAGCTATCCTTATCAGTAAGGAATTACAATCTCCTCCCAACCATGACCCTTTATAAAGCCGAGAGCTATGCTTATCAATAGGGAATTAACACACAACCACCACACACCCACCCCCTCACACACTCGCCCACACCGCAGTTTGAACCTTGGACTTCTCGAAGAAGATCCAAGGCTCGAACCGTTGCCCTGTTACCCTGGGACTATAAAAAGTGTTGTTTTTAATGATGTATAAAAGATATATGAGTTTGTAAATAAAAAAATTTAATTGGTTATATGGGATTGAAACAAGTCTTACTTACATTAGAGTATGACCATAAAGTGATAACATAAAAAATTGACAATTATGCATATATTCATGGTGAGATTTGAACTTGGGTCTTTCCTTGAGGAATTTAAATATTTGAACTCATACCATTTGATTATTAAGGTTCACCCATGGGATTGAAAATTTATCTTACTATGTGGAAGTTATCAATCCCAACCTTTTGAAGCCAAATTTTTATGTGAATATATTTTTTCTAATCAACCTTTTTTATTTTTTGAAAAGGTTGTAAAATAAGGCCATATCAAGGGCTACCCTTCCTGTGAATTGAAATTGGGTATCCGTTAAGAGAACCCAATTACTTTTACCATTGCGGTGTCCCTATCGAGAATTTTTCCAATCAACTTTGAGGATATCTGCTAAGATCTATAATTCATTTCTTAGAACCATAATAAAATATGTTTCCTAAAATTAACTTATATTATGATTGGCTCATAAGCATGCCAACTCCTAGCCAAATATTTGTGCTTGTGGGGGCTAGTTTTAAGCCTCGTTTTATGTGTGAAGATTTTATTTTCTTCTTGGTTTTTATTTCATATCATTAAAACAAAAAATGTTAGTTCTTAAGTGTAGTACCTTCAATAAGTTACTAGCATGAGTGGAAGATGATAAAAAATAAATCTTTTACTTATGTACAAGAGGAAAAATTATTCAAAGGTCAAAATGATGCTCATTTACTAGTCATACAACTTGAACTAAAAGATTTTATTTTTTTCAAGTGTAAAATGTGTAAAGAAGACCATATAAGAGTGATTCAAGTCATAAATATGTTTCTTAGTAATCAAGATATCAAGGGTAAATTTAGAATATGTTAAAAGTGATTTTATCATCTACATATCACAGAAAAATGTGATAATTATATTTCACATAAGGCGTCTATTGATGTCTTATTAAAAAGGTCGTGTTTTATTTAAAAAATTGAGTCTTATGTCATGTTGTAAGTTTTATTGCACTCTATAAAAGAGTCAACTCAATGAATCTAGTTTTATAAAAATAAAAAGTGATGAAAATTATTTGTGATGTTTTCATTTGATGTAATGTAGATAGGGTACATGATAGTGGTACACAATGATCATAAATATTGTATTGATAAAGATAATATTTTTTGGAAGAGAGGAGTTAAATAAATCAAGATATAAATCTTAGTGAAGACTGCATTGCCATCATTTAATTAAAATGGAAAAGATAAAGAGGAAATAAGCCCAACCTTAGACGTGTGTGAGATCAAATCAAAATCTTAATCTAGAAAAATTAAGAAGATGAAATGTACTCATAATTTAAGATGAAGTTGTAGATATTTCTCAAATATATTAATGTGGATGAAGATGGTTTTATATTCTCTGCTCTTATTAGGTAGATGATTACAATTTACTAAACAAATTTGTCATACTTAAAGAGAAAAAACCAAAATTTACATAAGAGAATAGAGTTGAATTCCAAAGTGGTACATTTATCTTGTGATTCAAATTTTTTAATCTAAATAATGCACACTTATTATGACAATGATTACATACATTGTATTTGTGATGTTGAATTCATTGTGGTGTTTTGAATAATGAAGATAATTTATTGTATTAGTTATTGTCAATATGATCTCTGTCTTAGTATCCATGATACAAATAGTGTTAATGATAAAAATTATATTATTGATTTCCATGTTGGTGATCACATCCATAGTTACAATTATAAACATATAATAAGATTGGATCCTTTGAAAAATATGATGAAGGAATAGGTTCCCAAGTCATGAAAATAATGGCATATAATAGAAAAGGTTTAGAAAAGAATGGGATAGAAATAATAATTTTTATGTCTCCATGTATGAGATAAAAAAATGAAGGATTTGGTTATGATGACTAAGTAATAAGAACATGATATAGACATAATTACAAACAGAACATAAAAGGAATGCACAAATAAAAATCTATTTATATTACCAAAACATGCCTATAAATAGGCATTAAAAGCTTTCAAATAAGTGTCAATGGATAAGGTTGCATTAAATGTTATTGACAACAAAGCTTATCCAATACAACTATGAAATAAAACAAGTGGTCATAAATAAAAGATTATTTATCAACTTAATACATTATTCCCTATCATTCCTCCCCACCATAGAAGCATTGGACCCCAATGCGCTCAAAAGGGAAGGAAAATCATGCAAAATGGGAGCTGGTGAGAATTCCAAAGGTTGTGAGAATTCTCCATAATGAGTGCCCATGTAGATGCAATATGGAATGCCAATATGAAGAGGATGATTGCGTATGGATGATAGTTGCTAAAGTATGAAAGGATATACCACTTAACATGGAAAGTCCTATAAGGTGAAGAAGACTGGATGTTGAGTGGTGTGAACAAAATGAGAAACTAGAGTTGGACCCACAACTGGAGCAAGAGCAGGTGCAACAAGAAAAATTACTAGTGCAACAGGAACAACTGTTGGTGCAATAGAAACAACTACTAGTGCAACAAAAACAATTGTTGGTGCTACAAGACCAACTATTGGTACCACAGGAACAATACTTGGTGCTATAGGAACAACTATTGGTACCACTAGAACATATGCTAGTGCCACAGGAATAGCAGCTTGATGAATATGGTGCAAAGTGGTCAAAAGTGCTCTTGGTTGTGTATCCTCATGTTGTGGGATGCTAAAAATTAAGGTAATTAGTTGTACTTGATGCAAATTAGTGCAAGCCCAATGTGGAGTGGGTGGAACACTACAAATAAGAAAGGATTTGTTCTCATGTTGTAAAGTATATGTATTGTTATAGGCATCATATGTAGCACACCTATCATATTGATAAGGCTTACCAAGCAATAATCCACAACAATCCATGGGTGTCACATCACAAGTGACCCTATCCTTGAACTTAGGGTCAAAAGAAAATACAAGTGTGCACGAATATGTGATGTATGAAGTGTTGTTACTATCTTTCCACCCAAGAGAGTAAGGATGAGGATGTGGTGCTATAGTAAGCTTAAACCTATCAAAATATGACTTTGTAATCAAATTATTTTGTGAGCCATTATCAATGATACAATCAATCATAAATTTATGAAGCAAATGAGCATGCGTGATGAATTATGATGCATCAATGTTACATTATTGAGTTATCCTCTTAACTCCTCATAAATCTCTCTCTTGCTAGTAGCTTGAATGGGGTTATCACATGTGACCTCATCAGACTGTACAAGTAAATTCTTCTTCATAGAATTTTGTAATTTTGGACATGCATATTTATCATGCCCTATTTGTTTATAATGATTATAAAATTTTTGAGATTAAGGATGAGAACAAGAAGCATAAAATATATTCTTAGGAGCAAGGGATTGATTCAAAATGAGAGTAGAAAAATGGAAGATAGGAGAAGAGTACCTTCATGCCTGTTGATGTTGATGATATGCTTGTGTTGAACCACCCGAAGGGTAGCGAGATCCTTGGTGTTGTGAATAAACTTATTCTTTGCAAGTTGTGCATGATTGAATACATCATCAAGTGTAGTGCAAGGAGTATATTTCAACTCATGATAAAAGTGTGCAAGAAGCCCACTTTTAAAATTAGAAATGAGGGCAGTTGCAGATACGCAAAACAGTATGCGTCGACGATTGAATTGATGAACATAATCCTGTATAGATTGATGTTGTCCCTATCGAAGGTGGAGCCAATGATTCAATAAATAATCATCATAATTGGATGGATAAAAAGTGGCCTTCAAAGCTTTGACCAAATCATCCCACGTGAGAATGGGGTTTTGAGTTTTGTGGTGTTCTATTATGAGAACCTTAGCCATGCTAGAAAGTTTGAGTTTGGAAAATGAAACCTTATCATCATTCGAAGTCTAACTAAAGTTAAACCAGGTCTCCATATCAAGGATCCAACTATTGAGGACATCAAGATCTCGAGAGCCTTCATAAATTTTAACTTCACACTTGGCATGAGAAGTATGGGAGGATGAGGACTACAGTTTGAGGTCCTTAATGGTGTCAACCAAATAATTCATATGGGCTATGAATTGGTCTTTATGAGCTAATATTTTGGCCAATTTGTTAGTTAAGGCCATGTCGATGGCCATATTTCTAGTGGGAGCAAAAAAGAAAACCAAAAATACAAGAAATGATGGTCACAAGGAAAAAATGTAGGTCCTTTTGACAAAAGGATCTTTGGGACATGATGAGGAAGATCGAACAAGGAAAAATGGAAACAATCACCACTGTGGATGGCTAGGTCTCGAAACAAGATTTCCAATGAGCATATTGTCATGAACCACCTTTGAGAACTCTTTTATAATACTACTTATGTAATTTTGGCTAGTTTAATGCTTAATATATTTACATTAAGTTTGTTTCTGCCAAGCAAAAATGATGTTGCATTGCACTAATTGATTGTAGGAATAGGTATCCTCACAGGTGGAAGACTAATCACCAAGAGATGAAAATGGAAATTATGACTATGACAACTCAACAAGTAAATCTCATATCCCTACCATTACTAGTTACCTCCCTAAGGGTGGTGTTACTTGAGCATAACTCTGAAAAATCCTACCCAATCAAAGGAAAAATGGTGATGGGGGATATTGAGCACATGCATCGAGTGCTTGTATGATATTTGTGTGTGATTTATATTTTATTTCATAATATGAGATTGGTTAATTGGTTTTTATTTTGAAAATGCACATTATATAGTGTTTTGCATTTTTACAAATTACTTTTGAAAAGAATATCATACAATTTATTTTGATCTTGTGAAATCTTTAGATTGAGCAATTTTTAAAGTAAAAGACTTATTTTTCTTAAGTGTATTTAATTAATATAGTGGACCGTGTTTTATAAGGGGAATTAAGAGTTTTTGTCCTTTTATGAACATGTTCAATGTTGATTGGACCAAAACATGAAAAAACCACCTTGTAGATTAAATAATTAGTTTCTCCTACACATGGCTATTTTTGGTTGGTTGAAAGAAAGGGTGAGATTCTCCTCTCATATTTAATAGTTCCAACACTTATCATCCATGTTTACAATAATGGTAGTGCCCTAGGAGTGGGGAACACGAGATAAATAGCCTATCCTTGCCTTATCTCTAGGGATTCCCCTTCCCTTAAATAATATATGATAATGTAAGCCTTCACATGGGGTAATGAAAAATAGATAACTAAAATATAAGTAAGCATCTTCTTTTCGGGAGAGGGAAGTGTTATAAATAGCCATGGAGGTTGAGAAAAAGGGTATGCTATATTATGCTAAGTTATAGTATATGATTAGATGAGGCTAGAATGGGGAACAAAAGAAGGACTTTCAAGTAAGTTTGGTGTTGGGAATTGCGGAAGATCTAGGTGTGGGAAAACCCTCTTACACTACTTACACTTACCTCTTTCTTGTTTGGTGACCTAAATTGGCTTATGGTTTAAAATAAATAGCATGATTATTTTGAGTTGAGTTGTATGCCTCTATCTATTTTGGTGTTTTGCATCTCGGCTGAAATATCTAACTACCTAAATCTATTGTTATAGTTTATCTTATGTTGCTCTCAGTATAGACTGAAATCTCTTTGTATTCATGACATTTGTGCAATTAAGCAATATTCATGCCCATTCTGGTTGAGTCTAATAGAACCAAGAACCCAAATTACCTCTCCTAGCATACGTGTATATTGAAAAGTGTGTGTTCTCTCTGTCCGAATCAAATCTTAGTATAAGTATCACCCTATATTTTTTTGCTCTGGATCCCTTAATATGTTTTAGAATGTGCCATCATATTGTATAACCCGAGTATGAAATCATGATATCCTTGGTTGCAATAATCCCTAAAGATAGAATATTATTTGGTTATAATCTTACCATAGTGATTCTAAGTAAAACGTATAGTATCCAAAAATTTTATCAGTTTTATCAGTACACAGCAGTGGTCATATCTTTAGTACTTGGAATTCGTAGTATTACACATGAATTAAAATTACCATTAAGCACTTCTTAGGAAGGTGATCAGATTCATGAGTTTGATCCTTCAAGCACCATAAAATCTGTTTGTATGAATCGGGGTCAGTTTGCTTCCTATATATGCTCGTGTAGCCAATAGGTTGTAGACTCCCCTGACTAAAAATGAAATGTTAACATAGAAACACGCCACTAAAAACTTGATCAATTGAATACACATTGAAAATCGATGGGTAGTTTGTTGATCAGATATAAATCTCTTTAGACGATTCAACTATACCCTAGCACGTATTCAATGGTCGAAATAGACGGACGACGTTCTACCTATTTGTAGAGGACTTGGAAACCAGTGATACCCGAGGATCTTTGATTACTATCTAACAAGAAATGATAGCATCCGATTTACATGATCAATTTACCTATCACCTAGATGGACCCCTGAGCATCTCTGAATTCAAGCTCTATATCTATGTTAGATGATCGCCTCCACTTCATATGATCATTGAGGTAACATGTGTAGGGATTCTGGTGTGTCAATGGTAGGGTTTTCCACCTATGATGTTTCATGCAGCTGTTAGACCAACACCACTATGCAATACAAACCCCAAATTGTTTCCTTGATGACCACTATGTCTCCTCAATATCGACATGTGGGAGAATTCTTTCCCTCATTGGTCGAAATGCGTCATCCCCCTCATAGTTTTGTAGATTTCCATTGAACAAGTAGGTAATAGCACAACTACGTGTTATTGAATAAGTGTTAATGTATGAGGTTAGGCTAAATAGTAATTAAATTTCCCTCTTGGATACTAGTATAAATGGTATTATTAGTGATATAATATGTTTGTCATTATGTCTTTATGAAAGAAGTTTCCTTATGATTTAGAATGTATATGGGTACGAAATTTTAATCTAAAGAAGAATATTTTAAATATTAGAATAAATAATACCATTCATATGGAGCCTAGTTTTCAATAAAATCTTATTATGTTTATTGATATTATATGAGATTCATATTATAATATGTTTTGTTTCCAAGCATAATTTATGAAAATTATTAAGACTGAAAATAGTTTTTTATATTTATAAATTAGCATTTTGGATATTTTCCATTGGGTTTTTTAGAATTATTTGTTTTTGTAATTATGGTAAAAAAATATTTTTTAATAAATATTAGAATTCGGTTATCTAAAGCTATTGCTCTTCTTTCTAATTGTTACTAGTTTCGTTGACATTAAATTAAATGATCTATAGAGAGTGGAAGTCAAATAGCATTGATTAATGATGTGAAATCAATTTGAATAATAAACCAGAGAAATTATAGACTATAAACATTTTTTTAGATAGTAAACTATTTTATGTTCTAAAATGATTTTTGTAAAATAAATATGAAACTATCGAGTTTTAAGAGGATGGATTGGTGTCCATTCCTTCGGAATAGGTATGGGAATCTTCCTATGTTTGGTTATAATACAAAAAAATAATGCATGGGACTATAAATTGATCCCTATTATGTAAGTACATTTAAGATGAATGAATTACCATTTCATGCTTGGTGATTTTATTGTATGTGATATACATTTGGCAAATGTGTGTTGCCTGATTGCATTCAATGTGATAAGCATGGCTTGCTGGTAATGCATTTGGTATACTCGACATCTGAGTTGTCCTGATTCCTTCACTATCATCTCTTCCAAACATGAGTAACTCAATGCAATGCAGTGAAGTACCAAACAAAACATTTTGAAGACTACTACAATGTACATCACGTATGAGCTTGTAATGAGATGTTTTCATTGTAATTTTTAATGGCTAAAATATTTGTTTTAAAGAGAGACATGATGGATCCGCTCATGTAGAGGAGTTGGAGAGAAAGTGGGTAGTTAAAACTCTCCAGTTATCAAGAGGCCCAGGTTCAAATATCTCCCCTCACATGTTGTGGATATATTGTATATAAAAGGTTCCTCATCAAATAAAGTAACACAATTAAAAAAAAAAAAAGAGGGACATGATGGTAATATTTGATGTATTTGATTTTTAGCATTTGAAAATTAGAGTTAGATTCTTCTTATTGAAGTAATCATCTCTAATAAATGTTAGGTGATATATGTTTGGAATATGAGCAAGTAATGGAAATTATTTTAGGATATTATACAATGTCAAATGTATGGTTGATGTTGCTTCAGTAGATTATATGGATGTATTTAGATTCTCTATCATGAACTACAATAATATGAAATAAAACAATACCCGCATCATCCACCTAATATAGCTAGAAACAAACCAACACTCAATGCAACCAGATAAAATAGACAATCACCAATACTATCACACCTAGTAAATGAGTAAAGTATATAATGGTGCTTAAGACAATATTACAAGGTACTTGTAAATTTCATGAGAAACATCAATATTAATGGTTATCTCCTTAGTACTAGTATTCATGGATAATACGAAAATGAGGGGATGAATTCCATCGGGTAAAACTCCCAATTAATGGTATAACCATTAAGATGTCTTTATAAGGAACATAGCCATTGTATTATCCTCATAACCATTTGTTGATGCTATGATGGAATATTAGGAGTTGGTGATACTACTCATAAATAGATTGAAAGAATTGAAGAAGTTGGTTCTTCTGCTCAACTATTACTTTGCATTGATCTTGAGCTGCTCATATTACTTACCATTCATTTGGGATACTCTCATCTTAGATCATTATTATACTCTTGGTTCATCGAAATGCGAACAAATGTTATGATAAAAAAATTGTAGTAGACTTATAGTAAAAATTGGGGTTGTTACAATTAGTATCAGAGCCTAGGCTAACTGATAGATTCTATATAGGTCTAGGATAGTAAAATATTTGGGCATGAAACAAAACATGAGTGAAATTCAAACATAATTTCCATAACTCTAAACGATGCATAATTGGTAAGGACAAGGTAAGTTCTTGAAATTATGATGTTTGAGTTCCTATCCCCCATGAGTAGATCCATAATCATTCAAAAGTGGAAGAAGTAAGTGAACCCTTATTCTATGGGTTTTAAGCGGTGTAGCTTAGACTGTTTTGGAAAAATTTCTTGACATATATATCTTTTGACTTACTTAATCCTTATTTTCAAGAGTGTATAACGAAAAACCTGAGTTAGTGGACTAAAAGAGGAAATGAGCCTAGTAGTAAAGGATTACTTGAGAAACTGTAATGAAATCTAGTTGTCTAGAATTTCAACTATGAAAATCAATGAGAATTAATACAAATTTTTACTCTAGGAAAACATGGCGATAATATTGAGAAGTAATAGGAAAGGGATCATGCAACAAGCTAATACTTATAGCCCTAAAGCCAAGCAAATAGGAGAAAGTTTTGGGAATTCAAATAAGGATATGGAGAACCTTATTGCCACAGTTTCCATTATGTAAGATCAAATTCAACAATTTTTTCCATCTATAAGTTCACAACATAAACACAACAACAATCAGGAGATGGAAACTCCAGATATTAAGATTAGAGATGATGAAGATCCCAATAAATATGAAAACAAGATCCACATGAAGAAAGAAATTGGCAATGATCTAAAGTATATCGAAGTGAATAAATTCATAGGAAAAGGGGGACAAAATGTAGCTAAAGCATGGTTAGATGAACTTGAACTTCATTTCGCTATAAGAAACTACTCATCTACAACTAAAATGGGATTTGCTATTTCTCATTTGGGAGAAATAGGAATTGATTGATGGAACGCTTATAGTAATGAACAAAAGATCTCACCTAACAAGTTGACGTGGGAAGTTTTTGTGGAAGCTTTTAAATATATATTCCTTACAAAGCAATTCTATTTGAATAAATATAAGAAATTCTTCGCATTTCAACAAGGATCAAGTTTCATGGAGGAATATTATGAATAGTTTGTGAGAATCCTTAAGTACATACCATATTATAATCAAAATAATGATATGAAGATACATAAATTTATCCTAGGATTGAAGCCCTGGATCAAAGATAGTGTAAGCATGCATATTCATAAAACTATGCAAGAAGCTTATGATATGGCTTAAAGGACAAAACCTACTCAAAATACCAATAACACTCACAATAGTTCCATGAAATGGTCAAAAAAAGGACATAAATTTTAAAAGAAAAGAAAGTGGGACTTGGGATATAATCATAAGAACAAAGGAAATCCAAAATTTGAGAATCACAAAAATAGTGGTAAGAAGAATTTCAAGAAAGAATTCCATCATAGGAATAAAAATTACTCCAACAACAACAATGGGGATTTCTAGGCTCCTAAGCAGCCAATTTTTCTACAAGTAGTGGATACAATAAAGCAATTACAGGGAGGAGATTCAAACTCAAATATAAAGTGCTTCCATTTTGGAGGTTCACATTATGCCAATAATTGTCCACAACGTGCAAGCACTAGCTCTGACAGGCCTAATCACAGGATCTATGCAACAACAAAAACAACACAAAACCTGGATGGACAAGCTACACCTCTTCTCCTAAATGGTAAACTTTTTGATAGAGAAGTTAAAATTTTAATTGATAGTGGGGCTACTGATAGCTTTATTTCTAGTAATCTAGTAAGGGATATGCTAGAAAAGCCAGGATCTTTGGCACAAGGGTGGAAGGTTGAGTATGGATCAGGATAAACTTATCTTTTCAATTAATTTTTTTCCTCAAATCAAATCACCTTACCCAGTGGTTTTACTAGGTGGTATTTATATGTAGCACCCCTACATGGTTTTGACATCATCTTGGGAATAGATTGGTTGAAGTATCACAAAGCCTTGGTAAATTTCCAAGATGGATTGATTTTACCAATGAAAATAAAGAAAGGCAAAGGTTGTTTAGTGAACCAAGAGAATTTCAACCAATGTTAATTTCAGCAATGCAACTAAAGAAAACTATTAAAAAGGAAGGATTAATTTATGTAGTAAAACTCAAGAAAAAGGAAAAAAGTCCAAAGAAAGATATTGTTGGAAAATTTCCACTGTTACAAGAATTTCATGATGTATTTGTTGATGAGATACCTGGATTACCTCCTAGCCATAAATTTTATTTCACTATATAACTGATGCCAGGTACTAAGCCTATCCATAGAGCTTCTTATAGAATGAACCCGATTGAGATGCAAGAGATGAAAGTGCAACTTTAGGAGTTTATAGAAAGAGCGTTTATTAAACCAAGTGTATCACCTTGGGTAGCACCCATTTTTTCTATGAAAAAGAAATATTGATCATTAGGTTATGCATAGATTACAGAATGTTGAACAAAACAATTGTCAAGAATAGATATCCATTGCCAAGGATAGAATATTTGTTTGATTAACTGAAATATGCCTCAATTTTCACAATGATTGATCTTAAATCAGGATATCATCAACTAATAATCTGATAAGACACACATAAAACTACCTTCAATACTAGATATGGACACTATGAATTTACAATCCTACCATTTTGTCTGACTAATGCACCAACAACTTTCATGAATTTAATGAATAGTGTGTTTAGAAATAAGTTAAATTGGTTCATGTTGATATTCTTGGATGAAATTTTGATTTATTCTCTTAATAGAGAGGAACATGATAAGCACTTGAGGATAGTGCTAGAAATTCTAAGGAATAACCAGCTTTAAGGGAATTTGTCAAAGTGTGAATTGTATGTCCCACAAGTGTATTACTTGGGGCATATCATATCAGTAGATGGGATTGTTATTGATCCAAAGAAAATAGAAGCCAATTTGAATTGGCCACCTCCAAAAAATGTGACAAAATTAAGAAGCTTCATGGGTTTATTAGGTTACTATAGGAGGTTTGTGAAAGACTACTCCAAAGTTGCTTATCCAATAACCAACCTTCAGAAGAAAGGAAAATAGTTTAAATGGACACAAAAATGTGAAGAAGTATTTAATTTGCTTAAATAAAAACTTAATTTAGCTCCTATTCTAAGGATTTTGGATCCCATAGGTAGTTTTTCTATTTGCACAGATGCCTCTTTGGAAGGGTTAGGAGGATTCCTATCCCAAGACAGTTCTGTAGTAGCATATGAGTCTAAGAAACTCAAAAATCATGAATTTAACTATGCTACTCATGATTTAGAATTTGTTACAGTTGTTCATGCCTTGAAATTTTGGTGATATTACCTGGTTGATAGACCATTTTAGTTAAGAACTGATCACCAAAGTTTGAAGTATATCTTCACTCAACCATTACTAGATGCTAGAAAAAGAATGTGGATATAGTTCTTAGCAAAAATAAGATTTTGGTATTTGAGTATATCAAAGGAAAAGAAAATAAAGTTGTTGATGCCTTAAGTAGGAGGAAGCACATAGCTGCATTGACTCATAGTCAGTGGATTTAATGGGACAAGTCAAAAAAATGCAGTATCAAGATCTTGAATGTAATGAAATTTGGGTTAAGATAGAGAAAAAATTGAATGAAAATAAATATCATAGCATTAAATATGGACTTTTATGTTTTAGATATTGAGTAGTCATACCTAAAATGAGAGATTTGAGGAGATTGATTATACGTGAAGCCCATAACTCTCCTTATTTCGCTCATCCTGGAGGAGCCAAGATGAGGGAAATATGAAAAAGACATTTTATTGTCCTAGAATGAAGAAAGATATCACCGATTTTGTGGCATGATGTTTACAGTATCATAAGGTGAAAACTGAACATCAACATCCAATAGGAAATATTTTTTCACATGCTATACCCACTCACAAATGGAAAATAATATTAATGGATTTTATTGTCAGTTTTCCAAAGATAAAATATCATCATGATGCAATATTTTTCATAGTATATAAACTCACTAAGGTTGCACATTTTATACTAGGATGTACTACAAATGATGTTGTAGTTTTTGCCAATAAATTTGTGAAAGAAATTATCAGGTTGTATGGATTTTGAGAGATGATTATCTCTAACAGGGATTCTAGGTTTACTTCTGAGTTTCGGTAGGCTCTCCATTGTGCTATTAGCACAACTTTAAATATCAGTTATGTATATCATCCTAAAATGGATGGGCATACTGAAAGGGTTAACCAAGTTTTGAAAGACATGTTATGCATGTATTACATGGACAAAAATTCTCGATGGGAAGGCTATTTGTATCTAGTTGAGTTTGCTTATAATAATAACTATCATTCTTCTTTTAAGATGGCCCCTTTTGAAGCCTTGTATGGCAGATGATGCATAACTCTATTATCATGGGATAATCCCGAGTATCGGGTTATCATTGGACCATAAATGGTCAAAATAATGGAAGAGCAACTAGGACTAATCTATCAAAGGCTCAAGGAAACCACTGATAGATAGAAGAGCTATGTAGATTTGAAAAGAACACCCAGAGAATTCTCTATGGGTGATAGAGTGTTTCTAAGGGTAAAAACTAAGAAAATTTCCATCAAGTCCATAAAGTTGGATCCTAGATTTTTTGGTCCACATGATATTGTGGAAAAGATAAGTCCTATAGCCTATCGGCTTGACTTACCGCCTATCCTATCAAATATCCATAATACTTTTCATGTATCCCTACTTAGGATATATATTGTTGATCCTGATCATGTGTTAGATGTTTCTAATTTGCATATGGTAGATCCGATAGCCTTTGAGATGAAACTTGTGAAGATCTTGGAATTTTCTTCCAAGACCATTAAGAAGCATACTATTAATCAATGTAAGATCTAGTGGGACCAGTATTTTGAAAGGAATTCCACTTGGGAAAAAGTGAAATATATGAAAATATACTTTCCTTATTTATTTGATGATGCTATGTAATAATATAGGTTGAATTATGGACCACTTATGCAAAGTGGAAAAAACTATGCCAAAAAACTATGTATTATTAATTTATATGTAGTATTGTAGGAAAACATAGAGGACTGTGTTTAATCTAAGGGAGAAGTGTGTCATGATCCACCTTGGAGAACTCTTTTATAATACTACTTGTGTAATGTTTTCTGGTTTAATGCTTAATATATTTGCATTAAGTTTGTTTCTGTCAAGATAAAATGATGTTGCATTGCACTACTTGATTGCAGAAACATTTATCCTTGCGGGTGGAAGACCAACCACCAAGAGATGAAAAAGGGAAATGATGACTATGACAACTCAACATGTAAAGCTCATATCCCTACCATCACTAGTTACTTCCCTGAGGGCCGTGTTACTTGATTATAACTCTAAAAAGTCCCGCCCAATCAAAGGGAAAATGGTGATGGGAGATGTTGAGCACATGCATCGAGTGCTTGTATGATATTTGTGTGTGATTTATATTTGATTTCACAATTGGTTTTCATGATATTGGTTAATCGCTTTTTATTTAGAAAATGCACATTATATAGTGTTTTGCATTTTTACAAATTACTTTTGAAAATAATATCATGCAATTTATTTGATATTGTGAAATATTCATATTGAGCAATTTTTAAAGTAAAAGACTTATTTTTCTTAAGCGTATTTAATTAATTTAGTGGACCCTATTTTATAAGGTAAATTAGGAAGTTTTGTCCTTTTATGAACATGTTCAATGTTGATTGGACCAAAACAATGAAAAGACCACCTTGTGGATTAAATAGCAGTTTCTCCTACACATGGCTATTTTGGGTTGGTTGGAATAAAGGGTGAGATTCTTCTCTCATCTTTAATATTTCCAACACTTATCATCCATGCTTATAATAATGGTAGTGATCTAGGAGTGGGGGATACAGGACAAAAAGCCTATCCTTGCCTTATCTCTAGGGATTCCCCTTCCATTAAATAATATATGATAATGTAAGCCTTCAAATGGGGTAAGGAAAAGTAGATAATTAAAATATAAGTATTCTTTTCGGGAGAGGGAAGTGTTATAAATAGACATGGAGGTTGAGAAAAAAGGTATGTTATATTGTTCTAAGTTATGGTATATGACTAGAGGAAGCTATAATGCGGAATGGAAAGAATTTCAAGCAAGTTTGGTGTTGGGAATTGTGGAAGATCCAGGTGTGGGAAAACCCTCTTACACTACTTACACTTGTCTCTTTCTTGTTTGGTGACCTAAATTGGCTTATGGTTTAAAATAAATAGCATATGTTGAGTTGATTTGTACGCCTCTATCTTTTTTGTTATTTTACATCTTAGCTTAAATAGCTAACTACCTAAATCTAATGTTATAGTTTAGCTTATGTTACTCTCAATCTAGACTAAAATCTCTTTGTATTCATGACATTTGTGTGACTAAGCACTATTCATACCCATTCTGGTTGAGTCTAATAGAACCAAGAACCCAAATTACCCCTCCTAGCATATGTGTATATTGAAAAGTGTGCGTTCTATCTGTTCGAATCAAATCTTAGTATAAGGATCACCCTATATATTTATGCTCCAGATACCTTAATATGTTTTAAAATTTACCATCATATATAACCTGAGTATAAAATCACGATCACCTTGGTTATAATAATCACGAAAGATAGAATATTATTTGGTTATAATCTTACCATAGTGATTCTGAGTCAAACATGCAGTATCTAGAATGTTTATCGGTACATAGTAGTGGTCATATCTTTAGTACTTTGGAATTCGTAGTATTACACATGAATTAAAATTACCGTTAAGCACTCCTTAGGAAGGTGATCGGATTGATGATTTTGATACTTCAAGCACCATAAAATCTATTTGTATGAATCGGGGTCAATTTGCTTCCTATCTGTGCTTGTGCAGCCAAGAGGCTGTAGACTCCCCTGATTGAAAATGAAATGTTAACATAGAAACACACCACTAAAAACTTGATCAGTTGAATATATCTTGAAAACCGATGGGTAGTTTGTTGATAAGATATAAATCCCTTTAGATGATTCAACTATACCCTAGCGTGTATTCAATGGTCAGAATATTGGCATTATGTTTTGGTTCTGTAGCTACCCGAACGCCTCGTGAGACTTATGGATATAAATCCCCAGTTTTAGCTATACCCCATGAATAGAAATCTTCCTCTACCTATTTTTGTAAGCCTATGAAATGTTTTAATCTATAACAGTATTTGCTCTTGAGAAACCAATGCAATTCTATAAGCTTTTACCTACTCATACTTGGCATAAGGTCGTAGATCAATCTATAGATTTCCTAATCAAATGTATTGTTGGGTGGCCTTCGCATTGCCGAATAGGCAAAGGATGTTCTACCTATGTGTGGATGACTTGGAAACCAGTGATACCCGAGGAACTTCAGTTACTATCTAAAAAGCAATGGCCACATCATATTTCCACGATAAATTTACCTATCACCTAGATGGACCCCTGAGTAGCTACGAATTCAATATCTATATCTGTGTTAGATGATCGCTTCCACTTTATATGATCATTGAGCTAACATGTGTAGGAATTCTGGTGTGTCAATGGTAGGGTTTGCCACTTGTGACGTTTCATGCAACCGTTAGACCAATACCACTGCGCAATCCAGACCCCAAATTATATTCTTGACGACCACTATGTCTCCTCAATACCGACGCGTGGGAGAATTATTTCCCTCATTGGTCCGAATGTGTCATCCCCCTCATATTTGTGTAGATTACCATCGACCAAGCGGGTAATAGCACACCTGTGTGTTATGGAATAAGTGGTAATGTATGAGGTTAGGCTAAATAGTAGTTAAAATTCCCTCTTGGATGATACTAGTATAAATGGCTTTATTAGTGATATAATATGTTTGTCATTATGTATTTATAAAAAAAAAATTCCTTACGATTTAGAATTTATATGGATATGACATTTTAATCTAAAGAAGAATCTTTTAAATATTAGAATGAGTAATACCATTCATATGGAGCCTAGTCTTCAATAAAATCTTATTATGTTTATTGATATTACGTTATAATCTGTTTTGTTTCCAAGCATAATCTATGAAAATGATTAATACAAAAAAAAAATAGTTTTTTATATTTATAAATTAGCATTTTGGATATTCTCCATTGGGTTTGTTAGAATGATTTGTTTTTGTAATCATGGTAATTCTCCATTTGGGTTTTGTATGGGTTTTTTATTATTTTTTGGGTTTGTAATCATATTGGATATTCTCCATTGAGTTTGTTAGAATGATTTGGTTTTGTTTTTGTGAGAATGATTTTTTTTTTTATATTTATAAATTAGCATTTTAAATATTCTCCATTGGGTTTGTTATAATGTTATTTAATAAATATTGGAATTCAGTGATCTAAAGTTGTTGCTCTTCTTTCTGGTTGTTACTAGTTTTGTTGACATTAAATTGAATGATCTATAGATAATGGAAGTCAAATAGCATTGATTAATGATGTGAGATCAATTTGAATAATAAACTAGAGAAATTATAGACTATAAACAATGTTTAAGATAGTGAACTATTTTGTGTTCTAAAATGAGTTTTGTAAAAGAATGATATGAAACTGTCGAGTTTTAAGAGGATGGATTGGTGCTCATTCCTTACGAAGAGGTATGGGACTCTTCCTATGTTTGGTGATAATCCAAATAATTAATGGATGGGACTATAAATTGGTACCTATTATGGAAATACATTTAAGATGAATGAATTACCATTTCATGATTGGTGATTTTATTGTATGTGATATACATTTGGCAAATGTGTGTTGCCTGATTGCATTCAATGTGATAAACATGTCTTGCTTGTAATGCATTTAGTATACTCTACATCCCAGTTGTCCTGATCCCTTCACTATCATCTCTTCCAACCATGAGAAACTCAACGTAATACAGTGAAGGACCAGACAACACATTTTGAATACTACTACAATGTACATCATGTATGAGCTTGTAATGAAATGATTCCATTGTAATTATTAATGGCTGAAATAATTGTTGTAAAGACAACCATGATTGTAATATTTGATGTATTTGATTTCTAGATTTTGTAAAACTAGAGTTAGAATCTTCTTATTGAAGTAATCACCTCTAATAAATGTTAGGTGATTTATGATTTGGAATATGAGCAAGTAATGGAATTATTTTGGTATATTATACAATGTCAAATGTATGGTTGACGTCACTTCAGTAGATTAGATGGATGTATTTAGATTCTCTCTCATGAACTATAATAATATGAAATAAAATAATACCCACATCATCCACCTAAGATAGCTAGAAGCAAACCAACACTCAATGCAACCGGATAAAATAGACAATCACCAACACTATAACACCTAGTAAATGAGTAAATTCTATAATGGTTCTTAAGACAATATTCCAAGGTATTTGTAAATTTCACCAGAAATAAAGATTAATGTTTCTCTCCTTAGTATTAGTCTTCATGGATAGTATGGAAAGGAGGGGATGAATTCCATCGGGTAAAACTCCCAATTAATGGTATAACCATTAAGATACCCTTATAAGGGACATATCCATTGTATTATCCTCATAACCATTTGGTGATGATATGATGGAATGTTAGGAGTTGGTGCTCCTACTCATAAATGGCTTGAAATAATTGAAGTTGGTGCTTCTACTCAAATATTACTTCACATTAATCTTGAGTTGCTCGGATTACTTACCATTGATTTGGGATACTCTTGTCTTAGATCATTATTATACTCTTGGCTCATTGAAAGGTGAAGAAATGTTATGATAAAAAAATGTAGTAGACTTGCAGTAACAATTGGGGTTGTCACTATATATATATATATATATATATATATATATATATATATATATATATATATATATATATATATATATATATATATATATAAGTGTATACTCGGAAAAATATAGGCCTTGTAAAATAAAATGTTGCACATGGTCTCCTGGATAGAGTGAATTACAAAAAAATTGTTTTTGTTTCAACTGTAATTGATATTTTTCAATGATCCTCCAATAATTATTTTTCAACTCCATGGCAACGATCAGTGGCTATTTAACCAATAGTTTGTGGAGGACAATTTTACATCAATGACAAGGGTGGCACAGTATGCAAGGTTGACATCAACTAACGATAACATACTAATGTAGGAGATAATACTAATCAGTATGACTAATGGGTAGCAATGTCAAGCAGATTTAACCGATAATAACATGAATATCAGGGCACATAGATGAAAAACAATAGGACAACAAGTTGTAGATAATTGGTACAAAATATAGGGTGTGTGATAGGTGGTTAGAGGGTTTATGGGGTGTAGGACAAACATAGACACAATGCATAAAGTACTAACAAAAATTATGAGCAATGATCAATACAGGGAAAAAACACATTGGCAATTAACAACATACCGAAAGGTAACAAGGCAAAGGTAGGGATAGCTAGTGAAAGATGGTTATCTCAATGGGGTAGTCGCACCATAGATAAAAACAAAAAATGTTATGATACGACAAGTGTGGGATAAACCCACAAATGTATTTTTTAAAAGAAAATAGATGCACCTTGTCAAAAAGTAAACTCATCACAAGAAAATTAACAACACGTCAGGAAAGTGAAAATTGCACCTAAAACCTTAGGGAAGGAGTAATGTTTTCTACCATAATTTGATGTATCTAACAAAAAAAGGGCCACAAACTACTATTGAAAGCCCAACATGTGCGCTAGCCAAGAAAAACCTATGGATCACTAGAAAATATTGTCGACCATTGAAAAATCATGTTGTAAGAGCGCAACCATAGAAAAGATTGAAATTTTTGCTATCGAAAAAAAAATTTCTCACCAAAAAATATAGGGATGGTTAAAAAATGTAGAAATTTTCCCAGAAATAGTAGAACTAGCTAAAAATCGTAGATCAGTGGCTGAAAGTGAAAATGACCAAAAAATTCATCGAAATATGTCCAAAACCTTAGGATGAATTTAATTTTTATCATCGGAGTTGTTTTGAGCCACTAACAAACTCATTTTATCACTAGAAAACACATATTATTGCAAAAAAATATTATGTATGTCTCTAATTAAGAAAATGAGAGCAAAAAATGTATAAATTTATGAAGAGAATCGCTGGTGTGCTTCAAATAATCATTGAAATCCATCAGGAGGTGCTCGTAGTTGGAGAGATCAGATCCGAAGTGCAAGGATACTCTTGGAGAAATATTGTGAACACAAATATAATGGAATAAATCAAATAGTTATTGCCACTTTAGGAGGGCTAAGTCCTTCACCACTAAGAAGGGCTTAGTCCTTGCAATTACGCAAATGATTATGAAATATGAAAATATGATCAATGATAAATCAAACTACAACCTTATATAGTAATAAATCAATAACTCGATGAACATTTGGAATATAGTTGACTAGCTATATTGGTTTGTAACATGGCTCCCCTCCTTGAAAAGCTTTGTCCTCAAAGCTAGAAATGTCTCAAAGATACTTTATGTTTCCCATGTAGCATCTTTGACTAGTAGGTCCTGCCATTTCATTAGAAATTCTTTGATGTGACAGGATCGAAGAATACGTGATTTACTATGCAAAATTTCTTCTTGTTGGATATATATACGTCCTTCTTCATCAAGTACTAGCAATCTTGAATGAGAATGTACTTTTTGTCCAATCACCTTCTTGAGATAGGAAACATGAAATACTAGATGTATACGGTATGAGGGAGGAAGCTCTAGTTTATATGTCACCTTGCCTATGCGACACACTATCTTATAAGGACCATAAAATCTTGGAGCCAACTTCTAACTGGTCTTGATATTCAATGATAGATGTTTGTAGGGTTGCAGATGTAGGAACACCATATCACCTGTATTAAATTATCTTTTAGAATGCTATGAGTCGTTTTGCTGCTTCATGCAATTTTATGCTTGGACCAAATTGTCTTTGAGAATTTTGAGCATTGACTGTTGGTGTTGGAACCATTCGTCTATGGGCCACTTTGGAAGAACCTAGAACATAATTTGCTATTGCTAGTGGTTTTACTCCATACAATACTTCGAATGAAGATATCTTGATGGAATAATGGTACAAAGTGTTGTACCACCATTCTTCTAAAGAAAACCAATGACTCCATTGATACTGCTTATCTTGAGCAAAACATCTTAGATAGGTAACCAAAAATTTGTTAACTATTTCAGTTTGGCCATATGTTTGAGGATGGTATGCAGAAGATATATTTAACTTGGTACCACTAAGAGGAAATATTTCTTTCCAAAAATTGCTAGTAAAAATAGGATCACGATCATTTACAATATTTTTGGGCATTCCATGCAACTTGAAAATGGAGTCCATAAATACCTTAGCCACTTTCATTGCTGAAAATGGATGTTTTAGAGCATTTAAGTGAGCATATTTGGATAGGCGATCCACTACCACAAAATTATTATTTTACCTTCTAATTTAGGAAGACCTTAAATAAAATACATTGAAATGTGTTCCCATTGGTGATCCAGAATAGGTAGTGGTTGAAGCAACCTAAATATTTTACTATTTCATCCTTATTGCACTGACATACTTCACATTCAGCCACCCAAGTTTTGACTTGAAATTTTAATCCTTTCCAATAAAAGGATTATTTTACCCGCATATGTCTTCAAAAAACCAGAATGTCTTGCTAGTGGAGGAGCATGTATTCTTCAAGTATCCTAGATTTTATTATAGAATTGCATGGAATTTAAATACGATTTTTTCTTCTTAATACCTTGTTATCATATGAAAAATGAGGATGCTTGGATGATCCTAGCATCAAATCTTAAATTATTTGAGCAGTTTTTGAATTTGACACCCATTCCTCTTGGAGTTGAGAAACCCATTGAAAATAAGGGCCGAAAATGGTGTTGATAACCACTTCATCTTCAAATTTATGATATAATGCATCTATTGCCACATTTTTTTCTCTTTCTTATACTCGATAACAAAATCATATCGTAATAATTTTTTTAACCACTTTTTTTGTTCTGGATAAGAAAATCGTTGTTCTAGAAAGTGCTTGAGACTACTATGATAAGTTTTTATGATAAAATGACTACTAATTAAGTAGTGTCATCATTTCTCAATTGCATGTAGAATAGCCAACATTTCTTTCTCATATGTGGACCTTCCCAAATTCTTACCGAAATGTTTTTACTCTCAAATGTCAAGGGATGCCCTTCTTGCATTAATAGTACCCCAATACCTGTTCCTGAAGCATCACATTCAATCACAAATGGTTTATAAAAATTTAGGGTTTCCAAAATTGGAGTAGTACACATTGCTTCCTTGAGTGCCATGAATGCATGAG
The DNA here is from genome assembly GCA_028583015.1 of Wollemia nobilis. Classification (NCBI taxonomy): domain Eukaryota; kingdom Viridiplantae; phylum Streptophyta; class Pinopsida; order Araucariales; family Araucariaceae; genus Wollemia; species Wollemia nobilis. The sequence continues at coordinate 1,770,311 of JAQPPZ010017192.1, forward strand.
TAGATACTTCAGACCAATGTAAAGCATCCTTATTTGTGATATTTGTGAGAGGGGTTGAAATTTTACCATAATTGCACATAAACTTACGATAGTAACCAATAAGACCCAAAAAAACATGAATTTTATTGATTTTTCCAGATAAAGGTCATTCCTAAATGACCTTAATCTTATTAGGACCCACTTTAACACTTTCATGAGAAATTATATGACCCAAATATTCAACTTCTTGAACACAAAAAGGGTATTTGGAGAGTTTGAAAAAAAGTTTTTCATTATGTAATATATGAATAACCTTTCCCACATGCATCAAATGATCCTTCCATGTTTTACTATATACTAGAATGTCATCGAAGAATACTAAGATATATTTGCGATGGAATGGATGAAATACATGGTTCATGAGACATTGGAATGTTGATGGGGCATTAGTGAGACCGAAAGGCATGACTAAGAATTCATAATGACCTTCATGAGTATGAAAGGCAGTTTTAGGAATGTCCTCTTCCCTTACTCTGATTTGATGAAAACCAGAACGTAGATCCAATTTTGTGAAAAATTTTACACCATGTAATTCATCTAATAAATCATCTATGATAGGAATAGGAAACTTATTCTTGATGATGATTTTATTGAGAGGACAAAAATCGTGACACATACACCAAGAATTATACTTGTAATATGCCAAAACCATTGGTGAAGAATAAGGGCTAGTGCTATGATGAATGAATCCATGTTCTAAAAGTTCTTAAATCATATTTTCAATTTCTATTTTTTTAGGTTGAGGGTAGTGATAAGGATGGACATTAGGAGGAAGGCTTACTAGAGCGTAAAACTACAAAGAATGAACACCAATGAAAACTACAAAGGAGCTATGAATGAGCTGCTAGAATAAAAAAATGAACATAACACAATGAAGAAGGAAAGCACCATGAATCAAAGTTACAAGAATTTTTACGAACTAAGTTTTCAAAATAATCAGTGCAAGCCAAGCTCAAAATAAAAAATGTTTGTAAAATAAATATAAAAGTGTCACTGAAATATGGATGAAACCACCAAATCAATATCCATGGGAGGTTTTCTCATTCCTCTTTTGAGCCAAAAATTGGCCTAGAGGAAGAGGATACTTGCCTATCCAGTGCTCGACTATGATACCAAACTGATATGGACACTCTTACAAATAGAACACGAAAGGAATGCACAAATGAAAATTGATTTGTATTTCTAGAACATGCCTATAAATAGGTATTACAAAGCTTTTGTATAAGTTTCAATGGATAAGGATGCATTAAATGTTGTCAAAAACTAAGCTTATCTGATACAACAACTATGAAATAAAACAAGTGGTCGTAAATAAAATATTATTTATCAACTTAATACATTATTTCCTATCTGAATATATTTGTAAAGATGAAACTATTGTGGAAACTAAAACATCCATAAATGCACAAAAATAATATTTTTCCATAAATATTCATGTAATAATTATTGATAAGTAGGTCAAGTTAGAGCAAAATATCAAGATCTAAACTCATGGATAAGAAAATGCATCATTTTGAATTTTTTTGGTGGAATGGTAAAATCAATATATATATATATATATATATATATATATATATATATATATATATATATATATATATATATATATATATATATATACATGGAAATTATGGATGGATATTTGATACGTAATAGGTTAGAATAAAAACTTATTAAGAGTATTTTATAGGATAATGATTTATCCTCAAATGGTCAAAATAAATAATGACAATTGTTGATTGATGTCAAGCTACTTTGTGTGCATGTGGAGGTTGTTGAGTGGGACTATGATGGTCATTAGGGGTTATGTGCATAAAAAATTTAGGGACCAACCATGTAAAAACCCTTTCTTGATATGGTGAAAGTTGAGTTATTTCTAGGTGATAGTTGAGATGGTTATGGGTTAGCTATTTGAGAACCACAATTAGTAGTTATGCATATTATCTATTAGGAAATTGCAATAACTCGGATACTATCTTAGGATCCCCAACATTTGAAAGGATTGCAAAACTAAAAAATCAAATAATTAGGTCCTATAGAAAGAAAATTTTGTAGAGTCATATATTGAGGTATGAGCTGCTCCAAGAGGTGTGATTTATTTAGTTGGAACAAAGCACTATCTAGTTGGATATTGCTTCTAGGTAGGAGTTAATCACTCCTATTCTAGGATAATATCACTTGTTGGCAAGTAAATGTGGGAAAGGAGCATGTAAATCACAAGGAAGATTTTTGAAAAGTAATATTTTAGCATGTAGTGGTGCAACTAACCATTTTGGAAAATTTAGAAGTTATTTAGAGGCATGTACCATTTGGAGGCACATAGTTTTGCTAAATATTCCTCCAAATATTTATTTTCACTAGAAGTGTAAATTTCACACCAAGATAACTCAAAGGTGAATTCTTTCTATAAATAGAAGCTATAGGATTCATTGTAAACATATTTTGGTCCTAAGAGAATTAAATATATATTTAATGAGTTCATGTTGGTCAAATATCCACCTAAAATACAAACATACATTTGTGCACCCTAAACATGATCAACATTGAAAGGTCGGAGGAAATAAATGTCCTCCATGCCAATCTCTAGAAAGTTTTGGCTCCCTTACTAATCCTACATCGGTTTAAGTCTAGAGTTGTAGGAAAGAAATTGGAAATAACAAAAAGAAATGGGAAATATAGCCATAGGCCAAAATATGTAGGATTGGGGATAAACTAGTAGCAGGAATTCCAACCAAGCATTATAGTAGCATAAAATAGAAAGGAGGCAAAGAATCCACTTACAATTTCATGGAGACAACTTCCAGAATTGCATTCCAATACTCACTCCTTCACCAACAGTGCTCAAATCTAGATGCAGAATTTGAACTTAGTAGCAGATAACAGACATGAATATAAAATAGAAATGCTCAAAATAGAAATAAATCACACATAGAAATTTCTTGCAAGAATAAAAAACCAAATTCCTTCTATTTATGTAGAAAACTTGAAGAGTTTTTTTGTAGAGTGTCTATCCTTCTCTTTACATTGAAAATGTCTAGTATTTATAGAGGTTTTTGCCTCTATCCATTTAATACACAAAAGACAAAATGCTCCTGGATTAGGAACCTTTGTGAAGAAATTCTTCCTTGAAATTCTTGAAAATATTCCTCCTAAGACAACGATCCAATTTTTAAGGAAAAATCTCTAAGAAATTAGCACATTCGGGCATCGATGCATATAAAAATGCAAATTTGGTCATTTAATTGATATCTCCATTGTTCCTTGGAGATTTACCCCTATCCAAAATATCTTGGAACTCATGAAAATTACCCCGTGACATTAAAATATATAGCCTTTTCATAATGAAATTAGTAACTATAGCCACCCTTTGCCTTAATTATTAAATTCTCATCTTTCATATGATCCGAGCGCTTTTGAAAAGCCTTTGTTGATGCTTAAAATTGAATTTATTCAAAACAGATCAATGAGCGAAAATGCTTCCTTTAACTTTAAACACTTCCTCCTTATTCACGCCTCTTTGTGGAGAGGGCACCATTAAACTGGAAATATTCATAATTTTGTTCGATCTGTAGCTGTAAATTGTGTCTTTCATTGCTGCCTATAATTTCACCTAAGAGAGAAACAAAAATACTTTACTCAACCATTTTATCACCTCTTGCAACTCTCATGTCATTGCACTCCATGTACAACCCCTGACTTTTACTCAATTTAAAATTCTTTGTGTTGCATTCATCTCCTCATTGTGGTAGTAGTCAACTTGGAGAAAATATGGATGAAAACAACTTATTATACCCCTTCGGTTTTACACTCGATTCTTCGAACCATATTTGTATTATTTCACCTCATAAAAGGATGACCGAGAGCTTCACCTCCTCTATGGGCGAAAGCACCTCACACAATATGTCTTTCTTCTTAAAAATATATGTTTACCTCCAAAAGAGGTGAAAGGTACCATCATATTTCACCTTGGGAAAACATAGCTTCGACTCATTTTTTAATGCTCGCCCGAAGTGAAAATAAATTCCTTGAGGCGAATGGGACTTTTACCCCTCACCTGGGGCAAAAGTGCTACCACATTTACTCCTCTCAATGCACGCTAATGTGGGGTCCACATTTTATATATGCATTCACCCGAAGAGAGGGTGAAAGGTGTTTTTGCCCTTCTCTTAGGGTGAACAAAGCTTTGACTCATCAATGCTATCTTGGTGCCTTGATAACTTTTCCTTGGTGTTCACCGAAACTCAATATTGCTGAAATTTCATCCCAAGGAGGGGTGAAAGGGAGTTTCACCCCTTACTTGAGGCAAAATTCTATTTGACTAGTCAATGCACTGACTGGGTGTATTATATTTTAAATTTGATGATGTTCACCCCAAAGTGGGGTGAACGATGCTTTCGCCCCTTCTTTGGGGTGAACATACTCTTTTCTATCATCAGCTCTCTTCAAATCAGGTCCCACCTCAAACTTAAACACTTGAATGTATTTTCATCCCCAAGGAGGGGTGAAAGGGACTTTCGCCCCTCACTTGGGGTGAAAGTCATTGCTGAACTTGTCATTCTTATTTTCTTTTAGATTTATGTTCACCCCGAAGTGAGGTGAACGGGGATTTTCACCCCACTTTTGGGGTGAACACACTTTTGCTCTTCCCTTTGCTCAACAACAAGATTTTCAAAAATAAATATGTCTTCGCACCAAGGAAGGGTGATAAGGATTTTCACTCTTCATTCGGACGAAAAGGTTGTTATGTCTTTTCTTTACCTTGAATTTTTAAGCACTATTTTCTTTTGACGTCCTCAGGTGATATTTACTGATTCTTCACAAACAATTTGACTTGCAACACCCATTATTCCCAAGCATGAAATTCATGAAAATTAGAAAGAATATTAACACATAAAAATATGGTAACACATTATACTAGCCAAAATATTGCAACATAGATTTAATATATTTACATATTTTACAATAAAAAACCATTCAACAAAATTTGATCAAAATTTTAATGTGGCATGATGTCAAAACTACCAATATTTATGGTGGATCTTAGGGTATCCAGCTCACATGGATGCAATAGATCCTAGGCCTTTATCCATTGGACTCTTTAGTGGTTCTTCTGACCGACTACCTTGGCTAGCACTTTTGATTGGGATGTCCTTTTTTGCGTGTTCAACCATTTTCTTTTCATACATCACTTGTTCTGCTAGGATTTGTGCTATTACTTCTTGTTTTTCTACTCCTTGTTCTACAACGACTTCCTCTTCTTGTTCCTTCAATATTTCATGGGTGATTTCTTAAACTGTAACTGCCTCAACCCAAGTGTGTATGGTGAACAAGCAAGGAACACTAAGTGATTTATAAATATACCATAGATTCTCAGTATCCTCCAGGCTAAGGCACTTAGATCATTGAGCCAACTCAAACAAGGACAACTCCATGCAGGTGAACTTCTTCATGAGTGGTAGCACTTGTTCTTCCATTATTGGATCCTCCCACCCATCAATTTTTTATGTGTCCTCCACAAAATTCTTCTAGGCTACTTCTAATTGTTCCTTTGGTAGCGGCTCACCCGATTCATCGATAAAATCTGGAAATCCCATATCAATGAGAGCATCAAAATGGATCATCGAAATAGTATGCTCCTACTCCATTGTATTAAGGATATTTTTGCCTTCTCTCACCAGATCCAACCTATGGAAGTAACTACACAGCGTGACCTTGGTGATAGACCAGGCTCGGTCCATCTCACTCATGGGACGAATGCGCATATTGGACTGAGCCAGAGCTTGAATTTTTACAACCATTTCCAGATGTGGCTCCAGCATCTCCTCAATACTATCTATCACTCGTTGGCTCAATTGAATCTATAGTCGAGCCTCGTAGAGATACTGCAAAACCTAAACTACTTTTACCACCAACTTCTCACAAATTTGAGCCAACCGAAGGTGAGCTTCCTTAACTATTTTCTGAGAGAAGCCTGTAGCCTGTGTGGCCTTCTCTACCAGTTGATTCTATATGGACTCAAGTTGTATCTTTAGTGCCTGCACCTACTGCTCCATCATGTCTTTTACCTTTTTATGAGTCCCTACTTGTTGACATCATTGTTCAACCTCCTTCACCATCTTCTCCTGTTGCACTCTACTCACTGCCAAAGCATCTTCAAGTTCAATAATTTTTGTCTCGATGTCATAAAACCTCTACTTATAATATTTGTCGTGCAAATAAACTAAGCTCATATCAACTTGGATATTCCCCATTTTCTTAGTAGGGTCAATCTTCGTCAGGTCCTCCATCATGATCTCATAAGCATAATCGCTCGGCATCATTTCTCCTCATGGTTTTTTGACCAGGGGAATTATCTTAGTAGTGTGAGCCTCCATAGCAACTGGATTGAAGGCAACTTTCTTGAGTGGCCTAGCTAGAGCAAGTGCCTCCTTTCTCCTGTGGCTCTTCAGCCACTACGATGAACTAAGATGAGCATGATTAATATTTTCTACATCGGGTTGCTTGGGCATCACCTCGGTTTTGGGTAGCACTTGCATCTCCAAAAATGGTGTGAAAGGGAGCATAACCTATGCACGATCAAGCTCAAAGGAAGAAGAGGAGACAAAAATGAGAGGGGGGACCAAAATAGTAGAATGAATGGAAGCACCAGGTTTGGCTGTAGTTATGCTCACTCATGGAGGAGCTTGCGTACTTACAACTATAGTGGAAATAGTGGTAGGAATGGAAGGTGAGGAATATAAAAATGGGTTCAGACCTGACACAAATGAACTAAAATAAAGGGATGCCGAAGAGAGGAGAAGAGAAAAGGATCAGTAGTGACTTGTGGATGGGAGGAAAGAAGTGAAATAAAAATGGAAGGCATACTGAATGGAGAAGAAATGAATGTAGGAATTGAAGGAAATTAACTAACAACCACTACTTTCTCTTGAGTGGAATAATAGGGAAGAGGAGATGTACCTTTGGGCATGGGAATCATGTAATCTTATGATGGATGTGGTTGTGTAATAGGTTACTATTGTTGCTCCTCTGCTTCCACCTCAAGGTTTACGATTTCAACCTATTGGTCCAATGGTTGCTCGTGAATCAGTGGATGGCTTTGAGAAACTACAACGGTGGAAACTATAACAACTAAAATTGTAATAGTGGATGAAGAAACAGTGTTAGTTATTGGTCTCTTCATAGCCTTAGGAAAAGGAAGCACCTCTCCAACACTTTTCTTCTCCAAAGGAGGAGCCTCATCTATACTTCACTTTGCCCATTGTGACCTCCTTTTAAATACAAACTACTACTCTTCTTCCTCATGTGTCACCTCCTCAGCTATTGGGCGCTCTTCTTTAGCCATGCTTCCTTCGTTGTCAAAATTTTGAAAAATTTGAGGCATAACCTTGGAAAAAGTGATAGGTTGATAGACGTTAACAAATTTATCATACACCTCCAAAAATGCCTCATCCATCTTCAACCCATAAGGTGACGTAATTTTTCCCTTGTGGACCCGAATAATCCACCAGTTCATGATTTTCTCTTCGGACCACGTGGGTAATTATTCTTTCATCTGGCCAAATAGTCCTGGTGGAGGAATATGATCTCTGTGCACTATGGGGTTATATTCGACCTCTTGCTCATAGAATTTATGCCATGATGGAAGCGACATCATGGCTTCGACGTGCCACTCCAAATCGCGCCCATCAAAATTGTTGCAATTTTCCTGAATATCTGGTCGTGGGCAGCAATGAAAATGCTTGGCCTTGATTATTTCCAAAAAAATACCCAATGGATCATATCTCCATCTTTGCGGTAGTTCCACTAGACCCAGGTCTTGGAGAGCCTCTGTGAGTAATCTGTTCTAGCCAACCTGGTTCACTTCTATGCTACTGAATTTAAAAGGCATGGTGCAAGTTGTTCTCTTACCGCACCCTGCTCCATATACATCATTCACATAATCATTCTGGCACACCACCTCCATTGTAAAAACATGCTTGGTGGTGAAATACAAAAGCAGGAATGGCTTCCTCGTGAAGCCATAAATTCTTACAACCACGCCTTGAGTTAGCAAAAATATGTCACCCTTCTGGGTTGTGACAACCGCCTCTTTCATTGCCTGTGACACCCTCTCACTCTTACCATAAATCAGCTCAATTGCGGGCCCCAATAATAAGTGGTTAAAATTATAGAATGACTTCTATCTTGATAGAGTGGGAGTCCACATATAAACTAGCAAAAGCTCGTCCTCTTCATCAACTTGTTTAACTACAATAAACAAAAAATGTTGATGTAAATGAAAGAAGAAATACCATATGAGGAAGGAGTTATTCTTGAATGAAGTATGAATTCACCTCTCTGGTATTCATTTTCTCCAACTGAATATGCATTTTTTGATATATGTAATCAGCCCAGTCAAAATAAATAAGGTTTGTACCCTTTATCATTGTTGTTGGAGTGTAAAAATCCACTTGGGATATACACTCTACAAGTGTCGCCTACCATTTATAAACTATGGAATCATCAGAGAGATTCGCAACCCACTCCAGCATCAAAAAAATATCTAGGCTCTTAAAATCTGATAATGGCTTCGGTAGATTTGAAAACTGGTTTAGTTGTGGCTCTCTAATTAATTGTGCCTCCATGAACTGGTGCATCGTCATCGTTGACACATATCTCTCCTCCTGTTCATTAATGTGTAGTTTCTTGAAAATCATGTCAGAGGGAGGTTTCAACCCACAGGAAAATGCTTCTCTTATAGCATCGGATGAGATGGAGAAAATCACGTCCCCATTCACATTTCGAACCGCCCTGGTAGCTGGGTTATAAAATCTGGCAATCAATTTCACCAACTTTGGGCAAGCATGTACGGGCGTACACAAATACCAAAATAACTGTGCATAAAATGACATAGTCAAGGGGCTCTCCGATGTTAATCCTTGCTTAATTATGAATTCCACATCTTACCAAAGTTTAACAACACCCTTATTGGTGATTACATAGTCCCCGACCTCGACCATGGTGTCAGAGTACGGGTCCAAATCCATGTTTTCATTTCTCCATGCTTTCTTGGATTTATTCCCACCCTCTACTTTCCTTTTTAATTGCTTAGGCTCTACGACATCCTTCACTTCTGTGCTTTTCTTTCCCATTTTAAATTATGGCAACCCTGAAGGCACTCTGCAACTTCTGCAACCAAAAGCTTGAAAATGCACCAGTAGAAAATTTTAAAATTTTAATCTTTGAGCAATTTTACCTGTGTTTTATTTATATATGGAGCTCTCAACCACTAAAGTAAATGCGACACTTCATCTTGGCAAATTTGGGAGGGTGTGCACCTCGTTTCACTCAATTGACACTATTCTCGATGCTTTAATGACAACTGACTATTATTCACCACAAAATCATTTTTGAAAAGTGTGCCCTTCTTGCCACATTATACTTTTGAACAACATGCCCTAGCACCCAAAAACTACTTCAAAAAAATAAATCTGCCACCTACAGACCAATGGGCATCCTCGCTTTCGATGTTGTGAGATTTCGGTTCTTGGGAATGCCAAAATGCCTCCCAACGCAAATCCAGGCGCACATTTTGAATTGAATGCTCTGAAAATACGTCTTAATGTCCATAAACATCTTCTAAAATTCACCACGTGTTGATGGGTGAAATCACCTTGAGGGGGTGCTAAAAATATGAAAAAATTGATTGGCATGAAAAATGTACATGCTTGAAAAAGAAATGGAGGGGTGAAAGCATTTCAGTGGTGCTCTTGGTATCTTCTTCTCTTGCTCTGAAAATACCTTCAACTTCTTTGATTCAATTACATGGCAAAACCTCCTTTTAAAACAATTCTTTTACCTCTCTTTTTTGCCCCACATTTTAATAAAAAGCATTGATTTTCTTTTCTTAGAAAATATTCTATTTTAAAGTTTTTTATTTTTTTTATTTTTTCTTAGAAAATATTCTATTTTAAAGCTTTTTATTTTTTTGATTTTTTCCCTCTCCTTTTTTTTTTTATAATTCAATCTTCATCCCATATCAAGAAACAAAAATGAATTAAAGAAACAAAACACTTAAATTTTTGTTTTTATAAATGAGAGCATTTCACTACTTTTTTTTTTGTTTTTTTCAAGACACGTCATTCATATAGTTTCATCCTAGTGGGAGGAAAATGGAATTTTTGCCCTCAACATTGGGAAAAATATCATCGATGATTCTTAAATTCATTCATGTGTAGGACCATAACTTTTCCTCAAACAAAAGTGCTTTCACCTCAACGTGGGGTGAAAGGGGGTTTTGCCCCTCCCTTGGGGTGAAAGCCATATTGATTTTTCAACCACATGCCTTGGTGCTTGCATATCATGCTCCTCTTCTTTTAAGTGCTTTCGGATGTTCCCTTCTGAAATGTTTTCACTCCAAGACCCTGTGTAAAGTTTCATATCCCTTTGTCTCCTTTGACTCTGATAATAACTCAATTTTATAATTTTGGAGTCTTCAAATCCCTATTAAAATCTTAACATAAAATAATCACTTATTCTTGGAAATCGTAATGTATCATCAGAAAACCTTTTTGAGGCAAAATCAAAAGAGAGAAAACATTTTAAAATAACCGTATTTCTTGAGGGTAGCCAGGCTCCTTTTCAGCATATTCAACTTCATCTTCCTTTTCCCCCCTATATATATATATATAAAGCAATAAAAACTTGCAGAAAATAAAATTTGTACATATTTACATACTTTCACCTTCGATTATATCACTAAAATTAAGCCTTCAGATGAAGGTTATTAACCGGAATTGAAAGATCCCAACCATCCATATCTTGAAGATGATATGCATTCATCGAATTTACCCCTGAAACTTGAAATGGACCTTCCCAGATTGCATCAAACTTGTGGTGCTTCCCTGGATTGGCTTTGTTCTCATTCCACTTGAGGACTAGATCTCCTACCTGAAACTTGCATTCCATTGTCTTCTTACCAAACCACTTATGCATCATTTTAGCGTGTTCGATGAAAGCCTCGTATGCCTTTTCTCTCTCCTCTTCCAACTGTAACAATTGAGCCAACCTTACACTCATGGGATCAAATTCATCATCTTCATATTTGAACAATTGCAAGATCTACAGAACTGGAAGCTCAATGTGGGTGGGTAAAACTACCTCTTTTCCATATACCAAGGAGTAAGGGGAAGTTTTGATAGATTTTTTCACTGATATATGATCTACCCATAGAGCCTGATTCAACAATAGATGCCAACTCCTTTTGTTGCTACCAAGTATCCTTTTCAATATCCAAAGTAAATTTTTGTTTGTGGATTTGGCCAGACCATTTCCTTATGGGTAATAATTGGAAGAAGTCTTAAGATAAATCCCATACCTTCTTGCAAATTCGGTGATCTTTTCCCTAATAAATGGAGTCTCATTATCTATTACAATGGCATCTAGTACATCAAAACGGGTAATCAACCCTTCGAGGAAGGAGATAACTGTAGCCTGGTCTGCCTTCTTGGTCGAAATGGCCTCTGCCCACCTAGTAAAATAATCAGTCACTATCAAGATATATTTATGCTCGATGGAGGAATGAGGATCGATAACTCCAATGAAATCTAGGCCCCACTACTAAAATGGGGCTTCTACCTAAATCGGATGCAGAGTCAGAGATGCTTTCTTATTCCTGCCAACATACCACTGACAGTTATCGTAACTTTGGCTCACCTTGTGTGCATCTACGAAAAGAGTAGGCCAGAAATACCCATCTCAGATGATCTTCAAGGCCATAGGCCTTCCTGCATAATGCCCACCGGATAAGCCAGAGTGGAACTCCTCCAATATTTTTTGCTTTTCAGACTCTTTCACACATCTGAGGAGTACTTCGTCTATGTTTTTATGGAATAGCCCACTTGGAAATAGGACATACCTGAGTGCCTATAGTCTGAATCTTCACCACTGTGAGGCATCAAGATGTGATGGACATCTTCTAAATGTGAAGAATTTGACAAGGTCCTCTGTCTAGTCACGATTGCTTGTTACTTGATTGGCAAGATTACTCTCACCAATGACCTCATCCTATACTAGGGGTAGTGATCCAGAAGCTACACTTTTGGCCAACTCTTGATAGAGTGCCCGACCATGAACCAACTTAGTAGGCCGAATATCCACATCGTACTCCTAAATTTTTGAAACCCAACCTACTCTTTTATCACCCATATCTCCTTGAATAATAAAATTTCTGACATCTAGATGGATAACGTAGACGATTGTCTTACTCTGTGAAACAAAATGTTGAAATTTCTTCAAAGACTTCATGACCACATACACCTATTTCTCAATGAAGTTATATTTCTCCTGGTGTGGTGCAATGACTTGGCTTAGGAAAGCAATCGGTTTCTCATCCCCATAATCCTGCTTTTGAGTGAGGACAACAACATAACTCTCCTGTTCTCCTACTGCATAAAGGATGAAATATTTTGAATAATCTGGATTAATCAGTACTAGTGCTTGGGTGATTCTCTCCTTGATTTCCTGGAATGCCTATCTTCTTACTTCTGTCCACTTGAAGTCTGCATTCTTCTTTAGAATTTCAGTCATTGGATTTACTACCTGAGTGAAATCGATAATGAATTTTTGAATGAAGTTGATCTGGCCAAAGAATGACTGCAGGTCCTTCTTACTAGTCGGCAGGGGTAATTTCAAAAGAGCTTTAGCTCTCGCAGGATCGATTGCCAGTCCTTCTTGTGAAATCACATGTCCCAAGAGTTTTCCCTCTTTGATAGCAAAAATGGATTTCTTTGGGTTAATGGAAATTCTAAATTCTTGATACTTTTTGAACACTTGCCTCAGATGAGAGACATGCTCTTCCCTGTGATGTGAGAAAATAGTCATGTCATCAAGGTAAATTACAATAATACGATTCAACAACTCACCAAAAGTGACATCCATAGCTCTCTGAAAGGTGGAACCAGCATTGGAAAGACCAAATGACATCCTCTGATAGGTTAAAGTGCCCCACTTTGTAGTAAATGTCATTTTGTGTTGGTCCTCGTCTTTCACCCAAATATGGTTGTAGCTCGAAAAACCATCAAGCAATGAAAATATCTGAGCTCCAGTGACTACGTGCAAGATCTGGTCGATCTGTGGCAATGGATAGTGATATTTCAAGGATGCTTGGTTCAGATTATGAAAGTCCACACACAGGTGAATATCTCCATTTTTCTTTCGAATTAGAACCAAGTTTGCCACCCATGTCGAGTGCTTGATTGGATAAATTATTTTTACCTCCAACATTTTTAACAACATTACTTTCATAAGCACTTCAATTTTTGGATTGATAGGTCATTGTTTTTATCGAAAAGGCTTTACCCCTTCCTACAATTCAATGGTGTGTTGGATCACATTCTTGTCATATCCTTTCAGATCATGGTAGCTCCAAGCGATGATGTCTGGAAACTCATAACATAGATTTTTAATATCTTCAAGCTCCTTTGACGTGCAATCTGTCCTAACTTTGATAACATTTTTAGGCTCCAACTGCATTTCCTTGTATTCCTTTGCATCCACCTTGATTTTATGTTTCTCTACCCTATCATTTTGATCAAACAAACTCTCAAGAAAAATAAATCCCCTAGGAATGTGGTTATTCTTCAATTGAATCATTCCTTCCATCTCCTCTTCAGCCAGTATTCTATCTTCTACGCTCGCAGCTTCCTTAATCAAAAAATTAACTATTTGTTCATCACTGTCGAACACTTTCCAATAAATGTTTTTATCGGGGATCGAGGGTCTATAAATTACCCTCATAGTCTTTGGTCTCCTGACCACTTGCTCTATGGGAGAGAAATTAGCACCAAGGGAAGCCAAGATATCTGCATGTTTGTTCTGCTCCCACGAAATTGCTTGAATATTCAATGTTGTAAAGGACTCAAAAAAATCCCATACCTTATTATGGTAGGCCTTCAAATAGTGCTGCTTTGACACACACTTTTTTGTAGTCTAGTTGACGATGAGCTCGGAATCTCCAAAAATTTGCAATTGTTTTATTCCCAAATTTTCAGCTTTCTTCAGACCAAGGCACAATGCTTCATATTTAGCGGCATTATTCGTGCAGCTCCAAGTTAACCGATATAAATAGTTTTTGTATATCCCTATAGGAGAAAAAAGAACAATTCCGGCTCCTGCACCATTCTTACATCTTGCACCATCAAAATATAGCTTCCATAGTTGATCAAAAATAGGTTCTGGGGAATCAAGAACTTCTTCTTCAATCCATTCAGGTTTAGTTATGGTGTAACAACCGATATCAATTTCTACCATTGCATTGAAATCCATTAGTGAAAACTCATCTTCCAGGCGAAGCTCACCAAGAGCTTCCTCCATCAAGTCCACTTCTTGCACTTCTTCTATCATCATATTAACTACGCCAGTGGGCTTTTCTTCTTCTTCAAGTTTTTCTATATGAAAAGTGGATGGCTTTTCATTATATATTTGGATTCTTCTTCCCTTGAAAGGGATCTCCAAATGTGAATAATCCAAGGAAATATATCCTCCTAGTTTTGTTGTGAATTCCCTCGAAAGACACATGTTGAAGTATGGTTCCAAGTCAACCACCACTACTTCTTGGATGATAGTGATCTGTGGCATGTTGTGCAGAATGATAGGAATATATTTAATCACACCCACTATTTTTACTGGGGTCCCATCCAATTGCAAGATGCCTGGACATCTATACTACTCCTTGTATACTCCATCCCCATTACTTCACATACTACCTTTGGCATGATAATAGTCGTAGCACCAGAGTCAATCATACAATTATGCATGATCCACCCTTCCATTTTGAGAGACAAATAGAATGGAGGTGGTCTATTTTTACCAGTGGTAGAGGTCGGCAGTGTTTGTGCTAACACTGTTTGGGGAAGGCTTTTCTTTTGATCTTTTGCAGACTTGAGAGACTCCTGCAATAGGTCAACTTGATTGGGTAACTGTAATGCATCATATAAGCTCACCTTTGTAGGGATCTTCTTCATTTCCTCAACAATATTATAATTAGAAGTACCAGAGACCTTTTCTTCACTAGTCGACTCATATTTGTTTTGGTATTATTGAGTGGCTTCTACCCTTTGTCGCTTAGTCAATGATGGGTATTTGAGGTGCTCTTTGGCTTGTTATTTTGCCTTAGTTTGCACTTGAGTGGCCATGGGCTATGAAGTTGATGCCTTCACTTGTAACTTCTCTTGAGCTTGCTTAGGTAATAGATCCTTCAACAAGATAGAATCTTGCCATTTAGTTGTTGCACTAGGTGGTTTCACTTGCGATTGTGCCTTTTCATCTGGTACCTTCTATTCAGTAGGAACTTTTAGAGGTTCCATTTCTACTGGATCAACAGTCACCGACTTCTTTCCAACCCTCGTAAGGACTGAAACTTGCTCCAAGGAAGGGACCATAAAATTATGATCAACTTCTGTTATCATATTGATTTGTCCACCAGCAAAAATTTCTGCTAACGTCTATACATAGTTCAAATGAACCATGCATGTATCTTCACCATGAGGATCATTACAAGTGGAACACCAATATGCCCACTTTGATGTGCTAGCTTCTTCATTTGCAAGCATAGTAGTATTTATTTTAGGACCTTTGCTAGAAGTTGGTTGTTCCCTAGTAATCGGTGGTGTTTGAAACCTCCTTGATCAAAAGTCAGCTTCAACCTACTTCTTCTTAATAGATGTAATTTCATTTGACATTATCCTCACTATTGAATTGAGTGATTGCATCTCCTATAATATTTTCATATAGGGATCAGGATTTGAGGGTGCAGGAGGTGTTGGCAGAGGTAGAGGTACTGGTGGAGTAGGCAACTACAATGGAATAGGTGGCATTGGTAGTGCTAGGAATGGAACTGGTGCTGGAAACTATGGCACAACTGGCATAGGTAATTGTGGAATACTTGGAGTGAGGAGTTGTGGAACTAGAACAGGAGCAATTTGAGGTGGTCTTGAGCTCCATGAGGGAACATGGTACATAGAAGGTATAGGCTATAAAAATACACTTGAATATAGATGTTGTGGAAGATCAGGAAGAATGGGCATAGTTACCTTTGGAGGCAATTTACCTATAGCAATCAGATCCACCTCGACCTTTTGCGCTTGCATGTACAAATCTAGAAATGTGTTGACATTGGCCTGTCGGACCACCATACCAATGTCAGAATTAAAGGCTCTGAGATAGTAAAATATAGCTTGCTCATGAGTGGGTTGAAGGCCATCAGGGACTCTCTGCCAACTTCGGGTGAATCTAACGTTGAAATCCACTATTTCCTCCTATGGGTGTCTTTGGATGTTTGTAAATTGGTGCAACAAGGAAAATGGATCTGCTTGCTCATGAAATTTCTTGATCAATAATTCCACCAACTGGTCCCATGTGGTAATAGTAGTGGGTGGCAAGGATCGATACCAATACAACAACTTCCCTCTAAGTGACAACACAAGTAATATCACCATAATATCTTCATCTACGATGCCATGGATTATCGCCAAAGAAGCCACATCTTGGATATGCTCGTAAGAAGTCTTACCAGTACCATCATAGGTAGGCAAATCCTTCAACGCTGCTTGAGGGACTAGGATTTTATGCTTGTAAATTCAAGGCTCCTGAGCTATTCCATGATGGGAACTACCTTGGTGGTTGTGGTTGTTGTGGTGGTGGATTTTGAGCCATGTGAACTAGTGTGTGAGGTTGAGGAGGTGGGATGCTAGTAGCAGTACTAGTTGGACTTGAAGGAATAGAAAACACACCAGCTATCTATGAAGATGTTGTGACTGACGTATGAGGTGGAGTGACTAATCTGGGATGTTCTCCTAATTTTTGGGTGTCGAGTTCAAAAAACTCAATAGGATTTTTGAGAATTTTTGGCCTTCGATCTTGTGATCATGAAGTACAACTTTTGCTGACTTCACATTTGGAGGCTTCTGGGTATAGCTGAGTCGCCAGATGTTCTATCTTAACAATACGAAGGTGAACATCAAACCTCAATACTATTGAAAGTGGAACTTTTGAAGGTCCCATCGGGCATGCCAAAAATTGTTGGTCAAATATCTACCTAAAATACAAACATACATTTGTGCACCCTAGACATGACCAAAATTGAAAGGTTAGAGGAAAGAAATGTCCTCCATGCCAATATCCAGAGAGGGTTGGCTCCCTTACTAATCCTACACCGGTTTAAGTCTAGAGTTGCAGGAAATAAATGGAAATAACAGAAAGAAATGGGAAATATAGCCACAAGCCAGAAGATGTAGGATTGGGGATAGACTAGTAGTAGGAATTCCAACCAAGCATTATAGCAACATAGAATAGAAAGGAGGCAAAGAATCCACTTACAATTCCATGGAGACAACTTCCAGAATCGCATTCTAGTACTCACTCCTTCACTAGTAGTGCTCAAATCTAGATGTAGAATTTGAACTTAGCAGTAGATAATAGACATGAATATAAAATAGAAATGCTCAAAATAGAAAGAAATCACACATAGAAATTGCTTGCAAGAATCAGAAGCCAAATTCCTTCTATTTATGCAAAAAACTTGAATAGTTTTTCTATAGAGTGTCTATCCTCTCTTTACATTGAAAATATCTAGTATTTATAGAGGTTTTCGCCTCTATCCATTTAATACACAAAATACAAAATGCTCCTAGATCAGGAACCTTTGTGAAGAAATTCTTCCTTGAAATTCTTGAAAATCTTCCTCTTGAGACAACGATCCAATTTTTAAGGGAAAAATCTCTAGGAAATCAGCACATTCGGGTGTCGATGCACAGAAAATTGCAAATTTGGTCATTGACTTGATACCTCCATTGTTCCTTGGAGATTTACCCTTATCCAAAATGTCTTGGAACTCATGAAAATAACCCTGTGACATTAAATCCTATAGTATTTTCATCATGAAATCAACAATTGTAGCCACCCTTTGCCTCAATTATTAAATTCTCATCTTTCATCTGATCCGGGTGCTTTTGAAAAGTCTCCGTTGATGCTTAAAATAAAATTCACCCAAAACAGAGCAATGAGCGAAAATACTTCCTTTAAATTTTATCACTTCCTCCTTATTCATGCCTCCTGGTGGAGAGGGCACCCTCAAAGCGGCAATATTCATAATTTAGTTCAATTTGTAGCTCTGAATTGCACCTTTCATTGTTGCCTATAATTTCACCTAGGAGATAAGAAAAAATACTTTATTCAACAATGGGATCACCTATTGCAACTCTCACATCATTGTGCTCCATGTACAACCCCTAAATTTTTTACTTAATTTTAAAATTATTTGTGTTGCATTCATCTCCTCATTGTGGTAGTAGTCAACTTGGAGAAAATCTAGGTGAAAATAGCTTATTATACCCCTTTGGGTTTACACTCGATGCTTCGAACCATATTTGTATTATTTTACCTCTGAAAGAGATGGTCGAGAGCTTCACCTTCCTCCATGGGTGAAAGTGCCTCACACAAAACATATTTCTTCTTAAAAATATACGTTCACCTCCAAAAGAGGTGAAAGGCACCGTCGCCTTTCACCTTGGGCGAACGTAGCTTCGACTCATTTTTTAATGCTCGCTCAAAGCAAAAATAAATTCCTTGACGCACTCGTGGGGTCGTCTTCATGTAGCTTCGCCCTTGGGAGGGGTGAATGGGACTTTCGCTCCTCACCTGGGGTGAAAGCGCTACCACCTTTACTCCTCTCAATGCACACTAAGGTGGGGTCCATATTTTATATATGTGTTCACCCGAAGGGAGGGTGAAAGGTGTTTTCACCCTTCTCTTGGGGTGAACAAAGCTTTGACTCATCAATGCTATCTTGGTGCCTTGCTAACTTTTCCTTGGTGTTAGAAATTATTCAGATTTCACCCAGGGAGGGGAAAGAGTTCCTCACCTGAGGTGAAAGTCCATTTGACTAGTCAACGCACTGAATGGGCGTATTATCTTTTAAATTTGATGATGTTCACCCCAAAGTGGGGTGAATGATGCTTTCGCCCCTTATTTGGGGTGAACGTACTCTTTTCTATCACCAACGCTCTTCAAACTGGGGCCCACCTCAAACTTAAACACTTGAATGTATTTTCACCCCAAGGAGAGGCGAAAGGGACTTTTGCCCCTCACTTGGGGCGAAATTCATTGCCAAACTTGTCATTCTTTTTTTATTTTTAGATTTTTGTTCACCCCAAAGTGAGGCGAATGGGTATTTCACCCCACTTTTGGGGTGAACACACTTTTGCTCTTCCCTTTGCTCAGCAACAAGATTTTCAAAAATAAAGACGTCTTCACCCTAAGGAAGGGTGATAAGGGTTTTCACTCTTCATTCGGACGAAAAGACTGTTATGTCTTTTCTTTACCTTGAATTTTTAAGCACTATTTTATTTTGACATCCTTAGGTGATATTTACTGATTCTTCACAAACAATTTGCCTTGCAGCACCCATTATTCCCAAGCATGAAATTCATAAAAATTAGAAAGAATATTAACACACAAAAATATTGTAACACATTATACTGGCCAAAATACTGCAACATAGATTTAATATATTTGCCACTTTTACAATCAAAAACCATTCAACAAAATTTGATCAAAATTTTAATGTGGCATGATGTCAAAACCGTCAACATTTCCACATTGTAATTTCTCTTCTTCTTTTAGAATCATAAGAGATTGCATGAGATATTTTTATTTTTATTAATTCCACCATTCTTCTAGATTATGGAATGTGTGATTGTTGTGGCAGTGCCCTTTTGTCCTATTTAATTCCTTATTAAATTCCTTTTCATACATATAAGATGCATTTTTGTTATTCAATTTTCTCATGAGTTAGTTGATAACACTGTCTCATCACTATGACCAGGACCATATTTTATTTTTAATCTTCCACATGCTAAAATTCTAAATTTTACATTTATTCATTTAATTTATGTATTTAATTTCTGTATTTGGCTTAGATTAGATTAGATTTAGCGAGGGCAATGGGTAGCCAACCTTAATCTAGATGTCAAAAGTGGAACACTACTTGTTCTTCCCAATTGTTAAAATGGAATTGTGAGTGCATAAAAAGTTGGACGCTTATGCAATTCAACATGTTTTTGGCATGCCCAATGGGACCATAGGCTTGATTTTCATGATGAAACTAATATTGTTCTATTTTTTAAATTTAATTTTGCATATCTTTCATTTTTATATTTTCTTTTTGGAGTTGATTCATGAATAGGGACTTAGTTTTGAACCTCATAAAACTTCAAAACAATTTTGAAGTGATAGTAAAAGTATTAGAAGACATCAAAAATCATTTTTTTCTTTTATTCTACTGCTAACTTATGTGTGTTATTGAAAAAATAAATTTACCAAAATTTAGATGATTTTTATAAAGTATTCATTTGAGGAGTGATTGAGCCCATATATGAAGTGATTCACCCCATTTAAAGAAAATCACGTGAAGATCATAAAAATTTCACAAATCAAAAAGTGGTTCAATTCAAAACTTAGATTGATTTGCTTGGATATTTCTTTCTAAAAAATTTCTCAAATCCAATTTTTGGAAGCAATTTGATCCATCTAATTGAGCGATTTCCTCCAATGCTAAAATTTTTAGAATTTTTTACTCTTTTGAACCTAAAATTCTATATGCACATATACACTTATGAGGGGATCTGTGCTCAAAGGTGTAGGATTCAGACAAAGGATTTCATCCAATCATGTTGAGATCATACCAATAAAGGAATTTACGGGGAAAAGGAAGGAACAAGTCATTGTGTGGATACATAGAGATAATGAATATGAAATTGATCCAACACCTAAAACTATTACATTAAAAGGAAATAATTAATATAAAAAATCTAGTTGTTGATCAAACTAGTCAAATATAAAACTCTATACCTAAAGAGTTATTTTTTTAAGATTTCCACTAGGATTTTATTATGCATTGCTATCCCAAATCAAAATTTATTCAAATTTATTAAACAAACTAACACTTCTAAAAGGATGAATCCATCCTCAAGTGAATCCACTTCATCCAATAATAATATTGATAACACTTTAAACAAATTCACATATTGATATGAAGCCAAGGCATGAATCAATACTTGCAAGTACTAGCTAGTCAAATGGGGATGCCAGGATCTTATAAAAATCCTAATAACTATATCCCAACCCCACATAGCTAACCAACATAGAATTTATAGAAACATATGCATCATCTAAATCAATAAGTCCCTCAACAAGGTTTACAAATTTCTCCACCTATCCAAATTTTACAAGTCCTTCCTAATAAAAATATAGCTTATTCAAATTTATCTTCTATGGAAATCCGAACCCTCCTTTTCCACTATAATATTATGCTATGTAATAAAATCCTCAAAGGTTCCAATAACAAATAGTTCCACACATACCCCAATATCAATCATATAAACCTCCACCCATAAGATATATGGTATGTCCTTATCTAGTGTAGTTTGGTCAACTACCTCAATACAATTAGACACCTACACTACCTAGTCCTAAAAATTAACTTCTTGATTGGACCTATCAAAGACATTAAATCTAAATAATTACTCTCTCATTATGGCTATCACCATTAAATCCTTACCAACATTTAATGGAAATGAGATCAAAATGATGATGGACTATGTAAATAAGCTCTCAATTTTAAATTTAATTCACCACATTAGGAAGAATATATCACGGTATGTTTGTTTATTCACTCATTAAAATATAAATTTACTTTTGGTATAGAGGGTCGCCTAACAATTCTACTACTAGTTAGGCATAAGTTATTGAACCTTTTATGCAAATATTTAGTGATATGGGTAATGGGTATTTGGTATTATCCTAATTAAATATTGTGTAAAGATATTTTTAGGAAAATATTCATGATTATAACACTATATTTATGTGGAATTTGTATTTTATTCCATATAATATATGTTATCATGAATATTAGGCTTTTTCATATTACATAAATGGTTTATAGTTTGATTTAGACTAATGGTTTTCAATGTTAACCATGTTACTTTAGCTATAACGTTTTAAGAGGTGACCTATGGAGAAGATGTTTTTATTATAGTAGGGAAATTACCTCCTGCCCTACCTCTCACCTATGTTGGTCATGTCACCCCAAATCACCAAATTCTATGATTCACTCCTACCACATTGTCTATCCAAATATCCCATATTCCAACAATACTACTTCTTGTCCACAAACCAATATTATTATTTCATTGTACATCATGATGTTTCTAGGTAAAAATACACCTTTATCCATATCCATTCAACCATAACTACTCACTTTACCTACTCCTTCATAGAGTATTATCAATATTTATTAGATACCTAATGAATAAAAATTCTCCATGAAGGAAATGGTAGATGTAGTAAGAACAATACTAAATTATAACAACAAGAGGTTGAAGAACACAAGCTTATACTGAGAGGGGGAGTGAACAGTATAAGACCACTTTTTACTTTTCTTTTCAATTCAATATTATGCAATGTACAGATAGCAGTATCAATAGTACTAATCAAGGCAATGCACAAAACACCATCCACAAAAGTGACACAACAATTTACGTGGTTCACCCAACGCGGGCTACTCCACAGAGAAAATAATTTGCTAAAACTTTCTCAATCAATCTCTTGGTAATCCTTCCCAATTTCAATGTTTATGGACCTCTGTCCAAAGGAGATGTTGATCCCCAAATCTCAAGTTCATGGATCTCTTCCACAGAAGAACTCTTTTCCCTTCTGCTCTAGCTAGTGATCTTCTAGAAGACTCTATCTCTCTGCTGTACTAACTTGTGGAACTCTCTCCACTTGAAGACTCCTCACTCAAATCTATCTTCAATTGTCTTGGTTGTTGAATCTCTATCAACTGAGACTTTGTCCTCTATACTCTGTCACCTTCAAAGTTCTATCAATAGGTTCACTTAGAACCTCTTCAAATATACTCAATAGGCTCACTTATAACCTGATCAAATATTCTCAATAGGCTCACTGAGAACCTAATCAAATATGCTCAATAGGCTCACTCAAAACCTTCTCAAATCTACTCAATAGGCTCACTTAGAACCTGCTCAAATCTGCTCAATAGGCTCACTCAGAACCTGCTCAAATCTGCTTAATAGGCTCACTAAGAATATGCTCAAATTTTATCATTAATTCCTCTCTAGGACTTGCTCAAATATGCATAGCAAACTTTCAAAAAAGCTTACTCAAAATCAGTCCACAAGCCTTCTCAAAGACTTGCCTCAAATCAGCTCAACTCAATCTCATAGAAGCATAAAGAGAATTGTTAGAGACTCAATATGTTCTATACTCAAATCCCAATCTCAACTCAACAATCTCATAGAAGCATAAAGAGAATTTTTAGAGACTTAATATGTTCTATACTCAAATCCCAATCTCATAAAAGCACAAAGAGAATTGTTAGAGACTCAATATGTTCTATACTCAAATTCAATTTCTTTCTCAACTCAACTCAAATCAAAATATAGAATAGTTTGTTTTATGGAACTTGAACAACCACTTCACACAATCACTTGACTAGGCTCAAACAACTCTACTCAACCAATCACCACAAGGAAAAACTCTTTCTCACAAACCCTAGTCCAAGCATGTATCAACCAACTCAAAATATTTCCAACAATGTTCAACAAAAAATCTCACATAAAAATAATACTCATGTTCTTCTCTAACTCAAGTTCAATTTCTTTGCACAACAAATGGGCTTCAACAATAATGCTTATAAAACATTCTTCACATAACAATGATACTCATGTTCTTATCAAACACTAACTCAGGTTTTTCACACAACCAATGGCTTCAACAACAATGCTTATAAAACAAGGTTTTAATCATAACTCTCAAACCAGAAATCCTTGAAGCATTCAACCAACAACTCTCAAAAGGAAACCACAATCAATCATTTTCACTCCAATGATATTTTCAGAAATAAACCACCCAAGTAAATCAATGGAGAATATTTTTCATACCTTATAGATGCCAAGAAGTTATCCACAAAATTTGTCACACTCAACACACTTTCTTTTTCCAATCTCAACAAGGGTTAGTGAACTTCAAATAATAATCACCAGATAAACTATAATTAAATTTACACATTTTTACTCTAACTCAATAATCACATCCACCAAAGTCCTTCTAGATAAAAACCCTCTAAAAATAATAACCAATAATCCATTATTCAATTTCCACAAAATCTACTTCATTCGAAACCCTTATTTCTCCTAAAATAATACTCTCAAAAATTCAAATCAATATCATAAGGCTCAAATAATCATCTATGGTTTTCACCAACAAAATAATTATTTAACCTTTTAAACACAACAAATGTTTACTAAAATAAAATATTTCCTAACCCTTATCACTCCAAACTTTAGAGCATTAATTAAATTTTAATCAAAAATTTGCATACCTCCTTAATGGGTTTCGACCCCTCGACATGCCCTCACTTCGAGCGCCTTAGTTGTAGCTAAGGTAGCCAAATGAGCTACCCACTCGTTCGTAATGCAAAATGGGCATGACTTCCCTTTATTAGCTATAGGCCCACGTGCCTCAAATAAACTGTGTGCCTTTGGCGCTTCCACCAAAAAGCACAACGAACGAACCCTACAAAAATAGAACGCACGACCTTGTGCTACCAAATGCCTTTGTGCTACCCGAGTTGCGAATAGGCTACACTGCCCAAGGTGACTTGGGTTTTGCATGCCATCCAATTTATTCATTGCTTCCACCACTAATTTTTTTTTTGCACAAGATCTATTCGTTTTCCAGCAATCGCATTAACAACAAGAGCAAGGATGATTAATCTTCAAAAATTTAATGGCATATATATATGCCTTCCCTTAGCTTGGAAACATTGGCACTTTTGAACCTTCCTTTATGATGTTGACGATTTTTTTTTTTTTTTTTAATTTTAAAATTTAAATTTAAATGTTTTTAAAAAAAATAAAATTTAAGCCAAATATTTGAAATTAAACATCTCCATCATCGAGGCACCTTTTTCGATGAAACAAAAAGCCAACTTGGATTTTAAGAAAAACCCATTTCAAATCTTCCATCCATGGTTTTAAATAAAAACCTTTTTCTACGCTTCCCTTGAAGTTCCTTTTAGAACCAAATGCTATGCATCCCTTCTTGAACCTTTGATCAAAACCTTTTATTCTACACAAACATAGTTTTAGCTTACGTAGATCCTTTTGACATCAATGACAAATCTTAGCTTAGGAAATCAAAATTTCCAATAGAGGTAGTGGCAACCAAATAATTGATGAAAACTATAAATTTACCACCAAAGTAAGTCTCTCTATCTCACAAAAGACTAGGTCCCTCAATAGAATACTAGGAAGTCTAACAAAGAAATTTAGAACAACATGGTTAATATAAATTTAAATACTAACACTTTGTGGTGCTTTCCATGGATTTCTTTTCATGATCCTACCAATTGTATTGTCTTTTAGATATTGTCAAACCATATTGTACGACCAACAATATAAGGCTTAATAATCTACAACTATGGGATAAATGATAGAAATAATAAACCAATCAATTGCAATAAATCAAGCAATCTATCAGCCTCCTATGATGAATCAACTAGTATACCAAGCTCTAGTGCTAATACAACAAGCAATTCCAACTTTACCAAATCCAATAAATATAGTCTTTATGAATTTTGGCATCACTAAAGAATAAGAATAATCTTATTTTAAACATAATATTGTATGCACTAAATAAAAAGAGGTTGGAAACAAAATCAATAAAAGAGAAAAAGCTAGCTAAGAAGTAAATTTAGGCTTGTATAGGCACTATAGTATTATAAATAGGAAAGCTATCATTGCATGTCGAAGATAAAGTATTGATAGATACTACATAGTGGGATACATAGAAAGAAAATGATCAGAATATTCTAGTTGTAGCACCCCAAATAAAAACTCTACTTGATATAAGCAAATAGATAGGAAGGGTAAAGAGCCTAAAAAATAAAAGGAAGTTCAAGAAGATATAGTGGTAATAAAATAAAGAAATAAGCAAGGTAAAAAGAAAAGTATTTAATCTGTAGAGGGAGGCTAAAAATTATCATAAATATCCATCCTTGAGTAGTGAAGGTTGCATAACTACTAGAAGGCAATATAGAAAATTCATGTCAATCATGAAAGTACCATATTTTTGAATTCAAGTTCAATATCATTGAGGAGATGGAAATGACATAACCCATTTGAGCATGATGAAATCCTTAGCTATACTAGGTAAAAATTGTTTAATCCAAGAGGCCCTCAAGAGAAATATGAAAGTTATGCTAAGAATGCATAACCAGAGAAAACACAATCTAGTCTAGTAGAACAACAAAATTAATTACAAAATATCCTTTAGATATATAGGTTAACATGACATATATTCCAAATACGCCAAATACAAATACTTTGAAACTATTATCATTCTATGTAACAATGAAAATTGAGAATTATTTTGTAAGAAGTTGAATTATGGATGCAGGGTCCATAGTGATGGTAATGCCTAAGGATGTTTAGGAAGAAATGGGATTGCCATACACTAAGGCTACTAAAAGTCCAATCCAAATGGATGACACTAGGTTGAACACTATAGGGTTTTTTAAATACTTACTTATGGCTATGGAAAATGATGGAGAATATTACATTATTTGGTACATGTAAATGTATCCCCATGGTACCTTTATGGTACAAATGTAAATATGTAATAGATTAGATTTTGAGTCTATAGTTTAGATGAGTGATTTATATTTCCTCTTTATGTAAGTTTTATGTGTAGTATATGCACAAGTTTCATGTAATTAGGAGTGAAAATATATAATTTGAGGATGTGCACAAGTATCTTGTATTAGGAGTGCATGTAGGAGAGTAAGAGTCATGTACAAGTGTGCAAGTGTCATAGAGTTAAGTATGCATGTAATAAGAGAGTGAAGAATCTTGTATACAAGTGGAAATATGAGAAGCCAAAGGTCAAGAATAGTAAAGGTTGAATATTAGATATATAAGGAGATAAATAGACAAAGAGGTCAAGATTCACCTTCCTAATTTAATATTATGGAGATAAAAATCCATACAATGTTAGTGGGAAAATGGTCTATAATGATCACCATAACAATCATTCATAAAAAAAACTTGTATAAATATTTTGAGCAATATTTTTTTTGGTAGATAAGATACTATATCATTAATACCGGGTTTTATAGGTTGACCCAAAACCTTTTACAAAAATCATCCCAGGGCTGTTGATGAACATGTCCTTACATGATTGTACATGATTGATTGATTTTGAGCAATATTATTGTAAGTATATTTCATTATTGTACATTATTGATTTACCCCATTTACATTTATGTTTGATATTATAGTGAATGTTATTATATTTATATTTGATATTTTATATATTTTTTGCTCATATATTTGATTCTACTATTGATTATTGATATTGAGACCTACTATATTGTGGCTTGATTATATTGGATCTTGAGATGGTTTGGCTTAAAATACAATAGTGGTATCAGAGCTACCACTTAACTCTATCCATTTTATTAGAGTTATATTTCAAATCCACCATAATATTAGAGTTTGTCCACATTAAAAGTAGTGAATACTTGGACTCTATTTTTAAAGGTCTAATTGAGTAGATATTGGCGGGATAGATAAAAGTCATCATAGTCTGGATGCTAGGGTGTATCCGCTAGGTTGAAATAAAACCAATAAAGATAAATAATGAAATATAATATATTAAGAGCCAACTCAAAATAAAATTGGACGTGAGAGGAAATTCAAAGTCACCCTGATAATAGTTGGATTCTCTATAAAATAGAAGAATAATTTTTTCTTAGGTTTGAACTATGACACTAGATATAGAAGATAAATAATAGAGAATCATTAAAGCTTCTAGAGAATAGATGAGAATCAAAGCTTCTAGAGAATAGAGGAGCATCAAAGCTTCCATATAATAGAGGAGCATCAAAGCTTCCAAGGAATAGAGAAGCAATATAAGCTTCCATAGATCAGAGAAGAATATGAATAATGGAGAAGAAGGAAGCATCATAAGATTCTAGAGATAGGAAAATATTGAAGAAGTAAAAGTTTTGGTTAATCTGAAATACAAACTAGAAGGATCAAGCTAACTGAAAAATATTTAGAACATTTTAGCTTGGCCACGAGTTTAATTTTTAAGTGCTATTATTTGATCTTGACATAAAATAAAGGAATAATATTCAAATATCTATCAAGGGTGCTATTATCCAAAGGTGAATAGTGAGATATAATTTTTCTCTAACAACATTGCCTAGGAAACTACACAAGTGCTAATAGAAGCACTAACTAGAGAGCTATAAGCACCATCTAAGATCATTGTCTAGGAACCTACATGAGTGATAAAAAATAACTAACTAAATATCTATAAGCACATATAAAAGTGTTATCTAATAATCTACATGAGTGCTAATAGAGCACTAACAAAAGCTATAAGCATTATTCAAAAACCTATACAAGCACTAACAAGGCACTATCAACAAGAGGAAATTGAAAAATACTATCAGAAAACTATCTTAAAAATAACCTTAGCACTATTAGAGTGCTATCATCCAGGGAACAAGAGCAACTATCAACTAGGAAACTTGAGTTCTATAGAGTCTTTTTGACAAAGGCACCTAAGTACTATCCATATACAAGAAACCTGAGCCTGAGCAGGAACATTAGCATGCTATCCATCACAAGGAATATGAGAATGCTATCTAGTAAAAGAAACTTGAGAGTCATAGCAAATAACAATAGAAATATCAAGTGCCTTTCTCCTGAAGTAATCCAAGTTCCATATTTTGGATGAAAACATAAGTGTTGGAGCAGGTGGAATAAGGCATTAATTGCTAAATTTGAGCATTACAATATGTAGAATATTATAGGCAGACTTGATAATTGAAGGAGAAGTAAATGAAGAACACAATCTTATATTGAGAGGGGGGGTGTGAACAGTATAAGACCACTTTTTATTTTTCTTTTCAATTCAATATTATGTAGCGTATAGATAGCAGTATCAATAGAAGTAGTAAAATAAATGCATAGAACATCATACATAGTAGAGACACAAATTTTAACGTGGTTCACCCAATGTGGGCTACCTCCATAGCAAAAATATTTCTTATAAATATTTCTCAAATAATCTCTTTTGGAATCCTTCCCAATTACAATTTTTATGGACCTCTATCCAAAGGAGATGCTAATCCCCTAATCTCAAGTTTTTGGATCTCTTCCATAGGAGAACTCTTTCCCCTTCTACTCTGGATAGTGATCTTCTAGAAGATTATATCTTTCTACTACACTCACTAGTGGATATCTCTCCACTTGAAGACTCCTCACTCAGAAGATCTATCTTCAAATGTCCTGGCTTCTGGATATCTATCCACTAAGACTCTATCCTCTATACTTTGTCACCTCTAAAGCTTTGTCATTAGGCTCACTAAGAACCTTCTCAAATTTTCTCAATAGGTTCACTTAGAACCTGCTCAAATATGCTCAACAAGTCCACATAGAACCTGCTCAAATATGCTCAACAGGTCCACATAGAACCTGCTCAAATATACTCAATAGGTCCACATAGAACCTGCTCAAATCTGCTCAAAAAGTCCATACAAAACCTGCTCAAATATTCTCAATAGGTTCACTTAAAACCTGCTCAAATATGCTCAACAGGTCCACACAGAACCTACTCAAATATGCTCAATAGGTTCACTTAGAACCTACTCAAATCTTCTCAATAGGTCCACACAGAACCTATCGAAATCTGCTCAACAAGATCACACAAAAATTTTCCAAATCTACTCAATAAGTCCTCTCTAGGACTTGCTCAAATCTGCATTGCAAGCTTCCACAAAAGCTTACACAAAATCAGTCCACAAGCCTTCTCAAAGACTTGCCTCAATCACATAGAATCATAAAGAGAATTTTTAGAGACTCAATATGTTCTATACTCAATGCTCAATCAATATCTCAACTCAATATCATAGAAGCATAAAGAGAATTTTTAGAGATTCAATATGTTCTATACTCAAATCCCAATATCAACTCAAATCAATCTTATAGAATCATAAAGAGAATTGGTAGAGATTCAATATGTTCTATACTCAAATCCCAATCTCAACTCAAATCAATCTCATAGAAGCATAAAGAGAATTGTTAGAGACTCAATATGTTCTATACTCAAATCCCAATATCAACTCAAATCAATCTTATAGAAGCATAAAGAGAATTATTAGAGACTCAATATGTTCTATACTCAAATCCCAATCTCAACTCAAATCAATCTCGTAGAAGCATAAAGAGAATTTTTAGAGACTCAATATGTTCTATTCTCAAATCTCAATGTCAACTCAAATCAATCTCCTAGAAGAATAAAGAGAATTTTTAGAGACTCAATATGTTCTATACTCAAATCCCAATCTCAACTCAAATCAATCTCATAGAAGCATAAAGAGAATTGTTAGAGACTCAACATGTTCTATTCTAACTCAAGTTCAAGTTCTTTGCACAACCAATGGGCTTAAACAACAATGCTTATAAACAAGGTTTAATCACAACTCTCAATTCATAAAACCTTGAAGCATTAAACCAACAACTCTAAAAAAGGTTAACCACAATCAATCCTTTTCTCTCCAAAGATATTTTCAGAAATCAATCACCCACATAAGTCAATGAAGAATATTACCCATACCTTTTTGATGCCTTATGAGTTGTCCACTAAATATGCTACACTCAACACACTTTATTTTTCCAATCTCAACAAGGTTTAGATGGCATGAGTAATAACACAATAATCAAAATAATATCTCAATAACACCTTATTACTCCTACTCAATAAAAATGCACCAAAACCTCTTATGCAAGAATTAAACCCTCAAAAGAATGAATCAAACTTACTTTTGGAACTCCTTGACAAAACTAGAAATATCTTCTTGCACACACCTTATTTCTCCCTCAAAGTAATCTAAACAAGTAGCTCTCAAAAGTAGCTTTCCAATGATATATAATATGATATAATTACACAAAGAAAATCAGCAAAAATATCTATATTTCCTAGGGCATACCATAACCTTATTTCTCCTTAGGAAACCTTGGAAGAAAATAAAATATTAAACAAAAATTAAATTTACTTGCCTTGCCCTCGGCGAGATTTGTTCCCTCATCTATTTTCTTCCCAACACCTTAGCCATATCCAAGCCATCGTTGGGCCATGCATTGTGACGTGTCTAAAAGGGCACGTCCACCATGCAATATCTTCGAACATCGAACCTCCGAAAAACAACAAGTGCATAGAGTGCTTATTCCTTGCAATCCAAAAAACAAACCTCATGCAAATTGAAGCCAGAAACTCCTCCTTAGCACCGAGCCAACATACCACTAGGCCACGTTGTCCATTGTGCTTATGGCTTCTGAATCTTCACAACTTTAACCTTCATGAAAATCATAAGGCTTTTGAAATAGAAATCTCTTTCACATGCAGTTCGAAAACAATAGCAAGGGATGCTTGGTACATAAATTTGTTTGGCATTTATATAATGTCTTTTGCCTTCCTTAGCATCACTTCGGTGCTTTGAATGAATTTGACGTCGATGTGATTTAATTTATAATAAGTTTAAATTTAATTTTAAATTTAAATATTATAAATTAAAATAAACCTTAGAACTTTGTCTTAAAGAGCCAACCTCAGGTTTAATAAAACCTTAGAACCTTGTCTTTATGCCCAACCTTGGTATTATTTATAAAATTTAAATTCCTTGTGAATTTAAATGATTTATAAATAATTATTAAACCTTCTTTTTAACTTTTTCAATAACCCATAATGGGGTTTTATAAACCAATCACTTAACCTGTGCTCCCAATAATATTAAAATATTAAGAAGCATTTTCCTTTCACTTTTGCACTGATGAAGCTTTTTCCAATATGACTTGGGCGACTTTATTTCTTGCCGAATTCCTTTAGATGAGGTGATAACTCTATCAGGTGACATCAATGACAACTCTGACTTAGAGGACTCAAAATGTCCAACAATCTCCCCCTTTGTCATTGATGGCAATCCTTATCCTTTTACTAAAACCTAACCTTCTTTTTTGCTCCCCTTGGGACTTTGCTCCCTCTACTTCAATGCTCTCTCAAATATCAAATCTCTCCCCAATACACAAATATATTCCCCTTTGACATCAATGTCAAAGGGTCACCTTTGGGGCTTGGGGCTAAGAATGAGCCTCTTAGCTTAGCCCCTCCCTCACCTCCACATGAGGTGGTTAATTCTGGGGTGGGAGTATTTCTACTCCTCAAAAGCATTGCTATTTATATTTATCTTTTTCTCCTATTTTTTGAGTTTTTTGAATCCTCTCACTATTTCTTTCCAAGTCATCATCCATGTTCCTGTCATTACTTATGTTCTTGTTCCTATTCTTGTTCTTTTTCATGCTAATGTTCTTGTTCATATTCTTATTCCTATTCATGCTTTATTCTATAATATTTTCTCTACGCCATCTTGCTATGTTACCATAATTATTGCACTTATAACACTTAATGTTATTATTCCTTGGATGTTCAACTGTCTTAGGATTTCTCCTAGTGAAGCCATATCCTCTTCTGTCATGAACCCTATAATTCATTGCCTTGTGACCAAACTCATTGCATGAGTAGCAATATCCTTGTAAAATTTGTCCTTTCCCATATACCTATCTTTCATTTGTCTTGCACTATGAAGCCATGTGCCCAAATCCATGACATGAGAAACATCTTCCATTGAAGAAACCTTGCCTAGACCCCATTGGTATTCTAGTTCCTCTTGACCTATTTTGATTGTTGTTCCATATGAATCTTCTTTGTTAATTGTTCATGTTCCTGCTAGACTCACTACAATATAACTCATACTTAGGAGTTTCACTTTCACTTCGCTCTCATCTGAGAAACCCTCTTCTGAAGTATCTTTATAACTGGTAGTTAACTTGTCTTCTTGAACCTGTTTGGAACCAATAGCTGTCTTGTTTGTTGCTCTTCTTTGTATCTTGACTATTTTATCCACACTCTTTGCATTGTTTACATAATTGTATAACTTATTATTGAAATCCTCTAAATCTTATTTTAATATGGCCACTTCTTTTGTTAGCTTTTCACATTCCAAGATCTTTTCTTCTAACTTATCTTTGAACTTGCTTGTCTTAGCTTTTGACTTTTCTAGATCCTCTATGAGCACTAATATTTCTTCATCACATTCTTGAAACTGTCTTTCAAGCTTATATTTTTACTTTCTTACCTTTTTGACTATGTCAAGGGCATAGATAAGTTCTCCCTTCAGATAATATCCATTCTCTATTGAATAATCCTCTATTTGTTTACCTTTGTCCATATCATTACTTCCTTTTGGATTTTATTCTATAGAATCACTCACTTCTTCTTCTAATGCCATTAGAATATTTTCATCTGGTCTATAAAGTGCATCTTCAAAATAATAATCATTGAAACTATAACCATCCCTTGTGCAATCATCTTCAAGATGTCTAAATCTACCACATCTAAATCACTTGAGATTAACTGGAGTCTTTTTCTTAATTGGATTTTTTTTGTCAACCATAAATAAGAATTCATCTCTATCATTGTCTAAAAAACTAGTATGACTATCAACTGAGTACTTACTTGCATTATCTGCATAGTAGCTTCTCTTTTATCTTTGGAAGAACTTCTTCCCTTGTATTTTGTGTCCATCCTTGATCTTCTTGTGGTACCTATGTCTTTCTGATTCCCTGTACTTGTGATCCTATTTTTCTTATTCATTGTTTATCTTGGGCTCTTTGTACTCTATTGCATAATGTTCATACTTTCCACAATTTAAGAACTTAATAGATCTCATATCAATGGGTCTTCTAGAACCTTTATCTCTTCTGCCATAGTTAGATTCTTCATCACTGGAAGATTCACTGCTTGATTCTGACTTCTTACCCTTTTTATTTTTGTCCACTTTGAATGAGGAATAGGATATTTTTTTCTTATCTCAAATGTAGTAAGTATACCAAGCAAAGAATTCCTTGTCAAAGAATCACTATCAATCTATGTTTCTATAGAAGAAACCTTTTCACTATACCTTTTTGGAAGAGTCCTCAATATCTTATCACAAGCATTTGATTCATCAACTTTAATTCCAAGACCTTTCATCTCATGTATGAGTTCATAAACCTTGATGATATAGTCATGAATGTTCTCATCATCCCGCATTCTTAGGTTCTCAAATTCTCCTTTGAGATTTTTGATCTTAGCCTTCCTAAAATTTTTATCTCCTTCATATATGGTATGCAATAGATCCCACATGTCTTTTGTTCTCTTACATTCCATAATGTTCATAGATTATGATCTATGCAACCCTTCTAATTGCATTTATAGCTCTTGAATTTGCATGCATTAGAATCTTAACTTCTTTATCTATAGGAGGATTGGCTCCTGAATCATATCCAAATTCCACTACATCCCAAAATTCATTGCCAAGTGCCATAAGTTGAAATCTCATCAACACACACCAATACAAGAAATCACTCCCATCAAATATTGGTACTGTATTATTGAAGAACCCATCATTTTGATCCTTTTGATCCATTCTGTTATTAGACTGTTTTTTCTTCAAAATTTCAAACTCTTCTGAAGGAACCTACTCTGATACCAATTAAAGAACATAAGATTATACTGAGAGGAGGAGTGAACAATATAAGATCACTTTTTACTTTTCTTTTCAATTCAATATTATGTAGTGTATATATAGATGTATCAAATAAAAGTAATCAAAGCAATGTAGAGAATATCATACACAATAGAGACACAAATTTTAACGTGGTTTACCCAACGTGGACTACCTCCACAGAGAAAATATTTCTTTTAAATATTTCTTAAATAATATCTTTGTAAATACTTACCAATTATAATGTTTATGTACTTCTTTCCAAAGGAGATGTTGATCCCCTAATCTCAATTTTGTGGATATCTTCCATAGGAGAACTTTTTCCCCTTCTGCTCTGGGTAGTGATCTTCTAAAATAATTTGTCTCTCTATTGCACTAAATGGTGTATCTCTCTCCACTTAAATACTCCTCAATCAGAATATCTATCTTCAATTGTCTTGTCTTCTAGATATCTATCCTCTATACTCTATCACCTCCAAATATCTATCAATAGACTCACTCAAAACCTTCTCAAATTTTCTCAATAGATTCACTCAAAACCTACTCAAATTTTCTCAAAAATTCCACACAGAACCTGCTCAAATATTCTCAATAGGTCCACACATAACTTGCTCAAATATGATCAACACATCCACACATAACTTGCTTAAATTTTCCCAATAGGTCCACACAGAACCTGCTCAAATATGATCAATATGTTCACACAAAACCTGCTCAAATCTGCTCAATAGGTCCACACAAAACATGCTCAAATATGCTCAATAGGTTCACTCATAACCTGCTCAAATTTTCTCAACAGGTTCACATAGAACCTGTCCAAATCTACTCAACAAGCTCACACAAAACTTGTCCAAATTTGCTCAATAAGTCCTCTCTAGGACTTGCTCAAATCTGCATTGCAAGCTTCCATAAAAGCTTACACAAAATCAGTCCACAAGCCTTCTTAGATACTTGCCTCAATCACATTAAATCATAAAGAGAATTTTTAGAGACTCAATATGTTCTATCCTCAATGCTCAATCAATATATCAACTCAATCTCATAGAAGCATAAAGATAATTGTTAGAGACTCAATATGTTCTATACTCAAATTCCAATCTCAACTCAAATCAATCTCATAGAAGCATAAATAGAATTGTTAGAGACTCAATATGTTCTATACTCAAATCCCAATTTCAAATCAAATCAATCTCATAGAAGCATAAAGAGAATTGTTAGAGACTCAATATGTTCTATACTCAAATCCCAATCTCAACTCAAATAAATCTCATAGAAGCATAAAGAAAATTGTTAGAGACTCAATATGTTCTATACTCAAATCCCAATATCAACTCAAATCAATCTCATAGAAGCATAAAGAGAATTGTTAGAGACTCAATATATTCTATTCTCAAATATCAATGTCAACTCAAATCAATCTCATAGAAACATAAAGAGAATTGTTAGAGACTCAATATGTTCTATACTCAAATCCCAATCTCAAATAAAATCAATCTCATAGAAGCATAAAGATAATTTTTAGAGATTCAATATGTTCTATTCTAACTCAAGTTCAATTTCTTTGCACAACTAATGGACTTAAACAACAATGCTTATAAATAAGGTTTAATCACAACTCTCAATTTAGAAAACCTTGAAGCATTAAACCAACAACTCTCAAAAAGGTTAACCATAATCAATCATTTTCTCTCCTAATATATTTTTAGAAATAAATCACCCACATAAGTCAATGAAGAATATTTCCCATACCTTTTTTATGCCTTATGAGTTGTCCACTAAATCTGTCACACTCAACACACTTTCTTTTTCCAATATCAACAAGGGTTAGAGGGCATGAGTAATAACATAATAATCAAAATAATATATCAATAACACTTTATTACTCCTACTCAATAAAAATACACCAAACCCTCTTATGCAATAATTAAACCCTCAAAATAATGAATTAAACTTACTTTTGGAACTCCTTGACAAAACCATAAATATCTTCTTTCACACACCTTATTTCTCCCTCAAATCAATCTAAACAAGTAGCTCTTGATAATAGCTTTCCAATGATATATAATATGATATACTTCCATAAATAAAATCAGTAGAAATATTTATATTTCCTAGGGCATATCATAACCTTATTTCTCCTTAGGTAACCTTGGTAGAAAATAAAAAATTAAACAAAAATTAAATTTACTTGCCTTGTCCTTAGTAGGATTTGATCCCCTTACTATTTTCTTCCCAACTCCTTAACCGCATCCAAGCCGTCGTTGGGCCACACATCGTGACATGTCTAAAAGGGCATGACCACCATGCAATATCTTCGAACATCGAACCTACAAAAAACAACAAGCACGCAGAGCACTTCTTCCTTGCAATCCAAAAAATAGACCTCATGCGAATCAAACTCAAAACCTCCTCCTTAGCACCGAGCCAACATACCACTAGTCCACATTGGCCTTTGTGCTTAAGGCTTCCAAATTTTCATAGCTTTAAACTTCACAAAAATTGTAAGGCTTTCAAAACAGAAATCTCTTTCACATGCACTTCAAAAACAATAGCAAGGGATGCTTGGTAAATGAATTTTTTTGGCATTTATATAATGCCTTTTGCCTTCCTTAGCATCACGTTAGCCCTTCAAATGAATTCGACGTCGGCGTGATTTAATTTATAATAAGTTTAAATTTAATTTTAAATTTAAATATTATAAATTAAAATAAACCTTAGAAATTTGTCTTAAAGAGCCAACCTTAGGTTTAATAAAACCTTAGAACCTTGTCTTAATGCCCAACCTTGGTATTATTTATAAAATTTAAATTCCTTGTGAATTTAAATGATTTATAAATAATTATTAAACCTCGTTTTTAACTTTTGCAATAACCCATCTTGGGTTTTTATAAACCAATCACTTAACATGTGCTTCCAATAATATTAAAATATTATGGAGCCTTTTTCCTTTCACTTTTACACTGATGAAGCTTTTTCCTGGATGACTTGGGCGACTTTATTTCTTGCCGAATTCCTTGAGATGAGGTGATAACTCTATTAGGTGACATCAATGACAACTCGACTTAGAGGACTCAAAATGTCCAACAATAAAATGAGCTAAAAATCCTAGGTAACATTCAAACATTACATTTTGCATTAATTAAGTGCATTCCATATTTGGTGCATCATGAGGAGGAAAGGTATGTTTAATTACCTTTCATATCATTATTATTGAAGGGAAAATGAAAGTAAATTAAATTTAGATTTTACAGACATTTTTAGGTGGGATTTATAAGGTTTTCTACCTTATTCATTTTTGGAGTTTATTTTTGAAGTATATTTATTTTTCAAAAGTTATTTAAAATATATATATATATATATATATATTTAAAGTTTTCAAATGATAAGGTTTTCTACTTAAGGATTTAGAAATATTGAATAAAATTTGAAAGTAAAAGTTTTAAAGAGTTAGAAGATTTAAAATTTTAAAGTTTCTAAAATTTGAAGATGTTTGTGTTGTATTTTGAAGCCTTAATATTAATGTAAATCTCATAGGATAATTATTCATAGGATCAAATATATGATAGCCACAATATAAAGAGATAAAATAATAATGTAACAAAGATAATATGAGACAACTAATATATAAATATCAAGGCTAATAATATATCAAATAACATTCATTAATAAGCTACAATATGATTGTAATAGCTTGAATCATACAATATAGTAATACTTACAATATTAGTTTCTCAAATATGTGCAATCTATATTACTCCTATTACAAATGTATCATAAAACTCTCATATAATGATATCGATAATACTCACTATATATACAATGTAGACAATGTAGGTAATGTAGGTAATGTAGGTTATGTAAGTGATGGTCACACTATACCTCTCTATGAAGTAAGATATATCTATTGTAGGATGGCTCTTTGGTAACATGACTCTTCCTTTCCATTTGCCAAGTCTCATGACTCTTGGCTTCTCTGCTTGATACTTGTATATACATGACTATCTTGTATGTACACTTGGACATGAATCTTCACATGACACTTACAAATCTAAGAACACATGTGCACACTTACATTTGAGACACTTGTGCACATTTACACTCAAACCACTTGCAAAAATATTTACACGATACTTGTGCATTTCTTGTACATTATTACATTACATAAAATATTTACTCACACACTAATCTTAGAAAAAATCCTAATCTAATATTTAC
Organism: Wollemia nobilis; assembly: GCA_028583015.1. Lineage (NCBI taxonomy): Eukaryota > Viridiplantae > Streptophyta > Pinopsida > Araucariales > Araucariaceae > Wollemia > Wollemia nobilis. The sequence goes on from JAQPPZ010017192.1 coordinate 1,809,294, forward strand.
AAGGATGTACCAAGATAGTACATTGGCATGTACCAAATAATGTAATATTCTCAAACATCATCCTGTATTACATTATTTAGTTATTGAATACTTTAGTCTGAAATATAGTATTCATCCTTGAATCTTCAATCTATCTCCTATAGACCAACATTTGATTCCTTAATATGAGATTATTCTTTGTCTTTGAATTCAGATTTATTGTCGCCCTTCTTGAAATAATTTCTCTTCTTGTTTCTTCATCTTATCCTTATTCATTTTTGCACTTTCATTTGGAATATATGTAAGGATATATCTTGTAGATATTGAGTTAGTAAATCATCACAAAGATATTCACCTTATTCTAGTGATTTTTATTAAGACTAAAATAAGCTTCTTTCACATGTTTCATTCCATGAAAGAACTCAAAAATAATCAATGATAAATAAATCATTAAGCATTATTCTAAATATAACATAATTGTGTTTTGAGAATTCTACCAAGTCTCAAAAAAATTTTCATAGAGACAATTTATTAGAGCTGTAAAACTCTCTTCTCATGCCTCCTTAATAAATAAAGAATTTTTTTCCTTTAAATCAATAGGCAAGTACCTTTTTCCATCAAAGTTGTCTATTAATTTTTATGAATAAAACTTAAGTACATGGAACATTTCTTCACTATCTTCATTGAATGCATTTTTAACAATTTAATACATTATACACAATTAATTTCAAGAATATATATCCTTTTATGTAGTCTACCTTATGTCTCCATAGATTTAAAATAATTCAAAGTTTCTAAATTTCACAAACCTATGAAGTAGAATTCTTTATGTCTCCCTATTGTTTAGAAACTAGAAAATGAACTATACAAAATTTATTTTTCTAAATTTTAAGTAGACTTCCTTTTCCCTCCAAAATTAATTAATTTGCAAATATTCTAAAAACTTTGAATTTTAAAGAAACTGTTAAAAAATAAACTTCTAACTTATAACTCTTAAATAAATGACTTCAAACCAAAAAATTATAACTCCAAATTATTAATCAAACCTATATTATTATCACTTCTTAGTAATAAAACTTGAAATTATGATTTCCCTTATTAATAAACCTTACATCTCCATTTAATATAAAAATCTTTTTAAAGACTTTGTAATATCCAAAATATTTTTCTCCAACTTAATCCTTAATCAAAAGTTTGAATTTGAAATAAAAAAACTTAAAACACTTTTGATTTACCTCCCTTTGAATTTGCATGGCTCCATTTGCTTTTCTTCTCCAACCTTTGTACCTTATCTGACTGTTGTAACCAAGAACCACTCTGATTAACCTCTGTCACACGCTCCTTATATTACATGTTGTACATTTCACTTGATTATTTAACTTTTTATGTAGTATGTGTTACAAAGTGTAATGTTCCAAAGTATGTTTGAACAATATCCTTGTTTGATAAAGCTTTAGATTCCTAAGAATAATCAACCTTACCTAATGTCTATCTACCAATTCGATCGCAAGTTGTTTGTATTATTTTCCTTTAATGTCTATCCACCTATTGGGTTACAAACTATTTTTATTCCAAGAATACGTGGTTCTATGCTTTGGATAATGTTTTTTTCAAGTGCTTCTATGCACTATCCCTACTTGGATGGCTTGGTCATTAGATGCTTTTGAACATGATCTATAGTAGGTGTAACTTGATAACTTCTTCAATGCTTTATGCACTGGTTCATTCCTATTTAGACTGAGCATTGAATTGTCTTACAATTATATGTTGGCCTGGCTTGGGAGCTTACTTCACAAGTACAACTAGGCATTGATGCTCACTTTTCTTCAATGAGCACTAACATTTGATCTTCTTCAATGTGTGCTATCCTAGTGCTTCTCATTTTGATCTCTATGTATTTTTTCTCTATATGAGCACTTCTTAGACTGATCTTTGTGTAATGTTTGCTCTATATGAGCACTTTAGGCTAGGCTCTCATGTTGTGTCCTATATATATTGGCCACTTCTTATATGAATTCTATAGATACACTCCTTTAGATAATTTTTGTATGAGCAGATTAATCTACGTGTGATGCACAACCTTACTTTAGTGCTCCTTTTAATGCTTATGTTATTTCTTAATTATGCATCTCATATTTTGATTTCATAGGAGCATCTATTTGGCATTTGAAATTAGATACGAAGTAATACTTCCCTTCCTTTTTTGTATAAACCTTCAACTTTAATAACTTGGCCTCATATTCCTAATTTAGCATGCAATGTTCTCAGTGTCATGATGTAGGTTTCGATGGCTTCAAACTTAGACTCTCCTTGCCTAAAAAGGACTTAATACGTAGAAGGTTTCCTTTAATGACTATAGTTCTTCATTGAAGTTTTTGAACATACTTACTCTTAATGAATGTTCTACTAATAACTCTTTAGCATTCCTTTGACTACTTGCATGTTATCAATCTTTAGATATCTATTTATTTAGTTGTCTAGTACTAGTTATCTACCTTTAAGATTTTGTTCCTCTATGTTGTTCTTGACTGTACTTTAAAGGATCTATTCCTTTAATTTGTAGCCTCTTTCATTTGCTGGTAATGAACCTTTATCTGAATAATATTTATCACTATAAATGTTCAAATATTCTTCCTCTATTCCTTATGTTGTTCATATCTTCTATTTTTAGCAATATTTCATTTTGATTTAGTCTTCTTTATGTAGGCTTCTTTACTCTTATCTCTGGATCCTACAAATATTCTTTCTTGCTTATACATAATACAATATTTTATTAAGATTTTATCTTATATAATTATTTACCTTATAAAACTTTCCTTAATAATGACCTCTTAGGTCTATATAATCTATTCTTTGCTTCTTCACAAAACATCTTCAAGCCTCCTTTGATATGGGACTTCTATATTATATATGGCCTCTTTTATTTACTAATAAGAACCACTATCTATTATTTATGATGGACCTCTTTCTGTGGATCTCATTCTATATACTTATTAGTGGGACCTATTTTAATGGGTCTCCTATATCTTTATTTATTCTATGGGACCTCTTTCAATGGGTCTCCTTTTTCTTCTTAAATGAGATCTATTTCAATGGGTCTCCTCTTTCTTATTCAATCAAGCCTCTTTTAGTGGGTCTCATTTTATTCTTGAATGGGATATTTTTTAGTGTACCTCCTATATCTTCTTCAATGGGACATCTTTTAGTGTGTCTCCTATATATTTTATCAAGGTCTTTTCCTTAAGACCTAAATCCAATATATCAATATCAAGGTCTATCTTCAAGACCTGAATTAACTTCATAGACTACCTTCTATTCTGAATAGAATATTAGAATAGGTAAATGTGATCTATCTTTGTCAATATAAATATTTCAATGACCTAAAACTTTAATAATTTGTAGCTCAAATCAATCTTTATATATGCCTTCTCTTGAATATGAAAGTCTTCTCTATCTATTGTAAGAAGCTTATCAAAATTCTAATAAACAATATTTATTGTAGCAATGTCTTAGGTCGATACGACCTAGATATTCTTATTTGTTAAGGTGACAATAAAATTTTGTGATAATCCGAACAATATATCTTGATTTTACCAACTTCTTAAACTTTCTATTGATAAAAACCAATTGCCAAGAATTTTTCTATGTCCTTGAAATCCTTTATCAATGTTAGGATGGCTCTCTCTTGAATGACCAACTTTCTCTTATGTTAGTTTTATCTATTATCTTCAATCTCCAAATATTCAAATATTCAAATCTATATCAAGGTTGGTTATTTCCCTGAATAATCAAATATCTTCAAGTTGATTTACCTTCAAATATGTGAGTCCTAGTCTTCACTAGTTATCCATCAACCTATTTAAAAGAACCTAGTCCTCTATTTCTTCAATAGAGTCTATATCTAAATCCCTTTAAAGTATATAGATTCTAACCAATTCTATCACACTGGACATAAATTAATTTTACAACTTAGCAATTCCTGTGTAAGCAATTTCTTGTTGTAGCTTTGATACCATTATTGGATTTTGAAGCCTTAATATTAATGTTAATTTCATAGAATCAAATATATGACATCAACAATATAAAGAGATCAAATAATAATGTAACAGAGATAATATGAGAACTAATATGTGAATATCAAGGCTAATAATATATCAAATAACATTCATTAATAAGCTACAATATGAATGCAATAGCCTAAATTATATAATATAATAAGAATTATAATATTAGTTGATCAAATGTATGCAATTTGTATTACTCCTCTTTCTGTTATAAATGTATCATAAAACTCTCATACAATGATATTGACAATACTCACTATGTAGATAATGTAGGCAATGTAGGTAATGTAGGCTATGTAAGTGATGGTCAGACTATGCCTCTCTATGGAGTAATATATAGTTGACTCTTGGGTAACTTGAATATTCCTTTTCATATGCTAAGTCTCATAAATCTTGGCTTATCTACTTGACACTTGCATACCCATGACTCTATCTTGTATGCACACTTGGACATGACTCTTCACATAAAACTTTCTAATCTAAGAATACATGTGCACACTTCCATATGAGACACTTGTTACTAACTTATGAGACACATATGAGATATAATTTAATGTAGTTGGGAGTTAAAATTATTGTTACTTCAAAGGTTTAGAAAAACATTTGAAAATTTTAAAATTTGCAAATTTATTATTTGAGTGATTATTTGAAGTTTTTGAAATTGCATTTATTGAACTTTTAATATAATTTTTTTTTCAGATTCAAAGGAATTGAATAATTTAATTGTAAATTATTTTTATCATGGAAGAAATTTTTTTGAAATTCATGATAAAAAATATTGGAAGTTATAAATTGTGGCATTGGTAAATTGATTGAAAATTCTAATGCAAACTAGATATGGCAATGCAATTCATGTATAGAGAAGCAATGAATGAAAGTTTTGATACATTTTAATATTATTTACATTCAAATCTTGTTCAAGAAATTTATAATTTAAAGGATGATATTACAATACCTATTGGTATAGGTAGTATAATGTATATGGTATTACTTTAACTTGAAATTTATAAGGATGAAAATAAAAAGTAGAATGAATATTTTAATAACAAACAATGAAGAAAACTAGGGCATTAGTTGGGTAGCCGAAAATATTTTTGGTTGTTGTGGAATTGAAGACAAGATTTTTGCTCTAGGAGGACCCTATGGGGACACCTTCGGATCCTCTTTTAGATAGACATAATTATTTTTTATATTTGTTAAAGGATAAATCTCCAACAGATACTGAAGAAGCACAAAAAACTACATTAAAAAGACTTTTTATAGTTGTTGGAAATAGATAAACATATCAACGAGTTAATGGATGCTTGTCATAGTCAAAATCAAGATCAAATATTTTCATTGATAAAATGATGGTAGAAGAAATAGTTTTATATAGAGGCAATCATTATTTAATTTGTAAATTCATGGGTATTTGCTCTACCCTAATTTTTTGCATTCTTGGATCCGTTAAAATTGGGAGCCTCTTGGTGAGTATTCTTTGTGGTTTATAAGAAATGGATATTTTATTGTTAGTTTTTCTTCACTTGTCGATAGAAATAGGGCTTTAGAATTAGAAAAGAGAAATCATGGTCCGATAGGATTATTTTTTCAGTCTTGGAGAGTGGGATTTGATCCTCAAATTGAACCCACTACTGCCCTAATTTGGATATGTTTATATGCACTTCCAATGGAGTTTTGGAGTGATATGGTATTGGAAATTATTGGCAATTCCTTTGGAAGACATTTGGGTGTTTCCAAAGACACAATGGAGTGAAACACAGTTGTTTATTCTAGATTATTTGTGGAAATAGATCTTAGCTAGCCTTTACTAGGAGATGAACTCAAAATTGTAGGACTATATTAGATTCAACAACTGGATTATGAAGCATTACACTTTAGGTACAGAGTTTACCACAAATATGGGCATTTGACCTGATCCTACCCAAACAATATGAAGATAAAAATGGAGGCTCCTCTGGGAATGCCAAATATTCCTAAGGAGGGTAATTCAACAATCACTAAACAAAAAACCATTATTTCTCAAGGTAAATAAGCAAAGGGATATGGTTTTGAACAACCCAAAATAATGAGAAGGCAAAAGAAAAATATGGTAAAGAGCAAACCCAACTCAAACCCTCCAATAGGTATGAGATCTTCAAGAAACTAGTGGACCAGGAAGAAGAACAATTCATGGAAGGAGTAGATGAGAATAATAAAAATAATAACAACCATGTTCAATCCCCTCTTTCACATCCTCCCATACTAGAGCAGGTAATTGACTGCAGTGAGTTACCACAATAAGATATTGTAGGGGCATTGATAGTGCATAACCAATATAAACTAATAATTAAGGATGCCATCATGGCTATAGCACAAAATAATAGAGAAAGTCCAAATATATGTATAACTCAAGTGGAAAAGAGATAAAAAAGTATCAGTTCTCAAGGAGTGGGTATAAAATAAAATAAGGAATTGATAACAGTTCAAGGAGACAAAATGATCAGTAGAGGATCGATGAGGCCAATATATTTTTACTACTCTCAAAGTAACCAATGATTATATAATCATGGAATGTTAGGGATTTAAATAGTAGAATCTATCAATTTGCTATTATAATATTCGTAGAAAAATGTAAAAGCTTAGCCATGAGACAAAAATGTTATTGGATCTTATGTGTAAAACCGTAAATATACTTTGAAGGGGTGCTAGTCATATGGAAATGTTTACCCAAGGGGCCTCAAGGGGGATAGTTACTTTGTTGTAATTTATTGAATGGATGTAAATAGAACATATAGCTTAGAGGGGTGTCCTCTCATTGCATTTTAGGAACAATGTGACAACTAAGTAGGTTTTAATAATAATTTTTTATGGGGCTTAAAACCTAGATGGTTAGATGCATCAATGGAAAGTTGTGCATAACATGAGAGTCTCAAGAGAGGAGTTAGACTGGATTATTGCTTGGGATTTTAAATTATCCTCTAAATATCAGTAGGGGGAACCCCAATTTTGGACCCAAGGGATCGACTTATGATTTTCCAAGTCCAGGCATTAAACTAAGCGGATATTAAATGCCCTTGAACAAACTATACTTGGACTAATAAGAGGAGGGAGCCACATAACAAGGTGAAGTTAGATCATTTTTTTATTTCAAAGGAGGTATTTATGAAATGGAATATAAAATTTCAAATTTTAGAAGGTCTAATTTCATATCACTTACCCATTTTGTTGCAAGGGGGGATCAAAACAGTGTAGTATCACAAACCATTTAAATTTGAAAAATTTGTTACAAAAAGAGGAACTTCAAAATAAAATTCCATAGTGGTGGGAAGAGGACTGCCCAACATATGGGACAACAATGTTTAGATTCCACAACCAGCTTCATTATGTCAAGTATCAACTAAAACAATGGAGGTGAGCTAACAAGACATACTTCTAGGTCCAAAGAGCTCCATTGGTGTCCAAATGGGATGAGGTCCAAAAACACTTAAAGGAAGGAACAATTACAGAGCAGCTCAAAGAAGAGGATGATACATTGTGTAAAGCGATTGAGGACATTGACAACCAAGAGGAGACCTACTAGAAATAGAGAGAAAGAAAAACTTGGTTATTAGAAGGTGATAAAAATACAAAAATTTTCCATTGGGCTACTTGTGCTAGGAGATAGATGAACAACATGGAAGCTCTTAAAGAAGAGAATGAACACTCCTTTGATATAATTCTAGGTATGCATTTCCATTCAATGGATTATTTTTCTAAACTATTTAAGGAAAATATGGTTCAATATGAAGAGGCTCAAAAAGAAGTTCTTGCTATCATACCCTCTATTATATCTGAGAAATAAAATCAGGACCTACTTAAACCCATTGATAGAGAGGAACTAAATAAAGTATTCTTTGGAATGAGCACTGGAAAAAAAACCAGGTCTAGATGACTTTCCAATTGATTTTTTTCAAGCCTTCTGGGACAACTTGGAGGAGGATGTAATGGTTTTTATAGAGGAGTCCAAAGGTAGTAAAAGAATGCTTAAAGCATTAAATCATACTTTCATTACCTTAATTCCAAAATGGGAGGAGGGGTGCACATTTTAGATTATAGAACTATTGTCTTATGCAATGTCATATATAAAATAATCACAAACGTAATGGTTGAGTGGCTAAAATATATTCTACATAGCATTATATCCTTAGAGCAAGGGGGTTTTGTAGAGGGTAGGCAGATCTTGGATGGTGTGGTTCTAGCTCAGGAGGCAATCCATTCAATACAAAAATCTGGTAATAGGGAAATATTCATAAAATTGGATATGTCAAAGGCTTATGATAGGGTGGAGTGGAGTTTCTTGTCAAATATGATGGTAGTCTTTGGTTTCTCTCAATATTGGATAGAATGGATCATGATTTGTGTTTCTACTTTGACATATTTAGTGTTAATCAAGGGTCTTCCCTCACAACCGTTTGGAGCTACTTGAGGCCTTCATCAAGGAGATCCTTGTTCCCCCTATATTTTTCTCATATTGGTTGAAGGTTTGGGTAGACTCATCTTGAGGAGAAGACAACAAGGTTTTCTAACAAGTATCAAGGTGGGTGAGGAAGTTTTGACTCACCTACAATTTATGGATGACATAGGATTGGTGGGAGTGGCCAATTTCAAGGAAGCAATAATGATTAGAGATACACTTAATCTCTACCTTATGGTCACAAACTAAGTCATCAATGATAAAAAATCCAATGTGGTCTTTTCAAATATTGATCAAAGGATTCAGGATATAATTTTAGAGATCTTGGGATTCATGAGGACTTCTCTCCCAATGGTATAGTTGGGGGTCCCTTTGCATTTGAAAAACTGAAAATAGATATCTTGAGAAATATTTTGGATTGTATCAAGGAAATAATTAATCATTTGTATCACAAATGGTTAAGCTATGGGGGTAGTTTTTTATAGTAATTCGTTTAGGTCATGCCAATTTATAAATTTTTTATCCTTGCTACCCCACATACCATATGGAAAGAGTTGGACAAGATGGCTAGAAAATTTTATGAGAAGTAAAATAAGAGAGGAAATGGGTCTTATTAGGTTGGTAGAAAGTAACCCAACCCAAGGTAAAAGGAGGTTTGGTACTGAGAAGATCAAATTTAAATAATAAATCTTTGGTTGGAAAGCTTTACTGGAGGTGGATTTCCCAATCAACTTCTTTATTCAATAAATTTTTAACTAGTAAATATTTGGGTCAAGTAAACCCAAATGAGGTGGGTCATTTTTCTTTGGATGTTAATGGATATTTAGTGTTGTAGGATCTATAGTTAGGATCTCAGGTAGTGAAATATAGATTATTTTCAAAAGCAGGGAGAGGAGAGAAGGCACGATTTTGGACAAATTCATGGGATCAATACCCACCTATCATTATTGAATTTATATAACTACAACCAATAAAAATAGCCATGGAAACCAGTTGCTGGGTCCAAATTGAAATTTATTTCAACACTAGTTAGTTGGGGGATTATTAGTTTAAGAAGTTTAATATGTTGGATGTGTGGCCAATTTCAATCCCTCTGGAATTGACACCCATCATGACTAAAATCTTAGCAAAAAGATTTCTCATAGGTAGAGATGAGGAGGATGAATTATCTAGGGGCTATAGGAGCCTTTGTGTCTACATAGTGTAGGATAGATATGATAATATCCATTCAGAGCCTCCTCATCATGCATATCAAGTTGAGAATTGGAGAAATATTTTACAATCCAAGGGTTGCCTGAAAGTAAACTTTTTGCCTTGTAGTTCCTGCATAATGGAATTCTTACTTTTTATAATCTCAGATGTAGGGGAATCATTGGTCCATCTCAATGTTTTTTATGCTACAAGAGTGAGGAAACATATGACCACTTGATGTTTGAGTGTCCATTCACACACTAGATGTAGGAGGGATGGTTTTTATCTTATAAAATTCAAGTTAATGGTTATTTGAATCAGATTAATATTTGGGAAACATGGAAGAGGGGTAGATTTAAATCTAAAGCTATTTGTTTTGGTTGGGAGCTTGGATTAAACTTCATTTGGTGGTAAGTGTGGTTGGAGAGAAATGGAAGAATTTTTAGAGAAACTTTTTCATCTTTATATGGTATTTGGTAGGTCATTTGGAGCAAAGTCATAAAATTATGGTAGTGTATGCTAAAGAGGAAACTCGGGATGTTATAGGGAAAATGGAGAAGGAAATTGAAGTGCAAGAGGGGTAGGATAGATCTAGTTGGGAACCACCCCTAGAATGTTGGATTAAAATGATGGAGCTACAAAAGGTAATCCGGGTAGAGCTAGAATTGGAGTTATTTGCAGGAATCATATTGGGATAATGCTCTATTGGGAATTGTAGGGCCTAGAAAGGGCCATGAAAAATGAAGCAGAAGTCTTAGCTATCAAATATACTTCTATTTAGGCAGTAAAACAAGGTATAGGAGGATAATCCTAGAATCATATTCTCAAATAAAGGTAGGAGCTTTGGATTGCATGAGGAACTTTGATTTGAAGACATGGAGGTTGAGAATTCTTGTCACTCAAATTAAGAAATTATGGAGGAAATTAGATGATGTTATTCCATTTTATGTGAGTAGAGATCTAAATAAAGTGGTAGACTTCTTGGCTAATATGGATATTGAGGAGGTAGGGGTTTAGTGGCATAGTGACATGGCTATTGATGATGAGAGGATTAGGCAGGTTGGTGAGAAAATCTAGTGTCTAGCTAATTTGAAAAAAAATTGTAGAAGTATGATTTAGGAGTTTTGTGCTTCAATGTAGATTTTCTTTTACAGTTGTAAATAGGTAAAAAACCATTGTAGAAATATGGTTTAAGAGATTTGGCTCCAATGCAAATCTTATTTTACTATTGTAAACATGTACTCTATTTGGCTAAGGCTGGAAGAAGTCTCATCCCAACTTGTAAATAATATTTGTTTTAATATAAGTTTTTCAAATTAAAAAATAATAATAAAAAAATAAAAAATAGAAAGAGTTGATTGAAAATATAGAAAGAAAAATAATGTTTGATAATACAAGTGAATCATCTCAAACAATAGTGTTTTATTTTGCATATAATATTAATATTTTAAGCAGATCAAATTTAGGAAATTATTATGATGTCGTAAGTGAATGTACTAAGATTACAGTACAATATCAAAACTGGAGGAAAACATAAAACAAAGAAGCACATGAACTAGAGATCAAGGATGAAGAAGAATCTCAAGTAGTTTATGAACAAGATAATGAAAAAGAAACACAAAAAATAAGCACATGAACCAAATATCAAGGATGAACAAGAAGCTCAACTAGTTCAATAACCAAATAATGCAATACAGGGGGTATTGGAAAATTTACATTATTTGGTAGATGAAAATGTACCCCCATGGTACATTTATGATATGAATGTAAATATGTAATAGATTAGGATTTGATTCTATAGTTTAAATGAGTGTTTTATATTCCCCCTTTATGTAAGTGTTAATGTATAGGATATGCACAAGTGTCATGGAAGTATGTAATGTTTAGGATATGCACGTGTCATGAAAGTAAGAGTGCAAGTGTGTAATGAGAGAATGTGTACAAGTGTCATGTAAGTAAGAGTGCAAATATGTAATGTGAGAATGTGCACAAGTGTCTTGTATTAAGAGTGCATTTAGGAGAGTAAGAGTCATGTAGAAGTGTGTAAGCATCATATATTTTAGTAATAATGTAATAAGAGAGAGTAGTGTATAGAAGTGGCAAGATGAGAATCCAAAGGTCAATAATAGGAAATGTTGTACCTATCAAATGTGTGAGGATATCAATAGACAAAGAGTCCAAGAGTCACCTTCCTAAGGTTATATTATGTAAACAAATATCCATACAATGTAATCAGGATAATCGTCTGTAACGATCACCATAACAAACACTAATAATAAATCTTGTATACAATTTTTGATAAATAGTATTGTAAGTATATTTCATGCTTGTACATGATTTATTTTGGCCATTTACATTCATATTTGATATTATAGTGAATGTTATTATATTTATATTGGCCAATTTATATATTTGATTGCTCATATATTTAATTCTACTCTTGATTATTGATATTGAGACCTAAGATATTGTAGCTTAATTATATTGGATTTGAAAATAGTCTGTCTTAAAATCCAATAGAAAAACATCATAAGTTCATAGTTGTTCAAGAATTCATGGTTGTTGATCTTTTACATTATTTCATGATGTTTCTATCAAGATAATGGATATGAAAATTATCTAGGGATGGATACATAGTAATGGATTACACACATGTGAAGATTATTGTAATAAAAATATGATTGAAATAGAAATGGACCTTCATGTAACTATGTGTTGCACACACTTCATGATGGTGGTTCAATTAATTAAAAAGAATTGCCCAAATTCATGGAAAATGAGACTTTTGGGAGTGATCATATGTTAAAAATCGACATGATTATTGGTATTCTCTAGGATTATGAAGACATAAAAGTATATTTTGAATTATTGATCTTATAAACTATATGATATTCAAAGAAACTTCCAAAATCATAGCCCTAACTAGCCAATAATGTGGTTGATATGAAGCACTTTTCATGAGTCTAAGGAAATTTGAAAATATAGGTATTATAAACATCAAAATATTTGAAAAATTAGAGCTATTCAAAACATGAAAATATAGGTATGCAACTAAAAACAATCACTTGAATCAAATAAGTATAGATTTTAGGACATAGTAGAAAATTTCAACAAGGCAATCCTTGATGAGATAAATTCTAAGGTAGATGAATTAGCTTCAATTACAAAAAAAATAATATTTCTTTTATGTGTAGGATAAACCAAAGGAATTAAGGTGATATTTAGAGCTACTATCCCTAACAAATTTGATCATTGACAAATATTTAATAATGGTAAGCAAATCATAGAATTTTTTATCAGGGAAGCTCAACATGCTAAAGGTGAGAATGACTATGGGGATGATATAAAAGACAAAGTGATGTAATTGATGTCTAAATTGTTTCTAAAGTTATTAATCATGGTAGAAAGCTCATTCAACCCTAATGAAATTACTGATAAGTCAAAAATCAAAGCAAAAACATCCTCTTACCACTCATTTGAAGTTGTTGAAGAAAAGAAGTTGTCATTGGGTAAGGAATGCATTAAAGAATATATAGGCCTATTCAAGAAAATTAATGAGAATTATGGTGATACCATTAATTGGACCTATTAGGATTTAAATTTTTATGATAGAAATATCATCAAATATACCATAGTGTTAGAACTCAATGCAAAATATTTCTAGTAGAAGTAAAGAATAATAAATCTCAAACCTAAAGTAGTAATGAAGAAAGAGCTTCTTAAACTTCTACATAGAAAATTTATATTTTGAATTAAGCATTCTACATGGGTGGAAAATCTAGATCTATTTCAAAAGAAAAATGGTGATATGAAGTTGTATGTTTATTTTAAAAACTTGAATAAGGTATTATTAAAATATTACTACCTATTGATTGCCATACATTAGATTCTTAAAAATGTATTAAGTCCGTAGAAGTTATCATTGGTAGATGTATTTGTAGGACACAACTAGATCTAGATAAGGTCTGATGGAAAACACAAAACAACTTTCAAAACCAAATGGGGAACCTTTGCATACCAAAGAATGCTCTTTAGGTTATCAAATTTTGGAGGCACATTCCAAAGAGCTATAAATATAAAAAAATTAGGTTTGGTACATTAAATAAATACTTATATGCTTGGATGAATTAGATATCATTTATAAATAAAGGAATACCATATTGAACATGATGGGAGTATGTCATTTCACTAAATCTAACAAATCAATTTTTATAGTTCATGATGGGAAGCTCTTAGGGTATGTAGTGTACAAGTATGGCCCAGTGATAGACTTTGATAGGATAAAAGTAATCTAAGAACTACATTCTCTCATAAATCAAGGGGATTAGGTCCTTCTTGGGTCAATTTAGTTTGTGTCCAAGTTCATCACCAAATTTTCATAATCGATTTAACAATAACCAAGATTGTAAATAATTATGTCATATTTGTATGGACTGAAGAAGGTAAGAAGGATTTCCTTTGCATAAATAATGTAATAATAAGAGCCAAAATACTCATTAACCCATAATATTTTATATATTATAGGCTTTACATGTTTTACACTAATGAGAGAGTCATAACAATTTTCACTCTAAAAAAATAATAAATAAGAAGAACATCTGAACTTATTCATGCATCAAGTGCTCCATAATTATGGGGAAAGGCATGCTTTCATAGAATAGCATGTTTTTACCATGCTAAAATACATAATGAAGTTTGGATACTAATTGTATCAAAGCATTTACATTGTCTTTATAGTGCACCTTGATAGCTGATCCATTGATTGCATGCCTAATTAGGAGAAAAGAGAGCAAGATGGATAAATAATATTCAAGACTTTGATATAGTAATAAAACCTATAAAAATAATTAGGGTTAGAGCTTTATGTAAAAGTATTATTATGTGAACTCACAAGGACTAGGAAGAATTAGTGGAAGAAATTAAACTTGATGATCAACCAAGTTGGATGGGAGATTTTAGGAGAAACATGATATCAAGACAAGTTTTTGAAAGATTAATGCCTAGAGAAATGGATAGATTCAAATAAAAGGTAATTCACTATAACTAATTGGACAACATTTTTTCTATAAAGTGTATGATAAGTCTCAGCTATAGTGTATTGAGGAAACCAAATAGAGGAATCTAATTAAATAATACCATGATGAATGAGGAAATTATTCTACTTAGACTATAGCTTGTAAGATCTTAAGGGTAGGATATTACTAGCCTATAATATTGTTTGACTACTTTTCATGGGTTAAGGAATGCAAATCCTGTAGTACTTTCATTGGTAGTGTTATCATATTTTATTATCCTTGGTAGGCAAATCATGCCTCCTAGGGAGCAACATAATGGGGCCATATCCAAGAAAGCAAGGTTCAACTCAATTGAGGGCATCTAAGAGTTTTTACAAGGATATCCTTATTATGATGTGATCTTCAAGGTGCACTCGTGCTCAAAAAAGGGAAAATGGATGTGAGAGATTAAAAATAAAAACAACTCAACAAAAGGAAATGTTATGATACACAAAAAATATCCTCTAAGATCTTCCTACATAAATAAGCTTGAAGACTATGTGCTAGTGGTGAACACTTCATCTCCTCAAAATAGTGAAGCAAAAATGAAATATACCAGTTGTATCCAAGCATTTGCAAGTGGTTCCCACTAGAGAGCCAAACAAGTGACTAGTATGAAAATAGACATAGGCCCCTCACACACATATATACTTAATAAAACTCAAATAACATGTAAAATATTACAAAAAAATACATACACACAAAAATGGGTTAATAGGAGGCCACAAATGGCTATACCAAAATTTTGACATAGGCTCCCATGTATATATATATATATATATATATATATATATATATATATATATATATATATATATATATATATATATATATATATATATATATATATATATATATATATATATATATATGTAATCAATATCTTACAAATATTATGCCAAAATAAAGGGTTTAATATTTCCCACAAGCCACTTAAGAGTCGACTATTTTTACAAAAAAATGAAGGGAAAGCTTACAAATGGATACAAATTTAAACTTATCAACATTTTTTACAATCTATGCCACTATTATTTATAGCTTGTAGTAGGGATAATTTCACTCAAACATTATCTACAGATAGATCTAATAATCCCACCTACTTTTCCTAGAGATTTTGGTCATTAAATGTACTTCTTTAACCATAATGACTATTCAGCTTGAGATGGTGAGTGCCATACTTCATCTTGAATGAGTGTCTAATACATTTATGACGTTGTACTCTAGTAGGTTGTCTTTATATCTTAATTCAATGAAGCATTAACTCAACCCATCTACCACTGTTTCTTTTTATTTGACTCAAGCATCCATATCTACTTGACTTTTTTGTATTTTTCATGCATCTTGGATCATCTCATAGACTGGTTAGGAGTTTTATTGTTTGTGCTTTGTCATAGATTACAAAATATCTGACATTCAGATTTATCCTAAAGGAAAATATTTCAACACTCTTTTGTTTATCTATTAGGACTTTAACCAAACACAATCTTGCTTAAGTATTTATTTTTAGGTTTTTTTTCTGTAGACACCAAATCCTAGCCACTTGTCATCTACTCATCACCAAATCATATTCATTTATTTATATATATGTGTATATTTATATATTATATTTATATTTATATTTTCATATATATGAATAAATCTCATCTACCCATCACATCTTAATCTTGGCCACTCATTTAACATGATCCATGTCACTTATCAAATCACAATCACAACCCTTCATCATGTTTTAATCTTGATTGTTTTTTGGTGTCGTCAAAACTTTAACATAATCAAGGGAAATCATAAAAAATATTCACTTTTATATGAATAGAGAATCTAGGAATGTCGGATCATCCATCATCTCGGGAGCCCTAGCATTTTGTTACCAAATCCCCTCTTTGCATTCATACAAACCCTCATCACCATAATATCTACTGTTCATTTTTTGTAGCCCTTGCAAACCAGATCCGAGCCCTACCAAGCATCCACCACAAACCACATACACTTCATAGTGTCTCATAAATGCTCCAAAGCATCTCTTGAACACTACAAAGCATTCCACACATATCACAAGGCATCCAGATAGCCCTCAGATGCTTCATGGCATTCGCATGACATTATATTGAACTAGTAGAAGTATAGATCAAGGACTTAGGTATTGACAAGGTTGTTAATTGATTTTTGACTTATGTTTCTTGTATTTAGTTTATATTTCATAAACACTGCACTTAGGGTTTAGTAGATCTATTTTTGAAGAGGGCCTCACATAGTGGAGCCCTCGCATATGCTATTGATATATTTTGTGTTGTGATTTGTATGTAGGTATAGGAGATACTTTCATTGATGGTTGTTGTAGCTCGAGTGGCCTCGTAGGGATACACAAGCCCACTCACCCTTGTTTGGAGTGAATAAGATCCAAAGACACCACCATTGAGTGATCAAGGGTTTCACTCCTCCTATTGAAAATATTGCTCAGTAACCCCTGATTTGGGGCACATCTATTTATCAAGTGGAGATAAAGGCTTTATTTTTTTAAAATTTATTATATTGGTTTGATGTGCATATAACTATTATTTTCTTTATTTCGTTATATTTATCTTGGTGTTGATATTTTCCACTTTACAAAATGCTGATCATGGTGGGACCCCCAAAGGGTTTCACATTTTTATTTTCCTTGTCAATCTTGAGTTTTTTATCTACATTTTTTGTTTATATTGTAGGTTTTCATAAATTTGATCGCCCAAAAATCATAGAACTAGGGTTTTTAGGAGCTATGGGATTCGATTTGTGGTTGTGCAGATGCCACACCACATCCAAGGGACACCATAACATATCTAGGAGATGTCATGCAATATTTTAGAGATGCCACAGATTATTTGTAATATTCTGCAAAGTATCCATGAGATTCAGTAAAGTATCTAAGAGATATTGTATCGCATTTGTTTTGATGAAAGAATAAGTAGCCTTTCGGGTAAGTTGTGTTCAATCCTTATTTACATGTTTTTTTTTTAATAAATAAAAGTAAAAAGAAATGTTATTTTCTATGTAAAAAGTAATACAGCATGCATTGTTAGGCATTCTAGGGATTCGTACGCATTTTTCTTTACAATAAATATAAAAATAGGGAAGTGCATTTAGAGTATCAATTCATTTGTCATAGGTCCGAGGTGTAGACCAATTGGTTCATCCAAACCCCATAAGGGGGCGAAGGTCCAAGGTTCAAATCTCGGGCCTCACCAGACTGAACGCTTGTCCCTTTCCTTGTGCTTTCAACAACGTAAAAGGTTTAAAATGATTGTGGCATGGTGGTTATAGGGGCGGAATGCATGAAGATTTGTGTGGCGGCTTTCAGGGCGGACAACACAAAATACTATGGTGGCCATAAAAGCTGGACAGCCTACTCAGATTCGTGGCAGCTACTGATTCCACCATGCAAATACAAAAAAAAAACAATTCATTTGTCATATAAATTGCATATAGGGAAAAATATGCACTTATAAATCCATTTTTAGTTGCATTAGGGCTTTCATATTTATTTTATGGTGTTTTTGAATTTGTATGTTACAAACAGTTTAATATTTATCTAAAACACACTCACTACATTTGGTTCAAGCTTTTCTATTATTTATGTTGTTTTACCTTCTACCTTGTGTGATGCGTATGTATCTTTATTATGCTCTAGGAAACAAACTAAAAAGCATATTAGATAGATTTTAGGCTAAGTTTTCCTTATATTTTTCAAAAAACACCATAGACAACAAAACCTTAAAAGGAGTCGCACACATTGCACGTTCCACTTTTAACATCAATGAGTTGGATTTCATCACCAACCGTTGATCAAGACCAGTGACAGTGGGCTTCATATCCATCTACTAGCTCACCTCCTAACCACCATAGTAGTCCATACAAGCTATTTTCCTAGATTTCATCACTAGAAGGTCCCATACTCTTGGGTTCACCCATGGTAGGAAGGATTAGTAGTGTCATTTTACCACATGGTTAAATAATCAATGGAAAACAACTATCATTTTTGTCCAAGTGCCCCTAAAACATAATATTCAGTTGTGATTCCTTTCAAAACTTACCATCCATTAAAATCAACAAACATTGCTAACACTCACACCATACCTACATTCGCTTCTAGCACAACCACACAATATGCATCCAAAATTACCATACAACAAGCATGGTAATACCTCATTCAACTACTCATGGGCAACCAAAATGCATGTTCTTACACAACATAACAATTACAGGTGATATATTTCAAACCTTCACCTATTTTCAACTAAAGCACATTTTTCACCCCTGATCCATCTTAGGCATCACAATATTCTAAGGTCACTATACCCACACATCCATTTAACCACAAAAATACCACTTCCAGATCCCAACACATTCAAATCCCCCAAATTTCATCCCCACTCCATCAACACCAGTAATTACATAACCAAGACCAACAACATATCCAATATACATCATTAGATACCCATCAATCCATTAGACAATCAGAATCACATTTCATCCTAACAGTTCATCACCCAACACACACCATCCTCATAAATCCATGAAACAAACTAGGGATTCCATACACAAATGGATGACCCTAAGATCCAAGCTTTGCAACAATATATTGATAGCTTAATTATGCACATGCCTGGTATGATGTACCAAAAAGCTACATTGAGAAAATTGATTAATCAACCCATTTATTCTTTGATACCATAATTGCCTTATCTGGTAGAATTTACATTACTATGGTTTGACAAATTCAAAGGGATTGAGGACCCTAGGGAGAATATTATTGCATTCATCCATTCATTTTTTATAATCCAAGAGAATGATGCCTTAATGCTCTGAATATTTCCTTAAATATTAGGGGGAGATACCTTAGATTGGTACAACCATATGCTACATCATAGTGATTATACATTTTAACAATTGGTGAATAAATTCTTAGAAAGGTTCTTTCTCAATGTTCATAAGATAACTACCTTTACCAACTTATATAACCTTATAAAATTTGAATAAGAGTCGGTATATGACTTCAAAAACCATTAGAGGTCAGTCATCACCAAGTTGCCATTCTCCCTTCCAATGGAAGAATTAACACAAATGTTTTCAAGTATTTGTTTAAAACATGTCTCCTTGTTGTTGCAATTACAAAAATATGGAACATTCGATGAAGCTCTTACCTAGGCCCAAGTTATCGAAGAAATCAAGATCCAAGAGGGTGAGATCAAACCTAAAAATAAAGAATGACAAAACAAGGGCCAAACCAAAGGAAACTATAATGGCTAATCGAAATCTGAATAAGTCAATCAAGTGGTCTTGAGTCAGCCACAAATGACTGAACAAGCCCAAGGTCATCACCAACCACAACCATCATTGCAAAAATCATAATAAATATCTTATCAAGGAGTTCCACCCCCAGAAAAATTAGACACCATAATGCTAACTATGGAAAACTATCAACATCAATAATTTGTTCAACAAAATCTCACACACCTTTATCTAAATCATATACCTCAATATTTCATAGGTTGTATGATACCAATGCTATCGCCTTGCCTAAATTCAAACTAGATGATCTGACCAAACACGATAAGGACTATAGGGAGCATTTATTTTATCCTTTCCATCGATACAAGGGGAATGGCATTAGTAAGTTCTATGCATTCAAAAACATTGTGCAATACTTGATAGACCTAGGGGCCATTATGTTGGATAGCCCCTTAACACAACAAAATAAAAATCTTGGTATCTGTCAAACACCACTTACTCATCACGAGGAAAAATAATAGACAATAGGAGGTGACGAGCCTTGAAAATGCTCATTTTTTGTACAAACTTTCTATATATATTGCGATATTTATTTTAATAGAAATATATGTTTTATGAAAATTTTATATGTATTTAACATTAGATTATGTATGTTGTCTAATATTGTCTTTTGAGTGAATTATGTGTAGATTTAGTGGATTTTATAGTATTTTAGCATGACTATGTCAAGTTCCTATTCAGACCTAGAACTTTATGTTTTGTGATGGTAAAATTGTTTACAATAAAATAGTGATGAAGTCCTAAGTCAGGTGCCCGATTCTCGTTCAGGCACTTGATTTCTATTTTACGCTTTACTATCAGGAACCTGATTCCCATTAGGCACCCAAATCCCATTTGGTGTCTGATTCTCATCTTCTATAGATAAAGCACATGATTCCCATCCTTTATAGATAAGGTGCCTAATTCTCATTGACACATAATTACAACACAATACCCTATTGTTGGCTAAACAAAATGGTGATTTCAATGATGGATGCAGATATGATTTCAATGACCATATGTCATATATTTTTCAACAATCATGTAAAACTTTATTGTAATCGGGTAAAGAAAAATATTAGACGTATTTTGTTTTGATACAGAATATGCTGAATATATCCTAAGTTAATGTTTTGTTTTATCTCCTTTATTCATGCATATTTTTGTAACAAAAAAATAAAAATTTGATTTTCTTTCAAAATATAACAGGGCATGGCCATATATCTTATAAATATATAGGCCACCCCTAAAAATAGATCCCAAATTTTCTTTGTAAAATTTTTGTTGTAATTCTAAATATAATTCATTTGAGTCTTTTTTATCAACTCAACTAACATCCAATGTATGACTTAATGCGGGTAGAATATGTTGGAAGCTTGGGCCCACTCTCAAGAGTATTCTTCTCTTATTTTACCTATTTTCTATCATTTTAATTCATTTTTCCTATTTTATATAATTTAGTTTAATACTGTAATTTCCCCTGTTTTCTGTATATTTCCAACAAGTGTGCAATTTTGATTTTAGTAATGCATTTTAGTTATATCTTTGATAATGTAAATTAGATTAGTGGTTTAGAAAATAAATGAGAACTTCAATGACACAACAACACCCCCCATACCATATAATCTAAGAGACTCATCTGATTAAAGGGAGATTATAGCCATATACAATGCATGGTTACTCACAAATTTAAGAGCCATCTCGGATTGACAAATTAAATTGAGGTAATTATTTGAACCATAGAAAACTAACCAATATTTTGTCCAACATTTTGGCATCGTTTTCAGGGAGTAGTCAACTATAATTTACTATTTTGAAAAAAGTATGTTATAAGTAGTTTAGGTTAATTTCTATAGAACTCCCATTGACATTTTGTATGAGTCTTCCTAGAATTAGAGGATCAAATAGTCATTTTATCAAGAACATAAATGTTGTTTCTCAAAGAGTCTTTGTTTCAACTAAACCATATCTTGATACTGAAACCTCTCCACCACCGTCTCCACCTGTGCATTGGATTCAGCGTCTATTGTTTGCATAGGATATTTCTAAAATGGACCAACAAAACATTAGGGAAGGATATTATATAGGAAGAGTTCAATATAAGGAATATTTACTAAACCTTAAACATTGGTAGGAAGTGGAGTAAGGGACTATTTCAACCACTAATTTAGTAATCCTTCTAAAGGATAAAAGAAACAATATAGAAGCATTGAAATATATCTTGAATGCAGTAAGTGTACAAATATTGATAGCAAACAAGATGGTTAAAATAGTACAATAAGCATCTACTAGTTTTAACTTCCCTATAGAATAGGTAAGAGGAGAACACAAGATGAAGCATATCTCTCTTGCCCACCTTCCAATATTTAGATAACTTCCAATAGAATATCTTGACCTATTCCTTTTCAAATTTAGCATCCTATGCAGGTTGGTGGATTATACAACCAATGCTCAAAAATTAAAGTCGCTTCCCTCCACTCTTGATGATTTATCTTTGCACTGGTTCATAATTTTGGAGAATAAACAAATAATTACCTGAGAATATATGAAAATACTTTTCCTAGATCAATATCAAGACTTTGGCAGAGTACGAGATTCCAAATAAGAATTCATGGATATGATACAAAAGGAAGGAGAATCATTAGAGAAGTATTAGGATAGGTTTAGCTTTAATTTGTAAAGATATCCCCATGCAATACTAGGATACAATTCCTTAAGGAGCATATTCTTAAAAGGAATTACAAATGAAGCTCTTGAAGACTTAAACATGATTTTTGGAGGGGAAATTTATCAATACAAAATGTTTGATATCTGATAGTTGTGCTGGAAATTTTCAAGAAGAAAGGTCAAGTTAACCCCCAGGAATGTCAAACAATCAGCCACTATCACTAAAAGAAAAATAGATAATATTCTTGAAGAGCTCAAGAGTGATATGTTGTCATCTCTTGCACTCCAAATGGATACCCTTCTGCTTCAGAAAAATAAGTAGTAAAATGAGGCAACACTAGCCTATTTCTATCCTAAATGTAGGGGAAAGCATCCCATAAATGAATGTCCTGAGAACAAAGTTAGAGCGTGCATTGTATGTCAAAAAAATCATAAAACTAAGTTGTGTCTGCAGTTATCAAAATATAGAGAGAAACCTAAAGTAACAAAAGCATACTTCATAGGTAATAGGAGAAAATGGTAACAATATCCTATGGGAAACAACATTCCAATAGGAATTCCATCCTATGGGGGCAATAATTATCAGAACCAAGGTCAAGTTTAACCACCTAACATGGTTTGGTGGGGACAACAACCTTGGACTCAATTTCCCCAATGATAAAATCCTTACAATCATTACCCATGGATGCCATACCAATAGCCTATATAGCAGTGGAGAAATAAAAATACTTGGAGTCAAATTCCACAACATGCAGCACCAATCCCACTACAACCAAGTCTGCTAGATCCTTATGCTTTGAGACCTACTCAACTACCAGTACAGTCTACTTCTAATCCAAACAACAAATCACAACCATCATACCATATGGAGAATGAGATGTACCCCATGTATAGTATAAAAGTAGATTGTAGTCCCATACAATTAAGGCTAGGTAGACAAGTAGGTGTAGAAGTAGCTCCTCTGGCATAAGAGGAGAAAACATACAATTATAAAAATAGGAATCACCTCTCATAGAATAAGTAGAAGAAAAATCAATAATTGTAAATAATATATAAGGGATTCCACCTTTTCCAAAAAGTTTGCAAGAACCCAAGAAGCCAATACAACCAGAATTTGATATTATTTCTAGTTTGAAGAACTTGAAAGTCACAATTCCTTTCTTTTAGGCCATAAGAGATGTTATTATATACAACAAGACCATAAGAGAGTTGTGTATGAGAAAAATAGGGAGAAAAATACCATAGGAAATCAATTTGGTAGGACAACTAGCTGATCCTATGCTAGAAAATACCCACAGTAAAAATATTTAGACCCAAGAAGCCCTTTTTTAACTGTGAAAATTTGGGGTTGTATTTTAACCATTATATTAGTAGATCTAGGGGTTGCCATTAATGTCATGCCTAAGTAAATCATGTAGAAAATTGTTTTAACCAATCTAAATCCAACCAAAATTGTCCTTCAGTTGGAAGATAGTTCTACAATGCTCCCTGAGGGAATGCTAGAAGACATCACTGTTACAGTGGATGCATGGGAGTACCCAAAATATTTCTTAGTATTACAATCCAATTCTGGGTTGAGTGGTTATTCACTCATATTAGGTAGGTCTTGGTTGGAAAAATTTGATGCCTAAATAATTTGTAAAAATGGACAAATGACCAATTTTGATGGTCAGAATGTAAAAAAAATCTAATCATCCATCCACTTACATAGTTTATAGATTTTTTGGAAGAACCTATATGTGAAAACCAGAACATGAATGCTTTATCAATTATTCAATCCATTATGGCACTTTATGAGTTAGAGAATGAGAGTGATGAGTATAGGGTGATATCAAACTTTTTTCAATGATAATCCTTCTATCCTCTTCCAGATTTTCCATTAGTGGGATGTAAAGATCACCATATTCAGAAACTAGAAGTTGCACCTGGGAGAGTATTAAACATAAATGATGGGTTGACATCTAAAAATTAGATAAAAATAAGAGAAACATTAGCTAAAAATCAAGGTGCCTTTGCTTGGGATTATTTAGATATGAGAGGAATAGCTCCTAAAACCTGTATTCATCAAATATATTTGAAATATGAAATAAAATCAGTAAGACAACCATAGTGTAGGATAAGTTCAACTATGAAGGAGAATTTTAACATAGAATTGCAAAAAATCCTGATAGTTGGGTTTATCTACCCTATCTCATATAGTGAATGGGTATCACCTTTTGTGGTGGTGCCCAAGAAAAATGGAAAGTGGAGGATCTATGTTGATTATAAGTCACTGAATAAAGTAACCAAGAAAGACCACTTCCCCTTACCTTTCATAGATCAAGTGCTTGACACCTTAGCATAAAAGAAACACTTATCTTTCCTCGATGGGTTCAGTGGATATAATTATATTAAGATTGGGGAAGAGGACCAAAATAATACCACATTCACTTATCCATGGGGAACCTTCGCTTATCGAGTTTTTTCCTTAGGTTTGTACAATGCACCTGCCACATTTCAAAGGGCAGTTTTGAGCATATTATTTGATATGATTGGAGAAATTGTGGAGGTATATATGTATTATTTCATTTTATATGGTGAAACCTTTGATAAGCCACAAAAAAATTGGATAAAACACTTCAGTGGTATGAGGAAACCAATATATCCCTAAGCAATGAGAAATGTTATATACTAATGTAGGAGGGGATAGTTTTAGGACATCATATCTCTATAGATAGGATCAAGGTAGATAGGAATAAGATAGAAGCTATCCAAAACATTTCTACACCTAAAAATTATAAGAATATCCATAGTTTCCTTCGATCAGATAGTTACTATAGGAGGTTTATAGTAGAATTTAGCAAAAATTTTAAAGCCCTAAGCACATTGTTAGGAAAAGACACAAAGTTTGTCTGGACAAATTATTGTAAACAAGAATTTAAAATTTTGAAATAAAAACTAACTTCTGCTCCAATCCTGAGGGGTCCAAATTGGACCATTCCCTTTCACGGATATGTATATGCATACAATAATGTGATAGGGTCAATTCTAGGATAGAAATATGGTGATGATTTTTATGTCATATATTATGTCAGTAAACATCTTACAGGTGTTGAGTTCAATTATATTATCACAAAAAAATAATTCCTTGCAGTTATACATGCTCTTAACAAATTTTACCACATTATTATAGGATATCATGTTTTTGTGCACACTGATCACTCAGCTATAAGATAATTGACAAACAATCATGGCATTAGTGGTAGAATTATCATATGGTTGTTACTTTTGTAGGAGTTTTATGTGATAATTGTAGATAAACTAGGTAAGAAAAATGTGGTGACAAATTTCCTTTCCATATTGATACCTCTTGATCATTCAACCATAGAATATCAGTTTCCATATGAGCATTTGTTTGTTCTTAATGAACATATGCCATGGTACGTAGATATGGCTAATTATTTAGCAACTAGTAAAGTATCCCCTACACTTTCACCATGTGAGAAATAAAATTTAATAGAGAAAATTGTAGACTTTTCATGGATTGATGGGTGCATATTTAAAATAGGGCCTGATCAGGTTATGAGAAGATGTGTTGCTGATATTGAAATCATAGAAATACTAAAAGCTTACCATAATGAACATTGTGGTGGCCATTTTGTAGGAAAAAGGATTGCATTCAAAGTATTGCAGGCTAGTTATTACTAGCCTTCACTATTCAAATATGAAGCCAAGCACGTGAGCTAATGTGACCAATGTTAGAGGATGGAGATACATACTCTCAGATATTAAATGCCACTCCAACTACATGTTCACATGGATCCATTTGATAAATGGGGTATGGACTTCATAGGACCCATTAATCCATAGTCATTAGGTAAGAGGTTTATCTTAGTTTACACTAACTATGTGACCAAGTGGGTTAAAGTGCAGCTATTGCATGATTCTAAATAGAATACTATAGCAGACTTCCTATATTCATCTATTTTCACTAGATTTGGGTTTCCTAGGGAGATCATAATTGATCAAGGGCCTCAATTTACTTCAAAGATGATTTAGGAACTCATGAAGCAATATAAAATCAGTCATAACAAAACCAATCCTTACCATCCACATGTAAATGGGCAAGTATATGTAACCAATTGTGAACTAGAGAATATTATTACAAATATGGTACAACAAAATAGGAAGGCCTAGGCTACAATATTACCAAAACTAATGTAGGCCTACATAACCATCTGGAAGACTACTATTGGTTTTACATTGTTCCAACTAGTATATGGGAAGAATGTTATGATGCCCATAGAATTCGATATTAAAACTCTTAGAAATATAGTAGATCTAGATTTGAATTTGGATGAGGCACAAAAGAAATAGATTTAGCAGTTTAATCAGATGCATGAATATCGTTGTGATGTTATGCATCACACAAAGGTCATCTAGAAATAGAGGGCCAAGTGGCATGATAATCACACCAGGACAAAGCAATTAAAAGTGGGAGAGTGGAAATTATTGTATGATTTTCAGTTCTAGGAAAGGAAAGGTAAACTTATGCAGCACTAGATGGAGCCATATGAAGTGACTAAAATCATCAATAATGGAGTTGATAGGGTCAAAAAAATTAATTGTAGCAATATTATATTAACAATCAATAGTTATCGACTACATCCATATCATGTGTCTAAGACTTATATTTTGAAGTCAAGATTAGGCATGGGGGGGACCCCAATTGATTCTAGTTTTAAAATGAGTTAGTAATATGTGGACATTGTCCACATGGTCCAAAAACAATTATTCTTTTAAAGTTTTGTAGTTTTTCTTTCTTTATTTGTAGTTCCAAAAATAATGCCCTGAGTGCAACTGTTTGGCAACCTGGAAAACCTAGGCCTAACAAGCACAAGACCCATTAATCTACGCAATCATATATTTATAGAAGATTAAAATAGAGTAAAAGTATCTCATCCCCACTTAGAGGAGGAAACTATATCTGAACAAGTGTTTGGGTGTTTTTTTTTATCTTCATGAAGAAAAATACCCGAATGCTGGTTTAGGTAGTGGATGTTGATTTTATCCCTGTTCTTCAAACTAGAATGTTGAAGGCCTGATAAAATATAATCGTACACTAGTGGACACATCAACAGATGTTGAAATAAAGGAGGAGCTCCTGCTTTCCATTTTTTGAAGGGAAAGGCATCCGATTCCTGTTTTCTGGAAAGAGTGGTGCTCAACTCTTGTTTTACGAAAGAAGGTACTCAATTCCCATATTTTGAGGAAACGGTGCATGATTCCCATTTTTACGGTAGAACTTTCTCGACTCCCAGTATATCAATGAAAACGTGCCTAAGTCCCATTTTTTGGTAGACCGATGCCTTATTCCATTTTTCTTAAGGAAATGGCACCCAAATTTCATTTTTTTGGAAAGTGACACCTAATTTCCTAGACATCAAAGTAAAAAATACTTTATATTTTTAAGTATGGCACCCGATTGTCAATAAAAAGGTTCATGTTTTCTATTTTATATTTTAAGTACGATGCCCAATTGCCAACAAAAGGCACTTACTTTCCATATTAATAACAACTCTCGATTTCTAATAAAAGATGTCTACTTTCTATTCACCAAGTGTTTGCATGCCTTGATTCTAAAGAATGCACCCGATTCCCACATAAGGAGGCACTTGCTTTCTTTTTCAAGGGCATTTGTGCCTTATATGAATAATATTCAGTATTGGGAAGTGGTCTGAGCCACATCAACATATCACCCACGTGCATAAGTCAAACTTCATGGATAAAATTATTTTAATTTTTCCATTAGATATTTGTGCACATTCCAAGGTCATCATCAAACAATTTCCAAGGGAGGGATGTTTTTCATCCTACGAAGACATGTTTTTATAATATTTTCTTGAAAATGTGCAAGGATTATCAAATGTATGAAAGTGTAGCAACAAAGAACCAGTCAAAACGGAGAAAATTTTTCTGCATGGGAAATGTGCACATCATCTTTTCTATGAGAGATATGGTCATCATAAAGCAGCCAATACTAGTACACCACAAGCATCTACACATTATACATGCACAAAACATAATACAGGTACATGTGTAATTTTTTGTTTTATATATATATATATATATATATATAATTTTCATAGGCATATATTTCTAGAAAATAATGTTGGCATAATCCCCATAGAATTACCAACCACCCATTTCTCTCCACTTGAAATTTTTCCATGTGTCACTACTCTGATTTGGGAAAACACTTATGGTCACTATCCACTTAAAATCTAGCACATACTTTAACAATATTTTGCAGATATAACCATATTTATTTCTAATTATGAAAATCATGTGCCTACATTCACAACCATAGGAAATTTAAAACCATGCATTGGCAAAACTCTATGTAAGGAAATAACAGAGTACCGCAAAAAAACTAGGGTGTGAGAAATTACTGCAAGAAAAATCAGAGCCAAGAAAAATTTAAACTTTGCCATGGGGTAAAAATAAACCAACCATCTATTGAAAAATAGTGAGCCTACAAAATTTTCAAGCATTAATGAGGATGTACAGGGGCAATTTGACACCGTTGGATGGTTGGAATACTACCATCTGGTTAGCTAGAACTAGGACACAGAAGTAGCTAAGGAATTCACAACATCTATGCATGATAGAGTTTGTAGACACCTAAAATGTGTCATGCAAAGGTGACTACTCATATGGTACATGCTAGAAGAACATATGTAAGACCTTTGGATATATCCAAGGTATAGCAGTGGTTTTTACCACTCAATTGGGTACCTTTTCCTAGTCAGTGCTAGCCACTACTGACACTTGCGGTTAGCAGTGCTTACTGCACTTGCCATATCTGGTCAGTACTCAGAATCAGTTGGCCTTCATCCAACCTAAAGTTGGTTGCAAGGGCAAATTTGTTAGATATTGGAGTGGTTTGAGTGAGGAAGGTTATGGATCCTTCCGTCCAACAAGTGCAACTGCCCAATATTGATCTTAGCTTCATGAGAAAGCTACTCCTAATCCCTTGGTAATTGCTATAATATCCCCTTCCGAATTGGGGATAAGTCTGGAGAAACATTTATCAATTGAGCAGCGAAGTCCTATTGAATTGCATAAACCAACTACATGCATTGAGAAGGATACTTTTGCTACCCAATTGGAGATAAAATTGCTATGGAAGCCCTAGGAGCCTTGGAGAGCCAAGAAAAATTAATTTGTGTAATCCATGCACCATAATATTAATTCAACCACCAAAATTGTCAGAGGACATAGAGGCAACCCTTGGACATCAATTTTACAAGGTGGATCAGAGAGAAAGCCCTAATTTTAAGAGTAAACTTACTCAGTGGTCTTTCGAGGCTTTCAGTCACGGTTAACAGTGCCACCCACACATTAGACCCGCGATGAGCAAATTAGAGTAGATTTCCTTGTTTTTTCTTTTACAGATTATTTAGTTAGGTTAGATTAGCCTTATTAGTGATTCAATTAGTAGTTTCAGAGATTCTTATCGATAGATTTAGAATGTTTAATAAATTTTGTTCATTGTAGCAATTAACACTTTAATGAATCTTTTTCATGCCTCCATGCTTTTAATATTGTAACTAGGCCACTAGATAGTTAGATGCGATTTAGCTTATAGGCATTCTGATAATATTTTCATGTTTTGCATAGTTTTAGCATCTTTATTATATTTTCTTGATTATTGATAGTCATGACATCCTTTTATTATAATACCCTTTAAAGGCCTCATCAAGGGAGGCTACCTTTGCTTTTAACATGCTTCTTATTGTTTCTTGAATGTAGGATTAACAAGGTCGTGCCATTCAATGCAACAAATGCCTCTAATCATGTATAAGAGGGTCATCAACACCCTAGAGCAGTTCGTGTCAACCTAGAAGGCATTTGATTCATACCTACTCGAAAATGGGAATTAGATCTATTGTAATTGAAGTATCAAAATGGATATCCCTAATAGGGATGTATATGTAACTTGACTCAATTTGGAATTAATAAAGGATTCTCTTATTCTTGTTTCCTTATTGTTGTCAATTGGTGCATGTTTATTTATTATCTTTATTTAATTGTAATAGATAATATCGGGTGTGAGCCTTTTTGGTGGTTACAATAGGTGATAAAGGTGGAACTTCACATTTATTACCATAATTTGTTGATTGCATTTGGTGTTTTTATGGCAGGTGCTCCCCGTGGTTGATAGTCACGGTCAAAAAGTTAGCCTGTAGTTGACAGGCGTGGGAAAAAATCATAGCCATGCATCAGAGCCACGATTAGAAACAAACTAATAACATAGTAGGATTTAAAAGCTTTATCATATGAGGACTTGAGGTAGGCCCTTATGACACCCTCTGTGTTTGTTTGTTATCTCTATGTTTTTCCAGAGATTGAAAAATGAAAGTTAAGTAGGATAACCATGAAAGAAGGATAAAATGAACTAAGGTCCTTAGGGTTATTGTTTCTTAATTTTCTCTAGGTGCTACTAGGAACAGTGGACCTTTGATTACAGTCCACCCTAGACTCCAGCATTCTAGAATAATTTTTTTGTTGATTTTACATGGTTGAGGCCAAATGAAAGGCCATTTACATCATAAAGTTGTATTGTCAAAAGGTCATGTAGGATGTATAATGCATACTCTCTAAATATCAAACTTTCTTGGTTGCATATCATATGTAAATGATCATGTTAATGTTGTATTAATTATCTTTCCTTTATGCAAATTAAAAAGAACCACACACACCATGTTTCACAGTAAACGCTAGTGATTTGGGAGTCACATAAAACCACTAGTAGGGTTTCAATGATGGTGGATGTGATTTCCATCCATTGGTCCAACTCCCTCATACCTTCTTGTTACTAGACCAATACTGGATCCAAGAACCATCTGTAGCCTAGAAAATTTGCATGTACTTCTCTTCGGAGGGTATAACACTGACTAGGTGAGATTGGGTGAGGATCTAGGAGGACCTATGCTCCCTACTTGGGTGTGGACTTCATTACCATACTTTGGGAGGATTACGTGGCCTAGAGTTCATATCCAGGTTTTTAGCTACAAGCATACAGTTGAAATCCATTAAAAACTTGAGAAAATCATCAACATATTGCAAACCATGACAAGAGTTACTTTACTGATACAACAAAATGAAAACACATCAAATAGTTTAGGGTTCATTTTAAAAATTGTAAAATGAGATAAAAAT
The DNA here is from genome assembly GCA_028583015.1 of Wollemia nobilis. NCBI lineage: Eukaryota > Viridiplantae > Streptophyta > Pinopsida > Araucariales > Araucariaceae > Wollemia > Wollemia nobilis. The sequence goes on from JAQPPZ010017192.1 coordinate 1,841,189, forward strand.
CATTGTATTCTTTACATGCTAATAAAAGTTAAATTTATACATAAGATACATAATGGTATAAACATGGAGAGTCTGATCCGAGCATAGACCTAAGATCGAAGCCCAAGATCCACCTAGCACACAGAACAATGTGGAACACCCTCAATCACTTAATCCTATTGGATGTCATTCATCAAGAATTAGAGGGGATAATTCCATGTGAGGGGATTCCATCGAGAACACCCCAATTAGAGGAAGCACTAGACATCCCTATATACATAGATCAGAGCATGGGATGTCCCAGCATGGGGGTTCCACATATGGTAGCATATACCATGATCGCATTCCATTGGCATCCATGGGTTTAGCTAAGGAATATGTCATTGATGGATCCATATTGGTACCCCTTAGACATGTATCTAAGGGAGGTTCACGATATCCACCATCAGAGTCTATAAATTTCTAATATCCACCCATTTAGGGATGAACCAAGAGGGTTGCTTCCAAGAATAGTCTCACATAGAATCCCAATAGGGTTGAACCCATCACATTCACCATAGATATATCCAAAGTGGGAATAAATGGTATGCTACCTCATGATCCATGGTGTAGCAAACATTTGGATGGTCTAAATAGATCCCTAGGACATCTAGGATATAAGGCTATGCCTACACCATCCTAACCGGTGAGTGTGTGTAGCAAAAGCACCATTAGGACTATCTAAGAACATGGAGAGTGCTCAAAGCATTCTTGAGATATGCGTGCCCCGACATCACATGCAGATATTGAGTATAGGAGACATCCTGACATGAATGTCATCTTTACAGACCAAGGCAAGAGTGTGGAATTTCACTCCATTATAGGACATACTCATAAAGTCGCTCGAACAAAGCACATATCTCAAAGGCCTCAGATGACCTATCATGTTGATAGAGCTCATAGACTGATGTCAGGGTAGAGATGATAGATTATCCAATATCAATTGGAGAATGTTCACACAGAGAAAGAGCACCTCAAAAATGAGAATACTCAGAGGCAGAGGTTCATAAGATAGAAATTATATGAAAAGTGCATGCGTGAACAATGTATCCTTGATCATAAGGAGTGTGTAGAGAGAGGATCAATTGGCTAGTGTTATTTTACCTCCTCACAGTGAGATCAGGGAGCATATCGATAGACGAGTGGCTTCATAGCCTGAGTTACACCTTGAGAACATCAACACACATACTTGCCATATGACTCAACATAGAGATCGATATCCAACTTTTGAACTACATGAGCATAGGTAGTATGAGAATGAAGCGGGAGAGGAATTAGAATAAGAATATCCAAAAATATTCCAATTCACGGAGGAGGGCGAGCCTAGTCCCCCACCTCGACCGAGGAAGAATCTGCTTCTGAAGGCACCTCCAAGGCAATCTCGATAGGAGGAGTTTCTTTCCTTGCAAGCCTACAAGACCTTAGAAAAGAAGTTCCAAGCCATTGAGAAGCAAGGGATAGCTTATAAAAAACATACTTTGAATAAATTTCACAATGAACCTTTATTCACATCAATGCCTATTCTAGCATATCCTGAGCATTTCAATATGCCTAGATTGGAAAAGTTTCAAGGAGAGGAAGATGCACAGGAGCACGTGACTAGTTTTCTATATATGTGCTTTCAAATTGAGATCAACGATGCTTTGCTCCTGTGCACCTTAATCATGACCCTATCAGGCCCCATATCGAGAGTGGTTCAATCAACTAAAGAGGCACAACATCACTAGTTTCAAACAACTAGCTGATGCATTTCTTGAATGTTTCTCCTTTGGTGTCAAGAATAAGATAAAATTATCTAACCTGGCATATTTAATGCAATATGACGATGAGCCAGTGATGGATTATGGAAAACGATGGAAGAAAATGATGGAAAAGTTGCCATTATCCATACCATCCTCTAAATTAACATGAATGTTCATGAAGAATTGTGCTAAATATATTTTGTTATTGCTACAGTTGCAGCAATACCAGACGTTCGAAGAGGCTTTGGCACAAGCCAAGGTAATATAGGATATCAAGTTATAGGAGGGTAACTTGAAGCTCGAGAATAGGAAGGATACAAAAAAAGCATTGAGATACATCAAGCCAAGTCAGCCATGTTAATCAAGTGGTATTGAACCTTCAAATATAGGACAAGGGGCAACAATAATGAAACTATCAGGGCCAACCTCCTCATGTGCAATATGAGCAGCACAACAACGATTACAAGGGTAAAAATAAATAGCAATGCCCACCTCATGTATTCATGCAATTATCAGATTTCTTGGCTTAGATTTTCCATCAGTTACATGAGGTGAAGGCTATACGCTTACCCGAGGTCAAGTTAATGGACCTAAATCAGCCCAAGCCTAAGTGCTACAAGGATGATCATTATTGCATATTTCACTGATCGAAAGGCCATGACATAAAGATATGTTGGTCTTTCAAACATCTTGTGCAAAATATGATCAAGAGAGGTACACTTATTTTTGACAACCCACTAGCACCTCACAATAAAAATATGGGGATTTACAAAAATCCTCTACCAAATCATGAGGCACCAAAGAATAATGTTGGCCAAGTCAACCAAGTTTGCATCGAACCACCAAACAATGGGTTCATCAAAATGGTCAACGTTTTCACAAGGAACATGAGGTATGAATGATCGAATCAACCTCCAACACCTATCAGAGTCCAAGTTGTGCCTCCTCCAAGGCCATCCCAACATATACCCAACCCACCAACTAGACCGGTGGTGACCATCAAGAGTAGGTTGGTCCAAAATCTATAGACAACTCCAATGAAGTTGTCAATTTATGAGCTAATTCAGCAGTCTCCTAAGCACAAATAGACACTCATGGACATCTTAAGTCCATCGAAGTGCAGCCCCAAGATCCTAAAGTGTTTACAAACTTTGTGGGGCATGTGTAATAGTTTCAGGAATTGGTCATTCAGTTTCATGACCATGAAGTCAAGATATTTTCCATTGTTATAGCAGATCCACCGCTATATATCATCGTGTGTGTGAATCATAAACCATTCAAGCAGGTTTTTATTGACACAAGTTCATCAATCAATATCATAACTACTAAGGTGTTAACTCACCTGAAGTTACCCAAGATGCATATCATCACTTCTACCTTCACGTTGAAAGCTTTCAATTATGCATTATGCTCGACGGTCGACATGATATTTTTACCTATGCAAGTGGTACTGAAGACCATCCCGATTATGTGTCACATAATCGAAGGTGCTATGCAGTATAATATACTTCTTGGGAGACCTTGGATCAGAGATATGCATTGTGTCCCTTCTATTTTACATTAGTGTATCAAATATATTCATGAGGGATAGGTTCACATGGTGTCTTTAGATGAAGAAACCTTTAAATACGAGAATCTAGCTGATTTACCAAGGGAATTTGTGCTCCTCTCAACACACCTGGATGTGTGACCAGCGTCATCGATAAAAAATCTAGGAGGTAAAATCAAATAAATGTGTGCTAGACCCACAACATCCGCATCTCAAATATCAGAGCACATGATAGCTACTTCCATTAGACTGACTACATCTACAATACAACGAGATGATAGGAATTTGAAAAAAAAAGTGGGCAAAAAGAGGATAAAGCAAACACCCAAGCTAGTCACCGTTGAAGCCCCTAATCCCATGGAAGTAGAGGAAGTTCAAGGAGGAATTGAAGAGGTACCTCAACCTTCTTCACCTACGTCTTTAGTAGGGTCATCTACGTCGTATGTGACCATCCATTTGGTTAATCCCATATTAGCAGAATACATTGTGTAGAATGTGATGTTCCCACCAATTATCAATATTGCACATGACATGGGTCAACCATGATCCCATCGCCTTCCCATTGGTACGGTGGAACCATTGGGAGTACCACTCAACAAAACCAACTTCATCTATGGAGGGCTAGACTAGTTTGCATCTCCCATGCCCATGGATGAGGATGATTGGTAGAGACTGGCCCATAACCCATTCCAAGAGTCAACTTGGAAAATCAAAGTTGTGGAGCTATCGATGACATTGGTATGCACTTCCAAAATCTAGATACAGTTATGAGTACCAAATTAGAAGTCACTTCTGAGGGCATTCATGCAGTATCCATAAGCAAAAGTGATGGACCAAACTATGATTCTAGAACAAATGACACTGAGTTATCCTTACACAATGATTAATATAAGGATGAAGTTGATCCATTTTACTCAGAACCTTCGTATTTATGACATAGGTACCTGATTCTATCGAATAGTGACGATAATGATCAGGAAATAATCTATATGGGTCCATATTTTCTAGAGTGTCCCATCCCAACAGATAGTGGTGAAGGCCTATATTATGATAGTGATGAGGAAGATGAGACAGAGAGCCTACTTAGGACCTCCCTACTTACGCTATCATAATGTGCCTTATACGGCTGAGGATATGCATAGAGAGATCAATATCCATCCTCGCCTTAGGGGGAGACGACAAAATATTGATATGATTTATCTTATGGTGTTTTTCGATCTGTCGACATACATGGAACTCCTTGATCTCAATGATCCCATCTAAAAGTTTATGCACAAACCAGATCTAGATATCTCCATACACCAGAACCACATCTCGAGGATGAAAGTTTTGTTAATGATGAGTCACTTGCACGTGATCCTGGAGACATGATCCATTTCATGAACATGATCTCCATTTATTTGACCACTCCACTCCAAAATCCAGCCGATCCATCCAAAATATTACCTCTAAATGTAGATGCTATTTATTGGGATCGCTGATTCACCACTAGAGCTTGAATATTTCTTCCCTAACGAAGAAATGTTGCAACCTTTCCATTTTGTACCAGGTTGTGCACATGATGTCTATCATGCTGAGGATGCTTCCAATAAGGAACCTATAAACCCAGCAAATGACATCCACTTGATCCCTATGCATCATCAACTTGAGGAGGGATCTCATATGTCAGTAGAGGAGACCTTCAAAGTGGATATTAGTAATGATCCCACCAATCCAAGGAAGGTCAAATTTAGGGAGAATTTGACTCCTAATGAGCGTGCCAACATCATACCTCTACTAATAGAGAGACCTGATCTCTTTGCTTAGACTTACAAAGATATGCTGGGTCTAGATACAAAATTGGTTACTCATAACCTTTCGCTAGATCTATAAAAGAATCCAATCAAGAAGAAACTCAAGAAGATGCATCTAATAGTAGCCTTAATGTTTAAGGATGAGTTGCAAAAGTTGTTGGACGAGAGTTTGTCATTTCCATCAACTATCTGGAATGGGTATCCAATATGGTGCATGTAAGAAAACTTGATGTAAGGATATGTATTTGTACAGATTTTAGAGACATGAATAAGGCAACACCAAAGGATTCATTTCTATTTCTGAATATCGATGCTCTTGTAGATGCAACTACAGGTCATGATATGCTCTCCTTAATGGACGGTTTTTCTGGTTACAATCAAATTCGGATTAAGCCTAAATACCAGCATAAAACCATGTTTTTAACACCATGGAGGACATTTTTCTATAAAGTTATGCCATTCGGCCTTAAAAATGTTGGTTCCACATATCAACAGGCTATGACATATATCTTTCATGACTATATGCATAGGATCCTAGAGGATTACATTGATGACTTGTTGGCCAAGTCATTATTGTATTCTGAGCATGCGAAGGTCCTGAAGAAGGTCTTCGATCGCCTAATAGAGTATAATGCTAGGTTGAATCCTAAGAAGTGTGTATTTGGTATAACTTTAGGAAAGCTCCTAGGGTTCATCATTTCAAAATGAGGCATTGAAGTTGATCCAGCAAAGGTCAAGGCTATTCTAGAAATGCATCCCCCCATAAAAATCAAATAGCTAAGGAGCCTATAGGGAAAGGTAGCATCCATAAAGTGATTTATCGCTCAATTATCGGATAAATGTCAACCCATAAATAGACTGCTCCACAAGGGGGTCACATTCAATTGGGATGAGGACTCTCGAGTAGCCTTTTCTAAAATTAAGCAATACCTGGCGACACCGCCAGTAGTAGCTCCACCAAGGCTAGACGAGCCTTTTTTATTATATATATAAGCAACCAACTATGCATTGAGAACCATGTTAACCCAAAATAATGTGTAAAGTAAAGAACAAGCCATATATTACATTAGCAGAAACTTGGTGAGCTATGAGCTTGGATATGCATATGTGGAGAAGTTATATTTAGCAGTAGTGTTCACTACCAAGAAATTGCGACACTATATATTGAGTCATATGACATATGTCATATACAAACAAAATCCTTTGTAGTATATTATGAGCAAGACATATCATAATACACATACTGTGAAGTGGATCATGTTACTGACATAATTTGATATGGAATTCATAAGCCAAAATTACATTAAGGGACAAGTCATAGCAGATCAACTGGCTGAGGTGCCTCTCAAAAATAGTAGGCCCCTCACCATAGAGCTTCTTTATGATGTAGTTTTTGCCTTATCAAAAGTACTCAAACCTGAATAACCATATAACAAAGCCGATATGACCTTGTTCTTCGATGATTTGAAGTGTGAGCAAGGGGGTGGTGTAAGAATAGTGTTGTTCACACCATAAGGAGTTCCAATGCCCTTGTCATTCAAGTTAGACTTACCTTGCACTAATAACAATGCTAAATATGAAGCACTAATTTTGGATCTCCAAATATCCATCGCCATGAAGATAAAAAGGCTAAATATCTTTGGCTATTTCCTTCTCATTGTGAACCAAGTTAAGGGATTATTTCAATGTTGATGTTTGATATTGAAATCTTACAAGGATATTTTTGACATTTATCTAGCTTGACTGGAATGGTATAATATCGAGGTAATCCCTCATTCATCCAATAAATTTGTAGACATAATGACATCTTTAGGATCTCTAATCCCTCATAATATATCTATCGATTTCATGACCATCCATGTAAAAATGTTGTCACACTCTACTGTGCAGCACAAAGCATTGGATAACAAAGAGTCAATCAACATGATCCATGTAGAATCAAATCATGAATGGTTTTACAAATCTAAAGAATTTCTCAAGAGATATTCCTAGGGATATTTGATCTCGCAGGATCATATAGGGAGTGGTATTACCATTCACAATAATATTGTTTCCCAGTTTGCATTTTTCAATGAAGAACCATAGGAGGAACATGTTGTCTTGTTGGTCAAAGTTGAAGCTTATCATAATTGGACATCATAAATATATGACTTCCTTAGAATTTGTGTAATCCCTTAGGGATTATCGCGTGCTACAGAGTGCACATTTAAGAATAAAGTGACAAAGTATGTCTTGTTAGCAGACATTCTATATCGAAGAAGCTATGATGGAGTTATCCTTCATTGTATTGAGCCCCAAGAGTCATCTTGGGAAATTTTGCAAGATCACAATGATACGTGTGATGGCCATTTCAGCAGCATGGCTATCGTCAAGCGCATCCTTTTAATGGGTTATTATTGGCCCACTATGGAGAAGGATTTCAATATGTATGTCAAGAAATGCGTTAAATGTCAACATCATGCTAATCTTACGTTCTTGCCATCACAGGTCTTATAGCCTATTCAAGTGGCTTGGCCATTTTATTAGTGGGGATTTTATCTCATTGGTAATATCTCTCCTCTATCATCGGGCCAACATAATTTTATTATCACGGCTATTGAGTATTTCACTAAATGGGTGGAAGCCATCCCCTTAACAACAAAAACTAGAGCGCATATTTTTGAGTTTATACTCACCAATATTATAAGTCATTTTGGAATACCATCCAAGATAGTGTCGGATAATGGAACATTATTTAGGAACAAAACTGTGAGAGATTTGATGTCTAATTATAGAATCAAACACAATTTGATGACTCCATATTATCCGTAAGCAAACAGACAAGTTGAAGCTTCAAATAAGATAGTGATCTCCATATTGAAAAATATGGTACAAGAGCACCACAAATATTGGTACATCCAGCTACCCCTTACTTTATGGGCTTACAAGACTAGTATTAGAACTCCCATTGAGGCAACTCCGTTTTCACTGGTATATGATGCTGAGGCCATTATACCCTTAGATTTGGAAATTCCAATGTTGTGCATCGCATTGAAAGAGTTCATTTATGATGACACTACGCGACAAGCTTGCCTAGATGAATTGACACTAATTGATGAACGCCACGTGAATGCCCTTGAGCACCTCCATGTTTATCAAGAGCACTTAAAATGAGCTTACAATAGTAAATTCCATCTGAGATACTTTGAGGTTGGCTATATTGTGCTGAAAGAGAACCAACATAACTCAAATTTACTGCCAAAAAGGCGAGACAAATTCATGGCTAATTGGTTAGGTCCTTATATGATCTCAAAGAATATTGGACCTGGGACATATCACTTGACATCTCTTGGAGGAGTTGAAGATCCTAAACCTCTCCATATCCTTCATCTTAAAGCATTTTATGCCTAAACCCCTAAAGGCTTCAAGGGTTTCTTAACATTGCTTGGTCAATCCTAAAAGGCTCCAAGGGTTTCTTAACACCTCTTGGTCAATCCTAAAAGGCTCCAAGGTTTTTTTAACACTGCTTGGTCAATCCAAAAAAGCTCCAATGGTTTCCCAAAACCACTTGGTCAATATAAAAATTCTCCAAAGGCATCTGTAAGCTCTTTGGTCAAACCTAAAGGTTAAAATCCATTAAAATTGGAAAAATGTCAAAAATAAAAAAAAATTGCATTTCATTTACATCTTGCATAATGCATCTCATTTTCCACACACATTTCATATTTGCATTAAATTTAGGCATAATCATTCATCATGCTTGCATTAGAATGAATTATGTTTACAATATTACAAATGACACCACGTTTGTGTTTCAATCATGCATTTATGCACTATCATTATCATGCATCACCCTTGTGAGTAATTGTGTTTTTTAACATAACGCAAATTGTTGCTATGAAGAATATACTAAGTTTTTTTGGTCATTCAACCATACCTAGAGGTCTTATCAAGAATTTATGGAAAGCTTGCTTTGCTTTTGTAGTTGAAGCCTAGTTAGTATAGCCGTTAGCATATCAAAATTCTATCACTAATCAACAAATTAAACAATCTTAAAAAGTACTAGGGGAAGATGAAATCCACGAAGCAGGACTAGGTATCCATAGGATAAAAGAGTTATTCTCGCTTATTCCCCTGTGTGGATGGTACGAGAAATGTTGGCAATTGGCAAAATTACAAGTTTATTCCCTACATAGAATCCCTTGCTTACGTTAAAATGAATAATATCCTAGAGTGATATCCCAAATAAATCCTCCAGATTGATACCCCAAATAAATATCATAGATCGACATCCCAGATTGATATCCCATATTGATATCATAAGATCGATATCCCAAAAATAGTTCCCCAAAGTAAAATCCCAAAAGTAAGTTTCTGAAGCAAATTATCAAATGTAAAATTCCAAAAAGTCAATTCAAATAAAGACAAAATTGTACAAGGAAATAAAAATCAGTATCAAATCCCTTGCTCAAGAAAGAAAGAAAGAAAAAAAAGGAAAGTATAAAATAAACAATGATTATTGTCACTAAAGTATAAAAATAAACAGTGATTTTTATCACTTTATATGAGCAAGTATCCCAAAAAATTGAAGAAAAGAAGGGAGTGAACTTGAATCCATGGAATTTCCAGCACTACTATACCTTACACATGATGATATATCTTATGCATTAGAATTTGTCTCTTGTGCAGACCAATGTTTGAATGTGGAAGAGCTAGTCTCAGGTATCCTGTATCATCTAGTGGTCTAGTCCAATTAAAATTTAAACCTAGTATTGGATAAATATTTGTGGACTTTCAATCTTAGCAATGGGCTGAAATAATCCTACTTGACATCAGGGTATGCTTATGATTTATCTTAATATATTCAGTTGCACACATAGGGATAATGAATAGTTAGGGCTTATCCTAGTGAAAGCCTTATGTTTCAGAAGTCTAGTATGGTTAGTATACAACTTTTGATCAGTAAACTAGTGTTTTTGAGTCTCATGGTAAACCTCAAAAATTCCCAAAAAGCAACAATCAAATTTTCAAATGCAATCATCAAATATAAAATCTTGTTTATGAGAGTTTGTTTATTAGAACTATTTGTAATATATGTTATATAACGGATGGATGTCATAAATTATATTTAAACGACCACTGGATATGTTATGCATATATTTTAATTTACAAAAAATTATAAATAAAAATAGTGCATTACAGCTCACATATGAGTGTCAAATCAATAAATATTCATAATCAAATATAATAATTATCATGCATGACTATTATACATTCTATGGTGTCATTCATTAGATTGTTAAAACCTCATATAATATTGCATACATTGTATTTTAAGTGATTAAAACATACATGTCCATTTAAAATGAATCAATATCATCAAAAATACATGCAATACAAACATGGCATAAAGTATGTCATAGCAGTGTAAAGTAAATGCATACAAATGAAGCAGATCAAAACTGCATTAAACAAAAAATATTGCATTCGTATACATAACATCATAAAGTAGTCCATCTACACATGTATATCACTGCATCCACATCATATAGCCAATGCATGTCATCCATACATCACATCATATAACAATAAATCAAATATCTACATTACATTAATGTGCATAACATAAACATAAAATACCCAAAATAAAATACACATAATGAAATGAATTGTCATATCGGATTTATGTGTCAAGATTACATAATATCAAGATATATCAAAATACTCATAGGTTAAAACTATGTAGGTCCTCGACCTTACACCCAAAACTGGTACAAAAATCATCTTTGAAGATATGTACTAAATAGGAATTGCATCCCCAGTCTGTGAGGCACCTCCATCACCTCCGCAATCCCTATGAGTCTTTTATGAGCTAGCACCATGAGTGCCCGAAGACATATGAGTCCTCTCAGTTCTATGCATCCTATGGCTCGAGCTAGCAAAAGACTACCCTATCTCCCTGGTCCTAGACCTGGTCCTTTGAGTCCCTGTAGTGTGGGTATCCATTTGTACCTCCCCACCTATCAACCTTATGTAGCCCGTCATCTAGGATATGCGAGCTACACTCATTGTCTATCTCTCATTACCCTCCTCCTTGAGGGAATATAGATGCCAGATATCTATCATGGGATTGTGACCTCCTGGTAGTAGAGTAAAGGGCACTGATGAAGGTGGTATGATAGCCTATGAATATGAGGGATTTCCCCTCACTGCCTTAAGTAGGTCCATCTCAATAGTCATGACACTTAGTTGTGCCTATGCCAGATCTCGCTCGCTTGTGAATTTTATGATCCAAGTATCTACAGTGAAAACCTATGCATGGAGAGTTTTCCTCTCCTCCTCATATCCCTGCCACCACCTCTCCCTATGAGTGAGCTTCACCTCTATCATGGTGATGGTAGTATATCTGTGTAGAATCTATTTTTGTAGTATCCCAACCTAGCTTTGGATATTGACAATCTAGGCTCTCAACTACCTAATCTCGTTGTTCAAATGTGCCTCACCCTCATCTAATACCTCCTCCTCTGCCTCCACCTATAGGCCCTCCTCTACAGTGGACCCTATACCCCATACACCCTCTATCCACTAGTGGGTCCTACACCCCTGAGGATCCATCTATGCATCCTTTGTGCCCTCTACTATGAATCCACCAGTTGGTCAACCTAGAGGACCCTCTCCATGCCACTAGAAATCTTCCCACCATCCATCATAGTCAAGAGTAGTGCCCATGTCTTCTAGGCCTGACTCTTGGAAGTCATCATCCTCATACCCTAGGGGAGTCATTTGGGGCCATGTCAGGTCCCTCTCGAGGACCATACATCTATATATAGTTGACATATTTGTTACATCTTTCTAGATTCCAATCTACCATAGGATGTGAGAGTAGAAGTGGTACTCACGTATGTCGACCTGTCAATAGAAGATCCATCTATCTCTGCATGCTTAGTGTAGGTCCCTGTCCGCATCTGTCCATGTTGGTTAGTCCATGTATGATCACCACCATATGTGCCTAGGATAAAGTTGTGCCAATATGGCAATGTAATGCTCTAGGTATCCTGCATGAGACCTACTCCTGAAGCCCTCTCGCTCCCAAGGCCAGTAGGAGGCATAGCACTGACTATCATCATCAATATCAATAATTGGCAGGGACAAGTCCATGAGGTACTCAATCAAGATGTGTTGATAGTCCCAAATATTAATGAGGATGTTGCATCTAATGTCTACTCTACTACAGCATGTGATTTGGTACAACTCCTGATAGAGATGTGCTAATGGGATGCTCCCCATGACAGGATGAGAGGCCATGCAGTCGAGCTTACCATAACCTCTCTAGCCCAATATACGAGATTCCAAGGGAACCTCATGCCTAAGGAATCTAGGAGGACTATATGAATAATAAAGTGCATGAATACAACCTCCCTCTATAAAAATAATCTGGCCTCGAACCACTTCTCAACATGGATACCTTTGTGGGTATTACGGTCTTGGGCCTCTATACTATGTCTACCAAATATAGCATCGAATACAACCTTCCTGGCTGAGGTAGGTGAAGATGTGATGGGCTCACCATAAATGGGTAGGTGGACGATACGGTATAGATCCTCTAAAGTGACAGTCATTTCACCCATCGATAGGTGAAATATGTTGGTCCACGCATCCTAATGGTGGGCCAAAGTAATAAAGTATCCCTAGTCAATTTGGATGGTGGGGAGGTTTAATATGTAATCGAACCCCACAACAATGAACCACTCCCGCTCCCCAGGAGTGAGATCACCATGAAGGTTATGAAGAAGATCGGTCTCCCTTGCTCTATTAGTCAAAGTTTGAATAAAATAATAATAAACAAAGAAAAATAATGAAAAATAATTCTAACTATTAAAAAAAAATTGAAAAAGCATAAAAAACACAAAATACATGTCAACGCATGATCACAAATTTTAAAAACATCAAAAAAAGCACTTAAAAATGTAATAAAATGGCATGAATTGCCTCGAAAAATAAAAAAATTAAACAAAATTGACAAATTTTCCTAACTAATGCGCGTCACAGGTCCTAGCAGCAGTTAGCACAATGGTCAAAAATATGATCATTGGGATTTGAATCCCACTACAAATGACAGCTACGACCCTCAATTTACCAATTGGAAGTCACGAATGCCACCCGCAGCTAAGGGGCATGACCTTTTCAGGGTCAGGTGACCCAAAACCCTCAAAATTGATTAATTAACCCACCCTCTAATCTAACCTATGCTAAACCTAGCTAGGGTATGGTTCGTTACCAACAGTTTAATGAGATTCATTAACCCATTTTTTAGTGTGGTTAATTTTAAATCGGTAACGAAATTGCAAGGTCTTGTTTTTTGAGTTACCTTAGAAGAACCGTCTCCTCCATTGGTCGAATATTCTGGCTAATCAACCATCAGTGTGGAAACTAGAATTATGTCGGGTTTTCAACAACATTTTGTGTTAGAATGTAGTTTTTACCTCCCAAAGCTCTTAGTTTTAACATCATTCTTAGGTGAATAATTAAAATTAACAAAGCACAAAAACCTTATATAATTTTTTATTTTGGTGCGGCCCACGGTTGACATTTGCGGTCCTTGAATTAGGGTTTTCCACTCGTAGTTGACATCTACGGTTAAGGAATTGGCCCGCTTCTGACAAGTGCGGTTAGAAAACTATATTAATTGCTCCAAATTACCACTGTGGAGAACCTTAAAAGGTCAAATAAAGGATGTTAATTAGACCAGATAAGTCAAAAAATTCAAAATTAACAAAAAATAAAATAAATCAAAAGCCAAATGCACCTCGTATTCAGTTATTTACCCTATACACTTTACGGTTGCAGTGACTTGTGATCCATGCAATCCGGAAAGATGAGTAAATTACCATAAGAACATTTGGGGCAAATTCATCATTTTTGAATGGTTATGCTTCATTTCAATCCCTAAGAAGGCCTACACAGCCATACTGCTCCACGAGAACAAGATATTCATTGTAATTCTCCTATGACATTTTTAGCATATCATTAACATTATGATTCACTATAAGCATAATAGATATTTCTATAATTTCGATTCTTTAAGTAGGCCTTCGTAGCTGGACCTCTCCATGGGATAGAAATAGGCAACTACTCTAAATGGTGTAATCATAGCTAATTAGGCCTTACCAAGTATTCAAATGCTAAATCTTAATTTCTGTAAAAATAATTCATAGTGGTCAAGCAACCTCATCATTTCATTTAATTGTCATTACCCTCATCGACTCATCGCTTGAGGGGGTAGTCATAATATCAAATCATAATCAAATTCAACAGAATATCCCTTGATCGTAGATCCCTTGATCTTGTCAAAATTATGTTTGTCCTTATGAATCATTGCTAAAATACTATCATAAGCTTACCCCATTTACTTGGGGCAAATATTATAGTTATTTTGTAACTCTCTTCCTTTCGGATTAATAGGCACGAACGCCTACTTGGAATTGATGCTATCCAAATATCTGATTATGAGTGCAAAATTTTTCAAATTTAATTCTTTCATCTAGTTGGAAGCAATGATTCTAGGATGCGCATCCTTTTGATAGACTCGAGGCATCTAATGTTGATCAGATCAATGATCATCATCCAACCTATGACATCATTTTAGGTCATGATTTTCCCAACGTTGTTCAAAATCACACCGCATCTTAAAAGGGGCATTTGTAGAAACCTAAAATGCATCATGTCAAGGTGACTACTCATATGGGACGTGATAGAAGACCATATGGAAGACCTTTGGACAAATCCAAGGTGTAGCAATGGTTTTTACCACTCAATTGGGCACCTTTTCCTAGTCATTGCTAGCCACTACTGACACCCGTGGTTAGTAGTACTCACCGCATTTGTCATCCGTGGTAAGTAATAAGAATCAGTTGGCCTTCATCCAACCCAAAGTTGGTTGCAAGGGACAATTGGTTAGATATTGGAGTGGTTTGAGTGAGTAAGGTTCTGGATCCTTCCGTCCAACAAGCTCAACTACCCAATATTGATATTATCTTCATGAGGAAGCTACTCCTAGCCCCTTGGCAATTGCTATAAGATCCCCCTCTGAATTGGGAATAATTTTGGAGAAACATTTATCAATTGAGTAGCAAAGCCTATTGAATTGCATAATCCAACTACATGCATTGAGAAGGATACTTTTGCTACCCAATTGGAGATCAAATTTTTATGGAAGCCCTAGGATCATAGGAGATCCAAGAAATGTCAATTCATGCAATATGTGCACCATCAGATTAATTCAACCACCAAACCTATCGGAGGACATAGAGGTGACCCTTGGACATAAATTTGACAAGGTGGGTCAAAGAGAAAGCCCTAATTTTGAGGGTAAACTTACTCAGAGGTCCACTGCAGCTCTCAGCCGCGGTTAACAGTGTCACCCACTCATCAGACCCGCAGTGAAAAAATTAGGGTAGATTCCCTTGTTTTTCCTTTTATAGATTATTTAGCTAGGTTAGATTAGCCTTATTAGCAATTCAATTAGTAGTTTTAGAGATTTTGACCGGTATATTTAGAATGTTTGATAAATTTTGTTCATTGTAGCAATTAACACTTTAATGAATATTTTTCATGTCTCCATGCTTTCAATCTTGTAATTAGGCCACTAGATAGTTAGATGCAATTTAGCTTACAGGCTTTCTAACAATATTTTCATGTTTTGCATAGTTTTAGCATATTTATTGCATTTTATTTATTATTTATAGTCATGAAATAATTTTATGATAATACCCTTTAAAGGCCTCACCAAGAGATGCTACCTTTGCTTTTAACATGCTTCTTGTTGTTTATTGAATGTAGTATTAATAGGGTCATGCAATTCAATGTAGAAAATGCCTCTAATCATGGATAAGAGGGTCATCGACACCCTAGAGCAGTTCATGTCACCCTAGAAGACATTTTATTCACACCTACCAAAAAAGGGAAATTAGATCTATTGTAATTTAAGTACCAAAATGGCTATCCCTAAGAGGGATGACTATGTAACTTGACTCAATTTAGAATTAATAAAGGATTCTCGTATTTTTGTTTTCTTCTTGTTGTAAATTGGTGCATGTTTAGTTATTATATTTCTTTAATTGTAATAGACAATATCGGATGTAAGACTTTTTTGTGGTTACAAAGTTGTTTGAATGTAGGGACTAGAAATTCCAGTCATTGAGGTATACATAGCTACTGTAATAGAATTTTCCCAAATAGGGGAATGCATGTATAATGAGGACAACCCCATACTCTACATGCAATAATTATTTGGGCACCCAATGTAATACCTAACATGTGTTGGTTTGTCGAAACAATACATCCCTTAGTTATGGAGGTCAATCTTCGAGTAGATTATTCGGTTCTTCATGTTCATGTAGGTTTTCCAAACTAAAATTAAATCATATTCATTTTATAAATCATTTACTACATGGGGATAAGATCAATTTCCCCCATTATCTTACATATGAACACAAGGATGAGTTCAATCGATACCAAGTAGGCACAACATCTACCTTGGCTCACCATGGTCTGATTTCAGCCTTGGTACGATATATTGAGTCACACAAAGATGTAATGGTTGAGGAAGTAGAAGGAAATAATGTAGTTCCTAAGGTAGATAAATAAGTAGTGGCATTATAATATACTAACTTGTTGGTTGATAAGATGGTAGATCAAATAGAGGCGATGCTTGCATCCCAGCCTGAGGAAAATCCATGAGATGCAAGGTAAGCCTTGTCCCCTATTTTTCCTTAATTTTATGAGGATGCATTATAGGCTTCATCCCCTACTAGCCCTAAATTTAATTATGAGTTAGGTCATGGTCCACCAAGCCCTACTTACATGTTGATTTCCACCAAAATAAAGAGTAGGAGGATGAAGACGTCCATTGTGGTTCATAGCTCATTGGATGATGATGCAAAAATTGACAAATTGAATAAGGATGATTTTATGGCCCATATATTATAGGGCTTGTTCAAGGGAAGTACTCCTTGGAAGGAAAAGCAAATGGAGGATCTGTAGTAGTAGATACAAATATTGAAATAATAGCTTTGTAATTGGGAGGCCAAGTATAAGGAGGAACAGAATCTTTTCCAATAATCCAAAAAAGTATTTGTAGTGAAATTTTAGGAGCTATATCAAACCATCCATCAACTACAGGAGATGATATTGAAGTTATAATTATAGGCCTAAAAAATGGATGTTAAACATACAACTAGGGCACATGCAGTGGTACAAACTGACTGGGCTATAAAAGTGACCACTAACTCTCCAGAATCTAAGAATAAAGTAGCCTTCTCTGGCCCTTTTTGGTCATACGTGAGAAATTCTAGCAAGGAAGCTAAGTTAGGAAACCAATAAATGGTTTTTTCTAGATATATGTATGCATAGGGGAGCCCTAATTCTTGAGCAAGGACCCTTACAATTATAATAGAAAGTGCAATTAAATAATTCTCCTTGAAATACCATGCAAAAGTAGAGAAGGAAACAAATGCAACAATGGAGGTTGAATAGCCCCATTCACTAGATTAGGATCCTAAAGTTGATATGGGAGTCCCCAACATCTTCTTACTCTATATATACAGAGGTAAATTGAGAGGATGAAATTGAGGTCGAAGAACCTCACCTTTAAGAAAAATTTGTAGAGGAAGACATCAAACAAGAAACTAAAATTGAGGTTGAGGAGCCTTAGATTCCAAACAAGGATGCAATGAAGAATCAAGAGATTGAAAAATCTCAAGAGTCCACTCGTTCTATAGGCAAGAAGTTATAAGGAGATGTAGGTGTTGAGCCTGAGTAGCTTCAGGAAGAGAAAGATATTTTAGAAAAAGAATTACCTACTGCACAAAATGTGACTAAAGGATAACCTGATAAAAAGACTTTATAACAGGCATAGGAGACTCAAAAGTCTCTAATTTTTAAATATCAAGTAGTAGAAATAGTAGTAACAACTATAGAAATAGTAGGAGGAAATACCCCTGTTTCAAATACACCTACATGCCCTGCAATATAGCCCAAGAAGCTAAGAACAAAGAGGAAGGCTATAAGGGAACCTTAATGAAGATCCATAACTAGAGCATGGATTCTACATCTAAAATAATCGAGCATGAATTATGATGAAGAATGGGCAAAGACTTTGAAGTTTTTTAATGAGCAATAAAAAAGTTTGAATAACTCAAGGCAGATGTCAAGGTAGATAAGGAGTGTAGGAAATCCTCTAAGAGAGTGACCAAGGAAACTAGAAAAGAGGCCAAAAAGGCATCCAAGAATCCTCATAAGAAAATCAATTTTTCCTAACTAGTATGGGTCAACAAGTGATTAGCCTTTAAAGATGAAGGTATATTTCATGAAAATGGGACTACTAGATCCTGTACCACCTGTAGCTAAAACAAAAAGAAGCAAAGCCCCTTTGGTAGAAGAAATAGAGTCTGAATATGATGCTAAACTTGAGCCAACGATGGCTGGTTTTCCCAAGTTCAAGGTTACCGAGAAATATAACATTCCATATGATGATGAATCTGTAGTGCCAGTGGGAGAAAGGTTACCTCCTCACCATGAATACTAGAAGCAGGCTAAGCTAGCATTCCAGAAGGATACCTCCACTTTCACTGGATACTATTTGAGAAATGTGGAATAGAGGAAAGTTTGGATAAAGGAAAAATCAAGAACAGGTGCAGGATTAGGATCCAATCATCCAACTCAGTGTAGTAAGTACCAAAAAACACAACAATAGGAGGTAGCCACACCCAAAGCACAAAAGGGTGAAAGCCCAAATATAAGGTAAATGTCGAAGCCATTGTAAATAAGAGGAAGGAAAGAGTTAGGGCCTACTGGAAGGGTGTTAATGATACTGGTAATTACCAGTTCAAAGTAGCATAGGGACGTGGAAACCCTTAAGCATGGGGGATGATGAGCCCTAAAAATACTTATTTTTTGTACAAAAATTCTATATATATTGTCGCATTTATTTTAATAGAAATATATGTTTTATGTAAATTTATATGTATTTAACATTAGATTATGTACGTTATCTAATATTTATTTTTGAGTGAATTATGTGTAGATTTAGTGTATTTTATAGTATTTTAGCATCACTATATCAAGGTCATATTCGAACCTGGCAGTTTTTCATTTTGTGATGGTAAAAATATCTATGATAAAATAGTGATGAAGTGCTAAGTTAGGTGCATGATTCCCATTTGGCACTTGACTTTCAGGTACCTAATTCCTGTTAGGTGCTCCACTCTTTTTTGGTGCCTTATTCTCATATTCTACAAATAAGGCACCTGAATCTTATCTTCTATAGATAAGGTGCCTAATTCTCGTTGATGCAAAATTATAGTGTGATACCCTGTTTTCGATAGAACAAAGCGGTGATTTCAATGATGGATGTGGACGTGATTTCAGATACGGATGTAAACCAAGGAAAACTTCAATAACCATATGTCATATTTTTTTTTTAATCACATAAAACTTATTGTAATCAGGTAAAGAAAAATATCAGACATATTTTGTTCTAATACAAAATACATTGAATATATTATGAGTTAATGTTTTACTTTACCTCCTTTATTCCTATGTATTATTGTAACAAAAAAATAGGAGACCAATTTTATTTCAAAATGTAATAGGACATGGCCACATATATTATAAATATGCAGACCACCCTCGAAAAATAGATCCCAAATTTTCTCTATAAAATTTTTGCTATAATTCTAAATATGATTAATTTGAGTCTTTTTTATCAACTCAACTAGCATACGATGTATGAATTAACATGGGAAAAATTTGTTGGAAGATTAGGACCACTCTCAACATTATTCCTCTCTTATTTTACTTATTTTCTATCATTTTAATTCATTTTTCATTTTTTATAATTTAGTTTAATACTACAATTTCCCCTGTTTTTTGTAAATTTCTAGCAAGTGTGTAGTTTTGATTTCAGTAATGCATTTTAGTTATATATTTGATAATGTAAATTAGAATAGTGGTTTGGAAGATAAAATATAACTTCAACAAAACAACAAAACCCCCCAAACCATAGAATATAAGGTACTCATATGATTAAAGATATATTACAGGCATATATTGTGTAGGGTTACTCACAAGTTTACGAGCTATGCTGAGTTGATAAATTAAATGGAAGTAATGATTTGAAACATAGAAAACTAACTAATATTTTACCCAATAGGGGGATAAAATACTATGACTCCTCCCAAACAATTCAACCATGTGCAAAAACACCAAGGTTTTGTGGATGCTATTCACATAGTAACTCGGGGTAAATGAAGCACAAATCACCAAAATGAACAACACCAACTAGTCCAACCTCCCAAGGCACCACCAAAAAATGTGTCTTCACAACCTAATAATTCATCTCAATATATTCATTTTTCTACCAAACCATATCTACCAATCCACATTACAAGTCATTCATCCTAACCTATTCATCTCCCAATTCATCCACAAAGACCTATCATATCCCTAAGCAGTCAGGTAACAACTAGTCTCAAAATAACTTTAACAAAATTATCAATCTATGAGATTATACAACAATCTCATCCAAACCGTAAGGTATTAATGGAAATCTTAAAATCCATTGAACTTCAATCTAAATACTCTAATGCCTTTAACAATTTTTTGGGGAGCATTCAAACATGTATGGAGCCCTCTATCGTATTCTATGATTTTGAGATCAAATCAATATTATAAAATCATTGAATCCTCCATTACACACAATGTATCAAGTTGATAGGAATCACTTCAAATAAGTATTGATTGAAACTAGATCATCCATCAACATAATTACCACCTTAGCCATCCAATATATTAATATTCCACCTTTGCACATCATCAAGTCCACCTTCACCTTACGAGCATTCAATAACACTCTATGTTCCATAGTTGGAACTATGGTCTTACCCATAAAATTGGGGGTGAAGATGTTGCACACTATGTTCCATATCCTAGAGGGGTCCATGGCCTATAATATACTCCTTATATGTCCTTGTATAAGGAATATGGAATGTATTCTCTCAATATTACACCAATGTTTAAAATATATACATGAGGGATAAATTCATTGCATATTGGAAGACATTGAACCATTTAAGCATTGCAACATCATATCCAACCCATATGAGTCCACACTTACATCCACTCACTTTTCCTTAGTCCCATAAACCTCACCATCCACTTCACATCACAATACTTTATCCAAAGTACTCATCCTAGAGGAACTCCCCATAATTGATCCACATCAAGCCTCAAATTCCATACCTCAACCATTATTATAGTTAGAAATATGTATATGTGATCGAGCTCAATAAACACCCTCCACATCTTCCACATCATCTATCTCACCCATTACCACCCATCTATCACTACCCATAAAAAAAATTCTGCAAGCACCCACCACCATTTCATTCACACCAGAATCACCAGTCATCCATAAAATTCCTTAGCCAAATCCATCTTCATCTCCACCAACCAACATCTCACAAGTCGATGTAACATATTCTGAGATGCCACTCCAATATACATCATTCTCATAATTTGAGCCACAAGTCACCCCAAAGTCTCACACCTCCACATACACTCTATCCACACCATCACCCACACAAATTGTGGTCCACCTTGCTAGTCCTAGCATTTGCAAGTATGTCATTCAAGATGTCAGAATCACACCACTCAACATATAAAATATTAGGGATTATGGTTTCCAATGTGACCCACCATTATCCATCGAAGCAGTATACAATATGGTTTCATCACCTAATATAATTAATTTTGTATATGGGGAGGTATATTCATTGTCCAATCCACTTCTCCAAAATGAACCCAAGCAACCACCCTCTACCAACCATGAACACATGACTAATCTTGATTTACCATAATGATATTTTCATCAGGTTAATGGATAAGGATATGGCTTAGGATGATATGAATAGGGTATGCATGAGATCATAGAACCTCAATATCGAGAAGTGCATGATCATTCAGATCTAGGATATAATCCACAATCTACCAATTCTTCTTTTGATCGAGCCCTTCAAAGACTCAATCTATATCACAAAGAGGAAAAATATCATAATGATGACCTTGAGGATAAATTATATGAATAATATGATATCATGTCAATAGCTTTTGATGAATCCAAAGAGGAATCAACCCCAATCATACCATTCACTAAACAGGGTGAGTATTATCTCAAAATGTTCCCCATCCATCAATCCATATTTCATTTGGTTATCCCAAGATAGCTAGCTGAGCCTACTAGTGAACCACCACCTCCACTTCAATTATCACCTCACAACAACCTAATTTAACATATGTACATAACAAAAAAATTGTTTTTGAATTTCTTCATTTGCATATTTATACCATTTGCATTTATACATATTGCTTGCTGCTATCCAGGTTTTCAAGGTTCATTCATAGATTCTAATAGCTAATATAACCCACCCTTCACATTGCAACCATGATTCCCTCACTAAGTCATCATGAATCCTATTGACTTATTCACACCACTCCATAATCCATATAATTTGTAAAAACTAATTTCTATTGACATAAGCCTCATTGATATGGAATTAATTTCATTACCACCATCCTTTTCTAAATTCATCCTTTCTAAGGAATCGTTAAGAGATTCCGCTGCTTACATTCCTCCGTCACCTTCACCTTCACCTTTGTATTCACCTTTGAATTCTACTATTTTCCAAGTATAAATGGAAGATATTGTCCTAGAAGAGTTTGAAAAAATCATTGATGACATTCATCTAATCCCAAAACCCCATCAACTTGAGGAATGTTCACACATGGCCATTAAAGAAACTATAGATGTGAACCTTAGTATAGATGCAGACAATCCATAAATCATTAAACTTGGAAAAAGTTTATCCACTAATGAATAAGAGTAATTTGTAGATCTTACCAAGAGGAAGAAGGGCATATTTGCATGGTCTTATAAATACATGCCTAGTTTTTATCCTAACTTGGTTGTCCATAACTTAACCTTGCATCCTAATGATAATTTGGTCAAACAAAAACTAAGTAAGTTACATCCTACCATTGGCCTTATGGTAAAATAAGAACTTAAAAATTTGTTAGATGTGTGTTTCATTCAACCCATTGACTATCATGAGTGGCTATCAAACATGGTATCCATTTGCAAGACTAATGGGGCAATTCGTATTTGCACTGACTTTTGATATCTTAATAAAGCATGTTCTAAGGATGAATTTCCTCTACCAAACATTGATATTCTTATCGACACTTGTGCTAGCCATGAAATGCTATATTTAATGGATATTTTTTTAGGATACAACTATATTCGAATTAATCTTGATGACCAACACAACAACATTTACAACACCTTGGGAGACTTTTTATTACAAGGTAATGCCATTTGGCCTTAAAAACGTAGGTGCTACTTATCAACATGCCATGATATACATCTTCCATTATTATATGCATAAGATCATTGAAGACTATGTGGATAATCTATTGGCCAAATCTAAAACCATATAAGAGCACATTGGTATCTTGGAAAATGTGTTTGATCAACTTCTAGAGCATAATGTAAGGTTGAACCCCAAGAAGTCTATCTTCGATGTCACCTCAAGCAAATTTCTAGGATTCATTGTCTCCAAGAGATGCATTGAAGTGGAACCAAATAAGGTCAAGATCATTATGAAGATGTCTCCCCTAATAAACTTGAAACAGTTGCATAGTTTACAAGGAAATATCCAATCAATCCATCATTTCATAACATAACTTTTTGATAAATGTAGGCCTTTCAATCACCTGCTACAAAATGGGGTAAAATTTTTATGGATAGAAGAATGCCAACAGATTTTTATGATATCAAGCAATACTTAGCTTCTCTGCCATTCTTAAATCCACCTCACCCGAGGATCCCATTTCATATTGAATTAGGGACAATGCTTGCACAAAATAATGAAAACAATACTTGCACAAAAGAATAAAAATAATACTTGCACAAAAGAATAAAAACAACAAAGAGCAAGTCATCTATTACATTATTTGAACACTGGTAAGCTATGAAACAATATATGCTTACGTGCAAAAACTATGTCTAGAAGTGGTTTTTACGACTAAGAAACTCATATATTGTATGCTAAATCACACCACTTATATCATAGCTAAAGAAAACCCTCTGCATTAGATGATGACTCACACTTACAACAACACCTGCACCAAAAAATGGATAATTCTTCTAACATAATTTTATCTTGAGTTTATTAGTCAAAAATCCATTAAAGGTCAAGTGATAACCAATTAGCTTGTAGAAGCTCTACTTCCTAGTGATCAACCCTTGATTATGGAGATCCCATATGACTTGGTATTTACCATCACTGAATAGGATGAAGATGTCATTCATGAAGAATATATGAATATCACACTCTTCTTTGACATTTCTAAGTGCAAAAAAGGACAATATGCAGGAATCATATTTCATACACCACAAGGGATACCTATCCCTTTATCATTCAAACTCAAATTCTCATGCACAAACAATAATGCAAAGTATGAAGCCTTAATATTAGGACTTATAAAAATATTTGATGATTACCAAATTATCATGAAGTAAATGGATTGTACCAATGTTAAAAACCAGTCCTAAAACTTTATCATGAAGTAGCAATGAAAGTGCTCATAAAATTTGATTGGTAAGAAATTGATAGTTTACATCATTTGACTAATAGATGTGTATATGTGATGGCTTCTCTAGGATCATTGATTTGTCGGAGAGTTCTAGCCGCAAATTGTCTCAAAAATATCTAAATATGTAATTTATTGTGCTAAATCAAAATATGAGAAGGATGTTTGCTTTATCTACACCAAACCATATAAGCCTTGGCTTAATCAAGTAAAAAAATTTCTCAAGTTTGGAACACTCCCATCAAACATGTCACAAAATGCCAAATGAAATTTCAAGCAAAAGGTAGCTCATTTCACTTTCTTAGAGGATGTATTGTATAGATGTGGTTATGATGGACTCCTTCATTGTCTCGAGCCTTTAGAGGCCCAAAGAGAAATATCCAAAGCTCATGATGGTACTTGTGGAGGTCACTTTAGTGGAATAGCCATCACGAAGCATATTTTATGCATGGGTTATTGTTGGCCCACCATGGAATGTGACTATTGTACTTATGTCAAGAAATGTCAACAATGTCAGAAACATGCTAATTTAACTCATGTCCATCACAATAATTACATATTATTCAAAGTCTTTGGCCATTTTCACAATGGGGTTTAGACTTGATTGATAAAATCTCACCTCCTTCCTTAGGATAACACACATTCATCATCGCTACCATTGATTACTTAACTAAGTGGGTCGATGTAATTCCTCTAACTAGTATTATAGGACCTTGAATTATGGAGTTTATACGTCAGCATATCATCTATTATTTTGGTATTTCCTTGAAAAAATATTTGACAATGGCAAGTCTTTCAAAAACAACTATGTTCGAGCACTTTGTGAGAAATATAATATCCAACATAGTTTCTCAAATCCTTATTACCCATAGGTGAATGAAAAAGCTTAGTAAACCAATAAGACCTTGATCACTATTTGCTGGAAATATTGAGTACATTGAGTTGTCATTGATGTCAAAGGTTTGATGCCAAAAGGTGCAAAGATATTTAAGATAGGAATATTGTTCATGGATAATGCATTTATGAGGTTGGACAATTACTCAAGGAAATTTTTTTAAAGGAAAATATTATAATATTTAAATATCATGTTTAAATATTATAAAGAAAAGGTTTAAGAGATTTGGACCAAAAGGTTTAACAACTTGAGACAAAGAGGTTTAAATACTTGAGACAAGGGATTGAAAATATAAAGGTTTGAAAGCATGGGCCAAAAATGTTTTTGATAAAAAAAGGTTTAAAAGTTTGAGGATCAGGATTTACATGGGACACAAGTTGGCATTATTTATTTCTAAAGGTTTTAAGTATTTATGGGCCTGTTGAGTGGTATTTTTACCCAATTGTGAAAATACAATTTCCAAATCCCCTCTTGCAAAGAAGTTAAACAAACAACTTCTCCAAGGTCTCCGCTATATTTAGCATTTTGCATATGTGTATTAGTAATCTCAAATAAATATATTCATTTTAAATGCTTGGAACACCTTAGTGATTGCAAGTAACTGTAAACAAGGGGCAATGTTGGTTTATTTTACCATGAAACTTTAGTGATTGTTCATTGAACCAAAATAAAGCAAATGTGAGTTGGCCCTCATATGACCACGATGTAGTGCCTTAATTCCTTTTATATTGAGAGTTTTAAGGTAGATTTTATCTTCTTTATTAAGTCCAAATATGGCTTCTTATCATGAAGATAAATATAGCTTTCAATATGATTGATAAACTATCCCTCTTTGGTGAAATGAATTTTTACAATGAAGCAATAATTTATGGCCTTGAATAAAGGGTTTTAAATGTCACTTTAACTTATCCCTCTTAAATGAAATCAAATTTTCATCAAGATGAACAATTAAGTGCTTTGAAGAAAATACTTTCAATGTAATACTCAAATTACCCCTCTTTCGTAAAATTAGAATTTTTATGAAGAGAGGGTAATTTTAAGCTCAAAATGGAAATTTGTGAAAATGCCATAAAACATAACTCCATCAATGAAATTGGAATTTTCATGAAGGGAATGTCATCATAGGCTCATGAGTACAAAACAAAACTAAAAAAATGAAATTCCGGCCCAAAATGGAAATTTTCTATTTTCAGATTTTTAAAATCTGTAATAAAACAACTTCGATGAATTTTTAAAAATACTAAACAACTCCAAAAATGAAATTTCAAAGTGCGTATTGGAATTCTAAAGTATAACCTACGCAATGGTGAAATTATTTTTGGATTTTGAAATTTTTTTAATGTTTATTTTAATGCCTGAAAATTAAAAAAAAATTAAAATTTATGGAAAAATAAAATGCATAAAAATGAAAATGAAATGCAGAAAACTGAAAATAAAATGCATTCAGTATGATGCTATCCTATTTCGACAAAACCGCAGATGTGAGGTTTCCATGCATGCAACTTAACCTATTGGACTTGCAAAACAAGCACAATCCCCATAGACTAAGTGTTGGTTCCTAGGGTTTAAAATAAATTTCAGGTTCAAGCATTCACATGAAGCAACCAAGCAAACTTGCATTAACTCCATCTACAAACTCGAAATCTGAAAAAGATAAAAGAAATAGACATTAAATCCATAGCATGCAAAGAGAATCTCCTTCTTTCTTGCCCACAAGATGCAAATTTCTGAAAACTCCTACATTAAAAATATGTCATTTTACAATAGCAGAATTTGGCCTCCAAAAGGCTTCAGCCATGGAAGGAAAAATAGCTCCAAAAGAAACAAATCCAGAAAAAAACTCTGCAATCTTGCATTTCCAAAACCATTTTCCAACCCTTGTGCATGCCTTTGCTTCCCCTTTTAAAATTTCTGGTTTGACTCTCCGTTTTGTGGCCCTTCGTTTCATTTTCCCTTCTTGCATGACTTTTCGTCTCATGTTCAATCGTCTCTTTTCTACAACTGTATTTTGTTTGGTATTCTTTGTTTCGATTTATTTCATTAAAAAAAAAAATTCATTATTGCCATAACACTCTCCAATGTGTTCTTTATTTAACACATTCCTTTATCCCGTGAACATGACCTTAACCTTTATTAATAAAAAATAATTTTTTTTTGGTTTTATGTAACTGTGCCTAAAGTTACACATTTTTTATACTGATAAGCATATGTATTTCTAATATAGGCTCCATGTGGACGCTACTACATTCACCCCGCTTCCGATAGCAATTCTTTCATTACCTTATGATTCCTCAAAATAACCGTCATCTAACAACTGCCGTGTCACCATTATTATCAGGTTACTGTGTTTGCACACTCCTCGTCATTTGTCTAAAACTCATATCCATTAGACATCAGGTCCTTGTAAATGATCCACACCCCATTGTGACCCCTTCAGCATACAGACAATCACTCACTTCAATTGTCATTTTTATCAATGCTTTCAACTCCATTTACATAAGACTCTCGGTTGGCTGTAAATTTTTGTTTTCAACATCATTGATGAGATTCAACTACCTACTCTGGCAGCTTTCCTCCGTTGCTGCATTGTATTCACCCTCATTACATGGCATCAACACCTCCTCGAAACCGCCCTGTCCTCGTCCCATGTCATCCTCCAATGGCTTCCATATCCTTTGTGCATTCATTGATAGTAAGATTTATCGGTTACATGTGTTCTATCCGTCTTCAACGTGTCCCCTGTGGTCGTAGACATCAACGTTTCTATTCAGTCCTCTATTCTCAGCAGTAACATCTCCTGTGAATTCTTATTGTTATGATATCGGGTTGCTCGCATTGTTTAACTCTGCCAATGATGGGTACCTAAAAATTGTTGGCCTGTTCGTCCCATTCTCTGCCCGGCTACATTGTATAACCATCTACTATCGCCGCATATGCCACATTGTTGTCCAAAGTAAGCCTGTCATACTGTACTGGGCTTTTTCATCATGTGTTTGGGTTCGCCTTCTACCCTCACTACTCATCATGACACGATATCCACTCAATACTGTCACAAAACCCTCGCTCGAATCTGCCATGCAAAGGGCATCGGCCTGAGTCATCGTCGGTATTCAACGGTTACCATGATGAGGGGTGCCACAACATCACCATATCGGTGCTGCGAGTGCCGAGTGTTCTACAATTTCGTGTTGCTATCTAACCGTCAGCACTGCATTTATTTTATTTCTCATCCAACACTTCCCTATGTCGAACCCACATGTCACAAACTTCTCATTCTTTATCAAGGCATAGCTGCGTCGTTCAAATATTTCTAACATACGTTTCGGCATTCTCCAATTGCCATTCCCTTTACTATGGCAACTGTGTCCACTATTGGTGTTTTGGTGGGCCTCTTTAACACTGCCATGGCTTGGCTATGTCCATGTCCTCATGCACCTTCTCACACTATCTTGGTGCCGAGTAGTCCTTATCTTATGTGGTGGTTACTCGTTGTGGTGGTTACTCGTTGTTAAAGCTAACAAGTAAAATATGCCCATTTTTTCATTGAGCCTCTAATTGGTCCACGAAGTCTTCTTCCCCTACGGTGTCAATTACCACACGTGTTGGGGTCAAAATCCTTCACTATGATTTTTCTTCGAACCATGACCATGCTTGTTCGCACAACCTGCAAAACACACACAAAAAATGTATATTAAAAACATTATACTTTAAAATATATTTTTTTATTTTTATTTACTTATTTATTTTTATTTTTTTAATATTGAGTAAATACTTCTTATGCATATACATATATGTCGTGGGGGTGAACCCGGGTCACATCACCGAAAATGCAAGTGGTTCCCTTGTCGGTAGACCACAACACTATATATATGTGAGATGTATATATTTAAATTCACTTGTTATTTTCATCTTCTGTTCTTTGACCTAAACAAATGAAATAAAACCTAACAACTCGACATCAAACTCTCAAACGATAACACTGACAAACAAACTTGCCGATGCACAAACTGATGATAAAAAGAAACATTGACGAGAAAATGACCACAAAGTCGTCAATAAGAAATTGACGACAAGAAAATTCATCGACAATAAAATATCGTCGACAAGAAAAAGTTGTCGATGATAAAATATCATCGACAAGAAACAGCTACTGACAAAAACTAACGATAAAAGCAGCATCAAAACAAACCAAGCATTAGACACTCGAAACCAACATACAAACACCCAAATACCAAAAACAAAAGGTGGGTCCCCAATTTTGGGGTACGTTGTGGAGCAACCACAACAAATGGTGACTCTATTGGGAAATGCTCCTGAGCATTTAGGTGAAAACTCAACCTGAAAACACAGACTCAAATACAAGCGTCAGCAAATATCCCAAGAATGAAACTAGACGAGAAATACATGAAGCATTAAAATTATTAAGCATCAACTTGGTGTGTGCAATGTGCTTCATTCCCTATCATTTGAAACTCGTTCAACTTTCCATTGTCAGTTTCACTTATAATTCGTATGCAAGGCTATGAATGATTTGTGCAGGATTTGATGTATGACAACTATGTTAGAGATATAACAACCTGCTTTGCAAAGGCTCAAAATTTCTAGTATCATGAACAAACATATTAAAATTGTCAAACCCTCTTAGGACCAAATATATGTATATTGAATTAATTTACTAGATCCCAAAGTTGGTTATGTGCCCCTACCATCTTGAACCCATGTGCAAGTGTGAGTGAAATCAGAGCTTTGGGGAATAGGATTCCCAACCTAAGCAAGATGGGAATTTAACCCTATCCTTGCTACTCTGATTTGGAGTTCATTACCTCATCTTGAACAAAATGATTTAACATGCTATGGATGAAACTATCAGGCTAGTCTGTCCATTTGAGTAGTCACTGGTCTTGCCTTTAGACAATACATGTTGCCACACATGAGCATACTCCACTACCAGTCAGGCATCTATAGCCTCGGTGGAGATCAACCTCATAATCTAGGATTTGAATTTACTTTTTATTACTTGAACCTTGGGGATGACTACCCATCCTTGCAAGGGACATGTAGTATGATCCTTCTAATCCAATATCAATGATGCAATGAAAGTAGAATGAAAAATATTTGCTTTGGAATTTCAAGTTCTTGAGTGGGCAAAATAGAAGCTTTGGGGAATCGGATTCTCAACCTAAGCGAGATGAGAATTAGACCCTATCCTTACTACTCCATGAAGGTCAAATCAAATATTTGGGGAGTTGGATCCTCAACCTAAGTTCGATGAGGATTTAACCCTATCCTTACTACTCTGATTTTAGGCTTTAAGCACTATGGGAGTGGTAAAAACCACTATTTTAAGGATTATGTTGCATAATAGGACAGACACGAAATACTCCTTTCGCCTCACCTTTTCTTCCAAATATGGTTTTGACCATTTTACTCAAGATCCTCTTTAATATGTGTAGAACATGCTTGGTTCAAAATAGTTTGGGCATCAGTTCCCAATCTTAGGATCCTTTTAATATACGTTATATAATAACCCTAAGAGGATTCGACACATTTTCAATGATTGTATTTGAAATGTAGATGCAACTAAGATGAAATGTATATGCAATGTGGAATGTAACATGAGATATGGATGAATGCATTGCTCTTTTTGAAATGCGGATGGAGTATATCACCTACTTTACCATAATTTGTGAAACTAACAACTTCATGCATCACAAGTTCCAAACGATATTCTTTAATGTGTTTGTGATACTCGTGGAGCTTTCTACAATACAATTCTGATGTTTCATATTCTCCTAGTCTTAGTCAACATTCATAAGGACATAAGCTGACAAACCAAAAGTGTCCAAAGGAACCACACACAACTTTAAAACCAAAATTGAAATCAAATCCAAAACCAAAACATGAAAACCCAAAGTATATACAAATGTACAATATAATACAATATGGTGCAAATTTTGGATTATCATTTTCCCTGATCCCAAACCTGATTAGAATTCTTTAAAAGACATATGACGTGATACACATGCCAAATGTGGAAGGAATCAAACAAGAACAAGACTAGATCAAACAATGCAACCAACTTCAACTTTCCTCTCTCACCCCACCAATTATATTTAGTTCCATTAGTATTCTCATAGGTGAGATTCAAATTACCAAATTGATTAGACAATGGTTGATTTTAAATTCTTTCTTGTCTATTCTTTAAGGTGCAAATTTCATAGTTCCATTCATGATGTAGAACTAGGCTTTCTTTATCCAAAATGAAATTTTGTAAGCAAGAGCCTATTTCTAAAAATTTCAAAGCCAATTCATTTTCCATGTTCTTATATGGTTCAATTATTTCCAAAAGTTGGTCATTTTTTGAATTCCAATTTATAAGGCTATCATAGTCCAACTTGGTAACCCATGATTTCATTTCATCACAATTTGGAGGGTGAAGAATTTCTTGGTCGTTAATTTCAAACATCTCATCAATAGTATCTTCCAAGAACAAGTGGTGAAACTCTATCATATCTTCAAATTCATTTATTGGTTTTCTTCCAATTTCACTTTCAACCACTTCATCCAATTTTATGGTAGGTTTCGTCCTATCACATATTTCAAACATTGTTGAATTTAGAACCCCTTCATCTAAATAATCATGTATCTCTATGAATGAGATCATCTCTGCATAATCCTCACTGGTGGATGTAGATTTAGCAATTTGCACCTCCTCTTGGACTACATCTAAGGTGGTTGTAACACTTGGACCTTCAAATTCATCCCCTTGATCATTTACCTTAGGTATCATTGGAGTGGAGGGTGCTACATTTGATGGTTGGTGTAGGTTGGCATCACTAACTCCAAAAGAACAATCTCTCATGTGAACATGTTGTGTATTTTCTTCTTCAAAAACTTTTTCTACCTTTTCCAAGATCTCATAGATTGTCTCTAGAGACAGGTCATCCAAGTTTTTCTTTAAATATGTAACAAGTTTGGGGTGTATGGCTCCCATGTATACTTGAATAGCTTCCCCTTCCGATGTGTTAAAATTTTCCCACATTTGGGAGTGCAACTCATGAAATTTTCCATTGAATTGACTCAAGGATTCATTAAGCTCATTACGTATGGAGGTAAACTGATTTTTCAACATCTCTAAGTCAACCTGACTACCAAAATGATAAATATAGGTTGCTTCTAGTTGTATCCAAGAAGTCCTAACCTCCATGGGTAGTTGACCATACCAAAATAATGGTCTATCATCCATAATGTATGCAAATAACTTACAAGCCACCTCCTCATAGAAAATTTGTAATTGACATAATGTATTCTTGTAGACATACAATTTTTGCAAGTATCCTAGTGGCACCTCTTGATTAAAATGTCGTAGAAACTCCAATAACATTTTAGTAATTTGATAAGGTATCCCATGTATAGACAAACCCTTATAATGATCCTCCATCGTAGATACCATTCTTTCTCTTAGAGATGCTACTTCGGCTCTTATATCGTATGTCGTCATTAGTAAAACTCAAAATATAACTTCAAAACCAATTTGTTAGTCATGAATAAAAGAAGGAACCATGACAAAGCAATATTCTAAAAAATGTAAATTAGTTTCTGATTCACCAGATCGCATATGCGCAAGTGAAGAGCATACTCCTAATGTTGAAGGCTTTCTAATTCACAAGATCGTATTACATGCAAGTGAAGAGCATAATACCGACGAAACAAATACATTTTAGACAAAATAATTCCTTACAAATAAGCATGAAATGACTAGAAAATATCAAGCATGTAATGTATTAATAATCATGTTAACATCAACCAAGAGATGTATCCATTAAAATCAAATGAAAGTAATTGCATGGAGACAACCTCGTTAGTCGAGACCAAAAATTTTCAGAATCAAATCAAAACACATTATTCCTGTACGAACAGTCAAAAGCATTAGAACAATGCATAGCGATTCATGTCCCCCTTTTAACACTACAAGGTTGTATTGTTAAAAGAGGGCTAAAGATAATAATCAATAGGGCATGAAATATTCAAAATTTAAATTCTTAAAGCATTTAAATCACACTAAAATAAACCAATTCAGGCCATCCTTCTAGCGCAAATATTTTGAGTGGTATTTTCACCCAACTGTGAAAGTACACTCTCCTTTAGGATTTGGGTTCCAAATCCCCTCTTGCAAAGAAGTTAAACAAACAACTTCTCCAAGGTCTTTGCTATATTAGCATTTGCATGTGTATTAGTAATCTCAAATAAAGATATTCAATTTGAATGCTTGGAACACCTTAGTGATTGCAAGTAACTGTAAACAAGGGGCAATGTTGGTTTATTTTACCATGAAACTTCAATGATTGTTCATTGAACCAAAATAAAGCAAATGTGAGTTGGCCCTCATATGACCAAGATGTAGTGCCTTAATTCCTTTTATCTTGAGGGTTTTAAAATAGATTTTATCAATTATGAATATGGTCTTCAAATATAGCTTCAAAATATCACTATAATTATCCTTCTTAAATGAAATCAGATTTTCATCAAGACGAATAATTTAGTGCTTTGATTGCTCCCAAAATGGTAATTTGCAAAGTGCCATAAAACAT
Organism: Wollemia nobilis; assembly: GCA_028583015.1. Taxonomy (NCBI): domain Eukaryota; kingdom Viridiplantae; phylum Streptophyta; class Pinopsida; order Araucariales; family Araucariaceae; genus Wollemia; species Wollemia nobilis. The sequence continues at coordinate 1,875,463 of JAQPPZ010017192.1, forward strand.
GACTCCTTCATTGAAATTAGAATTTTCATGAAGGGAATGTCATCATAGGCTCATTGAATGAAACATGAAACTGAAAAAATGAAATTCGGCCCAAAAATGGAAATTTTCTATTTTTGGATTTTTCAAAATCTGTAATAGAAACAGCAACTTCGATGAATTTTTAAAAATACTAAACAAATATGAAAATGAAATTTCAAAGTGCGTATTGGAAGTATGAAGTATAGCCTACACAATGGTGAAATTGTTTTTGGATTTTGAAAATTTTTAAATGTTTATTTTAATGCCTAAAAATTTAAAAAAAGTTAAAATTTCTGGAAAAATAAAATGTAGAGAAATGAAAATGAAATGCAGAAAACTGAAAATAAAATGCATTCAGTATGATGCTATCCTATTTCGACAAAACCGAATATGTGAGGTTTCCATGCATGCAACCTAACCTATTGGACTTGCAAAACAAGCACAATCCCCATACACTAAGTGCTAGTTCCTAGGGTTTAAAATAAATTTTAGGTTCAAGCATTCACATGAAGCAACCAAAAAAACTTGCATTAACTCCCTCAAAATCTAAAAAAGAGAAAAGAAATAGACATTAAATCCATAGCATGCAAAGAGAATCTCCTTCTTTCTTTCCCACAAGATGCAAATTTCTGAAAACTTCTGCATTAAAAATGTGTCATTTTACAATAGCAGAATTTGGCCTCCAAAAGGCTTCAGCCATGGAAGGAAAAATAGCTCCAAAAGAAACAAATCTAGAAAAAAAACTCTACAATATTGCATTTCCAAAACCATTTTCCAACACTTGTGCATGCCTTTGCTTCCCCTTTTAAAATTTCTGGTTTGACTCTCCGTTTTGTGGCCCTTCGTTTCATTTTCCCTTCTTGCATGACTTTTCATCTCATGTTCAAGCGTCTCTTTTCCACAACTGTATTTTGTTTGGCTCTCTTTGTTTTGGTTTATTTCACTAAAAATAAAAATTTCATTATTGCCATAGCACTCTCCAATGTGTTCTTTATTTAACACATTCCTTTATCCCGTGAACATGACCTTAACCTTTATTAATAAAAAATAATTTTTTTTTGGTTTTATGTAACTGTGCCTAAATTTGCACATTTTTTATACTGATAAGCATATGTATTTCTAATATAGGCTCCATGTGGACGTTACTACATTCACCCCGCTTCCCGTAGCAATGCTTTCATTACCTTATGATTCCTCAAAATAACCGTCATCTAACAACTGCCATGTCACCATTATTATCAGGTTACTGTGTTTGCACACTCCTCGTCATTCATCTAAAACTCATATCCATTAGACATCGGGTCCTTGTAGATGATCCACGCCCCATTGTGACCCCTTCAACATACAGACAATCACTCACTCCAATTGTCGTATTTATCAATGCTTTCAACTCCATTTACATAAGACTCTCGGTTGGCTGTAAATTTTTGTTTTCAACATCATTGATGAGATTCAACTACCTGCTCTGGCAGCTTTCCTCCGTCGCTGCATTGTATTCACCCTCATTACGTGGCGTCAACACCTCCTCGAAACCGCCCGGTCCTCGTCCCATGTCATCCGTCAATGACTTCCATATCCTCTGCGCTTTCATCGGCAGTAAGATTTATCGGTTACATACCGTGTTTATCCATCTTCAACGTGTCCCTTGTGGTCGTAGACCTCAACGTTTCTATTTAGTCCTCTATTCTCGATAGTAACACCTCCTATAAATTCTCATTGTTATGATATCAGGCTGCTTGCACTGTTTAACGCTGCCAATGATGGGTACCTAAAAATTGCTGGCTTGTTCGTCCCATTCTCTGCTCGGCTACGTTGTATAACCATCTACTATCGCCTTATATGCCACATTGTTGTCCAAAGTAAACCTATCATACTGTATTGGGTTTTTTCATCATGTGTTCGGGTTCGCATTCTACCCTCACTGCTCATCACGACATGATATCCGCTCAATACTGTCGCAAAACCCTCACTCGAATCTGCCACACAAATGGCATCTGCCTGAGTCATCGTCGGTCTTCAATGGTTATCGTGATGAGGGGTGCCACAGCATCTCCAACATATCGGTGTTGTGGGTGCCGAGTGTTCTATAATTTCATGTTGCTATCTAACCGTCAGCACTGCATTTATTTTATTTCTCGTCCAACACTTCCCTATGTCGGACCCACATGTCACAAACTTCTCATTCTTCATTGAGGTGTAGCTACGTTGTTCAAATATTTCTAACATCCGTTTCGGCATTCTCCAATTGCCATTCCCTTTACTATGGCAACCGTGTCCACTATTGGTGTTTTGGTGGGCCTCTTTGACACTGCCATGGCTTGGCTATGTCCACGTCCTCATGCACCTTCTCACACTATCTCGGTGCCGAGTAGTCCTTATCTTATGTGGTGGTTACTTGTTGTTAAAGCTAACAAGTAAAATATGCCCATTTTGTCATCGAGTCTCTAATTGGTCCACAAAGTCTTCTTTCCCTACGGTGTCAATTACCGCATGTGTTGGGGTCAAAATCCTTCGCTATGATTTTTCTCCAAACCACGACCATGCTTGTTCGCACTACTTGCAAAACACACACAAAAAACATATATTAAAAACATTATACTTTAAAATATATTTTTTTATTTTTATTTATTTATTTATTTTTATTTTTTTAATATTGATTAAATACTTCTTATGCATATACATATTCGTCGGGGGTGAACCCGGGTCACATCACCAAAAATGCAAGTGGTGCCCTTGTCGGTAGACCACAACACTATATATATGGGAGATGTATATACTTAAATTCACTTGTTATTTTCATCTTCTGTTCTTTGACCCAAACAAATGAAATAAAACCTAACAACTAGACATCAAACTATCAAACGATAGCACTGACAAATAAACTTGTCGACGCACAAACTGACGATAAAAATAACGTCGATGATAAAATGACCACAAAGTTGTCAATAAGAAATTGACGACAAAAATCATCGACAAGAAAAGTCGTCGACAATAAAATATCGTCGACAAGAAAAAGTTGATGATAAAATATCGTCGATAAGAAACAGCTACTGATAAAAACTAACGATAAAAGCAGCATCAAAACAAACCGAGCATTAGACACTCGAAACCAACATACAAATGCCCAAATACCAAAAACAAAATGGGGGTCCCCAATTTTGCGGTATGTTGTGGAGCAGCCACAACAAATGGCGACTCTGCTGGGAAATGCTCCTAAGCATTTCGATGAGAACCCAATCTAAAAAACCTTCAAAACTCAAACACAAGTGTCAGTCAATATCCAAAGAATGAAACTAGACGAGAAATACATGAAGCATCAGAAATGTTGAGCATCGGCTCGGTGTGTGCAGTGTGCTTCATTCCCTATCGTTTGAAACTCGTTCAACTTTCCATTGTCAGCTTTACCTGAATGCATATGTGAGGTTATGAATGATTTGTTTCAGGATTTAATGTATGGCAAATATGCTAGAGATATTACAACCTGCTTTGCAAAGGTTCAAACTTTCTAGTATCATGAACAAGCATATTAAAACTGTCAAACCCTCTTAGGACCAAATATGTGTATACTGAATTAATTTACTAGATCTTAAAGTTGGTTATGTGTCACTACCATCTTGAACCCATGTGCAAGTGTAAGTGAAATCAGAGCTTTGGGGAATAGGATTCCCAACCTAAGCGAGATGAGAATTTAACCCTATCCTTACTACTCTGATCTGGAGTTCATTACCTCATCTTGAACAAAATGATTTAACCTATTATGGATGAAACTATCAGGCTAGCCTGTCCATTTGAGCGATCAGTGGTCTTGCTTTTAGACAAGACATGTTGCCACACATGAGCATACTCCACTGCTATCAGTCAGGCGTCTATATCCCCGACGAAGATTAACCCCATAATCAAGGATTTGGCTTTACTTTTGATTTATTGAACCTTGGGGATGACTACCCATCCTTGCAAGGTACCTGTAGTACGATCCTTCCAATCCAATATTAATAATGAAATGAAAGTAGAATGAAAAATATTTGCTTTGGAATTTCAAGATTTGGAGTGGGCAAAATAAAAGCTTTGGGAAATCGAATTCTCAACCTAAGCGAGATGAGAATTAGACCCTATCCTTACTACTTCATTAAGGTCAAATCAGAGCTTTGGGGAGTTGGATCCTCAACCTAAGTTCGATGGGGATTTAACCATATCCTTACTACTCTGATTTTAGGCTTTAAACACTATGGGAGTGGTAAAAACCACTATTTTAAGGATTATTTTGCATGATAGGACAGACACGAAACACTCATTTCGCCTCACCTTTTCTTCCAAGTATGGTTTTGACCATTTTGCTCAAGATCCTCTCTAATATGTGTAGAACGTGCTTGGTTCAAGATAGTTCGGGCATCAGTTCCCAAACTTAGGATCCTTTTAATATATGTTATATAATAACCCTAAGAGGATTCGAAACCTTTTGAATGATTGTATTTGAAATGTAGATGCAACTAAGATGAAATGTATATGCAATGTGGAATGTAACATGAGATATGGATGCATGTATTGCTCTTTTTTGAAATGCGGATGGAGTATACCACCTACTTTGCCATAATTTGTGAAACTGACAACTTCATGTATCACAAGTTCCAAACGATATTCTTTAATGTGTTTTCGATACTCATGGAGCTTTCTACAATACAATTCCGATGTTTCATATTCTATTAGTCTTAGTCAAAATTCATAAGGACATAAGTTGACATCTCGCTTTTCTTTTCTCTTTTTTTTTTTTTTTTTTCAAGACAAACCAAAAGTGTCCAAAGGACCAACACACAAAACTTAAAACCAAACCCAAAATGCAATCCCAAAAATGAAACTTGAAAACACAAACCAAAACCAAAAAAACAAAGTCTATATACAAATGTACAATATGGTACAATACGATGCACAGTTTGGATTATCATTTTCTCAGATCCCAAACATGATTCAAGCATTTCAAAAGACATATAATGTGATACACATGCCAAATGTGGAAGGAATCAACCAAAAACAAGACTAGACAAAACAATGCAACCAACTTCAACTTTCCTCTCTCACCCCACCACTTAGATTTAGTTCCATTAGTATTCTCATAGGTGAGATTCAAACTACCAAATTGATTAGACAATGGTTGATCTTCAATTCTTTCTTGTCTATTCTTTAAGGTGTAAATTTCATAATTCCATTCATGATTTAGAACTAGGCCTTCTTTATCCAAAATGAAATCTTGTGAATGTGAGATCTTTGTATGAAGTAGAAGTTTCAACGTCTTGCATATAAATTGGAATAGAGGCTTCATCAATAGGGGTGTGAGGAAATAACACATCTTCATATCTTCCCCAACCATTGTAAAAATTATCTTCCAAATTTATGGGATGAAACTCCATGGTATTTGTGACATGATCTTTTGATTCATTTTTCAATTATTTTTCTTCTTTGTCCTTGGTAATAGGATCATTATAATCTTCCAAAATTTGATGATATTTGAAACCCTCTTCCAAAACATCCTCAAATTGTATAGGAGTTGTAATATCTTCCTTTGAGTAGGCGATTATGTTGTCCTGTATATCAATTGGCACACAAGTTTCATTAGCACTTTTGGAGTGATTATAGTCTTCCCACTTCTTCCAAGCATCATAATAATCATCTTCCAAGGTCAAGTGGTGACGTTCAACTACTTCTTCAACATATTCCAATTCGTCAATGTGTTTCTCGTCAAATTCACCTTCACCTTCCTTAGATGGTTCAATTATTTCCAAAAGTGGGTCATTTTTTGAATTCAAATTTGTAAGGCTATCATAGTCCAACTTGGTAACCCATGATTTTGTTTCATCACAATTTGGAGGGTGAAGAATTTCTTGGTCGTTAATTTCAAACATCTCATCAATAGTATCTTCCAAGAACAAGTGGTGAAAATCTATCATATCTTCAAATTCATTTATTGGTTTTCTTCCAATTTCACTTTCAACCACTTCATCCAATTCTATGGTAGGTTTCGTCCTATCACATATTTCAAACATTATTGAATTTAAAACCCCTTCATCTAAATAATTATGTATCTATATGAATGAGATCATCTCTGCATAATCCTCACTGGTAGATGTTGGCTTAGCAATTTGCACATCCTATTGGACTACATCTAAGGTGGTTGTAACATTTGGACCTTCAAATTCATCCCCTTGATCATTTACTTTAGGTATCATTGGAGTGGAGGGTGCTATATTTGATGGTAGGTGTAGGTTGGCATCACTAACTCCAAAAGAACAATCTCTCATGTGAACATGTTGTGCCTTTTCTTCTTCCAAAACTTGTTCTGCATTTTCCAAGATCTCATAGATTGTCTCTAGAGATAGGTCGTCCATGTTTTTCTTTAAATATGTAACGAGTTTGGGGTGTATGGCTCCCATGTATACTTGAATAGCTTCCTCTTCTGATGTGTTAAAATTTTCCCACATTTGGGAGTGCAACTCATGAAATCTTCCATTGAATTGACTCAAGGATTCATTAGGCTCATTGAAAGCATGAGATTCCGGAAATGAAGAAATACAAAGATGCAATGAAAACAGAACTAGATTTATTCATGAAATAACACGAATATAATCAAATCAAAAAGCAGGAGCACAACCCTTTTTATTAATAAGATTCTGAATCGGTTACAATACATCTCCCTAGTTTCATATTTTTAGTTACAATCATGAATAATGATCTTCTTTCCGCATGCCCACATGCAAAGTGGGCGGGCCAACGTATTGTCGCCACTGATGTTAACGAGTCTTTGCTTGCTGCTGCTGTTCTTTCTGTGTTAAAAAAAAAATAGCAAACTGTTTAGTAGCACCTGTGTTAAAATGAAATTTTCATGAGATTGAAAAGACATAAAACATGCATGTTGATATTTTGCCAAACAAAAGAAACAGATTAAAATAAGTTAAACTGAAACATAAATAAAAAGAACATAAACCAAAACATGTTAAATCGGCAATGAAATAAATTGATTAAATTTACGTTTTCTTGTTGATCTAACCGTGAAATAAACAAGGGCTAACAGAAATAAATTAAATTAAAAATTAAGAGCGAGCAGGGCGCCCGAACGGGCTGCCCACCGTTGGAGCTTGACCTTGACGTCAATCCACTAGGGATGGGCTCAAAATCTCAGGGGCTGTATTGTCGTCGAATTGGTAGATTACGATGGTACAATGTTGGGTTTAGGTCCGATTCATGCTTCTAAAAACCACACACCAACCTCTCTTTCGCAAGAGATTCTGGATATAAAAATATGATTCGAAACAGATGCAGTCGGGTCTTGGTGGACAACACTTCGTTGCTTTTTAAAATGCCTGTCAACCTCCTTTTTTTTGGGTGGGAAAATCCACATTTTTATAGACCTACGGGGTCTCTTTAAAAGGGTATGCAGTGACGCCACGTGGCGGCCATGCCTTCCCGAGAGGGAGAAAAGTCCTCCATGACTTGGGTTGCCATGACTGCCCCTGCGACAGTCTTCCAACGGCCAACCTACCCACCTATGCGCGCATGCAAGGCAGGAGCCATAAATGACTGTCTTCGGCTGCCACTTGTTGAACGTCTGCATTAAATCATTTTAATGTTCACTTTAGTTGGTTTAACGACACTTTTGAATGCTTTTAATGTTTGCTTTTATTATTTTAACTATTTGCATTTATTGCTAAAAATATGCCAGGCGCGAAGGCAGGAGCCTGTCGCGATATCGCGACGTCGCGATATCATGACACTAAGGAGAAAACAGGGCGCTGGTGGGAGTTGTCGCGATATCGCGACAGTCGCGATAGCGCGACGTCACGACAGTGCGACGTACGCGACGTCGCAACCGTGCGACCTCGCGACCTCGTGACCATCGCGACCTCGCGACCGTCGTGATATCGCGACAGTCGCGATATCGCAACAGCGTGACCTCACGACCGTCGCGATATCGCGACAGGCAACTTTTGCAACTTTTGAGTGTTAAAAAAACAATTTCTTGCCTAAGGATTTTTAAAAGCAATTCTTGCCTAAGGCTTTCTTTTGATTAAGGCTTTCTTGCTTAAGTTTTGCTTAAGGCTTAAAGTTTTGAAGTTTGATTTTGATTAAAGGCTTGTTAAAATGACCAACTTTGCTCTGCTCACTTTTCGACCTTCTAAACTGCTGTGTGAGTGGCTAGGACCACTGTTTGACCTCTGAGGGCTGCCCTGAAAGCTGTGTATGTCAATGCGATCAGTGTTTGTAGTCACTTAATCAGATTGGTGCTGTTTTGGTGTCTACGAGATGCCCCTTTTTGGGAAGTGTTGCGGGTGACGTAGTGCTGAGCAAAAATAGATAACCAAAGCACTAATGATTAGGGTTTCTTGGTAACCTAACCAACTTTTGATGCCCCAAGTATGGGAAGGGCATGCATTCTTGAATCCTTGCTTCTGACGAGCTAAGGAATTTGATTTCAAGTGTTAACCTATTTTGTTGAGGTGTGACTTGAGCTTGGACATTGATCAGTCATGATTAGGCAAAGGGCGTAACCTTTTGTCCACATGGGGAACCTTGTGTTCATGCTTCGAGAATGCCAAGTGTTTGATCAATTTAATGATTGCTTGTTTACTGCCCCAAGCAGGAGCGTAATTGTCTTTGTCAATGATTCTTTGAATGCATGTCATTTCTTTGATTGGGTGTGTGCTTGTTGATTGGTGACTAAGTGTGACTACCCCCTCAAGCGACGAATCGATGAGGGAATGACCTTTATGAGAAAAGCGATGAGTCGCTTGACCCAAGATGACTTGTGCAAGGGTGCTTTTAGATGTTTTGCCGTTTAAGAACGTGCAATTTCTCGACATTTGGACCTATTTTTGGTGGGTGTTAACCCTTTTTGTGATGCCATAATGGGGTGAAATCATCAAAAACCCGTCTTCCCGTGGAGTGGTCCAGCTATGGTAGCCTTCTTGGGGAAGTGGGAAAGTGACAATTTGAGCCCCGACATCGATTTTCTATGCCAAGAGGTTAAGTGCAAGAGCACTTGTGTCCGGCAACTTATTGCTTATGTTTTTGTGTTACATTTTTGTGATGTTTTTGTTGTACTGATTTTCTTTCTTTGTGTATATGTCATGACTTTATGTTATGCATAATGATTGATGTTGATGGATGCATGCTACTGTATATTGATGTATGCATATGGTATGATAAATGCGATTGTTGTATGTTGATTTATTTTGATGGATGCATTTGTGATGAATGCAAATGTTTTTGATTTATATGTGATATGCGGAAATGAAATGGATGAATAGAATTTGTGATGTTTGGCTATGGCACCATAGACTGTTTATGACTTTGTTATTTTGTTTTTTAGGCGATTGCTGTAGTGGATGACTTTGTATGTATACATGTGGTTTTTCTTTTTTTGTATTTTCTAATGGTATTGTAAGGATGAAAAGTAGTGCAATTGGTTTAGAAATGTAGCTAAGGTTTTCTGACTCTCAGACAGTTTTAACTCACTAGCCATGACTGTACTTTATCTTACAATACTTTTGAACAAGGTATGAATCGAACTCGTTTTTGACCAAGCTATTTCACATCCCTATGTGTGCAATTGATTTCATTTGTGTGGTATTTGTCAGGATACCACCAGTGCCAGATGGGCTTTCAATCGAATCTGTACTAAGGATCACCTAATTAGCTCCACTAACTCCTTTGTTGTATTTAGTTAGATTAATCTGTTGTGTTATCCAGGATACCATAAGCTAGCTCATCCTTATGCAAAAATTGGTCTGCACATACGCAAAGCGAATGTGACAGACATATCGTCATGCGGGTAGGATACCACCATTGCCAGATAGGCTATCAACCAAACTCGTAATGAGGATCACCTAGATGGTTTTTCGAATGCTCGAGAATTCCAGGGATTCAAGTTCGGGATGTTTGTTGGCTGAATGATTTAGAGAGTTGCTCGTCTATATAGTGATGAAAATCACTGTTTATTTTCTATTAATTCTTTTTGAGCAAGGATTTTGAATAGTTGTGATAACCACTGTTATTTGATTTTGTGTTTTGAGTATTGTGAATTGGATTTGATCCTTGTGGCCTTGGGGATGACTATCCATCCTGGTTAGGGGCGGATAGTATGAATCTTTACGACGTTGGGGACCAAGGGGATGATGGATATTATGGAGTAAGGGCATTGATCTGTTAGGCCTTGGGGATGACTACCCATCCTGGTTAGGGGCAGATAGTACGAATCCTTACAAATTGGAGACCAAAGGTGAATGGAAAGTGTTAGGATGATGATTTGTTGGAATTTTTTTTGTGAATGGTGTTGATCCCTTTAGGTTTTGGGGATGACTACCCATCCTTGGCAAGGACGTGTAGTACAAATCCTTACAACTTTGGGAACCAACTATGATTGGAATTTGGTAGTGGTGAAAACCACTGTATATGGAGGTGAGTGGATAGGAAAGAGCTTGTCCTTTTGTGAATTCTCAACGATTCTGGAACCATTCGCACAAGTGGGATGAGCAAGATAACCGTTTTGCTTATGGTGACCTGGATTACTGTGCAAGTTTCATCTTTCGTTCACACAACTTGGGAATTTTTATGTGTTTTAATTTGTGTTGGGATGTTACGTAACAAGGTGTATTTCAAGTGTAACTCTACCTTCATAAAATCTATTTGACTTGATACATTACATGGCTAAAGAGCAAAATGATGACTGAATCACGAAAACTCTTGATACATTAAACGACCCCTAACTCTAGTGTGGTAAAAGCAATGCATGGTGTTTTTGTTGTTGTTGTAAAATGGAACAGTGTGGAACATGATGGACTAGCAGAGCAATTACAGCCTATGGTGCCTTTGACCCGTACGACCACAAATATGCAATGTATGGATGCAATGCTTTAATGCAACTATGTATTTTTGTATTTTTGATGGATTGAATTTTGTGGATATGAAGATGAAGTGTGAGAAGAACTCTCTATTGATGAATTTGAGTATGCCTAGAAATGAGATGCAAATTTTTTTTGTTTTTGATGATTTTTGTTATTTTTGATGATTTTCTTGATTTTTGACCAAGCGATTGTGGAAATCCTTGGAGCATTTTGGGATTGACCAAGCGATTGCAAGAATCCTTGGAGCCTTTTGGGATTGACCAAGCGATTGCAAGAATCCTTGGAGCCTTTTTGGGATTGACCAAGCGATTACAAGAATCCTTGGAGCATTTTGGGATTGACCAAGCGATTGCAAGAATCCTTGGAGCTTTTTGGGATTGACCAAGCGATTGCAAGAATCCTTGGAGCCTTTTTGGGATTGACCAAGTGATTACAAGAATCCTTGGAGCATTTTGGGATTATGGCTCTCTTAGATATGAAATGGTTGCAAATGACTGATATTCAAGGGTTTTGTTTCCTTGATACCATCAAGAGAAGCTAGCCGGTACGTCTTGGGTCCTATTTTGCTATCAATGACATATGGACCTAACCAATTTGCCGCAAACTTGTCCCTTAGGTGGGATGGAAAATTGGAGTTCTGTTGGTTTTCCTTCAAAACCAAATCACCAACCCGAAAGTCCCTCAGGTGAACTTTCATGTTGTAAGCTTTCTTAAGTCGCTCTTGATAAATACGTAAATGCTCGAGAGCATTAACGCATCATTCGTCAAGCAACGTAAGCTGGTATAATCGGGCCTGCCACGCAGAATCATCATCGATGAACTCTTGCATTGATATGCGCAGGGAAGGAATCTCCAACTCTAGAGGCATGACTGCCTCGGAGCCATACACGAGCGAAAAAGGAGTGGCCCCAGTGGGTGTTCGAATGCTAGTGCGATAGGCCCATAGGGCAAGTGGGATTTGAATGTGCCAATCCTTATGAATGTTTACGACGGTCTTTTTAAGGATGGCAACTAGCATTTTGTTTGACGCTTCTGCTTGCCCATTCGCTTGCAGATAATAGGGTGTCGAAAAGTCGTGCTTGAATCTTGTACTTTGTGGTCAAAGCACGCACGTCTTTGTTCTTGAAAGGCATCCCATTATCCGAGACTATTTTGGATGGAATACCAAAACGACATATAATGTTATGCAAAATGAACTCCACAATGCGGGGTCCTGTCGTAGAGGTAAGCGGGATCACTTCCACCCACTTGGTAAAGTACTCTGTAGTCGTTATGATAAACGTGTGACGGCCTGACGATGCAGGGGAGATCTTTCCAATTAGATCGAAGCCCCACTACGAGAACGGCCAAGCAGACTGGACTGTCTGCAAGGCCTGAGAAGGTACGTGCATCAGATTGGCATGATGTTGACACTTCACGCACTTCTTGACATAGGTGCAATAATCTTGCTCTAAAGATGGCCAATAATAGCCCATGCGAAGAATGTGCTTTGCAATGGCCATACCATCGAAGTGGCCACCACATGTACCATCGTGCGCTTGGGCGACTGTCCAAGTGGACTCTTGTTGGTCCAAGCAACGAAGGAGGATTCCTTCATAGCTGCAACGATACAAAATGTCTCCTATCAAGACATACTTAGCCACTTTTTGCTTGAGTGCTCATTTTGTGGCATGAGTCAATCCAAGCGGGAGATTACCTAACTTGAGGTAGTCTCTGATGGATAAATACCAGTCCTGTTGATCAGAAACCTCAACAGTATGAGCAGCCAATCCCTCTTGAAGTTCATCCCTAGCAAACGTTGAATGGGATAGAACTTGTAAGAATAGCAATGTGTTGCTATTAATGGGAGTAGGGGAGAACAAGGACCCCCAGTTGGCGTGTTTTAGATGATCTCGGATTCGAGAGAACTTATCCAAGGATGGTTCAATCTGGATCATGTGGATTCCTGGCGTCAAGTCTGAGCTTGCATGCCCCATCACGGATTGCGATAAGGTTTTGAATTGAATGGTTGTCATATCACCGAAAAGGTCTTGCAGGATTAGTGACCCCAAAGAGGCCATTGTGTCCGCAAAATGATTCGATGATCGAGGGAGTGCCTCGATGTCATACCACTCAAGTTTTTCCAAGAATTTGTCCATGAGGGCTTTATAAGCCTGCAGGACTAGGCATTTGCATTGATATACCCCTTTGACTTGATTGACTATTAACAGTGAATCACCAAAGATATTCAGTATTTTGATGTTCATGGTGATTGTTGTCTGAAGACCTAGGAGCAAGGCTTCATACTCTACATTATTGTTGGTGCATGAGAAGTTTAATTTAAATGACAGGGGCATTGGAGCACCCTGTGGTGTGAAGAATACAATTCCCACACCACCACCTTTCTCACATTTAGAACCATCGAAGAATAGGGTTATGTCGGCCTATGACTCAGGCTCATCAGAATCTGGTGATTCTGAGACATGGAAGACCCCATCATCGGGTAGTTCTATGACTAGAGGCTGATCGTCTTCAAGAGGAGCCTCTACTAGTTGATCGGCTATGACTTGTCCTTTGATAGATTTATGTCCAATAAACTCTATGTCAAATTTCATCAACAACATGATCCATTTCGCCGTGTGACTACTATGATAAGTGCGACTCATCATGTATCGCAATGGATTCTCCTTAGACACAACATACGTAGTGTTGCTCAGCATGTAGTGGCGTAGCTTTTTGGTAGTAAACACCACTGCCAAGCAGAGTTTCTCAACGTATGCATAGTTAAGTTCATAACTAACCAGGGTGCGGCTAAGATAGTAGGTAGCTTGTTCCTTGTGAAGTTCATTCTTCTGGGCTAACATGGCACCCAGTGCCACCTCGATAGTCGAGATGTATAAGTAGAATGACACTCCTGGTCTAGGTGGTGCCAATACTGGCGATGAAACCAGGTATTGTTTGATCTTGTCAAAGGCTGACTGGCACTTGTCATCCCAGTGAAATGTAACCCCCTTGTGCAATAATTTGTTCATGGGTCGGTACTTGTCATATAATTGTGCTATGAAGCGTTTAATCGACGTGACCTTTCCTTACAGACTTCTGAGCTGCTTGATTGTAGTTGGGGGAACCATTTCAAGGATTGCCTTGACTTTCTTTGGGTCCACCTCGATTCCTCACTTTGAGACTATGAAACCCAAGATTTTTCCAGATGTGACGCCAAATATGCACTTCTTGGGGTTTAGTCTAACTTTATGCTCCATGAGGCGATCGAGGATCTTGCTTAAGTCATCGATATGATTTGAGCGCAAGAGAGACTTGGCTAACAAATCATCCATGTAATCTTCCAAAGTTTTGTGCATGTAGTCATGGAAGATGTACGTCATGGCACGTTGGTAGGTAGCGCCAACATTTTTAAGGCCAAAAGGCATGACCTTATAACAAAATGTCCCCCAAGGCATTGTGAACGCCATTTTTAATTGGTCTTCAGGATTGATACGAATTTGATTGTATCCTGAGAAACCATCCATTAGGGAGAGCATTTCGTGACCTGCTGTAGCGTCTACCAATGCGTCGATGCTCGACAAGGGAAAATCATCCTTAGGACTCGCTTTGTTTAGATCTCGAAAATCGGTGCATATGCGAATCCTCCCGTCGGGCTTCTTGACGGGAACCATGTTGGACAACCATGGTGGATAATCCATGCAGATGACAAACTATGCATCCAACAGCTTTTGCAATTCGTCTTTGACCATCAAGGCCACTGTTGGGTGCATCTTACGTAGTTTTTGCTTTACAAGCTTGATTGTCGGATCAAGCGTTAAATTATGCGTGACTAGCTGCGGGTCTAGTCCTAGCATATCCTTGTACGACCATGCAAAAACCTCCTTCTCTTTGAGAAGGGCAATGTAGTCAGCTTGCTCTTCGGGGGAAAGACTTACCCCCAACTTGAGAATCTATGGATTCATTGGATCTATGCCGATATCTACATTAGTCGTCTCCTCGACTGACATGTGGGATCTATCCTCCAACTGATGTGGAGTTGGGATCAGATGGATATCATTAGCTGAATTTAGATCTACGTTGGGAACCTCGAGTTCCTCTTCAGCTTGAAAAATATCTTGAGTTGTCCTTGGGGTAAAATGAGGCATTTCACCGAAAGGCCAGTACTTTGATGGTGATAAAGGTGAATTGACGCGATCCCAGTCGATGGCATCTATGTCTAGATGCAATGACCGTGCTGGATCGACCGGATTGCGAATGGGTGTGGTCAAATCAATGGAGATCATGTGGATGGAATGAATTTGGTCTCCATTACTATGGGTGTGATAACTTGAATCTTCTAGATGCACCCTATACTCTGGATCTGGCTCTAGGGGAATGGGCACGAACGGATTGGCCCTATGTGCTGATAGGAGGATAGGATCTGCCCTCAGCACTGTTGTCATGATAGGGTCTCAGGGTGGACGGTGCTCATCGTGAATTTGGAGCCATGGATCCAACACTTGGTCCCACCCTTCTGGGTCTACCCACCATTCATGCTCTAACCTTATGCCCATCTGTCCCATTATATCTTCATGAGTTAAAGGGCGATTATTCCATATCACATGTCTAAGATAGATCATCTCAGTCTCATTTTTTGAATCACTTTTGAAGATCAAAAAATGTTCATTCTCTTCAAAAACTGTTACTTGCAACATTGAGGGTTCTCCTTATTCCAACAAGTTAATCTGGTCCCATTGCGGTTGTTCCACTCTTGGTGGGGGGATCTGATTCTCTTGACATTGTATTGACTCAACTGAAACCTCTAAGGGGAATAGCTTCAAGAAGATGTCTGGACACCGTTGATGTTCTCTTTGGGGATTAATGTCCGAACTTTCACCTCTCTCTAGCAAAGGAGAGGGATTACTGCTGTTGCCAAGGGTGTTTGTTGACCATGGGAGGTAATCTCCCAATGTATATTCTGTATTTGGGTTGGCATAAAAATCTAGTGCCAATCCCCCCTTGTTGCCTATTTCTAGGCCTTGCATATTTTCTACCAAGATGTCTAAGGGCAGGGGGTGGTTGAACCCTACTCCTGACTTATCATATGGCATCCGATATCTTGGTTGGCAAAGGACACGCATCCCTTGCTCATATCTGCCTAGCCCCTATCCATGCCAATTGCATTGGCCGAGATATCTTAGAGCGAAGTCTGGGTTTAACAGATAGTTGATATTTTCAACAAAAGGCTCTTCGTCTGCTTACTTTTGCTTGCATGGTTCAAGACCATGATCAAGGCCCCCATACACAAAATTTGTCTGGTTTGGTGGGTAACCTAGAGGAACAACTATTCCTATGGGAAGGCGAGGTCTCCCCATGTCCTGTACTCGATTCTACTATGGGTGTTGCCACAACATTCCGCACTAAATACTCCCCCAGTGCCCGTACTGGCCATTTTAACGATGATTGTTGATGCTTGGGAGGGAGGGAACGGGAGTCCTTCCTGATTCCATTCCATGTTTGGTGTTTTAGGAGTCTCAGCTTTCGTTGTGCTAGGTATTTCCTCTGTTGATACCGTTGAAATTGTTGGCAAACCCTCTTCTAGGGGCTGAGCCTCTTCCATGATCTATTTTCCCTTGTCCTTCTATTTAGCCATTACCGGTGGTGTTGGTAATGAAGGAGCAGATGATGAAGACTCACCTGGCTGGGATTTTGCTGTTTTGGTCACCAGTGGTGCCTGCGGTGTTGGACCCTGTTTAGATGGATTTAGCTGGAAATCCAAATGCGTTGAAGGGAGGGTCGATTGAGGCATTAATTACATCGCATTGCAATATTTGAAGTGTTCAAATTCCATCAGGACTACATGTATTTCTCCTTCAAAAGCATATTTTAAGCACTGGTGAGCAATCGAAGGGACACACTTCATGTCCCTGATCCAAGGCCGCCCTAGCAGTATATTGTAAGCCATCTCGCCTTCCAACACATGGCACAATGTTTGTATTATCTTTTGTCCTACCTGGATAGGCAGAACAACTGTGTCGACTGTCGAGCATATTGCATCGTTGAAAGCTCGTAGTGTGTATGTAGAGGCTGTGATATGAGAGGCTGGCAGCTTCAAATGTTTTAGCGTTGCAGTGGTAATGATGTTACTAGAAGAGCCAGTATCTACCAACACTCTCTTGTACAGGATCCCATTGACCCGTGTGATAACGTGCAGGGGTGGATCTGCCGTGTCATTCGATATTGTTTTGACTTCATCCTCTCTGAAGGTAATGACCGGCTCCGTACATCGTTTCACATGTCCCACGAAGTTGTTGAAAGAATTTGCTTCGTGAGGCTGTAATTCGATGGATTTTAAAATTTCCATAAGAGCTTCTCTATGAGGTGCTGATTGTTGAATAAGCTCATAGATGGAAAGCCTAGCCGATGTGGTCCGCAAACTCTGCGTGAGTTTGGTCCGTATCGTGACCTCGGGTCTAGGCGGATGCAACTGCACAGGGCATTGTTGAGGCTATGACGTTGTTGGAACTTCCCTTGTGGCTACCTCGGGGGCAACTGCTGGGTACTTTTTGTTCCTAGTCACTATGCTAATCATTCCCATAAATCCTTGCATGGGAAGATTCTGTCGCACCTCATTAATCTGGAGAGGTTTTGCTTGTGCCTCATGGGCAGGCAAAGGGTCCTTGAATACCCCCATTTTGATTATTTTGCGCTATGGGGTTGTCCACGGCCAATGTTCTATTGTCGATCAAATCTTGGATTAATCCTTTGAATTTCCAGCATCCATTTAAGTCGTGTCCCCTGCACCTATGAAATCTACAATACAATTCCTCTCTGTATCCCTTAGGCTTAGGAGCGTTAGGGTCTACAGTCTGGATCTCTGGCAGGTGACTAAATTTGCCGCTGACAAGCGATCAAATAGGGAGTCCCTAGACTCCGTGTAAGGGGTGAATTGTCGCCTAGGGTGACGCTGCTGATTTTGCTCCTGTTTCTTATTATCTTTTTCATAACTAGGAGGTACTGCCTGGTAATTAGCCTTTTGGGGCTGTATTTCTTGCACAGGCTTGGGAACATTTATCGCAACTTGGTTAACCGCAGCGGGTTGTGATTGCATATTCCCAGTCTTAGTGGTTTTGTTCCACTCTTTCTTTTTAGGCTTGGCGATTACGCCTTCGCCTATCTTAATCTCTTTTATAACTCTGGCTTGCACCAAAGCTTCTTCTAAACTATTGTATTGCTGCAACAGCAATAGCCCAGAGATTGATTTTAAGCAACTCCGTGCAAACATCTATGTGAGATCAGACATAGGGGGATAGTAGGGTAGCTTAGAAAGCAAAGCCCTCCATCGATTCTCGTATGCTACCATTGTTTCTTCCTCATATTGCCTGAAGCTGGCCAGATCACTCAGTGATGCCTTCTTCCTTGTGTTGAAGGCAAAGCGTTCAATAAACGCATCTACTAATTGATCTAGGTTGTTTATGCTGTGTTTTGGTAATCGTGTGAACCAATCCGAGGTAGGGCCTACGAATGTGGTTATGAATGTCCTAAGCAACAATGCGTCATTATCTTGGATGCCGAAGCATTGACTTAGGAATCTTGTGACATGTTCTTGTGCGTCCTCTTCACCTTTAAAGACCGCCAATTGAGGCAACTTGAAATGTTCGAGGTAAAGAGGTGTGGGAACTGAGGGATGCACTGGATGACTGTGGAGTTGACATAATGTGGGTTTTTGATGCCCAGAAGCTTTTGTCTCCACAGACTCTAAATGCTCTAATAGCGCTTTGTATGCATTGGAAGATTTTATTTCTTCCTCTTTTTTTTGCTCCCGTTGTGAGTTATGGGAGACTCGAGGCCTATGGGGGGGTGGCCGAGTGGCAGCCCTCCCGCCTTGATGGGGCATTTCAGCCCATTCTATTTCTTGTTTATACTCCTCATAAATTTCTTGAGGAGTCTCTAGGCGAGACCTATGACCCTGATTGAGTCCCCGCTGAGGGTACCCATCATTGTTTCGAGGAGTGGCCTCCCTCTCGAGTCTATAAGGTCTCGGAGGCAAATCTTGACGAGGTCATGGAGACATGTCCTACACCAAAGGGTTGTGCCTCTCATATTGTTCTTCTCTGTGGGTGCGAGGGGTTGGCACCCTCTCAGGTAGTTTATAGAGCAACTCATCCGCTTCGCACTGCATGCGCTCTTTATTCAGGCAGTATAAGTACTCTAACTCCTGATGACCTTGCTCAAGCTGCATGATTCGGGCTTGGCAAGCGGCATGTCTGGAGACTACCAGGTCAACTTAGTCTACCCTCTTTTGCTCAGGAGGCTTAAATATTTTTCTTATGTGTTTGCCTCGATCTTGATGATCTAAAATTTCAATGGGTTTCTTCCCTCTATCAAGGTAGGTGACATTTACTTGAGGCTCTGGCCTCGATGTGTGATCATGATACCAAGCAGGTGTGGAAATGCAAGGTTTCTACGTTGTTTTTTGTCCTCGAGGAATGCGATGGCTTTCCACGTACTCCCTTTCATGGGTTTGAAAGGGGCGGGCGAAGTTGTCTCGCCCTGTGTAAAGAGCCCTGCGCTCTGGATTTTGTCTTTCTGTTCAAATGTGATGCAAAGAAGAGGTAGCGTATTCATGTTGTCTCTCCTCATGGACACTATGCCTCTCTAGCACTTCATCGCGCTGCGGCCACTCAGATCTAGCCTCAAGAGGCGGTTGTCTACTTACATTGAGATCTACATGTAAAGCATCTTCCCGAAAGGGGCTGTGTTGAATGGGCATACCCCAATGAGGAGGGTCCCAATAGTTCCTTTTTGATGTGGCCTGATGTGGAATTTCTTGTAGGCCAGACCGCCAAGGCGGTATGGCCAAGTCCTTAGGGCTAAAGCGAAGGCGACCATCGCCCTCTCTTTGTGCACCTTCCGCAGCGTCCACCCTTGATTGGGCTTGGCTACGGGTGTACACCATTGTGGTGCTTCTCTACTATCTAAGCAAATTTTTATCTCGTTTATGATGATTTTTCTTTTTGTCTACACTAAGCAGAAATGAACACACACATACACAAACCGTGATTATCTCTTTTAAGGATTAATAGTGTGTCCTAAACTGGTTTAGTGCATTTTGATGTTTTGTTTTGTTTTTGCAAGTTTTGAAGAATATTTAAATGCATAATGTTGGCTCATATGACTCCCATAAATGGTCGCCCCTTCAATATACCATTGTCGGACCGATATACCAACCTCTCTATATACCCGCCCTTACGAGAAGGAAACTATAGGTACGTGAGAGCAGATGGTACGTGGAACATAGGTGGTACGGAAGGGGGGATTGTCCTGTTAATGACACCTACCATAGAAGACTTATCCTTGCGTGCATGGGAATCACCCCAAGCAACACTCGGTCAGCTTTCGTCAGGATTTATGCCTAACAACAGTGACAATCGGGGAAATGGATGCAAAGCTAAGCCAAGGTGGTGATGAACCCACCGTTGGTCTTGCTCAAGGGCTGGGGTTTTACGACCAGCTCCTTGGTTTAATTTTACCACGTGAAGTGTGTGGGGTTCATTTTATTTTAAAAATGAAACATGCAACAAAAAAATAGAACTTTCCCTAAGCCATACAAACACTACAAACCGGAAAACAACAAATAGAAATTTGACGAATTTTTTTTTTTTTTTTTTAACAATTAAATGACTAAATAAAGCAAGAAAATTTACGGAAACTTTCTCTACCTTTCTTTAATAATTAAAAAAAAATGAAAGTAAAAAAAAAGAAAAAAAAAAACAAATAAAATAAATAGAAATATCACAGCAGAAAATGACAGGTACAGTTAGACCGTTACCTTTTTTTCTGCCTGAACTTGCTGTTTCTGACCTTCGGCTTAAAAAAAAAGGGGGTACCTGCTAAGCACAAAACACAACAAATCTGATTAGTTTCTGTGATTTAAAAATCAGGGAACGGTCCCACCATGATCGCCACTGAAAGCATGAGATTTCGAAAATGAAGAAATACTAAGATGCAATGAAAATAGAACTAGATTTATGCATGAAATAACACAGATATAATCAAATCAAAAAGCAGGAGCACAGCCATTTTTATTAATAAGATTCTGACTCGGTTACAATACATCTCCTTAGTTACATATTTTTAGTTACAATCATGAATAATGATCTTCTTTCCGCATGCCCACATGCAAAGTGGGCGGGCCAACGTATTGCCACCGCTGATGTTAACGAGTCTTTGCTTGCTGCTGCTGTTCTTTCTGCGTTAAAAAAAAAATAGCAAACTGTTTAGTAGCATCTGTATTAAAATGAAATTTTCATGAAATTGAAAAGACATAAAACGTGCATGTTGATATTTTTCCAAACAAAAGAAACAGATTAAAATAAGTTAAACTGAAACACAAATAAACAAGAACATAAACCAAAACATGTTAAATCGGTTGTGAAATAAATTGATTAAATTTACGTTTTCCTGTTGATCTAACCATGAAATAAATGAGGGCTAACAGAAATAAATTAAATTAAAAATTAAGAGCGTGGAGGGCGCCCAAACGGGCTGCCCACCATTGGAGCTTGACCTTGACGTCAATCCACTAGGGATGGGCTCAAAATCTCAGGGGCTGTATTGTCGTCGAATTGGTAGATTACGATGGTACAATGTCGGGTTTAGGTCTGATTCATGCTTCTAAAAACCACCCACCAACCTCTCTTTCGCAAGAGATTCTGGATGTAAAAAGATGATTTGAAACAGATGCAGTCGGGTCTTGGTGGACAGCACTTCGTTGCTTTTTAAAATGCCTGTCAACCTCCTTTTTTTTGGGTGGGAAAATCCACCTTTTTATAGACCTACGGGGTCTCTTTAAAAGGGTATGCAGTGACGCCACGTGGCGGCCATGCCTTCTCGAGAGGGAGGAAAGTCCTCCACGACTTGGGCTTCCATGACTGCCCCTGCGATAGTCTTCCAATGGCCAACCTACCCACCTATGCGCGCATGCAAGGCAGGAGCCATAAATGACTGTCTTCGGCTGCCACTTGTTGAATGTCTACATTAAATCGTTTTAATGTTCACTTTAGTTGGTTTAACAACACTTTTGAATGCTTTTAATGTTTGCTTTTATTATTTTAACTGTTTGCGTTTATTGCTAAAAATCTGCCAGGCACGAATGCAGGAGTCTGTCGCGATATCGCGACGTCGTGATATCGTGACACTAAGAAGAAAACAGGGTGCTGGAGGGAGTTGTCGTGATATTGCGACAGTCATGATATCGCGACAGCACGATGTCGCGACGTCGCGTCTGTCTTGACGTCGTGACTGTCGCAACCTCGCGACAGTGCGATGTCGCGACTGTCGCAACATCACAACTATCACGATATCGCGACAACGTGACATCGCGACTGTCGCGACATCGTGCTATCGTGATATCGCGACAGCGCGACCTCACGACTGTTGCGACTGTCATGATATCACGACAGCGCGACAGTCGCAACAGTCACAATATCGCGATAGCGCGACGTCGTGACGTAGATACTATGCAATATCATGACTGTCGCAACCTCGCGACTGTCGCTACCTCGCGACCGTCGCGACGTCACGACTGTCGCGACCTCACGACCGTCGCGATATCGCGATAGGCAACTTTTGCAACTTTTGAGTGTTAAAAAAACAATTTCTTGCCTAAGGATTTTTAAAAGCAATTCTTGCCTAAGGCTTTCTTTTGATTAAGGCTTGCTTGCTTAAGTTTTGCTTAAGGCTTAAAGTTTTGAAGTTTGCTTTTGATTAAAGGCTTGTTAAAATGACCAACTTTGCTCTGCTCACTTTTCGACCTTCTAAACTGTTGTGTGAGTGGCTAGGACCACTGTTTGACCTCTGAGGGCTGCCCTGAAAGCTGTGTATGTCAATGCGATTAGTGTTTGTAGTCACTTAATCGGATTGGTGCTGTTTTGGTGTCTACACTCATTACGTATGGAGGTAAACTGATTTTTCAACATCTCTAAGTCAACCTGATTACAAAAATGATAAAGATATGTTGCTTCTATGTGTATCCAAGAAGTCCTAACCTCCATGGGTAGTTGGCCATACCAAAAGAATGGTCTATCATCCAAAATGTGTGCAAATAACTTACAAGCCACCTCCTCATAGAAAATTTGGAATTGACATAATGTATTCTTGTAGACATACAAATTTTGCAAGTATCCTAGTGGCACCTCTTGATTAAAATGTCGTAGAAAATCCAATAAAATTTTAAGAATTTGATAGGGTATCCCATGTATAGACAAACCCTTATAATGATCCTCCATCGTAGATGCCATTATTTCTCTTAGAGATGCTACTTTAGCTATTATGTCATATGTTTTCATTAGTAAAACTCAAAATATAACTTCAAAACCAATTTGTTAGTCATGAATAAAAGAAGGAACCATGAAAAAGCAATATTCTAAAAGTGTAAATTAGTTTCTGATTCACCAGATCGCATATGCGCAAGTGAAGAGCATACTCCTAGTGTTGTAGGCTTTCTGATTCACAAGATCACATTACACGCAAGTGAAGAGCATAATACCGACAAAAAATACATTTTAGAAAAAATAATTCCTTACAAATAAGCATGAAATGACTAGAAAATATCAAACATGTAACGTATGAATAATCATGTTAGCATCAACCAAGAGAGGTATCTATTAAAATCAAATGAAAACAATTGCATGGAGACAACCTCGTTAGTCAAGACCCAAAATTTTTCAAAATCAAATCAAAACACATTATTCCTGTATGAACAATCAAAAAGTGTTAGAACAATGCATAGCAATTCATGTCCTCCTTTTAACACTACAAGGTTGTATTGTTAAAAGAGGGCTAAAGATAATAATCAATAGGGCATGAAATATTCAAAATTTAAATCCCTATAGCATTTAAAATCACACTAAAATAAACCAATTTAGGCCCTCCTTCTAGCGCCAATCTGTTGAGTGGTATTTTTACCCAATTGTGAAAATACACTCTTCCTTAGGATTTGGGTTCCAAATCCCCTCTTGAAAAGAAGTTAAACAAACACCTTCTCCAAGGTCTCTGCTATAATTAGCATTTTGCATGTGTATTAGTAATCTCAAATAAATATATTCATTTTAAATTCTTGGAACACCTTAGTGATTGCAAGTAACTATAAACAAGGGGCAATGTTGTTTTATTTTACCATGAAACTTTAGTGATTGTTCATTGAACCAAAATAAAGCAAATGTGAGTTGGCCCTCATATGACCATGATGTAGTGCCTTAATTCATTTTATCTTGAGAGTTTTAAGGTAGATTTTATTTTCTTTATTAATTCCAAATATGGCTTCTTATCATGAAGATAAAGATAACTTTCAATATGATCGATAAACTGTCCCTCTTTGGTGAAATGAATTTTCACAAAGAAGCAATAATTTATGGCCTTGAATAAAGGGTTTTAAATGTCACTTTAACTTATCCCTCTTAAATGAAATCAAACTTTCTTCAAGATGAAAAATTAAGTGCTTTGAAGAAAAGACCTTCAATGTAATACTCAAATTACCCCTCTTTCGTAAAATTAGAATTTTTATGGAGGGTAATTTTAGGCTCAAAATGGAAATTTGTGAAAATGCCATAAAACATAACTCCTTCAATGAAATTGGAATTTTCATGAAGGGAATGTCATCATAGGCTCATGAGTGCAAAATAAAACTGAAAAAATGAAATTCCGGCCCAAAATGGAAACTTTCTATTTTCGGATTTTTAAAATTTGTAATAAAACAACAACTTCGATGAATTTTTAAAAATACTAAACAACTCCGAAAATGAAATTTCAAAGTGCGTATTGAAATTATGATGTATAACCTACGCAATGGTGAAATTATTTTTGGATTTTGAATTTTTTTTAATGATTATTTAATGCCTGAAAATTAAAAATAAAATAAAATTTATGGAAAAATAAAATGCAGAAAAATGAAAATGAAATGCAGAAAACTGAAAATAAAATGCATTCAGTATGATGCTATCATATTTTGACAAAACCGAATATGTGAGGTTTCCATGCATGCAACTTAACCTATTAGACTTGCAAAACAAGCACAATCCCCATAGACTAAGTGTTGGGTCCTAGGGTTTAAAATAAATTTTAGGTTCAAGCATTCACATGAAGCAACCAAGAAAACTTGCATTAACTCCATCTACAAACTCAAAATCTGAAAAAGAGAAAATAAATAGACATTAAATCCATAGCATGCAAAGAGAATCTCCTTCTTTCTTGCCCACAAGATGCAAATTTCTGAAAACTCATGCATTAAAAATGTGTCATTTTACAATAGCAGAATTTGGCCTCCAAAAGGCTTCAACCATGGAAGGAAAAATAGCTCCAAAAGAAACAAATCCAGAAAAAAAACTCTGCAATCTTGCATTTCCAAAACCATTTTCCAACCCTTGTGCATGCCTTTGCTTCCCCTTTTAAAATTTCTGGTTTGACTCTCCGTTTTGTGGCCCTTCGTTTCATTTTCCCTTCTTGCATGACTTTTCGTCTCATGTTCAAGCGTCTCTTTTCCACAACTGTATTTTGTTTGGCTCTCTTTATTTTGGTTTATTTCACTAAAAATAAAAATTTCGTTATTGCCATAGCACTCTCCAATGTGTTCTTTATTTAACACATTCCTTTATCCCGTGAACATGACCTTAACCTTTATTAATAAAAAATATTTTTTTTTTGGTTTTATATAATTGTGCCTAAAGTTACACATTTTTTATACTGATAAGCATATGTATTTCTAATATAGGCTCCATGTGGACGTTACTACATTCACCCCACTTCCCGTAGCAATGCTTTCATTACCTTATGATTCCTCAAAATAACCATCATCCAACAACTATCGTGTCACCATTATTATCAGGTTATTGTGTTTGCACACTCCTCGTCATTCGTCTAAAACTCATATCCATTAGACATCGGGTCCTTGTAGATGATCCACGTCCCATTGTGACCCCTTCAACATACAGACAATCACTCACTCCAATTGTCGTATTTATCAATGCTTTCAACTCCATTTACATAAGAATCTCGGTTGGCTGTAAATTTTTGTTTTCAACATCATTGATTAGATTCAACTACCTGCTTTTGCAGCTTTCCTCCATCGTTGCACTGTATTCACCCTCATTACGTGGCATCAACACCTCCTCAAAACTGCCCGGTCCTCGTCCCATGTCATCCGTCGACGGCTTCCATGTCCTCTGTGCTTTCATCGGCAGTAAGATTTATCGGTTACATGTCATGTTCTATCCGTATTCAACGCGTCCCCTATGGTCGTATACGTCGACGTTTCTATTTAGTCCTCTATTCTCGATAGTAACACCTCCTATAAATTTTCATTGTTATGATATCGGGCTGCTCGCACTGTTTAACGTTGCCAATGATGGGTACCTAAAAATTGCAGGCCTGTTCGTCCCATTCTATGCCTGGATACATTGTATAACCATCTACTATCGCCACATATGCCATATTTTTGTCCAAAGTAAACCTATCATATTGTACTGGGATTTTTCATCATGTGTTTGGGTTCACCTTCTACCCTCACTACTCATCACGACACGATATCCTCTCAATACTGTCACAAAACCCTCGCTTGAATCCGCCATGCAAAGGGCATCTGCCTGAGTCATCATCAGTCTTCAACGGTTATCGTGATGAGGGGCGCCACAGCATCTCCACCATATCAGTGCCGTGGGTGCCGAGTGTTCTACAATTTTGTGTCGCTATCTAACCGTCAGCACTGCATTTATTTTATTTCTCGTCCAACACTTCCCTATGTCGGACCCACATGTCACAAAATTCCCATTCTCCATCAAGGCGTAGCTACGTCGTTCAAATCGTTCTAACATCCATTTCGGCATTCTCCAATTGCCATTACCTTTACTATGACAACCGTGTCCACTATTGGTGTTTTGGTGGGCCTCTTTGACACTGCCATGGCTTGGCTATGTCCACGTCCCCATGCACCTTCTCACACTATCTCAGTGCCGAGTAGTCCTTATCTTACGTGGTGGTTACTCGTTGTGGTGGTTACTCACTGTTAAAGCTAACAATTAAAATATGCCCATTTTGTCATCGAGTCTCTAATTGGTCCACAAAGTCTTCTTCCCCTGCGGTGTCAATTACCGCACGTGTTGGGATCAAAATCCTTCGCTATGATTTTTCTCCGAACCACGACCATGCTTGTTCACAAAACCTACAAAACACACACAAAAACATATATTAAAAACATTATACTTTAAAATATATTTTTTTATTTTTATTTTTTTAATATTGAGTAAATACTTCTTATGCATATACATATCCGTCGTGGAGGTGAACCCGGGTCACATCACCAAAAATGCAAGTGGTGCCCTTGTCAGTAGACCACAACACTATATATATGTGAGATGTATATACTTAAATTCACTTGTTATTTTCATCTTCTATTCTTTGACCCAAACAAATGAAATAAAACCTAACAACTTGACATCAAACTCTCAAACGATAACACTGACAAACAAACTTTCCGATGCACAAACTGACGATAAAAAGAAACTTCGATGAGAAAATGACCACAAATTCGTTAATAAGAAATTGACGACAAAAATCGTCGACAAGAAAAGTCGTTGACAATAAAAGTCATCGACAATAAAATATCGTCGATAAGAAAAAGTTGTCGATGATAAAATATCGTCGACAAGAAACAACTACTAACAAAAAATAATGATAAAAGAAGCATCAAAACAAACAGAGCATTAGACATTGGAAACCAACATACAAACACCCAAATACCAAAAACAAAAGGGGGGTCCCCAATTTTTGGGTACGTTGTGGAGCAGCCACAACAAATGGCGACTCTGCTGGGAAATGCTCCTGAGCATTTCGATGAGAACCCAACCTGAAAAACCTTCAAAACTCAAACACAAGAGTCATTCAATATCCAAAGAATTAAACTAGACGAGAAATACATGAAGCATCAGAATCGTTAAGCATCAGCTCGGTGTGTGCAGTGTGCTTCATTCCCTATCGTTTGAAACTCGTTCAACTTTCCATTGTTAGTTTTACCTGAATGCATATGCGAGGTTATGAATGATTTGTTTCAGGATTTAATGTATGGCAAATATGCTAGAGATATAACAACCTACTTTGCAAAGGTTCAAAATTTCTAGTATCATGAACAAGCATATTAAAACTGTCAAACCCTCTTAGGACCAAATATGTGTATACTGAATTAATTTACTAGATCCCAAAGTTGGTTATGTGTCACTACCATCTTGAACCCATGTGCAAGTGTAAGTGAAATCGGAGCTTTGGGGAATAGGATTCCCAACCTAAGCGAGATGGGAATTTAACCCTATCCTTACTACTCTGATCTGGAATTCATTACCTCATCTTGAACAAAATGATTTAACCTATTATGGATGAAACTGTCAGGCTAGCCTGTCCGTTTGAGCAATAAGTGGTCTTGCTTTTAGACAAGACATGTTGCCACACATGAGCATACTCCACTACCAATCAGGCGTCTATAGCCCCGATGGAGATTAACCCCATAATCCAGGATTTGGCTTTACTTTTTATTTATTGAACCTTGGGGATGACTACCCATCCTTGCAAGGGACCTGTAGTATGATCCTTCCAATCCAATATTAATAATGAAATGAAAGTAGAATGAAAAATATTTGCTTTGAAATTTCAAGCTCTTGAGTGGACAAAATAGAAGCTTTGGGGAATCGTATTCTCAACCTAAGCAAGATGAGAATTAGACCTTATCCTTACTACTTCATGAAGGTCAAATCAGAGCTTTGGGGAGTTGGATCCTCAACCTAAGTTCGATGGGGATTTAACCCTATCCTTACTACTCTGATTTTACGCTTTAAGCACTATGGGAGTGGTAAAAACCACTATTTTAAGGATTATGTTGCATGATAGGATAGACACGAAATACTCATTTTGCCTCACCTTTTCTTCCAAGTATGGTTTTGACCATTTTGCTCAATATCCTCTCTAATATGTGTAGAACGATCTTGGTTCAATATAGTTCGAGCATCAGTTCCCAACCTTAGGATCCTTTTAATATATGTTATATAATAACCCTAAGAGGATTTGACACCTTTTCAAGGATTGTATTTGAAATGTAGATGCAACTGAGATGAAATGTATATGCAATATGGAATGTAATATGAGATATGGATGAATGCATTGCTCTTTTTTGAAATGTAGATGGAGTATACCACCTACTTTGCCATAATTTTTGAAACTGACAACTTCATGCATCACAAGTTCCAAACGATATTCTTTAATGTGTTTTCGATACTCGTGGAGCTTTCTGCAATACAATTCCGATGTTTCATATTCTCTTAGTCTTAGTCAAAATTCATAAGGACATAAGTTGACATCTCGCTTTTCTTTTCTCTTTTTTTTTTTTTTTCAATACAAACCAAAAGTGTCCAAAAGACCAACACACAAAACTTAAAACCAAACCCACAATGCAATCCCAAAAATGAAACTTGAAAACACAAACCAAAACCAAAAAAACAAAGTCTATATACAAATGTACAATATGGTACAATATGATGCATAGTTTGGATTATCATTTTCTCGGATCCCAAACATGATTCGAGCATTTCAAAAGACATATAATGTGATACACATGCCAAATGTGGAAGGAATCAACCAAAAACAAGACTAGACCAAACAATGCAACCAACTTCAACTTTCCTCTCTCACCCCACCACTTAGATTTAGTTCCATTAGTATTCTCATAGGTGAAATTCAAACTACCAAATTGATTAGACAATGGTTGATTTTCAATTCTTTCTTGTCTATTCTTTAAGGTGTAAATTTCATAATTCCATTCATGATTTAGAACTAGGCCTTCTTTATCCAAAATGAAATCTTGTGAATGTGAGATCTTCATATGAAGTAGAAGTTTCAACGTTCTGCATATAAATTGGAATAGAGGCTTCATCAATAGGGGTGTGAGGAAATAACACATCTTCATATCTTCCCCAACATTGAAAAAATTATCTTCCAAATTTATGGGATGAAACTCCATGGTATTTGTGACATGATCTTTTGATTCATTTTTCAATTATTTTTCTTCTTTGTCCTTGGTAATAAGATCATTATAATCTTCCAAAATTTGATGAGATTTGAAACCCTCTTCCAAAACATCCTCAAATTGTATAGGAGTTGTAATATCTTCCTTTGAGTAGGCGATTATGTTGTCATGTATATCAATTGGCACACAAGTTTCATTAGCACTTTTGGAGTGAGTATAGTCTTCCCACTTCTTCCAAGCATCATAATAATCATCTTCCAAGGTAAAGTGGTGACGTTCAACTACTTCTTCAACATCTTCCAATTTGTCAATGTGTTTCTCATCAAATTCACCTTCACCTTCCTTAGATGGTTCAATTATTTTCAAAAGTGGGTCATTTTTTGAATTCAAATTTGTAAGGCTATCATAGTCCAACTTGGTAACCCATGATTTCGTTTCATCACAATTTGGAGGATGAAGAATTTCTTGGTCGTTAATTTCAAACATCTCATCAATAGTATCTTCCAAGAACAAGTGGTGAAACTTTATCATATCTTCAAATTCATTTATTGGTTTTCTTCCAATTTCACTTTCAACCACTTCATCCAATTCTATGGTAGGTTCCATCCTATCACATATTTCAAACATTGTTGAATTTAGAACCCCTTCATCTAAATAATCATGTATCTATATGAATGAGATCATCTCTGCATAATCCTCACTGGTAGATGTTGGCTTAGCAATTTGCACCTCCTCTTAGACTACATCTAAGGTGGTTGTAACATTTGGACCTTCAAATTCATCCCCTTTAACATTTACCTTAGGTATCATTGGAGTGGAGGGTGCTATATTTGATGGTTGGTGTAGGTTGGCATCACTAACTCCAAAAGAACAATCTCTCATGTGAACATATTGTGCCTTTTCTTCTTCCAAAACTTATTCTGCCTTTTCCAAGATCTCATAGATTGTCTCTAGAGACAGGTCGTCCAATTTTTTCTTGAAAGATGTAACAAGTTTGGGGTGTATGGCTCCCATGTATACTTGAATAGCTTCCTCTTCTGATGTGTTAAAATTTTCCCACATTTGGGTGTGCAACTCACGAAATCTTCCATTGAATTGACTCAAGGATTCATTAGGCTCATTACGTATGGAGGTAAACTGATTTTTCAACATCTCTAAGTCAACCTGGTTACCAAAATGATAAAGATAGGTTGCTTCTAGTTGTATCCAAGAAGTCCTAACCTCCATGTGTAGTTGGCCATACCAAAAGAATGGTCTATCATCCAAAATGTATGCAAATAACTTACAAGCCACATCCTCATAGAAAATTTGGAATTGACATAATGTATTCTTGTAGACATACAATTTTTGCAAGTATCCTAGTGGCACCTCTTGATTAAAATGTCGTAGAAACTCTAATAACATTTTAGGAATTTTATAGGGTATCCCATGTATAGACAAACCCTTATAATGATCCTCCATCGTAGATGCCATTTTTTCTCTTAGAGATGCTACTTCAACTATTATATCGTATGTCGTCATTAGTAAAACTCAAAATATAAGTTCAAAATCAATTTGTTAGTCATGAATAAAAGAAGGAACCATGACAAAGCAATATTCTAAAAATGTAAATTAGTTTCTGATTCACCAGATCGCATATGCACAAGTGAAGAGCATACTTCTAGTGTTGTAGGCTTTCTGATTCACAAGATCCCATTACACGCAAGTGAAGAACATAATACCGACAACAAATAAATTTTAGAAAAAATAATTCCTTACAAATAAGCATGAAATGACTAGCAAATATCAAACATGTAACGTATGAATAATCATGTTAGCATCAACCAAGAGAGGTATCTATTAAAATCAAATGAAAGCAATTGCATGGAGACAACCTCGTTAGTCAAGACCCAAAATTTTTCAAAATCAAATAAAAACACATTATTCCTGTATGAACAATCAAAAAGCGTTAGAACAATGCATAGCAATTCATGTCCTCCTTTTAACACTGCAAGGTTGTATTGTTAAAAGAGGGCTAAAGATAATAATCAATAGGGCATGAAATATTCAAAATTTAAATCCCTATAGCATTTAAAATCACACTAAAATAAACCAATTTAGGCCCTCCTTCTAGCGCCAATCTGTTGAGTGGTATTTTAACCCAATTGTGAAAATACACTCTTCCTT
Organism: Wollemia nobilis; assembly: GCA_028583015.1. Classification (NCBI taxonomy): domain Eukaryota; kingdom Viridiplantae; phylum Streptophyta; class Pinopsida; order Araucariales; family Araucariaceae; genus Wollemia; species Wollemia nobilis. The sequence goes on from JAQPPZ010017192.1 coordinate 1,907,560, forward strand.
AGGATTTGGGTTCCAAATCCCCTCTTGCAAAGAAGTTAAACAAACAACTTCTCCAAGGTCTCTGCTATATTTAGCATTTTGCATGTGTATTAGTAATCTCAAATAAATATATTCATTTTAAATACCTTAGTGATTGCAAGTAACTATAAACAAGGGGCAATGTTGGTTTATTTTACCATGAAACTTTAGTGATTGTTCATTGAACCGAAATAAAGCAAATGTGAGTTGGCCCTCATATGACCACGATGTAGTGCCTTAATTCCTTTTATCTTGAGAGTTTTAAGGTAGATTTTATCTTCTTTATTAATTCCAAATATGGCTTCTTATCATGAAGATAAAGATAGCTTTCAATATGATCGATAAACTATCCCTCTTTGGTGAAATGAATTTTCACAAAGAAGCAATAATTTATGGCCTTGAATAAAGGGTTTTAAATGTCACTTTAACTTATCCCTCTTAAATGAAATCAAACTTTCATCAAGATGAAAAATTAAGTGCTTTGAAGAAAAGACCTTCAATGTAATACTCAAATTACCCCTCTTTCGTAAAATTAGATTTTTTATGAAGAGAGGGTAATTTTAGGTTCAAAATGGAAATTTGTGAAAATGCCATACAACATCACTCCTTCAATGAAATTGGAATTTTCATGAAGGTAATGTCATCATAGGCTCATGAGTATAAAAAAAAACTGAAAAAATGAAATTCCGGCCCAAAATGGAAATTTCTATTTTCGGATTTTTAAAATCTGTAATAAAACAGCAACTTCGATGAATTTTTAAAAATACTAAACAACTCCGAAAATAAAATTTCAAAGTGTGTATTGGAATTCTGAAGTATAACCTACGCAATGGTGAAATTATTTTTGGATTTTGAAATTTTTTTAATGTTTATTTTAATGCCTGAAAATTAAAAAAAAATAAAATTTTTGGAAAAATAAAATTCAGAAAAATGAAAATGAAATGTAGAAAACTGAAAATAAAATGCATTCAGTATGATGCTGTCCTATTCGACAAAATTGAAGATGTGAGGTTTCCATGCATGCAACTTAACCTATTGGACTTGCAAAACAAACACAATCCCCATAGACTAAGTACTGGTTCCTAGGGTTTAAAATAAATTTCAGGTTCAAGCATTCACATGAAGCAACCAAGCAAACTTCATTAACTCCATCTAAAAACTCGAAATCTGAAAAAGAGAAAAGAAATAGACATTAAATCCATAGCATGCAAAGAGGATCTCCTTATTTCTTGCCCACAAGACGTAAATTTATGAAAACTCTTGCATTAAAAATATGTCATTTTACAATAGTAGAATTTGGTCTCCAAAAGCCTTCAGCCATGGAAGGAAAAATAGCTCCAAAAGAAATAAATCCAGAAAAAAAACTCTGCAATCTTGCATTTCCAAAACCATTTTCCAACCCTTGTGCATGCCTTTGCTTCCCCTTTTAAAATTTATGGTTTGACTCTCTGTTTTGTGGCTCTTCGTTTCATTTTCCCTTCTTGCATGACTTTTCGTTTCATGTTCAAGCGTCTCTTTTCCACAACTGTATTTCGTTTGGCTCTCTTTGTTTTGGTTTATTTCACTAAAAATAAAAATTTCATTATTGCCATAGCACTCTCCAATGTGTTCTTTATTTAACACATTCCTTTATCCCGTGAACATGACCTTAACCTTTATTAATAAAAAATAATTTTTTTTTGGTTTTATGTAACTGTGCCTAAAGTTACACATTTTTTATATTGATAAGCATATGTATTTCTAATATAGGCTCCATGTGGATGTTACTACATTCACCCCCGCTTCCCGTAGCAATGCTTTCATTACCTTATGATTCCTCAAAATAACCGTCATCCAGCAACTGTCGTGTCACCATTATTATCAGGTTACTGTGTTTGCACACTCCTTGTCATTCGTCTAAAACTCATATCCATTAGACATCGGGTCCTTGTAAATTATCCACGCCCCATTGTGGCCCCTTCATCATACAGACAATTAGTCACTCCAATTACCGTATTTATCAATGCTTTCTACTCCATTGACATAAGACTCTCGATGGGCTATAAATTTTTGTTTTCAACATCATTGATGAGATTCAAATACCTGCTCTGGCAGATTTCCTCCGTAGTTGCATTGTATTCACCCTCATTACGTGGCGTCAACACTTCCTTGAAACCACCCGGTCCTCATCCTATGTCATCCGTCGATGGCTTCCATATCCTCTGCGCTTTCATCGGCAATAATATTCGTTGGTTACATGTCGTGTTCTATCCGTCTTCAACGCGTCCCCTGTGGTCGTAGATGTCGACGTTTCTGTTCAGTCCTCTATTCTCGGTAGTAACACCTCTTGTAAATTCTCATTGTTATGATATCGAGCTGCTCGCACTATTTAACGCTGCCAATGATGGGTACCTAAAAATTGTTGGCCTTTCATCCCATTCTCTGCTCGGCTACGTTGTATAACCATCTACTATCACTACAATGCCACATTTTTTTCCAAAGTAAGCCTGTCATACTGTACTGGGCTTTTTCATCATGTGTTCGGGTTCGCCTTCTACCCTCACTGCTCATCATGGCACGATATCCACTCAATATTGTCGCGAAACCCTCGCTCGAAACCACCACGCAAAGGGCATCTGCCTGAGTCATCATCGGTATTCAATGGTTATCATGATGAGGGGTGCCACAGCATCTCCACCATATCTATGTCACGGGTGCCGTGTGTTCTACAATTTCGTGTCACTATCTAACCGTCAACACTGCATTTATTTTATTTCTCGTCCAACACTTCCCTATGTCGGACCCACATGTCACAAACTTCTCATTCTTCATCGAGGCGTAGCTGCGTCGTTCAAATCTTTCTACCATCCGTTTCGACATTCTCCAATTACAATTCCCTTTACTATGACAACCGTGTCCACTATTGGTGTTTTGGTGGGCTTCTTTGACACTACCATGGCTTGGCTATGTCCACGTCCTCATGCACCTTTTCACACTATCTCGGTGTCGAGTAGTCCTTATCTTACGTGGTGGTTACTCATTGTGGTGGTTACTCGCTGTTAAAGCTAACAAGTAAAATATGCCCATTTTTGTCATCGAGTCTCTAATTGGTCCACGAAGTCTTCTTCCCCTGCGGTGTCAATTACCGCACGTGTTGGGGTCAAAATCCTTCGCTATGATTGTTCTTCGAACCACGACCATGCTTATTCAAACAACCTGCAAAACACACACAAAAAACATATATTAAAAACATTATACTTTAAAATATATTTATTTATTTATTATTTTTTTTAATATTGAGTAAATACTTCTTATGCATATATTGAATAAAATAATGTCGACAAGAAACAACTACTAACAAAAACTAACGATAAAAGCAGCATCAAAACAAATCGAGCATTAGACACTCGAATCCAACATACAAACACCCAAATACCAAATACAAAAGGGGAGTCCCCAATTTTGGGGTACGTTGTGGAGCAGCCACAACAGGGCCTAAAATATTATGTTATAATATTTTAATTAAATGTTATAACTCAACTTTCAAACAGGGACTTAGGCACCAATGTATAAGTCTATGTTATAATATTTTAATATTATAACCAAAGTTTAAAAGTAACTAAGATGCAAACATGTGGGATTTATTTGAAGTGCATGTCGACATCGTGGAGTTTTAAAGACTTTGTCTTATGCATATAAATACCCATTATTTCTCCTTCATTTAACTAACACAAGCTTTGATATGTTATGATTTGTGAATGTTTTATGCGAATGATAAAATTTAGAGATACAACAAAATATTAAGGTGTGCATGATCTGAAAGTGTCTTATCCAAAGTGCATGCATGCTACATTACATCCAAGTGGGGTATCATAATTGTTGGTTGTCTTGTGTGAGCACTGTTAGAGAGAAGGTCACAAGGTCAAAACCCCTGGATACCATTTTGCTGGGTAGATAAGGTTTAAAATTGTGTGCAAAGAATAATGATAAAGTTTAGAGATAATCCTTTTGGTTTTAGTGGCTACACTAGCATAGCTGGTCATAGGAACTTTGGGAAGGCACTATACTAGGGAGGTCGTAGTTTTGAATCACGTTGTGCATGAGGTACTTGAAATTTTTAATATTGCATTGACTTGATTTAGATGGTTGTAGTATTTTATAAGGAGAATTAAAATAAGTTGATTTTTATTTTACTTTGGACATAGTAGAGGCTATAAAGTGTGAAAGTATTATTTATTCCTGCATTATGCATGAAGGCATTATCCTTATAAATTTCAAGTGGAAGTTTTATGGTGTATTGAGATATTGGAAAGTTGTATTTTGCTTAGTGTATAATAGGGTTAAGGTTGCATGATTAAAGTGGGAGTTTTATGGTGTATTAGGATTTAAAAATTATACTATTGTCTAAAGTGTGTTAAGGGCTTTATTTTTCTATATTAAAAGAGGGAGATAAAAGGTGTATTATGTTCTTTTGTTGATTGTATTTATGCTTGACATTTTGAAGGGTTTGGTTTATATTTAAAAGCTTTATCTTGTGAAACCAAAGAGGAGTAATAGAGCATTATTTTCAGAAATTAATGTGCACATATTTTGAGAAGAGTTTTATGTGGATTTCTGAAGAGGAGTTTTTTCTAATCTATTTTGAAGTGGCAAAAGAAAATATATTATTTGAGATAGGTTTTTGAGATCACATATTCATCAAGACAAATTGAGGTACAGTGATTTAACTCATTCTCAAGGTGGTGAAATAATAATTGAGTGAGTGTGCATTAGTGCTTGAAAGTAAGTTTGGTTTTGTATAAAATTGAAAACACATGTGCTAGGGTTTGAAAACAAGTTGTGCATATGTATTGAATATTTTGAAATTAAAAGTGCAAGTGTTTGAGAACATAAGTGTATATTGCTTTGAGTGAAATTGTAAAGGTGCAAGTGTTGTAGATCATATTTGTAAAAGGAAATATGTATGATTGTTCATATTTGGTTTTGGGTATATATATGAGCATTGTGTATATGTAAGATTTAGAGAATACTTTGAGCAGGTTTTTATGGGTAGCTTGAGTAGATATTTGAGTAAGTTTGAGCAGGTTATGGGCAGTTTGAGAAGATATTTGAGTAGGTTTGAGAAAATTTGAGAGTAGGTTTTGGTGAGCATATTTGAGCAAGATTTTAGTGTAGGCTTAGTGCAGATTTTAGCAGAGTTGAGAGCATGTATTGGGAGAATATTTATGCAAGCCTTGAGTGTAGGCTTGGTGCAGACTTGAGTAGATTTGAGAGTAGGTTTTTGTTGCATAAATTTTATTATTAAACATGAACCATTCACCAATATGCAGAAATATCAAATCATTCATCCATAATACATTATCCACAATAACAATCCACAAATGAGAGAGAGATAGATAATACCCTTAAGGTAGGGTAACACCAATAATAATCCTTAAGGAAGGAATAACTCCACAAGATCTCCCAAGATGAGAGGCCACTTCGTGGGCACGACGATTACATAAGATTCTTCTTCAATGATATGAATCATTACAATGACAAATATCTCTTCTTTATATATCCATATTCTTATTCTACTTTGGAGAGCCTACTACTAATATTATATTATATTATAATATAATATAATATAATATTATAATACAATCAACCTTGGGTTATGTGTGGCCCATGCCAACCCTTATACAATATAATAATATATCCCCAAATATCTATTCCTAGGTACCCTACTAGTTTTTGTGAGTAGATTTGAGAAATACTTATGTTTAGGCTTGGAGCAGATTAAAGCAGAGTTCAGAGTAGGTTGTGATGGAATGGATTTGTGCAAGCCTTGAGTGTAGGCTTGGAGCAGATTTGAGTAGATTTAAGAGCAGGTTTTTGAGGATAATATTTGTGTAAACCTTGAGTATAGGTTAAGAGTGGATTTAAGAAGAGTTAAGAGAAATTTTTGGTGAAGTATATTTGAGAAAGTCTTGTGTGTAGACTTGGAGCATATTTGAGCAGAGTTGAGAGAAAGTATTGGAGCAGAATTGAGCAAGCCTTATTTAAAGGCTTGTAGTAAAGTAGAGTAGAAGGTATTACGATCTCCTATGAATAGAGATACAAAAACCATAGTATAAAGGATTGATATCTCCTATGGATAGAGGTCCACAAAATATAGTAGAGGGGATTGAGGTCTCCGATGGATAGAGGTCCATGAACTAGAGAAGAGGGGATTGGTGTCTCCTGTGGATAGAGGTCTACAAAATTGAGCAGAGGAGATTGAGGCATCTGGTGGATCGATATCCATGAACTAGATCAAATGGGATTGGTGTCTCCTATGGATAAATATCAACAAACTTGAGCATAGGGGATTGGTGTCCCCTTTGGGTTGGTGCCCATAAAAATTGTAATAAGGAATTAGTTTCCAAGAGATTGGTTGAGAAAATTTATAAGAAAGATTTTATCTATGGACCTAGCCCACATTGGGTGAACCACACTAAATTTGCGTCTCTCATGTGTGTGATGATTTATGCATTGTTTCATTTATTGCATTGATATTATTACTGTTATCATTTGGAAATAAAAGTAAATTTTTTTATCTTATACTTCTCACCCCCCCTCACAATATAAGCTTGTATTCTTAAATTGGTATCAGAGCGGGTTCCTTAAGGGAAGCCTAATAGCTTGAAGGAAAATCTTATAGTAACACAGATGGCTCATCAGGAAGTATTTTCAACACATAGAGCCTCATTTTTTAATGGGACTAACTATACTTTTTGGAGTGTTAGGATGAAGATATTTTTTATGGCACGGGAAATTGATATATGGTTATCAGTTGAGAATGGGTACAAAACACCTATAAATCCTCAAACAGATATAAATGGTAAGAAAATTTATGAAAATAATGCCAAGGCAATGAATGCAATTTTAAGTGGTTTACAGAAAATAGATTTTGTGAAGGTTATGCAGTGCAAATCAACAAAAGAAATGTGGGACAAATTATAGAATACATATGAAGGAGATGACAAGGTTAAGATGGCAAAACTTCAAACTCACAGGAGGAAGTTTGAGGAATTGAATATGAAATATGAGGAAGATATTGCTAGGTATCTACTTCATGTTGATGAAGTTGTTAACACCATTCGTGGACTTGGAGAAAAGATTGGGGACTCTACTATTGTTCAGAAAATTTTAAGATCACTTCCCATGAGATATGATGCAAAGTTTTCCACAATAGAAGAGATGAAGTATCTAGAAACTTTGAGGATAGATGAACTACATGGAATTCTCACAACTTATGAAATGAGGACAGAAAAAGAGCAAACATCCAAAACGAATGCATCATTCAAAGCTTCAATAAGGTGAAGAATAAAGAACTAGAATCAAGTGATGATTCAAGTAGTGATGAAGAGGCTAACTTTGTGAAAATAAATAATAAGGGTTAAGAAAACCAAGGAATATGCAAATATGATTTTTTTTAGCTATGGTAATATTGGTCACTATGGAACATAATGTCCATAAAATGGGTATAGTAACAGTGAATATGAACAATATTACAAGAAAAAGAAAGAAATAAAATTTAGGCATGAAAAGAAAAAAGTCATGGCCAATGCATGCATGAGAAGAAGATTTTTCAAAGGCACAAGAATAGTTTATATGCTGAAGAAGCAAGTAGTGCTTCAAGTGATAGTGATAAAATTTCTTCAGATACTGAAAAAGAAGAGGTTCTATTTTTTGCAATAGAAGAGGAAAAGAATACTCCTTTTGAAGACCAAGTTGAAGATGCTCCTATTGAAGTTCAAGTAGAAGATGTTCTTATTATTGAAGACCTAGAGAAAGAGAAAAATTCAGAAAAGGATAAAGAAACCATAGTTGATATGGAAGAGGAATTTACTGTAGCTCTTGAAGAATTGGAAAGAGTTAAAAAGGAAAACTTAAGATTAAAGGCTCAAATACAAGAGGATGAGAAAATAAAAACAAATCTTATACAAGATCTCAATGACTTGAAAGTTAAAGTTGAAGAGGTAAGGAAATTTGAAGAAGGTATGTGTTGAGTGGTGTTTTCACCCAATTGTGAAAGCACACTCTCCGATAGGATCTGAGTCCCAAAATCCTCTGCTTGCAAAGAAAATAATTTCTCCAAGGTTCCTGTTATGCTGATATGATGTTGTTCAAATGAAATGCTAGGAATACCTTAGGGTTTGCAAGTGGATGTTAACAAGGGGCACTCGTGGTTTATTTAGTTTGAAATTACAGTGGACTCAAAATGAATAATATCTATTCTCCTCTTTAGTTCGATGGATTTTTAGCTTGTTTATTTGAATATAGTAATTAAACTGCAAAAAATAAATTAAGGGTTTAAAAAATAAAGCAAAATAAATGAAAATGAAACTAAACTATAGTCAGAATGCTGTCATCAATTCGATGAAACCGAAGATAATGAGGTTTTCTGCATGCAACCTAACCTAATGAACCCGCAAATTCGCACAATCCAAATAAATTAGGTGCTTGGTTTCTAGGGTTTCTCATCGTAATTCCAGATTTAGGCATTCGCATGAAGCAACCAAGCACACTTGCATTAAACTTCACCTAAAAGCCTTAGAAATCTGGAATGAATGATAAAACATTAAATCATGCATGCACAAAATGACTCCTTCTTTCTCATCAATGAGATGCCAACTTTCTATATTTCTGTATTTGAATGATATGTCAATTACATTTACAGGATGTTCCAGGCTTAAATATTCCAGAACAAATGAAGGAAATTGCCCAAGTGCAGGCCCAGAATGGCATGAAGCCCTTGTCTCTGCAACTCTGCAAGCAGCAATTTCCAACCCCTCTTTCAATCCGCGCTCTTGACTTTATAATCACTCAAATGGCTCTTCGATTCTCCCTGTGTCGCTTCGTTTCACCTTCCTGCATTTGACCTTTCAAATTCCTGCCTTTTCCTTGCTTTTGATTAATGCTCGATTCTGAAACGCTCGAAATCCACCGCTGCATGTAACGCCTTTGCAATACTGACACCTGTAAGCCACGTGTCCTGCGTTTTCTGCGTCTTCTGTAACGTCTTCCCGTGCCAAAACGTGACAAAATAGCATGCAACCTGCTCACCTTTCTGGCCGTGAAAATGCGACATGTCGCGATATCGCGACGCTTTCCTCGTTCGTACGCCTTCGGCCATTTTTGTCGTGATATCGTGACGTTTTTCACCTTCGAACCTTCATGCCGCTTTCTGTCGTGATATCGCGACGTTTTTCACCTTCGGACCTTCATGCCGCAAACTGTCACGATTTCACGACCATTTTCATTTTCGTACCCCTTAGGCCGCACCCTATCGCGAAATCGTGACGCTTCTCTGCTTCGGGCACCTTTGTTGCATGTTGTCGCGATTTCGTGACATTTTTCCCTTTCGTACGCTTGAGCTTCAACTCGCGATTTTGACGCTTTTCTCTATCCGTACTACTTAACTGCAATCTATCACGAAATCATGACCATTCTCTCCTTCGGACCTTCTTGCCACCACCTATCGTGATATCGCTACCGCTTTTCCTCCGTACATTTTGCCAAAACCTATCACGAAATCATGATGCCTTTTCGCTTCGTCCCCCTAGGCTACCTTCTATCGTGATTTCATGACCACTTCTACGCATCACGCCTTCCGGTTGATTCTGTCACGATATCGCGACCATTCTGGCCCTTTGCCCTGTTTGACTGGTTCCTGTCGTGATATCGCGACATTTTCTTGCTTCGTGCTCTTTGACCTCTTTATGTCGCGATATCGCGACGTTTTTTCCTTTGTGCCCTTTGACCGCTTTGACCCACGATTTTGCGACGCGTCGCGATATCGCTACGCCTTTCCATTTTGCCTTTCTCTCTCCTACCTGGGCCACGACAGAGCAACATGTCACGATTTCATGACACTTTTTCGTCTTCATTTTCTCTCTCCTCTTTCTGTCGCGACGGAGCAACATGTCGCGAAATCGCTACGCTATTTTCATCCGTACAACTTCTGCAGCAACACGTCGCGATTTCGTGACACTTTTTCATTCTGGCAGCGACGGAGCAACATGTCGCGATATCGTGACGTTTTTTCAATTTCGACAGCGACGGAGCAACATGTCGCGATTTCGTGACACTTTTCCTGTTTTGGGCAGCGATGGCGCGACATGTCGCGATTTCGCGACATGTCGCGATTTCGCGACACTTTCAACACTCATGCATTTTTTCCTCTTTTCTTCAATTTTAGCATCTGGGTCACCGAGATTCTTCTCTGCAAGCCTACAAAAAGGTGGGTCCCCAATTTTGGGGTGTGTTGTGGATCAACCACAACAAATGGTGACTCTGCTGTCAAATGCTCTTGAGCATTTTAGTAAGAACCCAACCTGAAACATATCACAAACTCGCAAACATATGTTAGCACATAAGCAATATAACAAATGCCCAAAGATCAGAAGTACATGAATCATCAGAATCATCAAGTATTAGCTCAGTGTGTGCAATGAATTTCTTTCCCTATCATTTGAAATTGATCCACACTCCATTATCAGTTTTGCATGAATGCATATGTGGGATGGTGAATGATTTGTGTACCCTAATGAATGTGCTAGGAGATTTTGCTTTCATAAAAGGCATGGTCATTCTTCTATTATTATGTACAAGCATTCAAGATTGCCAAACCCTCTTAGGATCCACTATATTCATTACCTTATTATATCCCAAAGTTGGTTATGAGTCCCTACTATCTGGAACCCATGTGCAAGTGAATGTGAAATCAGAACTTTGGGGAATCAGACTCCCAACCAACCGAGATGAGAGTTTAACCCTATCCTTACTATTCTGATTTAGAGTTCATTACCTCACTTTAAGCAAAATAATTTAACCAATTATGGAAGAAATGGTCATGCTAGTCTAACCCTCTAGACAATCAGTGGTCTTGTTTTTTAGGCAAGACATGATGCCATGCATGGGCATATCTAACCCCACAATCCAAAACTTATCTTCATTTCTTTGGACCTTGGGGATGACTACCCATCCTTTGCAGAGGACAAGTAGTACGATCCTTACAATCCAAAATAAAGATGAGATGGGAAAAATTTATTTATTTTTTTTACTTCTTGGACCTTGGGGATGACTACCCATCCTGGCTAGGGACATGTAGTACGATCCTTACAATCCAAACTTTAGGTGTAAATGGAAAATATTAATTTTGTTGCTTAGACCTTGGGGATGACTACCCATCCTTTGCAGAGGACAAATAGTACGATCCTTACAATCCAAGATTTATTATGAAATGAGACATAAGAGCTTTGGGGAATTGGATTCTCAACCTAAGCGAGATGAGAATTTATGCCCTATCCTTACTACTCCATGTAGGTCAAATCAAAGCTTTGGGGAATTGGATCCTCAACCTAAGTTCGATGAGGATTTAACCCTATCCTTACTACTCTGATTTTAGGCTTTAAGCTCTATGGAAGTGGTCAAAACCACTGTTTTAAGGATCATGTTGCATAAATAGGATAGACATGAAATACTTCTTTCGCCCAACCTTTTCCTCCAAGTTAGGTTTTGATCATTTTGCTCAAGATCCTTTTTAATGTATGAGACGTGCTTGGTTCTAGATATCTCAAGACTCAGTTTCCAACCTTAGGATTTACTTACTATATATGTTATAACACAACCCTAAGAGGATTTGACATACTTTAATGGCTTGTACCTAAGATGCATATGTAACTAAGATGAGATGTATGTAAGGTGAGATGGAACATGAATGCATTATTTCTTGAATTACAAATGGAATGAATTGTCATGCAAAACTGACTCTTTCATGCATCACAAAATCAAACAATATTATTAAACTGTTTGTGTTACTTGTGGAGCTTTTACAAGACAATTCCAATGTTTCATATTCTCCCGATCTAGAACATAAGTTAGCATCTCAAGGCAACTTTTTCATCATCATTTTTTTTTTTTTTTTTTTTTATAGACAAACAAAACATGTCAAATAAACACACATCTTTAAATTAAAACTTATTCAATCCAAACCAAACCGCAATCCCAAAAATGAAAATTTGAAAACACAAACCAAAAACCAAAAACCAAAATTTATATACAAATGTACACTATAATACAAGATGATGCAAAGCTTAGCTTATCACTTTCCTGGATCCCACACATGATTAGAACATTTCAACAAAAATATGACATAATATGCATGCCAAATGTTGTGGGAATCTAAGACCAGACCAAACAATGCAACAAATTTCCACTTGCCATGCTCACCATACCAATTTGATTTAGTTCCAATAATACTCCCATAGGTGAGCATCAAATTACTAGAATGATTAGACAATAAATGATTTTCAATTTTATCATGTCTATTCTTTAAAATATAATCTTCATAATTCCCTCCTTGATTTAGAATTAGGCTATCCTTTTCAAATATGCAATTTTGTAAGTAGTAGCCTATTTCTACAAATTTCTTAGCCAAATCATTTTCCAAATTTGTAGGCCAATCAAATTTGTGTAACAATTTACAAGCATCTAAGATATTTACTAAATTAGGATCATTAAAAGTTTTTATCCTAGATTCAATTAGTAATTGTTGATGAATTTTATTTAACAATTCAAGTGCATCAACTTCTTTTCCATTCATTAAAACCATGTTATTAAAGGTGTGATTAAAAATTATACCTTGTTTTTCATTTACCTTTAGTGACATTTCATCATTCAAATTATTTAAATTCAAAATATGGTCATCCTTTTCAATCCTCAAACACTCTTGGTCAAAGTGTATGTCAAGTAATCTGCTTTGATGATCACTTATTTGAGTTGCTTCCAATTGATCCATCTCTTTATCATTTGGTTCTAATTCTTTGTTCACTATCCATGGCATCTCTTCATTTGAATCCCCAAAATCATCATGCAAACTTGCATCCACACTTTCAATGAATTTATATTTTGTCCCCTTTTCAAATCTCGTGAATATGAGGTCTTCGTATGATGTAGAAGGTTCAACATCCTGCATATCAAGTAAAATATGAGTTTCATCTATAGGGATGTGAGAAAAGAATGCATTATCATATCTCCCCCAACCATTGTGAAAATTGTCATCCAAATCCATGGCATGAAACTCCATGATATTTGTGACATGATCTTTTGATTCATTCATCAATTCATTTTCTTCTTTGTCCTTGGCAATAGGATCATTATAATCTTCCAAAATTTGATGAGATTTGAAACCCTCTTCCAAAACATCCTCAAATTGTACAGGAGTTGTAATATCTTCCTTTGAGTAGGCAATTATGTTGTCCTGTATATCAATTGGCACAAAAGTTTCATTAGTAGCTTTGGAAAGAGTGAAGTCTTCCCACTTCTTCCAAGCATCATAATAATCATCTTTCAAAATCAAGTGGTGACGTTCAACTATTTCTTCAACATCTTCCAATTCATCAATGTGCTTCTCATCAAATTCATCTTCACCTTCCTTAGATGGTTCAATTATTTCCAAAAGTGGGTTATTTCTTGAATTCAAATTTATAAGGCTATCATTGTCCAAATTAGTAACCCATGATTCATTATCATAATTTGGAGGGTGAAGAATTTCTTGATCTTTAATTTTACACATTTCATCAATAGTATCTTCCAAGAACAAGTGGTGAAATTCTATCATATCTTCAAATTTATTTATTGATTTTCTTTCCATTTCACTTTCAACCACTTCATTCAATTCTATGGTGGGTTCCATCCATTCACATATATCAAACATTGTTGAATTTAGAACCCCTTCATCTAGATAATCATGTATCTCTACATGATCCTCACTAGTGGATGTTGTCTTAGCAATTTGCACCTCCTCGTGGACTACATCCAAGGTGGTCATAAAATTTGGGTATTCAAATTCATCCCCTTGATCATTTACCTTAGATATCATTGGAGTGGAGGGTGCTATGTTTGATGGTTGGTGTAGGTTGGCATCAAAAGAACAATCTCTCATGTGAATATGTTGTGCCTTTTCTTCTTCAAGACCTTGTCGTTCTATCTCTTCTAAGATCTCATGGATTCTCTCTAGGGACAAACCACTCAGTTTTTCCTCAATGAGTGAAGCAAGTGTGGGGTGTATGGCTCCTAGGTATACTTTCATGGCTTCCTCTTCTAATGTGTTAAAATTTTCCCACATTTGGGAGTGCAACTCATGAAATCTTTCATTGAATTGACTCAAGGATTCATTAGACTCTTTACATATGGAGGTAAACTGATTTTTCAATATTTCTAAGTCAGCCTGATTACCAAAATGATTAAGATAGGCTGCTTCTAGTTGTATCCAAGAAGTCCTAACCTCCATGGGTAGTTGGCTATACCAAAAGAATGGTCTATCATCCAAAATGTATGCAAATAACTTACAAGCCACCTCCTCATAGAAAATCTGGAATTGACATAATGCATTCTTGTAGACATGCAGCTTTTGCAAGTATCCTAGTGGTACCTCTTGATTAAAACACCGTAAAAAATCCAATAACATTTTAGGAACATGATATGGTACCACAGGTATAGACAAACCCTTATAATGATCCTCTATTATTAATACCATTCTCTCTCTTAGAGATGTTATTTCAGCTCTCAGGGATACCCTTTGCTCCTCAAGTGTTGCCATTAGTGAACTTAAAATGTAATTTTAGAACCAAATCTGTTGAATATTCAACCTGCAATATAAAACAGAAATCAAGTTAGCATCAACTAAGAGATGTATTCATTAAAATCAAATGAAAAGTAATTGCATGAGACCAAAATTCTGAAAAATTAAATCAAATCACTTTAATTCTGTATGAACAATCAGAAAAATATACAGCATACCTGAATTGCTTAAAATAGAACAGGTAAATAAATTCAGACCGTCCTTTTTACAATCCGTTGAATGTTAGAGGACTAATGCATACAAAAATTTAAAATTATATTACACTAAAAATAAACCCGTACGGCCCTCCTAGCACCAATCCGTTGAGTGGTGTTAGAGGCCGTATATGCTAATAAAATGGACTTGAAATTTTTAGCAATGTAAAGCTCTTAAACAATTAAAAACCCGTAGCATCTAAAATCATGATAAAATAAACCCTTTTCAGGCCCTCCTTCTAGCGCCAATCTGTTGAGTGGTGTTTTCACCCAATTGTGAAAGCACACTCTCCAGTAGGATCTGAGTCCCAAAATCCTCTTGCTTGCAAAGAAAATAATTTCTCCAAGGTTCCTGTTATGCTGATATGATGCTGTTCAAATGAAATGCTAGGAATACCTTAGGGTTTGCAAGTGGATGTTAACAAGGGGCACCGTGGTTTATTTAGTTTGAAATTACAGTGGACTCAAAATGAATAATATCTATTCTCCTCTTTAGTTTTGATGGATTTTTAGCTTGTTTATTTGAATACGATGAATTAAACCGCAGAAAATAAATTAAGGGTTTAAAAAATAAAGCAAAATAAATGAAAATGAAACTAAACTACAGTCAGAATGTTGTCATCAATTCGATGAAACCGAAGATAATGAGGTTTTCTGCATGCAACCTAACCTAATGAACCTGCAAATTCGCACAATCCAAATAAATTAGGTGCTGGTTTCTAGGGTTTCTACTGTAATTCCAGATTTAGGCATTCGCATGAAGCAACCAAGCACACTTGCATTAAACTTCACCTAAAAGCCTTAGAAATCTGGAATGAATGATAAAACATTAAATCATGCATGCACAAAATGACTCCTTCTTTCTCATCAATGAGATGCCAACTTTCTATATTTCTGTATTTGAATGATATGTCAATTACATTTACAGGATGTTCCAGGCTTAAATATTCCAGAACAAATGAAGGAAATTGCCCAAGTGCAGGCCCAGAATGGCATGAAGCCCTTGTCTCTGCAACTCTGCAAGCAGCAATTTCCAACCCCTCTTTCAATCCACGCTCTTGACTTTATAATCACTGAAATGGCTCTTCGATTCTCCCTGTGTCGCTTCGTTTCACCTTCCTGCATTTGACCTTTCAAATTCTCGCCTTTTCCTTGCTTTTGATTAATGCTCGATTCTGAAACGCTCGAAATCCACCGCTGCATGTAACGCCTCCGCAATACTGACACATGTAAGCCACGTGTCCTATGTTTTCTACGTCTTCTGTAACGTCTTCCCGTGCCAAAACGTGACAAAACAGCATGCAACCTGCTCACCTTTCTGGCCGCGAAAACGCGACATGTCGCGAAATCGCGACATGTCGCGATATCGCGACGCTTTCCTCGTTCGTACGCCTTCGGCCGTTTCTGTCGCGATATCGCGACGTTTTTCACCTTCGGACCTTCATGCCGCTTTCTGTCGCGATATCGCGACGTTTTTCACCTTCGGACCTTCATGCCGCAAACTGTCACGATTTCGCGACCATTTTCATTTTCGTACCCCTTAGGCCGCACCCTGTCGCGAAATCGCGACGCTTCTCTGCTTCGGGCACCTTTGTTGCATGTTGTCGTGATTTCGCGACATTTTTCCCTTCCGTACGCTTGAGCTTCAACCTGTCACGATTTCATGATGCTTTTCTCTGTCCGTACTACTTCTGCAATCTGTCGCAAAATCGTGACCATTCTCTCCTTTGGACCTTCTTGCCGCCACTGTCGCGATATCGCTACCGCTTTTCCCTCCGTACATTTTGCCAAAACCTGTCACGAAATCGTGACGCCTTTTCGCTTCGTCCCCCTAGGCTACCTTCTATCATGATTTCGTGACCACTTCTGTGCATCACGCCTTCCGGTTGATTCTGTCACGATATCGCGACCATTTTGGCCCTTTGCCCTGTTTGACTGGTTCCTGTCGCGATATCGCGACATTTTCTTGCTTCGTGCTCTTTGACCTCTTTCTGTCGTGATATCGCGACGTTTTTCCGCTTTGTGCCCTTTGACCAGTTTGACCCATGATTTTGCGACGCGTCGCGATATCGCTACGCCTTTCCATTTTGCCTTTCTCTCTCTTGCTCGGCCGCGACAGAGCAACATGTCACGATTTCGTGACACTTTTTCGTCTTCATTTTCTCTCTCCTCTTTCTGCCGCGACGGAGCAACATGTCGCGAAATCGCTACGCTATTTTCATCCGTACAACTTCTGCAGCAACACGTCGCGATTTCGTGACACTTTTTCATTCTGGCAGCGACGGAGCAACATGTCGCGATATCGCGACGTTTTTTCAATTTCGGCAGCGACGGAGCAACATGTCGCGATTTCGTGACACTTTTCCTATTTTGGGCAGCGATGGCGCGACAGGTCGCGATTTCGCGACACTTTCAACACTCATGCATTTTTTCCTCTTTTCTTCAATTTTAGCATCTGGGTCACCGAGATTCTTCTCTGCAAGCCTGCAAAAAGGTGGGTCCCCAATTTTGGGGTGTGTTGTGGATCAACCACAACAAGTATGGCTGAAAAGCTAAAGGTAAAAGAGCTAAAATGTGAAAGACTAGAATATGAAGTTCATAAGGGTCTTGGAACATATATTAATGCATTATCACGATTCAAGAAAATCTCAAAAACTTTGGATGATATTCTCAAGGTACAAAGATCTCCATTTATCAAGATAGGACTAGGTTATGAAGAAATTCAAGAGGAACAAAAAGGAGAGTCAAGCTCCAAAG
Source organism: Wollemia nobilis (assembly GCA_028583015.1). NCBI lineage: Eukaryota > Viridiplantae > Streptophyta > Pinopsida > Araucariales > Araucariaceae > Wollemia > Wollemia nobilis. The sequence goes on from JAQPPZ010017192.1 coordinate 1,925,179, forward strand.
AAAAGGAAGTTTCAAAGGAAATAGTTGAAGAAGAGACTAAGACATATGTTGATGAGTTGAGAAGTGGAAGCTTCAAAGAGGAAGAAGACAATGCACAATAAAATAATAGGGATCATCACAAGAAATGCAAGGAAAGGATCATGAGACCACACTCTCCAAGGCAAGACAAATATTTCTTCAAAGGTTATTGCTACTCATGTCATCATTTTGGTCATAAAGCTATACATTAAAGGGCTCATTACATAAATTATTTTGGCCTCACCAAGAACTTTAAGTCATTTGCACATTTTAATGACTACAACATCATGTGTTTCATTTGTAATAATTTTTTTTATAAAGCTATACATTGCAAGGTTCATGGTAAGAGTGATTTTGGCTTCACCAAGAGGAACTTCAATTCATTTGCACCTTCCAAGCACTACAACATCAGATGTTACAATTGCAATAAGTTTGGGCATAGAGCAAAGTGGTGTAAAACAAAATTTCAGGAATCTCCAAGGACAAGCAAGAACAAGGAGGATCAAAATGCTCAAAAGGTTCAAAAGGATACAACTACAAAAGTGTGGAAAAAAATTTTGGAAGAGAAGAAGAGCATTGTAAGCTGGGAGTAGTTTTACTCCTACACCAAAATAATCACCTCAAAAAGAGGAGGTGGTGATGGGGCTGAGCTAAATGTTTTATTTTTAACCCCAAAGAGCCCTTTTCCACTGATGGCAAAGGGGTAGAGAATTCATATAAGGGGAGATATTTTAGTAAGGTGGAGAAACCTATCAAGGGGAGCAGTTTTGGTATCCAATTACATTAAAAGAACATTTTTTGAAAGGGGTTGCTATAAATGACAAAGGAAGAGATTGTTGAAAATATTGAGTACATTGAGTTGTCATTTATGTCAAAGGTTTGATGCCAAAAGGTGCAATGATATTTAAGGCAAGAATATTCTTCATGGTTGATGCATTTATGAGGTTGGACAACTTCGCAAGGAAATATTTTTAAAGGAAAATATTATAATATTTAAATATCATGTTTAAATATTATAAAGAAAAGGTTTAAGATATTTGGGCCAAAAGGTTTAACAACTTGAGACAAAGAGGTTTAAATACTTGAGACAAGGGATTGAAAATATAAAGGTTTGAAAGCATGGGCCAAAAAGGTTTTTGATCAAAAAGGTTTAAAAGTTTGAGGACCAAGGTTTACATGGGACACAAGTTGACATTATTTATTTCCAAATATTTTAAGTATTTATGGGCCTAAAATATTATGTTATAATATTTTAATTAAATATTATAACTCAAATTTCAAAAGGGGACTTAGGCGCCAACGTATAAGTCTATGTTATAATATTTTAATATTATAACCAAATTTTAAAAGGAACTAAGGTGCAAACGTGTGGGAGTTATTCGAAATGCAAGCTAACATCATGGAGTTTTGAAGACTTTGTCTTATGCATATAAATACCCATTATTTCTCCTTCATTTAACTAACACAAGCTTTGATATGTTATGATTTGTGAATATTTTATGTGAACGATAGACTTTAGAGATACAACAAAATATTAAGGTGTGCATGAGTTGAAAGCATCTTATCCGAAGTGTGTGCCTACTATGTTACACCCAACTGGGGTAGCCTAGTGGTTGGTTGGCTTGCATGAGCACTATTAGAGGGAAGTTCATAGGGTCAAAACCCTTAAATACCATTTTGCTGGGTAGACAAGGTTTTGAATTGCATGCAAAGAATAGTAACAAAGTTTGGAGGTGATCCTTTTGGTTTCAGTGGTTGTGCTAGCACAGCTGGTCACATGCACTTTGGGAAGGTACTACTCTAGGGAGGTCATGGTTTTGAATCATGTCGTGCATGAGGTACTTGAAATTTTTAATATTGCACTGACTTGATTGAGTTGATCACGATAGTTTACAAGGAGAATTAAAATAAGTTGATTTTTATTTTACCTTGGACTTAGTAGAGACTGCAAGGTGTGAAATTGTTATTTGTTCCTACATTGTGCATGAAGGCATTATCCTTGTAAATTTCAAGTGGGAGTTTTATGGTGTATTGAGATATTGGAAAGTTGTATTTTGCTTAGTGTATAATAGGTTTAAGGTTGCATGATTAAAGTGGGAGTTTTATGGAGTATTAGGATTTAAAATTTGTAAATTGTACTATTGTCTAACATGTGTTAAGGGATTTCTTTTGCTATATTAAAAGAGGGAGATAAAAGGTGTATTATGTTCTTTTGTTGATCGTATTTATGCTTGACATTTTGAAGGGTTTGGTTTAAATTAAAAATATTTATCTTGTGAAACTAAAGAGGAGTAATAGAGCATTATTTTCATAAATTAATGGGCACATATTTTGAGAAGAGTTTTATCTGAATTTTTGAAGAGTTTTTGCTAATCTATTTTGAAGTTTCAAAAGAAAATATATTATTTGAGACAGGTTTTTGCGAGCACATCTTCATCAAGACAAATTGAGGTATGGTGATTTAACTCATTATCAAGGTGGTGAAATAAGAATTGTGTGAGTGTGCATTAGTGCTTGAAAGTAAGTTTGGTTTCGTATAAAATTGAAAATACATGTTCTAGGGTTTGAAACAAGTTGTGCATATGTATTGAATATTTTGAAATTAAAAGTGCAAGTGTTTGAGAACATAAGTGTATATTGCTTTGAGTGAAATTGTAAAGGTGCAAGTGTTGTAGATCATATTTGTAAAAGGAAATCTATATGATTGTTCATATTTGGTTTTGGGTATATATATGAGCATTGTGTATATGCAATATTTAGAGAATGCTTTGAGAAAGTTTTTATGGGAAACTTAAGTAGAGATTTAAGCAGGTTTGAGCAGATTTTTATGGGCGGTTTGAGGAGATATTTGAGCAAGTTTGAGTAGAGTTGAGAACAGATTTTTGTGAGTAGATTTAAGCAAGCCTTGAGCATAGGCTTGATACAGATTTGAGCAAAGTTGAGAGAAATTATTAGTGAGTAGATTTGTGCAAGCCTCGAGTGTAGGCTTGGTGTATATTTGAGTAGAGTTGAGAGAATATTTTAGTGATTATATTTGATCAAGCCTTGTGTGTAGGCTTGGAACAAATTTGAGCAGAGTTAAGAGCAATTTTCCATGAAGAAGATTTGTGTAAGCCTTGAGTGTAGGCTTGGAGCATATTTAAGCAGATTTAAGAGCAATTTTTGGTGGACCATATTTGTGCAAGACTTGATTGTAGTATTACAGAAGATTTAAGAAGAGTTAAGACCAATTTTTGGTGAAGAAGATTTGAGAAAGTCCTATGTGTAGACTTGGAGCAAATTTGAGCAAAGTTGAGAGAAAGTATTGGAGCAGAATTGAGCAAGCCTTGTGTAAAGTCCTTTATCAGAGTATATTTGAGGGGATTGATGTCTCCTATGGATATAGGTCCACAAACCATAGCAAAGGGGATTAATTTCTCCTATGGATAGAGGTCCACAAACCAGAGCAGAGGGGATTGAGATCTCTAGTGGATAGAGGTCCACAAACCAGAGTAGAGGGGATTGGTGTTTCATGTGGATAGAGGTCCATGAACTTGAGCAGAGGGGATTGAGGTCTCTGGTGTATAGAGGTCCATGAACTAGAGTAAATGGGATTGGTGCCTCCTATGGATAGAGTTACACAAAATTGATTATAGGGAATTGGTGTATTCTTTGGATTGGTGTCCATAAACATTGTAATAGGAAATTAGTTTTCAAGATATTGGTTTAGAAAATTTATAACAAATTTTGTCTCCGTGGATGTAGCCCACATTAGGTGAACCATGTTAAATATGTGTCTCTCATGTGTCTGATGATTTGTGCATTATTTCATTTACTACATTGATATTATTGATATTATCATTTGGAAAGAAAAGTAAAAGTATTGATATTATATTGTTCACCCCCCTCTCAGTATAAGGTTGTGTTCTTCACTATTCTAAAGAAAATAGTTAAAGAAAATAATTAATATTGGTATACTCAGATCCCCTTAGAATTATAGGCTTATCGAATGAGCATTCACATGCCTATCGAGGTAGCATCATTATAATTTATCTATGGTGCTAAAGCCATCATACCTATTGTGCTCGAGATTTCCTCACTGCATATTTTATTATAAGAATTCATAGATGAAAATACTACTAGACAAGCACATCTTGACCAACTCACACTCCTCGATGTGATGCATATAGCCAAGGAACTTATAGGATTGCTAGTATAGAAGGATTAGAAGAGCTTGAGCCACTAAACATCATCCACTTGAGAGTGTTCTATGCCTAATGTGATTTTTATATACGTATATATACATGGCTAAAAAAATAAAAAATGTCCTTACTTTTTTGCATTTGCATATCCTAGTCATTTGCATTTACCTATGTTTCATTGTCACCTCTGCATATTTTGTATGACCTCAAGAAGTGCATACCTAGTCTACTTGCAACATAATATCAAAATAAAAGACCATGAAAGCATAAATAACATAGAAGTAACAAAATCAAGAGATCTTTTATTAATTTTCTAAAACTTCGGTTACATGTTGGTCCCTCTTAGGGATACCCCAAATGATATAATGAATACAAGAATATATAAAAGAGCCCCTTATAAAGTAGGTGGTGCACTTCAAATGCCTCTCAGATCTATACACAAACATGTATAAGGGCTTAATAATACCTTCTTCTCCTTCACTTGCCTAGGGATTTGATGCTTTGAATGCTTTGACTTGGTCCTAGAACTTGTAACCTGCGTACAAGAAACAACAAAAAAAATTAGTAGCACATGTGGCCTCTTAGGATGAGGATTTATTAGCATATCTACAAATAATAATGTAAAGGCACAATAAAAGCATAATGAGACAAAACTAAGCAAGAATACATTGATAACTCAAAAATCATTATGGAAATACATTAATAAAGACAGACCTATGCAAATATTAATTTACAAAATAGAAAAAAATGAAATATCTATGCTAAAACTCAGTAAATAATGCCTCAAACCCTGGCTACTATTGCTCAATGTGATCATGATTGCAAATTGCTATCGAAGATAGCGACTGCAAACCTATAGCTTTTACCTCAAGAACTCGGGACTGTGTAACTTGATTTCTTATATAAATTGATGTCCAAGATTCACCTTTGTATCCATACACTAGTTAGAAATGAATAATATCTTGATATAAATGCTTAGATGGTGCGTAGTCATTGTTCAATTGGATAGCGCTTCGCTACTCCTCAAAGGGGTAAAGACTTATTCTCTCGTTTGCCAAGGCTCTGTTGTACAAAAATTATGATATTCAGGATCCTTTCTTTTTCTTGGGAGGATCCATATGTAGACCTTCCTATATTTAGATCCAAATCCAGATCTTGGCTTCTTGGAGAAGCCAAGATCGAAATATGCATGCAACCGACTGTTAGAGGGGGGAGGATTAGTCACATATTTGTATTAAGGGGCATTCAAGAGGAACTTTGGAATATCCACACTAAAAAATTGATCGTAAACAATGCAACTGTCATCATTGTCTATGAATTGGGCCCTCCCTCATGGCCATTTTGTGTTTCAGTGCTAGACGTTAATGGCAATAGTGACTAGTAGTTGTCACTTTGAGCTTCAGTGGCTAATATTGACGGCCACTCTAATAGATAGCGACCAAGCCTGAATGGGCTAGAACTACCCTTTTTTGAGTGGTTAGGACCACTTCTAGCTCTTGTAAAGGTCCAATATTAGTCATATGGTTTGTGGATGTTCCAATATAAGTAATCTCCTAAACATGGTGTATTTTAGGTGTCTATAGATGCTATTTTTTAGGATGCATTGTGGGAAAACAAAGCGCTAAGCAAAAATAGACCACCTAGGGTGACATTTTAGGGTGTGTGATGATCATTGATCTGATCGGCATTGGATGCCCTAGTCATGTGAAAAGGCAAAAATCCTAGAATCATTGCTTCCAACAGGATGGAAGTCTTAAATTTTCAAAAGCTCTCATGAGTTCTAGCGGGGATCGAGTGGCCTCATGCTACGATTGGTCCGAAAGGAGGAGAGGTCATCAAGCTTAACTATCATATTTTCTTTTTACCTTAGAAAAGGGTAAGTTTATGATAGTTGTTGGCAATGATTTGTACGACGAACATGATTTGACATGATCGAGTGATCCCTTGTTGATTTTGATTTTGATTGTTGATATTATGACTAACCCCTCAATAATTGAGTCAATGAGGGAAGGAAAATGAATAAAGCAACAAGTCACTTGACCAAGATGATTGATTTGGACCCTTGAAGAGGGTTGCTTTGTTATATGGTAGGTCCTATTTTAGGTGTGATTTCAACCTTTTTTAGTTATTGTATATCTTTATAGCGGTCTTGCCATTATGGACTTATTAGGGAATCAAGATGATAGCAATTTTGATTAAGATCATGTTAAATCACTACATTCGATGATTTGCTCTAGTGTTAAAGAGAGAATCATTGGCTCTCCACTACGATATGTGATGTTCTCTTAGTTTCATTTTGCATGCATGTGTAATGATGTCCTAGACTAAATTTGGGTGGTCAATTTGAACATTGACTAATTTACCCCAAATGACCTTATGGTAAGTTACTCATCTTGTTGGATTTCATGGAGCACCAGTCGTTGCAACCGAAAAGTATATAAAATAAATAATTGAATATGAGGTACATTTGATATTTTGATGTTATTTTATTTTTTTTGTGATTCTATAATTTTTGATGATTATGGATCGGTAGATGTTCTTAAATACCCATTTTGTAATTTCTCATGGTGATAAATTGAGTGTTTTTTGTTTGTTAGACTTTGTCAGCAGTAGTGATCCCTATTTGCAATTTCGTAGTCGTTGTCAACACCAGCAACCAAAAATTGTAGGCCACTGATGCCATAAGCGACCGAGTCAAAATTGGAAGATACAAAAGAGATTTTAGGGTTTTGAATTTCATTATTTGCTAGTTGTATTTTGTGATTTGATCTCGAAGGTGAGAGAGAATTATTGTGACCTGAAATGTTATCGAAAATTTACACCATGGCAGAGCAAGGTGAGGCATCTACTAGAAAAGGGGTCAAAACTTCATGGGTATTTCTCAAAACCTTAAATTTTTATGTAACTGGTAAAATGAACCACACTAATTTATCGATGAATGAATCTCATTAAACCTATTGGTAATGAACCAAACTAGTAGATAGGCTTAGAATAGGTTCAATTTATGTGGGTTTTATTTAGTTTTAGCATTTTTCCATAATTTTTAGTGTTTTTGGGTGAGGGTGGAGGTCATTGACGTGTTGCCTCGTGGTCACTGATGCGCAGAGCGGCCCCCAAATTGCAAGGAGGGGTCGTTGTCATCGTCAATAGCTAGTTTGAATTTCAATGGTCAAAAATTTGATTGTTGGTGGCTAGCCACTATCAGTGTGAGTGATCATGTAACTTTAGCAAATTTATTTAATTTTTATGATTTTATTTGATTTTTTGTGAAATTAATTGATTTTTTAAATTTGTGAAGTGTAAATTTTGATATTTTTGCATGGTTTGGTACATTTGCTTCTTGTTCTCATATACTTAGGCTATCTTCAGTTAAATTTGCACCATTTTGTGTTTTATTACTCTTTTAGCCTTTAAGTGCATTTAATTTAGTCATTCATTTTTATTTTTATCTTTTATCTGTGTGGGCTCGGGACCCCAGTTTGCTTGTGTGGCTTCTCCCTCTAATGTATTAGGTGGATTAGGATTGGTTTGATGCTTGGGGAATAATGTATATCATGAGGCTACCGACGATCATGTCATACCAGGCATATCTTACTACCCTAGCATATGGATGGGATTCTCGGATGAACACCTTTAATATCCCTATTGGTGAGATGACTATCACTTCAGAGGATGTGTATAGGATATTCTGGATCCCTTTTGATGGAGAGGTGATTGTGTCTTCTACCAATGATGCTAGATATGCTATGTTCAAGAGGATATTTGGATATTAGGTATCTACAACATTTTTTGACACCCAACATGGTGGAGTCTTCGTGGCTTGGTGGTATCAAGAGGATGTCTTCACACAGTGGTAGGTCATTTTGATGCATGTTATATGTAACATTATTTTACCTAATTTCTCTAGAGTGAGTTTCCCATGGAACCTCTTGGCTATGGTTCAATACTTGTCGGATAGTGAGGAGTTGATTATTATAGCATGGGGGAGCATATTTCTAGCTCAGTTTTATGATGAGATCTATAAGGTTCAGTGGTTTGGACGGGCTAGTATTGCATATAGCTTGCTTCTTTAGATCTAGGGCTAGGAGCACATCAAGGTGGACTAGCTAGGAGGATTAATTATCAGTATTACCACCATATATGATGTGGACTAGTGCTATGGATGAAGGTGGCCTTGGAAGTAGGAGGAGCACAGGAGTCAATGACATGCAGGGGATTTGACACACTATGCATCCACCTTAACTAGCCTACAGGTGTGGGATATCATATGGAGGCCTTATTTTGAGTGCCCTACATGGCCAGAGGTAGATTGATTCATGGATTTAACTAGGTACGACCAATGGGTTATTTACCACAAGATAGGTATTAGAGAGTTCTTTCATTACTCTCAAATGCTCCATCAGGTTGGGGTTTAGTAGGATGTCTCCTTTGAGACATTTTTGTATAGGTGGGTCACCATAGAGAGGGATCTTTCATTGCTCCAAGTTGTAGGAGTTGTAGAGGATGATGATCCTCTTGTAGTTGATGTGGGTATATCTTATGTTGGTGTTACTAAGGTGTATACCTAGTGGTGGGTTACACAAATATGCCATGGTGGTGGACGCCTGAGGTAGACTGAGGATGAGGCTGCTATCGAGGATCCAATGGTGCATCGAGCGCATCCTAGGACTGAGGAGTGGGGTCAGGCAGTAAAGTAATAAATAGCATATCAGTAGGTTGCTTTAGAGGAGGAGGAGGAGTTATCTCTAGAAGAGTAGGATTATCCTATTTAGGCTCATTTGCATAGTGTAGAGGCTTAGATTTAGGCAGCTTACATTCATATTTTGTAGTGGGACTCTACTATTGCTATTCTCTAATCTCAGGCTAGGGGTTTCGATGAGGAGAGGAGCATTATCTAGGCATAGATTGATTTAGTGTAGCTCAATATATAGTAGCTTACGAGAGGAATGCTACACGAGGACAAGTGGTAACCACTGCTCTAGTTACTTAGGGATCGACAGGTTTGGATCTAGGGATCGAGACTATATGCATACAAGGCCTACTAGAGGATTATGAGGCTCATATATTGGTATATTTTGGGTACATTACATATCTAAAGTTATATATCACACAGTTAGGTCATACTCCTCAAGAGAGGCCTACATCAGGGGGCTCACAACAGAGTAGGTAGAGTGTGTTAAGGCAATCATTAATGCGACCTAGCCAAAGAACCATGACCTGAATAGAACAGATCGTAGGGACTATCTCTAGATAGATTGGATGAGATCGAGTAGAGGGTGGGGGTAAGCCTGGGGGCATAGGCCCTACTTGATATTTATTATGGCTTTGTATATTTTTTGATTGTAAGGTTTGAGGACCTACACTATTTTAGCTTACGAGCATTTTTTTACCTCCATGTACTTATTTTGACACACACACACACACGACACACACACACACACACACACACACACACACACACACACACACACACACATATATATATATATATATATATATATATATATATATATATATATATATATATATATATATATAATGATGTGCATGTGTATATAGACTACTTTTGTATGCATATATGGATGTCGTGCTTATTGTTAAATGCATGTTTAATTTTGATCTAATTTGTATGCATCTAACTTATGCTATTATGACATGGTAAATGTAGTGTGTGTAATGCATAATTTTTATGATGTTAACCTAGTGTTAATGAACCTATATGCTTTAATCACTTAAAACATAAGGAATGAATGTAATATGAGTTTAACAATCTAATGGGTGACTCCAAAGAGTGTATAAAACTGATATGAGATGACGTGATATGTATGTAGTGATTTTATAGGATGTAATAATTTGTTGCTTATTAGGGAATTTTTGAGGTTTTCCATGAGACTAAAACACCCTAGTTGACTCATAAAAATTTGTATAACTACCATACAGGACTTTTGAAATATGAGGTTTTTTTTATGAAGACCAAGATATTCATTATCCCTATGAGTGCATATGAATACATTAGACAAAATATAAGCATAGCCCAATGCGAAGTGGGATTCATTCATCCCATTGTTGTATTGGGGATCCTCAAATGTTCATCTTAATCCTAGGTTGGACTCAATTGGATTAGACCATTAAGTTATATAGGACACCTAAAGCTAGCTCTTGTTGCAAATTGCTTAGAACTACCCCAATTCTAGGTGGGATTCATTCAACCCATTTTTGTATTGGGGATCACTCTATGGTTTTAAGTAGTGACCATTCCAGGGATTCAAGCTCTTCACCCCCTTATTTTCTTCACTTTCATTTGGGATACTTGCTCATGACTAGTGATGAAAAATCGTTGTTTATTTTGAATTTTGTTTTCTTTGGAGCAAGGAATTTTTGTAGTGATGATAATCACTTTTTATTATGCTTTTGGATTTTTATTTGTTTTGGGATTTTACTCATTATAATGAAAGCAAGGTATTTCTTTGGGTAGGGGAAACTTGTCCTTTTGCCAATGATAAACATACTATACCATGTGCATCACACATGAGCAAGTGAAGACCTTTCGCTTAGGATACCTAGTACCAATTTGTAGTGTTCACCTTTCCCTTATTTTAACTAATATTTTATTTTTTTATTAGTGATAGGATTATGATATATGCTAGGTGCTATCAAAACTAGACCTCATCTTCTCCTAGTGAAGATAACTTTCTACAAAATCTAATAAAATCACTAGGTATGGATAAGTGACTGAAAAAACCTATTACATCCCTTATAGCAATAGGAATGGTTGTGTTGAAAAACATAGTTACACACATAGGTGATGGATGATGATTGATGTTTGGATGCATGATTGAGATTCAAACATGGTGTTGCTTGCAAGATTGAAAACACAGTTTGTCCTAATGTAGATAAAATGGATATAATGTGTATAATGTAATACAATTATATGAATGCAAATGCAAAATGTAAGATGCAAATGTTTTTTATTTAAATGTTTTCACTTGTTTTTATGTTTTTGTTGCTTTTGCGATATTTTTAAATTTTTGTGTTTTGCAATGTTTTTTAATTTTATTGCTTTTTGAATGTTTTTGATATTTTGTGTTTTATTTTTGACCAACAGGCTTAAATACCTTTGGAGCCTTTTGTGTGTTGACCAAAGGGCTTGTGATGCCTTTGGGGCCTTTTGTGAGTTGACCAAAGGTCTTATGATGCCTTTGGGACTTTTTGTGAGTTGACCAAAGGGCTTATGATGCCTTTGGGGCTTTTTGTGAGTTGACCAAATGGATTATGATGCCTTTGGGGCTTTTTGTGAGTTGACCAAAGGGCTTGTGATGCCTTTGGGGTATTTTGTGAGTTGACCAAAGGGCTTATGATGCCTTTGGGGCTTTTTATGAGTTGACCAAAGGGCTTATGATGCCTTTGGGGCTTTTTGTGAGTTGACCAAAGGGCTTATGATGCCTTTGGAGATTTTTGTGAGTTGACCAAAGGGCTTATGATGCCATTGAGGCATTTTGTGAGTTGAAAAAACTTCTTAATATACCTTTGGAGCATTTTGTGAGTTGACCAAAGGACTTGTGATTGCTTTGGGGAATTTTGTGAGTTGAGCAAAGGGCTTTAATATGCCTTTGTTTTGTGAAGTGAATAAAGAGATTTAGGATGCCTTTGGGGCATTTTTAGAGGTGACCAAAGGGCTTATGATGCCTTTGGGTCATTTAGTGCATCGACCAAAGGGCTTTAAGATACTTTTGGAGCTTTTGGGTTTTGATGTTTTTTGATTTTTTTTGGATTTTTATGACTTTTAATTTTTTTTGTTATTTTAAAATTTTTGAATGTTTTTGGGTTTTTTTGTTTGTTATGTGTTAAACACCTTCATATGAAGAATTTTGAGATGCTCAAGATCTTCAACATCTTCTAATGATGTCAGGCAATATGTCCCAGGTCCAATTTTCTTGGATATGATGTAATGAGCTATCCAATTTGCAAAAAATTTGTCTCGCAAGTGTAGTGATAGGTTTGAATTTTATTGGTTCTGTTTAAGCATGATATCCCCAACCTTAAAGTATCTTAGCTAGACTTTATTGTTATAAGATCATGTTATATAATCTTGGTAAACATGAAGATGCTCAAGAGCATTGATGCAACATTCATCCAGAAGAGTCAATTGATCAAGGTGAGCTTGTCACATAGTGTCATCATTGATAAACACTTTCAATGTGATGCGTAATATTTGAATTTCCAACTCTAAGGGCATGATGTCCTTAGAACCATATGCAAGTGAAAATGGTGTTTCCATAGTGGGCATCTGCACGCTAGTCTTGTAAGCCCATAATGCAATAGGTAACTATAGATGCCAATCTTTATGATTTTCCTTTATTGTTTTCTTTAAGATGTCTACAATTATTTTGTTTGAGGCCTTTGCTTGCCCATTTTCTTATGGATAGTATGGTGTTGAAAAACTATGCTGAATATTATATTTGGATGTTGAAGCCCATACATTTTATTTTTTAATGAAGGACCATTATCCAAAATTATTTTGAAGGGGAACCCAAAGTGATAGATGATATTGTGAAGTATGAACTCCACAATTCGAGGTCCTTTTGTCAAAGTTAAGAGAATCACTTCCACCCATTTAGTGAAGTAATCAGTGGTTGTTAGGATAAATGTGTGTTAACCAAAATATGAGGGAGAGATATTTCCAATTAAATCGAAGCCCCATTGAGAAAATGACCAAGCCACCTGAATGGGATGTAAGGCTTGTGATGGCAGATGCATTAGATTTGCATGATGCCAACATTTAGCACACTTCCTGATATACTTACAGCAATCCTTTTCCATGGTGGGCCAATAATAACCCATTTGAAGGATGTGCTTGATGATGGCCATGTCATTAAAATGGCCACTGCAGGTACCATCATGAGCTTGCAAAATAACCCAAGCTAATTCTTGGGGCTCAAGCCATCGAAGAAGGACTCCATCGAAGTTGTATTTTTCTTAGTGTATAATAGGGTTAAGGTTGCATGATTAAAGTGGGAGTTTTATGGTGTATTAGGATTTGAAAATTGTACTATTGTCTAAAGTGTGTTAAGGGCTTTCTTTTGCTATATTAAAAGAGGGAGATAAAAGGTGTATTATGTTATTTTGTTGATTGTATTTATGCTTGACATTTTGAAGGTTTTGGTTTATATTTAAAATATTTATCTTGTGAAACCAAAGAGGAGTAATAGAGCATTATTTTCATAAATTAATGGGTACATATTTTGATAAGAGTTTTATGTGAATTTTTGAAGAGGAGTTTTTGCTAATCTATTTTGAAGTGTCAAAAGAAAAGGTATTATTTAAGACAGGTTTTTGAGGGCACATCTTCATCAAGATAAATTGAGGTATGATGATTTAAATTATTATCAAGGTGGTGAAATAAGAATTGTGTGAGTGTGCATTAGTTCTTGAAAGTAAGTTTGGTTTTGTATAAAATTGAAAACACATGTTCTAGGGTTTGAAACAAGTTGTGCATATGTATTGAATGTTTTGAAATTAAAAGTGTAAGTGTTTAAGAACATAAGTATATATTGATTTGAGTGAAATTGTAAAGGTGCAAGTTTTGTAGATCATATTTGTTAAAGGAAATTTGTATGATTGGTCATATTTCATTTTGGGTATCTATATGAGCATTGTGTATATGGAATATTTAGAGAATGCTTTGAGCAAGTTTTTATGGGAAACTTGAGCAGAGATTAAGTAGGTATGAGTAAATTTTTATGGGTAGTTTGAGAAGATATTTGAGTAGGTTTAAGTAGAATTTAGAGTAGGTTTTTGTGAGCATATTTGAGAAAGCCTTGAGTGTAGGCTTGGTACAGATTTGAGTAAAGTTGAGATAAAGTATTGGTGAGTAGATTTATGCTAGCCTTGAGCTTGGTGTATATTTGAGTAGAGTTGATAGTAGGTTTTGGTGAGTAGATTTGAGAAAGCCTTGTGTGTAGGCTTGGAGTAAATTTGAGCAGAGTTAAGAGCATGTTTTCATGGAGAAGATATGTGTAAGCCTTGAGTGTAGGCTTGGAGCATATTTAAGCAGAGTTAAGAGAAATTTTTGGTGGAGTATATTCGTGCAAGCCTTGAATGTAGGCTTAGAGCAGATTTAAGAAGAGTTAAGGCCAAGTTATGGTGAAGTAAATTTGAGAAATTCCTATGTGTAGACTTGGAGCAGATCTGAGAAAAGTTGAGAGAAAGTATTGGAGCAGAATTGAGAAAGCCTTGTGTAATGTCTTGTAGCAGAGTATATTTGAGGGGATTGGTGTCTAATATTGATAGAGGTCCATGAACTTGAGTAGAGGGGATTGAGGTATCTGGTGGATAGATTTCCATGAACTAGAGTAAATGGGAATGGTGCCTCCTATGGATAGAGTTCCACAAACTTGAGCATAGGGGATTGGTGTATTCTTTGGATTGGTGCCTATAAAAATTATAATAGGAAATTGGCTTCCAAGAGGTTGGTTTAGAAAATTTATAAGAAATATTATCTCCATGGATGTATCCCACATTAGGTGAACCAAGTTAAATATGTATCTCTCATGTGTGTGATTATTTATGCATTGTTTCATTTACTGCATTGATATTATTGCTATTATCATTTGGAAAGAAAAGTAAAAATATTGATCTTATATTGTTCACCCCATATTAGTATAAGGTTGTGTTCTTCACTATTATCAATAAATTAGTTAAATAAAATTATTGATATTGGTATACTCAGATCCCCTTATAATTATAGATTTATCGAATGAGCATTCACATGCCTATCGAGGCAACATGATTCCCATTTACCTATGGTGCTAAAGCCATCATGCCTCTTGAGATCAAGATACCCTCACTGCATATTTCATTATAAGAATTAATAGATGACAATAGAGCTAGACAAGCACATCTTGAACAACTCACGCTCCTCGATGAAAAGTGAATCATGCCTTGGAGCACTTACAAGTATATTAGGATCAATTAAAATGTGCTTGTAATGCCAAAGCCCATATACATGAATTCCAAGTAGGAGATCTTGTCCATAAATAGAATCAACAAAATACCAATGCTTTACCGTATCTTCATGATAAAATCATGGCTAATTGGTTAGGGTCCATATATTGTCAAACAAAAATTGGGTCAAGGAACTTATAGGCTTGCTAGTCTAGAAGGAGTAGAAGATCTTGAGCCACTAAACATCATCCACTTGAGAGTGTTCTATGCCTAATATGATTTTTATATACATATATATGCATGGCTAAAAAAATAAAAAAATTACCTTACATTTTTACATTTACATATCCTATTCATTTGCATTTACCTATGTTTCATTGTCACCTTTGTATATTTTGCACGACCTCACGAAGTGCACACCTAGTCTACTTGCATAATAATATCAAAAGAAAAGACCATGAAAGTATAAATAACACAAAAGTAACAAAATAAAGAGATATTTTATTAATTTTCTGAAACTTTGATTACATGTCGGTCCCTCTAATGGATACCCCATTTGATACAATGAATACAAGCAGATATAAAAGGTCCCCTCACAAAGGGGGTGGTGCACTTCATAGGCCTCTCAGATCTATACATGAACATATATAAGGGCTTACTGATACCTTCTTCTCCTTCACTTGCCTAGAGGGATCTGATTCTTTGAATGCTTTATCTTGGTCTTGGAACCTATAACCTGTGTACAAGAAACAATAACAAATAATTAGTAGTAGATGTGGCCTCTCAGGATGAGGTTTTATTAGCAGATCTAAAAATAATGATGCAAAGGCACAAAAAAATCATAATGAGGCAAAAATAAGCAAGAATACATTGATAACTCATAAATCATCATGGAAATGCATTAATAAAGACATCTATGCAAACATTAATTGATAAAATAGAAAAATCTACTTATTGTGGTGCAGTGGTAAATGCCCTGTGTACTGGTAGAAGCTGACCCAGGTTCCATTCCCCTTGTCTCCATCCTACATATATATTGTATAGTTAGGAATGTCCTATGTGCTGGTAGAGGCTGACAAGGCTACATTCCTTCTATGCCCAACCTGTTGAAAGTGGCACCTCAAAAGGGGTGTTTTCCACTATAAATTAGTTTAACCCAAGTGTTGTAGGTGATTTGGAGAAGAGAGGGCAATCCTCCAAGGGAGGTCCTAGGTTCAAATATCCACCCTACCAAAAATTTGAATTGGTTATCCAAAATCCAATTGATAATGTTGGTGTGGGCAGGGTCGGGTGCGACTCTAGGGTGACTTTGACGGTGTAGAATCCCCTGTTTGTGGTCTCTCAGACCAAGGCAGACCCGCGAGGGGTTTTTCGCTTTAAAAAAAAATGATAAAATAGAAAATAATAAAATATCTATGATAAAACTCAAGAAATAATGCCTCAAACCCTGAAAACTATTGCTTAGGGTGATCATGACTGGAATTCACTATCAAAGATATCAGCTATAAACCTATAGCTTTTACCTCAAGAACCTGGGACTGTGGCACTTGATTCCTTATCTAAATTTATGTCCAATGGTCACATCTATGTCCATACACTGGTTGGAAATGAAGAATGTATTGATCTAAATTATTAGATGGTGCATAGTCATCGTTCAATTGGATAGCGCTTTGCTACTCCTCAAAGGGGTAAAGACTTACTCTCCCATTTTCTAGGGCTTCACTATACAAAAATTATGATATTCAGGATCCTTTATTTTTCATGGGAGGATCCATACGTATTTAGATCTAGATCCATATATTGGATTCTTGGAGAAGCCAAGATCCAAATCTGCATGCAAATAACTATTATAGGGGGAGGATTAGTCACAAATTTGTATGAAGGGGTAGTCAAGAGGAACTTTGGAAGATCCACACTAAAAAACTGCTTGTAAACAATGCAACTATCATCATTGTCTATGAACTAGGCCCTCCCTCATGGCCAATTTGTGTTTTAGTGCTAGCCATTGACGACATTAGTGACTAGCAGTGGTCGCTCTGAGATTCAATGGCTAAGATTGGTAGCCACTCTAATAGATAGTGACCAAGCCTAAATGGGCTAGAACTACCCTTTTTGAGTGGTTAGGACCACTACTAGCTCTTGTAAAGGTCCAATATCAGTCATATGGTTTTTGGATGTGCCCATATGAATAGTATCCTAAACATGGTGCATTTTAGGTGTCTACAGATGCCCTTTTTTGGGATGCATTGTGGGAAAACATAGTGCTAAGCAAAAATAGACCACCTAGGGTGACATTGTAGGGTGTGTGATGATAATTGATCTGATTAACATTGGATTCCCTAGTCATGTGAAAAGGCACAAATCATAGAATAATTACTTCCAACAGGATGGAAGTCTTAAATTTGCAAAAGCTATCATGAGTTCTAACGGTGACCGAGTAGCCTCATGCTATGATTGGTCTGAAAGGAAGAGAGGTCGTCAAGCTTAACTATCATATTTTATTTTTGCCTTAGCAAAGGGTAAGATTATGATAGTTGTTGGCAATTATTTTTAATATTAACATGATTTGACATGATCGAGTGATCCCTTGTTGATTTTGATTATGATTGTTGATATTATGACTATCCCCTCAAGAAGTGAGTCAATGATGGAAGGACAATGAATAAAGTAACGAGTCGCTTGACCAAGATGATTGATTTGGACACTTTAATAGGGTTTATTTGTTATATGGTAGGTCCTATTTCAAGTGTGATTTCAACCATTTATAGTTATTGTATATCTTTATAGCGGCTTACCCATGATGACCTTCTTAGGAAATCAAGATGATAGTAATTTTGATTAAGATCATGTTGAATCACTACATTTGATGATTTACTCTGGTGTTAAAGAGAGAATCATTGGATATCCACTATGATGTGTGATGTCCTCACAGTGCCATTTTGTATGCATGTGTAATGATGTCCTAGACTAAATTTGGGTGGTCAATTTGAACATTGACTAATTTATCCCAAATGACCTTATGGTAAGTTACTCATATTGTCGGATTGCATGGAGAACTAGTCACTACAATCGGAAAATGTATAAAATAAATAATTGAATACGAGGTACATTTGATATTTTGATGTTATTTGAATTTATTTGTGATTCTATAATTTTTTATGATTATGGATTGGTAGATGTTCTTAAATACCCATTTTGTAATTTCTCATGATTAGAAATTGAGTGTTTTTTCTATCTATTAGCCATTTTCTATAGTAGTGACCCCTATTTGCAATTTCGTAGTCGTTGTCAACACTAGTGGCCAAAAATTGTAGTCCAGTGATGCCATCAACGACCGAGTCAAAATTAGAAAATACAAAAGAGATTTTAGGATTTTTAATTTCATTATTTGCTAGTTGTATTTTGTGATTTGATCTCTAAGGTGAAAGATAATGATTGTGACCCAAAATGTTGTCAAAAATTTAGACCATGGCAGAGTAAGGTGAGGCATCTACTAGTAAAGGAGTCAAAGCTTCACGGGTATTTATTAAAACCTTAAATTTTTATATAACTCGTAAAATTAATCACACTAATTAATCAATGAATGAACCTCATTAAAACTATTGGTAACAAATAAAACTGGTATATAGGCTTAGAATAAGTTCAATTTATGTGGATTTTATTTAGTTTTAGCATTTTTCCAAATTTTTTGGTGTTTTTGGGTGAGGTTGGAGGTCGTTGACATGTTGCCTCATGGTCACTGATGCCCAAAGCGACCCCCAATTTGTAAAGAGGTGTCGTTGTCACCGTCAGTAGCTAGTTTGAATTTCAATGGTCAAAAAGTTGATCGTTGGTGGCTAGCCACTGTTAGTGTGAGTGATCATGTAACTTTAGCAAATTTATTTAATTTTTATGATTTTATTTGATTTTTTGTGAAATTAATTGATTTTTAAATTTGTAAAGTGCAATTTTTGATATTTTTGCATGGTTTGGTGCATTTGCTTATTGTCCTCGTAGCTAGGCTATCTTAGGTTAAATTTGCACCATTTTGCATTGTATTACTCTTTTAGTCTTTAAGTACATTTAATTTAGTCATTAATTTTTATTTTTAGCTTTTATCTGTATGGTCTCGGGACCCGAGTTTGCTTGTCTCCTTCTGATGGATTATGCGGATTGGGATTGTTTTGATTCTTGGGGACTCATGTATGTCACAAGGCTACTGATGATCATGTCAGACCAGACATATCTTACTACCTTAGCATATAGATGGGATTCTCGGAAAAACACCTTTAATCTCCCTAATGGTGAGATGACTATCAGTTTGGAGGATGTGTACAGGATCTTCCAGATCCCTTTTGATGGAGAAGTGATTGTATCTTCTACTATTGATGCTAGATATGCCATGTTCAAGAGGATATTTGGATATCAAGCAGCTACAACATTATTTGACACCTGACATGGTGGAGTCTTTGTTGCATGGTGGTATCAAGAGGATGTCCTCACACAGCGGTAGGCCATTTTGATGCATGTTATATGTAACATTATTTTACCTTATTTCTCTATAGTGAGGTTCCTATGGAACCTCTTGGATATGGTTCAGGACTTGTTGGATAGTGATGAGTTGATAATTATAGCATAGGGGAGCATATTTCAAGCTCAGTATTATCATGAGATCTACAAGATTCAGTGGTGTGGATGGGCTAGTATTACTTACAGTCTACTTCTTTAGATATAGGGCTAGGAGCATATCAAGGTGGACTAGCCAGGAGGAGTACCTATTAGGATTACCACCATAGCTAATGTATCCTAGTGCTATGGATGTAGGTGGTCTTGGGAGTAGGAGAAGCGTAGGATTTGATGACATGCAAGGTATTTGACCCACTATGCATCCACATTGACTGGTCTATAGGTGCAGGACATCATATGAAGGCCTTATTTTGAGTGCTCTACATGGCCAGAGGTAGATCAATTAATGGCTTGAACTAGGTATGATCGATGGGTGATTGACCATAAGAGAGGCAATAGAGAATTATTTAATTACTCTTGGGTGTTCCACCAGTTTGGGGTTTAGTAGGATGTCCCCTTTGAGATAGTTTTGTATAGGTGGATCACCATAGAGAGGGATATTCCATTACCCCAAGTTGTAGCAGTTGTAGAGGGTAATGATCCTCCCATAGTTGATGTGAGTATAGTTGATGCTAGGGTTACTGAGGTGTATACCTAGTTGTGGGTTACACAAATGTGGCATGGTGGTGGTCGCCTATGGTAGACTAAGGATGAGGCTGCTACTGAGGATCCAGAAGGGAACCGAGTGCATCCTAGGATTGAGGAGTGGGGTAGAAAAAAGTATATGAGAAGGTAGCTTTAGAGGAGGAGGAGGAATTAGCTACAGAAGAGAAGGAGTCTCCTCTTTAGGCTCATTTGCATAGTGTAGAGGCTAAGATTTAGGAAGCTCACATTCATAGTTTGCAATGGGACTCTACTATTTCTATTCTCCAATCTCAATATAGGGGCTTCTATGAGGAGAGGAGCACTCTATAGGCATAGATTTATTCAGTGCATCTCAGGATAGATTAGATTACTAGAGGAATGCTACATGAGGACAAGTGGTACCTACTACTCCAGTTACTCAAGGATCGGTAGGTTTGGATCCAGAGATCAAGACTACATGCAAACAAGGCCTACTAGAGTATTATGAGGCTCAAATATTGGTATATGTTGGGTACATTATATATCTACAACTATAGATCATGCATTTATGTCATACTCGTCAGTAGAGGCCTACATCAGTGGGCTCATAGTAGGGTAGGTAGAGTGTGTCAAGGCAATCAATAATGTGGCCTAGCCAAAGAAACAAGACCTGAATAGAGTAGACCATAGGGACTAGCTCTAGATAGACTGGCTGAGATCGAGTAGAGGGTGGGGGAAATCCTATGGGCGTAGGCCCCACTTGATATTCATGATGGCTTTGTATCATTTTTTATTGTAAGGTCTGATGACCTACACTATTTAAGCCTACGAGCATTTTAGTACCTCCATGTACTTATTTTGACACACACACATATGTATGATATTTTATTTCAAACTTATTATGTGTTATAATGTGACATTTTTATTATGATTTTTATGATATGCATATGGATGTGATGCTTATGCTCTTATGCTATGATGTAATGTATAGATGATATCCACTAGCTAGATGATGGATATGTGCTTATAAGCTATGACGTGGATGTGTAAATAGACTACTTATGTATATATATATATGGATGTCATGCTTATTGTTAAATGCATGTTTAATTTTGATCTAATTTGTATGCATCTAACTTATGCTATTATGATATGGTAAATGCAGTGTGTAATGCATAATTTTTATGATGTTAACCTAGTGTGAATGAACCTATATGCTTTAATCACTTAAAACATAAGGAATGAATGTAATATGAGTTTAACAATATAATGGGTGACACCAAAGAGTGTATAAAACTGAGATGAGATGACATGATATGTATGTAGTGATTTTATGGGATGTAATGATTTGTTGCTTATTAGGAAATTTTAGAAGTTTTCCATGAGACTCAAACACCCTAGTTGACTCATAAAAAGTTGTATAACTACCATACAAGACTTTTGAAATATGAGGTTTTTGTTATGAAGACCAAGATATTCATTATCCCTGTGAGTGCATATGAATACATTAGACAAAACATAAGCATACCCCAATGCCAGGTGGGATTCATTCATCCCATTGTTGTATTGGGGATCCTCAAATGTTCATCTTGATCCTAGGTTGGACTCAGTTGGATTATACCATTAAGTTATACAGGACACCTAAAGCTAGCTCTTGTTGCAAATTGCTTAGAAATAACCCAATGCTAGGTGGGAATAATTCACCCCATTTTTGTATTGGAGATCACTCTATGATTTGAAGTAGTGACCATTCCAAGGATTCAAGCTCTTCATGCCCTTCTTTTCTTCACTTTTATTTGGGATACTTGCTCATGCCTAGTGATGAAAAATCATTGTTTATTTTGAATTTTGTTTTAATTGGAGCAAGGGATTTGTGTAGTGATGATAATCACTTTTTTTTTTGCTTTTTGATTTTGCTTTGTTTTGGGATTTTACTCATTCTAATGAAATCAAGAGATTTATTTGCATAGGTAGAATTTGTCCTTTTGCCAATGATCAACATCCTAGACCATGCACATCACACCTGAGCAAGTGAAGACCTTTCACTTAGGATACCTAGTACCAATTTGTAGTGTTGACCTTTCCCTTGTTTCAACTAGTATTTTATTGTTTTTATTAGTGCTATGATTCTGATATATGCTAGGTGATATCAAAACTAGACCTCATCTTCTGCTAGTGAAGACAAATTTCTAAAAAATATGATAAAATCACTAGGTATGGCTAAGTGATCGAAAAACCTTATTGCATCCCTTATAGAAATAGGAAGGGTTGTGTTGAAAAACATAGTTACACACATAGGTGATGGATGATTATTGATGTTTGGATTCATGATTGAGATTCAAACGTGGTGTTGCTTGCAATATTGAAAACACAATTTGTCCTAATGCATGTGCAATGGATATAACGTGTCTAATGCAATGTAATTATATGAATGCAAATGCAAAATGTAAGATGCAAATGTTTTTTATTTAAATGTTTTCACTTGTTTTATGTTTTTGTTGATTTTGCAATATTTTTAAATTTTTGTGTTTTGGAATGTTTTTGAATTTTATTGCTTTTTGAATGTTTTTGATATTTTATTATTTTTTTTACACCAAAGGGCTCAAAAACCTTTGGAGCCTTTTGTGAGTTGACCAAAGGGCTTGTGATGCCTTTGGGAACTTTTTTTAGTTGACCAAAGGGATTATGATGCCTTTGGGGCTTTTTGTGAGTTGACCAAAGGGCTTATGATGCCTTTGGGGCTTTTTGTGAGTTGACCAAAGGGCTTATGATGCCTTTGGGGCTTTTTGTGAGTTGACCAAAGGGCTTATGATGCCTTTGGGGATTTTTGTGAGTTGACCAAAGGGCTTGTGATGCCTTTGGGACCTTTTGTTACTTGACCAAAGGGCATATGATACCTTTGGGGATTTTTATGAGTTGACCAAAGGGCTTATGATGCATTTGGGGATTTTTGTGAGTTGACCAAAGGGCTTATGATACCTTTGGAGATTTTTGTGAGTTAACCAAAGGGCTTATGATGCCATTGAGGCATTTTGTGAGTTGAAAAAAGGGCTTAAGATACCTTTGGATAATTTTGTGAGTTAACCAAAGGACTTGTGATGCCTTTGAGGCATTTTGTGAGTTGAGCAAAGAGCTTTAATATGCCTTTGGAGCTTTTTGTGAAGTGAACAAAGGGCTTTAGGATGCCTTTGGGGCATTTTGTGAGGTTACCAAAGGGCTTATGATGCCCTTGGGTAATTTTGTGCATTGACCAAAGGGATTTAAGATACCTTTGGAGCTTTTGGCTTTTGATATTTTTTGCTTTGTCTGGATTTTTATGACTTTCAAATTTTTTTGTTATTATAAATTTTTTTAATGTTTTTGGGTTTTTTTGTTTGTTATGTGTAAACCACCTTCATATGAAGAATGTTGATAGGCTCAAGATCTTCAAAATATTCTAATGATGTCAAGAAATATGTTCTAGGTCCAATTATTTGATATGATGTAAGGACCTATCTAATTTATGAAACATTTGTCTCGCAGGTGCAATGATAGGTTTGAATTTTCTTTGTTCTCTTTAAGCATGATATCCCCAAACTTAAAGTCTCTTAGGTGGACTTTATTGTTATAAGATCATGTTAGATAATATTGGTAAACATGAAGTTGCTCAAGATCATTGATGCAACATTCATCCAGAAGAGTCAATTAATCAAGGTGAGCTTGTCACGTAGTGTCATCATTGATAAATTGTTTCAATGCGATGTGTAATATTGGAATTTCCAACTCTAAGGCCATGATGTCCTTAGAACCATATACAAGTGAAAATGGTGTTGCCATAGTGGGTATCTACACACTAGTCTTATAAACCCATAATGCAAGAGGTAATTGCAGATGCCAATAGTCTTGTAAGCACACTTACTGATATACTTGCAACAATCCTTTTCCATGGTGGGTCAATAATAACCCATTTGAATGATGCGCTTGATGATGGCCATGTCACTAAAATGGCCATCGTAGTACTATCATGAGCTTGCATAATATCCCAAGCTGATTCTTGGGGCTCAAGACATCGAAGAAGGACTCCATAGAAGGTGTATTTTGTTAGTGTATAATAGGGTTAAGAGTGCATGATTAAAGTGGGAGTTTTATGGTGTATTAGGATTTGAAAATTGTACTATTGTCTAAAGTGTGTTAAGGGCTTTCTTTTGCTATATTAAAAGAGGGAGATAAATAGGTGTATTATGTTATTTTGTTGATTGTATTTATGATTGAAATTTTGAAGGGTTTTGTTTATATTAAAAATATTTATCTTGTGAAACTAAAGAGGAGTAATAGAACATTATTTTCATAAATTAATGGTCACATATTTTGAGAAGAGTTTTATGTGAATTTTTGAAGAGGAGTTTTTCCTAATCTATTTTGAGGTGTCAAAAGAAAAGATATAATTTGAGACAGGTTTTTGAGGGCACATCTTCATCAAGACAAATTGAGGTATGGTGATTTAAATCATTATCAAGGTGGTGAAATAAGAATTGTGTGAGTGTGCATTAGTTCTTGAAAGTAAGTTTGGTTTTGTATAAAATTGAAAATACATGTTCTAGGGTTTGAAACAAGTTTTGCGTATGTATTGAATGTTTTGAAATTAAAAGTGCAAGTGTTTGAGAACATAAGTGTATATTGCTTTGAGTGAAATTGTAAAGGTGCAAGTGTTGTAGATCAGATTTGTAAAAGGAAATATGTATGATTGTTCATATTTGGTTTTTGGTATATATATGAGCATTGTGTATATGCAATATTTAGAGAATGGTTTGAGTAGGTTTTTATGGGAAACTTGAGCAAATATTTAAGCAGGTTTGAGTAGATTTTTATGGGTAGTTTGAGCAGATATTTGAGAATGCTTGAGTAGAGTTGAGAGCAGGTTTTGGTGAGAAAATTTGAGCAAGCCTTGAGTGTAGGCTTGGTACAGATTTGAGCAAAGTTGAGAGAAAGTATTGGTGAGTATATTTGTGCAAGCCTTGAGTGTAGGCTTGGTGTAGATTTGAGTAGAGTTGAGAGCAGGTTTTGGTGAGTAGATTTGAGCAAGCCTTGTATGTAGGCTTGGAGAAAATTTGAGAAGAGTTAAGTGCAAGTTTTCATGGAGTAGAATTGTGTAAGCCTTGAGTGTAGGCTTGGAGTATATTTAAGCATAGTTAAGAGTAATTTTTGGTGGAGCATATTTGTGCAAGCCTTGAGTGTAGGCGTAGAGTATATTTAAGAAGAGTTAAGACCAAGTTTTGGTGAAGCAAATTTGAGCAACTCATGTGTGTAGACTTGGAGCAGATATGAGAAAAGTTGAGATAAATTATTGGAGCATAATTGAGAAAGCCTTGTGTAAATTCTTGTAGCAGAGTATATTTAAGGGTATTGAGGTCTCCTATGGATAGATGTCCATAAACCATAGCAAATGGGATTAATATCTCTTGTGTATAGAGGTCCACAAACCATAGCATAGGGGATTGAGGTCTCCAGTGGATAGAGGTCCACTAACTAGAGTAGAGGGAATTAGTGTCTCCTGTGGATAGAGGTCCATGAAATTGAGCAGAGGGGATTGAGGTCTCTAGTGGATAGAGGTCCATGAAATAGAGTAAATGGGATTGGTGCCTCCTATGGATAGAGGTCCACAAACTTGAGCATAGGGGATTGGTGTATTCTTTGGATTGGTGCCCATAAACATTGTAATAGGAAATTGGTTTCCAAGATATTGGTTTAGAGAATTTATAAGAAATATAGTCTCTGTGGATGTAGCCCATATTAGGTGAACCATGTTAAATTTGTGACTCTCATGTGTGTGATGATTTGTGCATTGTTACATTTACAACATTGATATTAATGTTGTTATCATTTGGAAAGAAAAGTAAAAGTATTGATCTTATACTGTTCACTCCCTCTCAGTATAAGGTTGTGTTCTTCACTATTATCAAGAAATTAGTTAAATAAAATCATTGATATTGGTATAATTAAATCCCCTTATAATTATAGGCTTATCGAATGAGCATTCACATGCCTATCGAGGAAACATCATTCTTATTTATCTATGGTTCTAAAGCCATCATGCCTCTTGAGATCGAGATCCCCTCACTACATATTTTATTATAAGAATTCATAGATGACAATACTGATAGACAAGCAAATATTCAGCAACTCATGATCCTCAATGTGATGTAGGAGCATCCAACAGTGTAAGAGTGATCTTGCATCACCCGAAAAAAAATTGTAATTGTTTAATTTTGTAAAACTAGTAAAACTAGTAAAACTAGTTTAACTTGCAGGAGATTTTTGAAGGTCTTAGAGGTTGAATTTGAGGATTTTGACTAAATTTTAGCCCCACTTAGCTCTTCTTGTGCCCTTTCCAAAAATATGTTGTAATAGTCAATCGGGTCAATGAGCGCGAAGTTATGACCTCGCAAGTTGCCCCCAAAATTCAAATTTGAATTTTGATGGTTTTAGGTAGGAAAAAAAGGAAAACAGATTCAAATAGGGGAAAATTCAAATTTGTAAGGGGTTAGTCTCTAAATGCTCTATCTTTGTGGAATAGAATGCAAGAAATATTTGGCTCATTTGTGATTTTATCTATCTTTTTTGGATTGTTTGTTTTTGTTTAATGTAACTCTACTTCATGATGAAAAGTGAATCAATGCCTTGGAGCACTTACAAGTATATTAGGATCACTTAAAATGTGTTTATAATGCCAAAGCCCATCTACATGAATTCCAAGTAGGAGATATTTTCCATAAAGAGAATCATAGAAATACCAATGCTTTGTCGTATCTTCATGATAAACTCATGGCTAATTGATTAGGGTCCATATATTGTCACACAAAAAATGTGTCAAGGAACTTATATGCTTGATAGTCTAGAAGGAGTAGAAGAGATTGAGCCACTAAACATCATCCACTTGAGATTGTTCTATGCCTAATGGGATTTTTATATACGTATATATACATGGCTAAAAAAAATAAAAAATATCCTTACATTTTTGCATTTGCATATCCTAGTCGTTTGTATTTACCTATGTTTCATTGTCACCTCTACATATTTTTTATGACCTCAAGAAGTGCACACCTAGTCTACTTGAAGCATAATATCAAAATAAAATACCATGAAAGCATAAATAACATAGAAGTAACAAAATAAAGAGATATTTTATTAATTTTTTGAAACTTCAATTACATGTCGGTCCCTCTTAGGGATACCCCATTTAATACAATGAATACAAGAAGATATAAAAAGGCCCCTCACAAAGGGGGTGGTGCACTTCATAGGCCTCTTATATCTATACACAAACATGTATAAGGGCTTACTAATACCTTATTCTCCTTCACTTGCCTAGAGGTATCTGATGCTTTGATTGCTTTGACTTGGTCCTAGAACCTGTAACCTGTGTACAAGAAACAACAACAAATAATTAATAGCTCATGCGGCCTCTTAGGATGAGGCTTTATTAGCAGATCTACAAATAATTATGTAAAGGCACAACAAAAGCATAATGAGGTAAAACTAAGCAAGAATACATTGATAACTCAGAAATCATCATGGAAATGCATTAATAAAGATAGATCTATGCAAATATCAATTGATAAAATAGAAAATAATGAAATATCTATGCTAAAACTCAAGAAATAATGCCTCAAACTCTGGCTACTATTTCTCAAGGTGATCATGACTGTAGGTCACTATCAAAGATAACAGCTGCAAACCTATAGCTTTTACCTCAAGAACCCGAGACTGTGGCACTTGATTCCTTATCTAAATTGATGTCCAAGGGTCACTTATGTATCCATACACTGGTTGACAATGAAGAATGTCTTGAATTAAATGCTTAGATGGTGCATAGTCATCATTCAATTGGATAGCACTTCACTACTCCTCAAAGGGGTAAAGACTTACTCTCCCATTTTCCAGGGCTCCGCTATACAAAAATTATGATATTCAAGATCCTTTATTTTTCTTGGGAGGATCCATATGTAGACCTTCCTATATTTAGATCTAGATCCAGATATTGGCTTCTTGGAGAAGCCAAGATCTAAATCTACATGCAACTGAATGTTAGATAGGGAGGATTAGTCATAGATTTGTATTGAATGGGTAGTCAAGAGGAACTTTGGAAGATCCACACTAAAAATTGCTCGTAAAAAATGCAACTATCATCATTGTCTATGAATTGGGCCATCCCTCATGGCCAGTTTGTGTTTTAGTTATTGCCATTGACAGCAACAGTGACTAGCAGTGGCCGCTCTAAGCTTCAGTGGCTAAGATTGTTAGACACTCTAATAGATAGCAACCAAGCTTGAATGGGCTAGAACTACCCTTTTTGAGTGGTTAGGACCAGTTCTAGCTCTTGGACAGGTCTAATATTAGTCAAATGGTTTGTGGATGTACACATATGAGTAGTCTCCTAAAAATGGTGTATTTTAGGTGTCTAAAGATGCCCTTTTTTAGGATGCATTATGGGAAAACATAATGCTAAGAAAAAATAGGCCACCTACGGTGACATTGTAGGGTGTGTTATGATCATTGATTTGATCAGCATTGGATGCCCCAGTCATGTGAAAAGGCACAAATCCTAGAATCATTGCTTCCAATAGGATGGAAGTCTTAAATTTTCAAAAGATCTCATGAGTTCTAGGGGTGATCGAGTAGCCTCATGCTATTATTGGTCCAAAAGGAGGAGAGGTCATCAAGCTTAACTGTCATATTTGCTTTTTGCCTTAGCAAAGGGTAAGATTATGATAGTTTTTGGCAATGATTTGTAAGACAAACACGATTTGATATGATTGAGCAATCCCTTGTTGATTTTGATTATGATTGTTGATATTATGACTACCCCCTCTAGAAGTGAGTCAATTAGGGAAGGACAATGAATAAAGCAATGAGTTGCTTGACCAAGATGATTGATTTGGACCCTTGAAGAGGGTTTCTTTTTTATATGGTAGGTCCTATTTCAGGTGTGATTTAGACCATTTATAGTTATTTTATATATTTATAACGGTCTGACCACGATGGCTTTCTTAGGGAATCAAGATGATAGTAATTTTGATTAAGATCATGTTGAATCACTACATTCGATGATTTTCTCTGGTGTTAAAGAGAGAATCATATGCTCTCCACTATAATATGTGATGTCCTCTTAGTGCCATTTTGCATGCATGTGTAATGATGTCCTAGACTAAATTTAGGTGGTTAATTTGAACATTGACTACTTTACCCCAAATGACCTTATGGTAAGTTACTCATCTTGTCGGATTGCATGGAGCACCAGTCGTTGCAATCGGTAAGTGTATAAAATGAATAATTGAATGTGAGGTATATTTGATTTTTTGATGTTATTTGATTTTTTTGTGATTATGCAATTTTTGATGATTATGGATCGGTACATGTTCTTAAATACCCATTTTGTAATTTCTCATGATGATAAATTGAGATTTTTTTTGTTTGTTAGCCGTTGTCAGCAACAGTGACCCCTATTTACAATTTTGTAGTCATTGTCAACACCAGCTTCTAGAAATTGTAGGCCACTGATGCCAGTAGTGACCGAGTCGAAATTGGAAAATACAAAAGAGATTTTAGGGTTTTGAATTTCATTATTTGCTAGTTGTATTTTGTGATATGATCTCTAAGGTGAAAGATAATTATTGTGACCCAAAATATTTTCAAAACTTTACACCATGGCAGAGCAAGGCGAGGTGTCTACTAGCAGAGGAGTCAAAGCTTCACGTGTATTTCTAAAAAACCTGACTTTTTATTTAATTGGTAAAATGAACCACACTAATTAATCAATGAATGAATCTCATTAAACCTATTGGTAACAAATAAAACTGGTAGATATGCTTATAATAGGTTCAATTTATGTGGGTTTTATTTAGTTTTGCATTTTTCCAAATTTTTTGGTGTTTTTGGGTGAGGGTGGATGTCGTTGACATGCTGCCTCATGGTCACTGATGCCCAGAGTGGCCCCCAATTTGCAAAGAGGGGTCATTTTCACCATCAACAACTAGTTTAAATTTTAATGGTAAAAAATTTGACCATTGGTGGCTAGCCACTGTCAATGTGAGCGATTGTGTAACATTAGAAAATTTATTTAATTTTTATGATTTTCTTTGATTTTTTGTGAAATTAATTAATTTTTTGAATTTTTGAAGTGCAAATTTTGATATTTTTGCATGGTTTGGTATATTTTCTTATTGTTCTTGTAGCCTTAGGCTATATTAGGTTAAATTTGTACCATTTTGCATTTTATTACTCTTTTAGCCTTTAAGTGCATTTAATTTAGTCATTCAT
This sequence comes from Wollemia nobilis, assembly GCA_028583015.1. Classification (NCBI taxonomy): domain Eukaryota; kingdom Viridiplantae; phylum Streptophyta; class Pinopsida; order Araucariales; family Araucariaceae; genus Wollemia; species Wollemia nobilis. The sequence goes on from JAQPPZ010017192.1 coordinate 1,955,787, forward strand.
TTTTATTTTTAGCTTTTATATGTGTGGGCTCGGGACCTCATTTTGCTTGTGTGGCTTCTCCCTCTGATGGATTATGCATATTGGGATTGGTTTGATGCTTGGGAACTCATGTATGTCATACCAGTCCTATATTTCATCTCCGTATTGGTGAGATGACTATCACTTTGGAGGATGTGTACAGGATATTTCAGATCCCTTTTGATGGAGATGTGGTTGTGTATTCTCCCACTAATGCTAGATATTCTATGTTCAAGAGGATCTTTGGAGATCAGGTAGCTATAAAATTGTATGACACCCAATATGACAAAGTCTTCGTGGCTTGGTGGTATCAAGAGGATGTCTTCACACATCGGTAGGCCATTTTGATGCATGTTATACGTAACATTCTTTTACCTAATTTCTCTACAGTGGGGTTCCCATGGAACCTCTTGGCTATGGTTTAGGACTTGTTGGAATGTGAGGAGTTGATTATTATACCATTGGGGACTGTATTTCTAGCTCAATGTTATGATGAGCTCTAAAATATTCAACAGTGTGGATGGGATAGTATTGTTTACAACCCACTTCTTTAGATCTAGGGCTAGGAGAACATCAATGTGGACTGTATAGGAGGATTACCTATCAGGATTACCACCATAGGTGATGTGGCTTAGTGATATGGATGCAGGTGGCCTTGGGAGTGGGATAATCATAGGAGTCGATGACATGCAGGGGATTTGACACACTATGCATCCATCTTGACTGGCATGTAGGTGCGGGATATCATATGGAGGCCTTATTTTGAGCGTCCTACATGACTAAAAGTAGATTGATTCATATCTTGAACTAGGTATGACCAATGGGTGATTGACCACAAGATAGGTATTAGAGAGTTATTTCTTTACTCTTGGGTGCTCCACCAGTTTAGGGTTTAGTAGGATATCTACTTTGAGCCAGTTTTGTATAGCTGGGTCATTGTAGAGAAGGATATTCCATGGCCCCAAGTTGTAGTAGTTGTAGAGGATGATGATCCTCCTATAGTTTGTGTGGGTATAGTTGATGTTGGGGTTACTGATATGTGTACCTAGTAGTGGGTTACATAAATGTGGCATGGTGGTGGCCGCTTAGGGTAGACTGAGGATGAGGCTACTATCGAGGATCCAGAGGGGCACCGAGTGCATCCTACGACTGAGGAGTGGGGACAAGCAGTAAAGTAGCAAATAGAAGATGAGTAGGTAGCTTTAGAGGAGGAGGACTTAGCTATAGAAGAGTAGGATTATCCTCTTTAGGCTCATTTACATAGTGTAGAGGCTAATATTTAGGAAGCTCACATTCATAGTTTGCAGTGGGACTCTACTATTTCTATTCTCCAATCTCAATCTAGGGGCTTCTATGAGGAGAGGAGCACTCTATAGGCATAGATTTATTCAATGTATCTCAGGATAGATTAGATTACTAGAGGAATGCTACATGAGGATAAGTGGTACCTGCTGCTCCAGTTACTCATGGATCGGTAGGTTTGGATCCAGGGATTGAGACTACATGCATACAAGGCCTACTAGAGGATTATGAGGCTCAGATATTGGTAGATGTTGGGTATATTACATATCTATAGCTATAGATCATGCAGTTAAGTCCTACTCCTCAAGAGAGGCCTACATTAGGGGCCTCATAGTAAAGTAGGTAGAGTGTTTCAATGCAATCATTAATGTGGCCTAGCCAAAGGACCAAGACCTAGATAGACTGGTTGAGATCGAGTAGAGGGTGGGGGCAAGCTTGGGGGCATAGGCCCCGCTTGATATTCATGATGGCTTTGTATCATTTTTTATTGTAAGGTCTAAGGACCTACACTATTGTATCCTACGAGCATTTTAGTACCTCCATGTACTTATTTTGACACACACACACATATATATATGATATTTTATTTTAGTCTTATTATGTGATGTTTTTATTATGATGTTTATGAGATGCACATGGATGTTATGCTTATGCTCTTATGCTATGATGTAATGCATAGATGACGTGCACTAGCTAGATTATGGATATGTGCTTATATGATGTGACGTGGATGTGTAGATAGAGTACATATGTATGTATTTATGGATGTCATGCTTATTTTTAAATGCATATTTAATTTTTATCTAATTTGTAAGAATCTAACTTATGATATTATGATATGGTAAATGTAGTGTGTGTAATGCATAATTTTTATGATGTTAACCTAGTGTGAATGAACCTGTATGCTTTAATCACTTAAAAAATAAGGAATGAATGTAATATGAGTTTAAAAATCTAATGGGTGACACCACAGAGTGTATAAAAATGAGATGAGATGACGTGATATGTATCTAGTGATTTTATGGGATGTAATGATTTGTTGCTTATTAGGGATTTTTTGAGGTTTTCCATGAGACTCAAACACCCTAGTTGACTCATCAAAATTTGTATAACTACCATACAAGACTTTTGAAAGATGAGGCTCAAACATATCATGTAAAATGAACCACACTAATTAATCAGTGAATGAACCTCATTAAACCTATTGGTAACAAATCAAACTAGTATATAGGCTTACAATAGGTTCAATTTATGTGGGTTTTATTTAGTTTTAGCATTTTTTCCAAATTTTTTGGTGTTTTTGGGTGAGGGTGGAGGTCTTTGACGTGTTGCCTCATGGTCACTGATGCCCAGAGTGACCCCCAATTTGCAAATAGGTGTCGTTGTCACCGTCAGTATCAATTTCAATGGTCAAAAAGTTGATCGTTGGTGGCTAGCCACTGTTAGTGTGAGAGATCATGTAACTTTAGTAAATTTATTTAATTTTTATGATTTTATTTGATTTTTTGTGAAATTAATCAATTTTTTTAATTTGTGAAGTGCAAATTTTGATATTTTTGCATGGTTTGGTGCATTTTCTTATTGTTCTCGTAGCCAGGCTATATTAGGTTAAATTTGCACCATTTTGCATTTTATTACTCTTTTAGTATTTAAGTGCATTTAATTTAGTCATTAATTTTTATTTTTAGATTTTATCTGTATGGTCTCGGGACCCGAGTTTGCTTGTGTGGCTTCTCCCTCTGATGGATTAGGTGGATTGGGATTGGTTTGATTCTTGGAGACTCATGTATGTCACAAGGCTACTGATGATCATGTCATACTAGGACTATCTTACTACCCTAGCATATAGGTGGGATTCTCGGACAAACACCTTCAATATCCCTACTAGTGAGATGACTATCAGTTTGAAGGATGTGTACAGGATCTTCTAGATCCTTTTTTATGGAGAGGTGATTGTATCTTCTACTACTGATGCTAGATATGCCATGTTCAAGATGATATTTGGATATCAGGTAGCTACAACATTGTTTGACATCTGACATGGTGGAGTCTTTGTGGCTTGGTGGTATCAAGAGGATGTCCTCACACAACGGTAGGCCATTTTGATGCATGTTATATGTAAAACTATTTTACTAGATTTCTCTAGGGTAAGGTTCTCATGGAACCTCTTGGATATGGTTCAGGACTTGTTGGATAGTGAGGAGTTGATAATTATAACATAGGGGAGCATATTTCTAGCTCAATGTTATGATGAGAACTACAAGATTCAGAAGTGTGGATGGGCTAGTATTACTTACAGTATACTTCTTTAGATATAGGGCTAGGAGCATATCAAGGTGGACTTGCCAGGAGTATTACCTATTAGGATTACCAACATAGCTAATGTAGCCTAGTGCTATAGATGTAGGTGGTCTTGGGTGTAGGAGAAGCGCAAGAGTCGATGACATGCAGGGTATTTGATCCACTATGCATCCACCTTGACTGGCCTACAGGTGCGAGACATCATATGAAGGCCTTATTTTGAGTGCTCTACATGGCCAGAGGCAGATCAATTAATGGCTTGAACTAGGTATGATCGATGGGTGATTGACCATAATAGAGGTATTGGAGAGTTATTTAATTACTTTTGGGTGCTCCACCAGTTTAGGGTATAGTAGGATGTTCACTTTGATCTAGTTTTGTATAGGTGGGTCACCATAGAGAGGGATATTACATTACCCCAAGTTGTAGCATTTGCAGAGGATGATGATCCTCCTATAGTTGATGTGGGTATAGTTTATGCTGGGGTTATTGACGTGTATACCTAGTGGTGGGTTACACAAATGTGGCATGGTGGTGGTCGCCTAGGGTAGACTAAGTATGATGCTGCTACTGAGGATCCAAATGGGAATCGAGTGCATCCTAGGACTGAGGAGTGGGGTAGAAAAAAGTATATGAGAAGTTAGCTTTAGAGTAGGAGGAGGAGTTAGCTACAAAAGAGTAAGAGTCTCCTCTTTAGGATCATTTTCATAGTGTAGAGGCTGAGATTTAGGAAGCTCACATTCATATTTTATAGTGGGACTCTACTATTGCTATTCTCCAATATCAAGCTAGGGGCTTCGATGAGGAGAGGAGCACTATCTAGGCATAGATTTATTTAGTGTATCTTAGGATAGAGTAGCTTACTATAGGAATGCTACACAAGGAAAAGTTGTACCAGCTACTCTAGTTACTCAGGGATCGGCAAGTTTGGATCCAAGGATCGAGACTACATGCATACAAGGCCTACTAGAAGATTATGAGGCTCAGATATTGGTATATGTTGGGTACATTATATATATACAACTATATATCATGTATTTATGTCATACTCATCAGGAGAGGCCTACATCAGGGGGCTCATATCATAATAGGTAGAGTGTGTCAAGGCAATCAATAATGCAGCCTAGCCAAAGGAACAAGACCTAAATAGAGTTGATCGTAGGGACTGGATCTAGATGGACTGGCTGAGATCAAGTAGAGGGTGGGGGAAAGCCTGGGGGCATAGGCCCCACTTGATATTCATGATGGCTTTGTATCATTTTTTATTGTAAGGTTTGAGGACCTACACTATTGTAGCCTATGAGCATTTTAGTACCTCCATGTACTTATTTTGACACACACACACACACACATATGTATGATATTTTATTTCAAACTTATTATGTGTTATAATGTGATGTTTTTATTATGATGTTTATGACATGCACATGGATGTGATGCTTATGCTCTTATGATATGATGTAATGTATAGATGATATCCACTAGCTAGATGATGGATATGTGCTTATATGCTATGACGTGGATGTGTAGATAGACTACTTATGTATGCATATATGGATGTCATGCTTATTTTTAAATGCATGTTTAATTTTGATCTAATTTGTATGCATCTAGCTTATGCTATTATGATATGGTAAATGCAGTGTGTAATGCATAATTTATATTATGTTAACATAGTGTGAATGAACCTGTATGCTTTAATCACTTAAAACATAAGGAATGAATGTAATATGAGTTTAACAATCTAATGGGTGAAACCAAAGAGTGTATAAAATTGAGATGAGATGACATGATATGTATGTAGTGATTTTATGGGATGTAATGATTTGTTCCTTATTAGGGAATTTTTGAGGTTTTCCATGAGACTCAAACACCCTAGTTGACTCATAAAAAGTTGTATAACTACCATACAAGACTTTTGAAAGATGAGGTTTTTGTTATGAAGACCAAGATATTCATTATCCTTGTGAGTGCATATGAATACATTAGACAAAACATAAGCATACCTCAATTGGGGATCCTCAAATGTTCATCTTGATCCTAGGTTGGACTCAATTGGATTATACCATTAAGTTATACAGGACACCTAAAGCTAGCTCTTGTTGCAAATTGCTTAGAAATAACCCAATGCTAGGTGGGAATAATTCACCCCATTTTTGTATTGGAGATCACTCTATGATTTGATGTAGTGACCATTCCAGGGATTCAAGCTCTTCACCCCCTTATTTTCCTCACTTTTTTTTGGGATACTTTCTCATTCCTAGTGAAGAAAAATCATTGTTTATTTTAAATTTTGTTTTATTTGGAGCAAGGGATTTGTGTAGTGATGATAATCACTTTTTATTTTTATTTTAAATTTTGCTTTGTTTTGGGATTTTACTCATTCTAATGAAATCAAACAATTTATTTTGATAGGGAGAATTTGTCCTTTTTCCAATGATCAACGTCCTAGACCATGCACATCACACATGAGAAAGTGAAGACCTTTCGCTTAGGATACCTAGTACCAATTTGTAGTGTTCACCTTTCCCTTGTTTCAACTAGTATTTTAGTGTTATGATTAGTGATAGGATTATGATATATGCTAGGCGCTATCAAAACTAGACCTCATCTTCTACTAGTGAAGACATATTTCTACAAAATTTGATAAAATCACTAGGTATGGCTAAGTGACCGAAAAACCCTATTACATAACTTATAGCAATAGGAAGGGTTGTGTTGAAAAACACAGTTACTCACATAGGTGATGGATGATGATTGATGCTTGGATGCATGATTGAGATACAAATGTGGTGTTGCTTGCAATATTGAAAACACAGTTTGTCCTAATGCAGGCGTAATGCATATAACGTGTCTAATGCAATAAAATTATATGAATGAAAATAAAAAATGTAAGATGTAAATGTTTTTTTATTTAAAATTTTTCACTTGTTTTTATGTTTTTTTTGCTTTTGTAATATTTTTAAATTTTTGTGTTTTGCAATGTTTTTAAATTTTATTGTTTTTTGAATGTTTTTGTTATTTTGAGTTTTGTTTGTGACCAACGGGCTCAAATACCTTTGGAGCCTTCTTTGAGTTGACCAAAGGGCTTGTGATGCCTTTGGGGCCTTTTGTGAGTTGACCAAAGGGCTTATGATGCCTTTGGGGCTTTTTGTGAGTTGACCAAAGGGCTTATGATGCCTTTGGGGATTTTTGTGAGTTGACCAAATGGCTTATGATGCCTTTGTCACATTGAGTTGAAAAAAGGGCTTTGATGCCTTTTGGGCCTTTTGTGACTTGACCAAAGGGATTATGATGTCTTTGGGGATTTTTATGAGTTGACCAAAGGGCTTATGATGCCTTTCGGGATTTTTGTGATTTGACAAAAGGGATTATGATACCTTTAGAGATTTTTGTGAGTTGACCAAAGGGCTTATGATGCCATTGAGGCATTTTTTGAGTTTAAAAAAGGGTTTAAGATACCTTTGGAGCATTTTGTGAGTTGACCAAAGGACTTGTGATGCCTTTGGGGCATTTTGTGAGTTGAGAAAATGACTTTAATATGCCTTTGGAGATTTTTGTGAAGTGAACAAAGGCCTTTAGGATGCATTTGGGGCATTTTGTGAGGTGATAAAAGGGATTATGATGCCTTTGGGGTATTTTTTGCATCGACCAAAGGGCTTTAAGATGACTTTGGAGATTTTGGGTTTTGATATTTTTTGCTTTGTTTGGATTTTTATGACTTTCAATTTTTTTTGTTATTTTAAAATTTTTGAATGTTTTTGGGTTATGTTGTTTGTTATGTGTAAAACACCTTCATATGAATAATTTTGAGAGGCTCAGGATCTTCAACATCTTCTAATGATGTCATACAATATGTCCTAGGTCCAATTTTCTTTGAGATGATGTAAGGACCTATCCAATTTACAAAAAAATTGTCTCGCAGGTGTAGTGATAGATTTGAATTTTATTGGTTCTCTTTAAGCATGATATACCCAACCTTAAAGTATCTTAGCTAGACTTTATTGTTATAAGCTCATGTTAGATGATATTGGTAAACATGAAGATGCTCAAGAGCATTGATGCAACATTCATACAGAAGGTTCAATTGATCAAGGTGATCTTGTCACGTAGTGTCATCATTGATAAATGCTTTCAATGCAATGCGTAATGTTAGAATTTCCAACTCCAAGTGCATGATGTCCTTAGCACCATATACAAGTGAAAATGGTGTTGCCATAGTGGGCATCTACAAACTAGTATTGTAAGCCCATAATACAAGATATAACTGTAGATGCCAATCTCTATTATTTTCCTTTACTATTTTCTTTAAGATGGCTACAATTGTTTTGTTTGAGACATTTGCTTGCCCATTTGCTTATGGATAATATGGTGTTGCAAAACTGTGCTGAATATTATATTTGGATGTTAAAGCCCATACATTTTCTTTTTGAATTAAGGACCATTATCCAAAATTATTTTGAATGGGAACCCAAAGCGACAGATGATAGTATGAAGTATGAACTCCGTAATTCGAGGTCCTATTATCAAATTTAAGAGAATCACTTCCACCCATTTAGTGAAGTACTCAGTGGCTATTAGGATAAATGTGTGTTAGTCCAAACATGGGGGAGAGATATTTCCAATTAAATCATAGCCCCATTGAGAAAATGACCAAGCCACCTGAATGGGATGTAAGTTTTGTGATGGCAGGTGCATCATATTTGCATGATTCTAAGATTTAGCACACTTCCTGACATACTTGCAATAGTCATTTTATATGGTGGGCCAATAATAACCCATTTGAAGGATGCACTTTATGATGGCCATGCCACTAAAATTTCCATCGCAAGTACTATCATGATCTTGCAAAATCACCCAAGATGATTCTTGGGGCTCAAGACATCGAAGGATGACTCCATAGAAGCTTAGATGATACAATATATCCCATAGAAAGAAATATCTAGTCACTTTTTGTTTTAATGTTTGATTTGCGACTTGAAACAATCCTTGTAGGATGATTCCAAGATTAAGCAAATCCTATAACTAGGATAGCCAATCTTGATAAGCTACAACCTCAAAAGATAAGATGACTTGTTCTCCCTATGATTCGATATGCACAAATGTAGATTGAGAAAAAAACTTGTGGTGAATGGTGATACCATTCTCCATAGGACCCTGAAATATCAAATATTCACAAGGCACCATATTTAGAAAGTCTATGGCTTTATAGAACCACTCATGGTATGGTTCTATATGAATCATGTTGACTGATTATTTGTTTTCAAAAGCCTCACACTGCATTGTTTATTGCAAGATCATATTCACATGAATGGTAGTAAAATCATTAGATGGATTCTAAGGGATCAAGAATCCCACATATGCCATAGTGTTTGTAGATCTATTGGATCTGTGAGGGATTGCCTCATTGTTGTACCACTTTAATCGGGCTAGATAAGTGTCACCAAGTTCTTTGTAAGATTTTAGTATTGGATCCCTACATTGAAATAGTCCCTTAACTTGGTTGGCTATAAGAAGGAAGTTTTTAAAGATGTTTAGCCTTTTGATATTCATAGCGATGGTTGTTTAGATACCCAATATTAGGGCCTCGTATTCGATGTTGTTATTTATGCAAGGGAAGTCTATCTTAAATAAAAAGGGTATCAGAGCACCTTGTGGCATGAAAAACACAATACCTGCACCACCCCCTTTCTCACACTTTGAACCATTGAAGAACAAAATTATGTCAACTTTATTTTCAGGTTCTTCGGGTTCAATGGTGAGAGGTCTACTATTCTGAAGAGGCACCTTTACTAGTTGATCAGCTATGACTTGTCCCTTGATGGAATTTTTGCTTATGAATTCCAAATCAAAAATTGTCAATAGAATGATAAACTTTGTAGTATGTGTATTATGATATGTCTTGCTCATAATATACTACAAAGGATTTTGTTTGGATATCACATACATTGTATGGCTCAGCATGTAGTGGCACAACTTCTTAGTTGTAAAGACCACTGCTAAGTATAGTTTTTCTATGTATGCATACCCTATATTATAGATCACCAAGGTGTGGCTGATGTAATATATCACTTGTTGTTTGTCTTGCACATTATTTTGAGCTAACATGGTGCCCATAGAAAAATTGATAGAAAATATATAAAGCAAAAATGGCATGTCTAGCCTTGGTGGAGCTAGTACTGGTGGCATTGTCAAGTATTTATTAATCTCAAAAAAGGCTTTTAGACATCCTTAGTCATAGTGGAATGGGATCCCCTTGTATAGCAGTTGATTCATGGGTTGATATTTGTTCTATAGTTGTGCGATGAATCACTTTATGGATGCTAATTTTCCCTTTAGGCTTCTCAACTCTTTGATGTTAGTGGGTAGGGATATTTCTAGGATAACCTTTACCTTTGTTGGGTCCGCTTAGATGATTTGTTTTGAAATGATGAATCCAAAGAGTTTTTTAAAAGTTACACTGAAGACACATTTCTTGGGATTAAACTTGATGTTATGTTCTATCAGGTGGTGGATGAATTTTCTTAGAATATTAGTATGCTCTTCACATAGCAATGACTTGGCTAGTAAGTCATCGATATAATATTCTAATATCTTATGCATGTATTCATGGAAAATGTATGCCATAGCTCATTGATATTTGGCACCAATATTTTTAAGACCAAATGGCATCACTTTGTAACAAAATATCCCCCATGGAGTGGTGAATGTGGTTTTGTGTTGGTATTTGGGTTTAATATGAATCTTATTATAACCAAAAAAATTGTCCATGAGGGAGAGCATCTCATGACCTGAAGTTGCATCTACAAGAGCATCTATGTTGGGAAACATGAATGAATCCTTTGGTATTACCTTATTGAGATGCCTAAAATCCATGCAAATGCAGATTCTTCCATTAGGTTTACCTACAGGTACCATGTTTGATACCCATTTTGAATAGTTGATGGGTACAATAAATATTACATCCAATAACTTTTGTAGCTCTTTTTTTACCATCAAGGTGATGGTTGGATGCATATTTATAAGCTTCTTCTTGATCGGTATATTTGCAGGGTCTAGTGAAAGGTTGTGGATAAGCAATTTTGGATCTAGCCCCAGCATATCTTTGTAGGTCCAAGAAAAGAGATTAGGTCTCTCTTTCAACAGAGGAATTCTAATGGTCTATTATTCAAGAGATAAGATTTATTCAAACTTGACTTTCTTTGGATTAGAAGGATCGTCACTAATGTCCACCTAAAAAGTCTCCTCTATTGCCATATATGAACCCTCCTCAAGTAGGTGCAGAGAAGGGATTAAATAGATGTGTTGGTCATGAATCTACCTAGTCATATAAAATGCACCCTAGACTCGGCCAACATTGAAAGGCCAAGAGAAAGATAAGTCTCCTAGGCCAATATCCAGAGAGGGCTGACTCCCAAACTAATCTAAAACTGATTTCAAGGTAAGGGTTAGAAATAACAGAAAGAGATGGAAATATGGCTGAAGTCGATAATTAATAGGGAGAATAACCTTAGATAGCAAATAAATTCAAACTAAATCTTGAAAATAAGCAGCAACTGATTCTTAGAATGCACATACATAAATTGGATCAAACATTGACCATAAGTTTACCTTCAATTATACTTCAAATGTTCAAATGAAAAAATAGACAAATTCAGAACAGTAGAATTCAAATTATATTTTCACACTGGACTAAACAGAAGTGAATCACACATAAATCATCACATGAATAACAGTTTGTATCACCAACTCAAAATACTCTAAGAACATAGCAAAATGCACTTAGGATTTCTGCTTCAATTTTTGCAAAAGGGTCCTCCCTCTTTTCTTGAGATATACATTAGTATTTATAGAGGTCTTCTCTCTCTCTTTTGAATCGCAACATTTAAAACATAAAACATATTTTAAAGAGGAGATCCAAAAAATATGCACTCAAAAAGAGAAACAATCCCCATAAATCTACCTCGAAGAAATCACATTCCCTGCTTTTATGGATCAAGCTTGAAAATTGAATGGAAACAAGGGACCAAATTTCTTCATTAAATGACTTTTCTCAAGCATGCTTGTAGTGTCAGGAGATCACGAACAAGAGCTTTTAATATCGACATCTTTAATATTTGTGGCTTTGAAAACTACATGCTTTAACACATTCTCCCATCTGACCTGATTGCCATTGGGCAATTGCCTCTTGATATTAAATTTTGGAGAGCTTTGATATTTAAATAAAATGTGGGAAACATTTAATTTTGGAGCCTCTTTGACCTTGATCTCAAAACCAATTGGAGAGCTTTTACATTACTTCGTTCGATCCTAATTCTCCTATGCAATGTGAAGAAAAATGCAAACAGAACTTTATTGGGCCTTTATTGTCGCTTCTGTCACGAAAATGCAACATGTCGCGAAATCGTGACATTTTTCCCTTGCTGCTCTTTTGCAAAAATGTGCCATGTCACGAAATCATGACATATTCCTCTTGGTGCTATCATTTCTGCTTCCTCACCGTGAAAACATGACAAGTCACGAAATCATGACAATTTTCTCCTTATGGCTCCTTTTCTGCTTTATACCCACGAAAACACGACAAGTCATGAAATCGTGACATTTTTCTGTCTTATCCTTCGTTTTGTCGCCTCTGTTGCAAAAATTTGACATGTCACAAAATTGCAACATTTCGTATCATCTTGCTCCTTCATCGCTTTCCTACCGTGAAAACAAGACAAGTCACAAAATCACAACAATTTTCTCCCACCTAGCTTTATTTCCAAAAATGTCACGAAATCGTGACAATTTTCTCCTACCTTGTGTTTATCTTTAGCACTTCCACAAAAATGTGCCATGTCATGAAATCGTGACATCCTCCTCTCGCTTGGCTCTTCTGTCGTCTTTAGCCACGAAAACACAAGTCATGAAATCGTGACAATCTACCTTCGTTTTGTTCCGTTGCTGCTCCAAGTTACGAAAACGTGACATGTCATGATATCACGACATATTCCTCTTGGTGCTCCCCTTTGCTGTTGTATGTCACGATATCATGACATTTTCCTATCACTTTGCTTTCTTGCCACTGTCTGCCATGAAAATGCGACATGTCGCGATATCGTGACAACTTTGCCTTTACTGCTTCCTTTGCTATTTTCTAGCATGAAAATGTGACAGGTCATGAAAATGCGACATGTCGCAATATCGCGACATTTTCCATGCTTAGATTTTTTCTGCATCGGACGCCGCAAAAATGTGACAGGTCACGAAAATGCGACATGTCGCGATATCGCGACATGTTTTTCTTACTTTGCTTGACACAAAACTTGTAGAGATTTTTGTTTTTTACTAATTATCCCTTTCGAGGTGCTTGGAGGTACAAACATAGGAGTGATTATCTCTAAAATTTGTGCATTATTTTGCATGAACAACAACAAAAACAATGTGGCAAAAATGCCAACATTCTTGGCGGCTCTCGGGGTATACAGTTCTACTGTATGCACAAACCTCAAGCCTTTATTCATTGGGCAACAAATTCAAGAAGCTAGAGGAGTAGAGGAAGTGAGTGCTAGTTGATGCTGGACATTCCTGCGGGCTGCTGCAACAAGCTCTTGCTGGTGCTCGACACTTAAAACATGACTTTCAGTAGAAATTTTTGGAATAGCAAAACTTCCTTTATTCCTTTAACTACTGCATTTTGCCTAGCTCGGTTGAGCTGGGTAATCACCAGGTGCTATGAAAGGGTCTCCATGGCAGTGAGGAGAAGCACCTGGGTTACAAAAATGGGAATGAATGGGGTGATTACTGGTAGATGTACAGGTCATGGAACGGGAATGGTGAATGATGAAATAATGGAATATAGAGGAGTAGAAGCAGTAGATACAACTAAAGAGGGCACTACTGTGCTACCAGCTATTGGGATTCCATGAAAATAGATAATGAAATGGAAGTATATGGGATGGAGAAAGTTGTAGGAACTATGGAGAAGTGCTCAAAATACAAAGGATTGGAAGAAAAGGGAAGTGAAGAAACGGGAACATCAGAGAGGGGAGTAGAAACAACAGTAGTGGCTTGATTATGTACAGTGGAAGAAGGAGTGGGAGAGGAAGGGAATGAAAATAAGGAAGTGGAAGAAAGAAGTAGATGGAATCCACTACCTGCTAGGAAGAAAAATAAAAAGAGATAGAAATAGACATACCTGCGGGCTCGTGTGCAAAAGGAGCCAAAGTTGAATTTTTTTTTTTTTATTTTTTTTTTATTTTTTTATTTTTGTTTTTTTAATTATTTTTGTACAAGGTAACACTGTGTTTTCCCATCATGAAAAGTAGTATTTTAAATGAAAGTCATTCAATGATATAGGAAGTGGATTACCTTCCAAGTCCTCAAGATAAAATGAATTTGCTGCACTTGTACTGGCAATCTGGAATGGACCCTCCCATAGAGCGTCAAATTTCTTGTGCATCCCTAGCTTGGCCTTCTTTTCGTTCCACTTTAAGACTAAGGCACCCACTTTGAATGTGCGGTTAGTAGAAAATTTGTGAAACCATTTTGAAACCACCTGTGAATGCTTAGCAAACTCATCATAGGCCAAAGAAAGTTGCTCTTCCAACTGCAACAATTGAGCCAATCGTATGTTCATTGGATCCATATTTTCTTCATCGTCTAGGAATTCCTTCAATTGCTACAAGGTAGGAAGTTCTAAATGAATAGGCAATATTACCTCTTTCCCATATACCAGGGCATATGGTGAAGTCTTGATAGACTTCTTGATTGAAATTCTATCTGCCCATAAGGCTTGATTCAACAAAAGGCACCAAGATCCTTATTATCCCCCAAGGATCTCTTTAAAATCCATAGCAAGTTCTTATTTGTAGACTCCACCAAACCATTTCCCTGAGGATAATAATTGGAGGATGTCTTCAAAAAAATACCATACTTGTTTGCAAATTATCCTAGCTTGGCTCCAATGAATGGAGTTCCGTTATCTGTGATAATGGCATCAGGAATGCCAAAATGCATGATCAGTCCTTCAATGAAAGTGATTACCACATCCTGATTTGCAGCCTTGGTTGGAATGGCCTCAGACCATCTTGTAAAATAATCAGTGGCCATCAAGATGTATTGTGTTTGGCTGAAGATTTTGGATCAATTATCCCAATAAAGTCTAGCCCCCACTGCTTAAAAGGTGCTTCTACTTGAATTGGATGTAGGGGAAATGGTGCATTTCTGATCCGTCCTATATACCTTTGGAATTCATCGTAAGCTTGAGAAATCTTGAAGGTATCCATGAACAAAGTTGGCCAATATTAACCAACCCAAATAATCTTTAAGGCCATAGGCCTACCAGCGTAATTTCCTCTTGACATGCCAAAATGAAACTCCTCTAGGAGTCTAGCTTTCTCGGGTTCCTTAACGTACCTTAGGAGAACTCCATCAATGTTTTTGAAGAATAATCCCTCGGGAAACAATACATACCTAAGAGCTTGTAGGTGAAACCTTCTTTGTTATGAAGCATTTAATTATGGGGGACATCTACCCATTGAAAAATACTCAACAAGGTATCCTGCCCAATCTTGGCCTTGTGCAAAGATGTTCACTAGATTCCTTTCTTCAGCAGGGTCGTTCACTTGATGATCAACTATCTTAGAGGCCGCAGTTTTTGCTAATTGCTGGCATAAGGCCTTACCCTGCAACAAATTGGTTGGATGGATCTCAAAATTGAACTCTTGAATTTTTTGTGACCCAACCGGCACGCTTATCGCCCATCTCACCCTGAATGATGAAGTTCCTTACATCGGGGTGGATGACATAGACGATCGTCTTGCTCTGAGATACAAAGTGCTTGAAATTTTTGAGAGACTTCATGATAGCATAGACCTGCTTCTCAATGAAATTGTATTTCTCCTCATGGGGTAAGATAACCTGGCTAAGGAAAGCAATGGGTCTTTCATCCCCATCGTCTCCTTTCTATGTAAGCACTGTAGCATAGCTTTCGTCCTCTCCAACTGCGTACAAAATGAAGTCCTTAGAATAATCTAGATTGATCAACACAGGGGCTTGTACAATTCTACATTTAATCTCCTAAAATACGTCTTTCCTCTAATTTTTCCACTTGAACTCCACATATTTATTTAATAGCTCAGTCATGGGCTTGACTACTCGAGCAAAGTCAAAAATAATTTTTTTGACAAAATTGATTTTCCCAAAGAAATATTGCAACTCTTACTTATTGGCAAGGAGTGATAGTTTCTTCAAAGCTTCAGCTCTCGATGGATAAATTGCTAAACCATTCTCTGAGATGACATGTCCCAAGAGCTTACCTTACTTTACTATGAAAATGGACTTCTTTGGGTTGATGGAAATGCCAAAATCCTGACATTTCTCAAATATCTGCCTCAAATGAGAACAGTGTTCTTCTTGTTTGTGCGAAAAGATAGTCATATCATTGAGATATATGACAATGATATTATTTAAAATCTCCCTAAATGAGATGTCCATGGCCCTTTAAAATGTAGCCCCAGCATTGTACAATCTGAAGGGCATGCGCTGATAGGCAAAGGTACCCCAGTTGGTTGTGAACGCGATTTTGTGCTGATCCTCTTCCCTAACCCAAATTTGATTGTATCTAGAGAATCCATCTAGCAATGAAAAGTGCTGAGCCATAGCAAAAATGTGAAGGATTTGATCAATGCAAGGCAATGGGTAGTGATCTTTCAAGGATGCTCGGTTCAAGTTTTTAAAATCCACACATAGCCGTATATATCCATTTTTCTTACGGACCGAAACCAAATTAGAAACCCAAGTTGAGTGCTTAATCGGATATATAATATTGGCCTACAACATCTTTGCAAGTTTAGCCTTCATGAGGGCTTCCATATTTGGGTTCATCGGTCTCTGCTTCTGCCTAAAGGGTTTTACTCCTTCCAGATCGATAGTGTGTTGAATGATCTTTTTATCATATCCCCTCAGATCCTCGTAGCTCTGAGCCACGATTTCAAAAAACTCTTGACACAATTGTCTGATCTCTTGAAATTTAGCGGGAGTAGAATCAGTTCCAATTTTGATGACCTTATCAACCTCCAACTGAAGCTCCATGTACTCTTTCTCATCAAACTCAATCTGATTCTTCTTGGACTGATCATTTTGATCAAACAAGCTTTCTAGAGTAATGAGGGCTTTAGGAATGTGGTTATTCCACAACTGAATTAGGCCTTCAGTTTCTTCACACTCCAAGGTCCTTCCCTTGATGGTGATAGCTTCTTGAACAAAAAAGTTAATAATTTGCTCATCGTTATCGAAGACTTGCCAAAATGTGTCCTTTTCTGGGACAGAGGGCCTATACACCATTCTCACTATTTTTGGCCTTCTCACCACCTAATCGATTGGTGAAAAATTTGCTCCCAAGGAAGCCAACAGGTCAGCATGTCTATTTTTTTCTCATGGAATGAAACGCATGCTGAGAGCAAAGAATGATTTGAACAGGTCCCAGAACTTGTTGTGATAGTTCTTGAGATAGTGGTGCTTGGACACACACTTATTGGTCACCTAATTGACAATCAGCTCGGAGTCACCAAAGATTTACAACTATCATGCTCCAAGTTTCTCAGCCTTCTTGAGACCTAGGCATAAAGCCTCATATTCTATTGCATTATTTGTGCAGCTCCAGGTCAAATGATATGAATAGGATCGTTGAATCCCAAAAGGTAATACTAGAACAATCCTAGCTCCAACACCATTTCTACATCATGCTCCATCGAAATAGAGCTTCTAGAGCTGGTCTTGAATTTCATCATTCTTTTCTTTAGCCTTTTCAGGATTAAAAATGGAGTAACACCCCAAGTCAGTTTCCATCATGGCATTGAAATTGGCCATGTAAAATTCATTTTTTGGGTAGCGATCTTCCAAATATTCTTCCATTAAGTCAAGCTCGCCAAATTCTTCAGACATCATGTGCACCAAATTTGCTAACCTGTCCATTTCATCTATTCTCTCCACATGAAATGTGGAAGGCTTCTCATTGAAAATTTTCACCTTTTTACCTTTATGGATCACCTCCAAATGAGTAAAGTCCAAAGAAAGGTAACCCCCGAGTTTAGCTGTGAAATCTCAGGAGAGACACATACCAAAACATGGCTCTAGGTCCACTACTATGATATCTTGTATCACAGTTTGAGGCATGGTGTGCAGGGAGATAGGAACATCCTTAATTACACCCACTATTTTTACTAAGGTACCATCTAGCTACAAAAATACTATTCTAGTCCTTGTATATTCCATGCCTATGACATCACATACTGCCTTAGGCATGACAATAGTAGCTGCTCTTGAGTCAATGAGGCAATTATGCACCACATGTCCCTCCATTCTCAATGAAAGATAAAAATGAGGTGGTCTATTTTTTCTGGTGATTGAAGAGGTCAGAGTTTGAGACATAACTACCTGGGCTGGAGCCTTCCCCTTAATTTGTGTGGTCTTCAGGGATTCTTGTAAGAGATTCACCTGTCCAGGCAGCTGCAAGGTGTCATACAAACTTACCTTGGCTGGTATCCTTTTGAGTTCTTCGACGATGTTGTACTCCATTGAAATCGGCTCTCTCCCTCCACTAGCAGATTCAAATCTACTTCTATATTGTTGGGTGGCCTCCACTCGATTCCATTTAGTCAATTATGGATACCGCAATGTGTCTCTAGCTTGTTCCTTCATTTCCTCTTGCGGATAGGAGGTAGAAGCCTTAGCTTGCAACCTTTCTTTTTCTTATGGTGGAAGCAAATCCTTTGACAAAATAGGTGGGTCTTGTTGTGGGGTTGGAGGATCATGAGTCCTTGTAGGTATTTGTTGCTTTGTTGCTTGTGTAGGAGGCACTTTCAATGGCTCCATATTATCCAGATCTACCACCATTGGTTTCTTGCCACTGTGTGTCAAGACTGCAATGTATTCCTCAAGAGACATCGTGAAATTATGATCCACCTCTCGAATCATGTTTATACAGCTTCTTGTAAGAACTTGTAAATAATTTTTGTGGACCATGCAAGTGAACTCATTATGTGGGTCGTTGCATGAAGAACACCAGTATGATAGCTCATGTAAAACTTCAAAGGGACCAACCTCTTCACTTACCAGGATCACTGAGTTCCTCTCAGGTACTTTCTCTATAACTTTGCTAGGAGCAACTTGCTCTCTAGTTACCGCTGGAATAAATATTCATGGCTGATAGTTCCTTTTCTCCTCTCTCCACTCCATAGATGTCATCTTGTTAGTGAGGGATCTCATGGATGACTGAATTTCTTGAAAAATAGCCAATTGTGGATCTGGGCTTGAGGACATAGGCGGTGCTGGTAGAGGTAATGGAATTGGTGGAGAAGGTAATGCAGGAGTTGGAACTGAAGAGGTTAACTTTGGAATGGGAATCATAGGTACCGAAGTTGTGGGGGAATTCCATGAAGATGAAGGGTACATGGATGGAATAGTGTAAGATGTGGAGGCTGCACCTGTAGGCTGGTATTGCGAAAGCTTGGGAAAAATGGGCATAGTAATTTTTAGAGGTAATTTCCCAATGGCAATTAGATCAGCCTCAGCCTTCTGTGCCTAGGCATATAGTGTAGGAAAGGATTGAATATTGGAAATCCTAATGTTCATACTAATATCTGAATGGAAAGACCTAAGAAAGTAAAATTTCACTTGGTCATTAGTAGGGCGAAGACCATCAGGAACTCTCTGCCAAGTTCGGGCAAACCTAACATTGAAATCCACTATCTCCTCTTGAGGATGCCTCTTGATATTAGTAAATTGATGCAACAAAGAAAAAGGGTCAGCTTGCTCATTGAACCCTATGATTAGCATCTTTGCTAATTGATCCCATGAATTTATAGAATTGGGAGACAAGGATCTATACCAGCATAATAACTTACCGTGGAGTGACAACACAAGCAATTTGATCATGACATCTTCATCTGTGATATTATGAATTGTAGCCAAGGATGCCACATCTAAAACATGCTCATACATGGTATTTCTAGTCCCATCGTATGTAGGCAAAGCCTTTAATGCTGTAGCAGGAACTGGATTTTGAAAAGGTAGGTCCAATGCTCCCGAATGGTTCCAAGCAAGAAATTAACATGGAGGCGGTTGTTGACCAACCATTTGCACTGTAGGATTTGGATGTACTAGCAAGCTCGTAGTAGTACTGGGAGGAGTCAGAGATGGCACAAACTGACCCACCGCCTGTGAAGAGAAAGCAAATGATAGGTTCACAGGACTTACCAATCTTGAGTGCTCCCTCTAGTTTTGAACATCGATCTTGAAGAATTTGACTGGGTCTTCTGATTCTTTGGCACTTGATCTTGTGATCATGAAGAAAATATTTTCACCAGCTTCATGATTAGATATTTATAGGTACTATACAGTCACCCTCATTGGAGTCACCAGATGAACTTACAATCTTTGCTTTGAGGTCAAGACAGTTCATAAAAATCTTGATTCCTCCGGGTGTCAAAATATGGGACTTGTCCGTCCCACCGGGCATGCCAAAAATTGTTGGTCATGAATCCACATAGTCATATAAAATGTGCCCTAGACCCGGCCAAAATTGAAATGTTGAGAGAAAGATAAGTCTCCCGGGCCAATCTCCAGAGAGGGCTGGCTCCTAAACTAATCTAAAACTGATTTCAAGGTAAGGGTTAGAAATAACAGAAAGAGATGGAAATATGGCTGAAGCCAATAATTGATAGGGAGAATAACCTCAGATAGAAAATAACCTCAAACTAAATCCCGAAGATAAGTAGCAACTGATTCTTAGAATGCACATACATAAATTGGATCAAACATTGACCATAAATTTGCCTTCAATTATACTTCAAATGTTCAAATGAAAACATAGTCAAATTTAGAACAACAAAATTCAACTTATATTTTAACACTGGACTAAACAGAAGTGAATCACATATAAATCATCACATGAATAACAATTTGGATCACCAACTCAAAAGACTCTAAGAACAGAGCAAAATGCACTTAGGATTTCTGCTTCAATTTTTGTAAAAAGGTCCTCCCTCTTTTCTTGAGATATACATTAGTATTTATAGAGGTCTTCCCTCTCTCTTTTGAATCGCAACATTTAAAAAATAAAACATATTTTTAATATGGGATCCACAAAATATGCACTCGAAAAGAGAAACAATCCCCGTAAATATGCCTCGGAGAAATCACATTCCCTGCTTTTATGGATCAAGATTGAAAATCAAACGAAAATAAGGGACTATATTTCTTCATTAAATGACTATTCTCGGGCATGCTTGAAGCGCTAGGAGATCATGAACAAGATATTTTAATACCGGTGGCATCTTTAATATTGGTGGCTTTGAAAACGGTATGCTTTAACACGTTCTCTCTTCTGACCTGATTACCATTGGGCAATTGCCTCTTGATATTAAATTTTGGAGAGCTTTGATATTTAAATTAAATGTTGGGAAACATTTAATTTTGGATCCTCTTTGACCTTGATCTCAAAACCAATTGGAGAGCTTTCACATTACTTCGTTCGATTCTCATTTTCCTATGCAATATGAAGAAAAATATGGACAAAACTTTATTGGGCCTTTATTGTCACTTCTATCGCGAAAATGTGACATGTCACGAAATCGTGACATTTTTACCTTGCTGCTATTTTACAAAAATGTTCCATGTGATGAAATCATGACATCTTCCTCTTGGCACTGTCCTTTTCGCTTCCTCACTGTGAAAATGCGACAAGTCATGAAATCATGATAATTTTCTCCTTCTAGCTCCTTTTATGCTTTATACCTGTGAAAACGCGACAAGTCACGAAATCGCGAAATTTTTCTGTCTTCTCCTTCATTTTATCGCCTATATTGCAAAAATTCGACATGTCATGAAATCGTGACATTCTGTACCATCTTGCTCCTTCCTCGCTTTCCTACCGTGAAAACAAGACAAGTCGTGAAATCACGACAATTCTCTCTCCGCTTGGCTTTGTTTTCAAAAATGTCACGAAATCATGAAAATTTTCTCCCACCTTGTGTTTATCTTTAGCACTTCCACAAAAATGTGCCATGTCATGAAATCGCAACATCCTCCTCTCGCATCGCTCTTCCATCACCTTTAGCCGCAAAAATGTGACAAGTCATGAAATCGTGACAATCTGCCTTCGTCTTGTTCTGTCGCTGCTCCAAGTCATGAAAACATGACATGCCGTGATATCGTGACATCTTCCTCTTGGTGCTTCCCTTTGCTCCTGTATGTTGTAATATCACGGCATTTTCCTATCACTTTGCTTTCTTTCCACTGTCTGCTATGAAAATGTGACATGTCGCGATATCGCGACTTTGCTGTTACTGCTTCCTTTACTGTTTTCTACCGTGAAAACATGACAGGTCATGAAAATATGACATGTCGGGATATCGTGACATTTTACATTCTAAGCATTTTTTCGCATCGGACGTTGCGAAAATGTGACAGGTCGCAAAAATGTGACATGTTGCGATATCGCGACATTTTTCTCTTACTTTTCTTGGCACAAAACTTGTAGAGATTTTTGTTCTTTACTAATTATCCCTTTCGAGGTGCTTGGAGGGAAAAATAGAGGAGTGAGTATATCTACAATTTGTGCATTATTTTGCATGAATAGCAACAAAAACAATGTGGCAAAAATGCCAACAAGATGTCATCTATTGTGTTTATAGGTTCAACTGAATCATAGTCAAAATTAGTGTGATAAACAACATGCACACAACCTGGTGTAAAGTGAAATAATTATAACATTTATTCATTGGAGAAGAAGTCTTTAGGATCCAAGGGTGAATCAACATGATCCTAATCAATAACATCTAAGTTAAGACACAATGGTTTAGAAGGATTGATTGGGTTTTGAAGTGGAGTGGTCAAATCAATGGATATCATGTTGATGGATAGAATGGAATCTCTAGGACCATATGGGTGCAACTCTGCATTGGTGATTTACTCTCTATACCCAAGATGTGGCTTTGGGGTATGGGAATTT